>BPTQ01000005.1:651011-1331511 GCA_019973895.1 Chrysanthemum seticuspe | reverse complement strand
GTGTATAAGAGACAGCTTTTAGATATTGATACAAACTTTCCAAAACCGTCGAGTTCGTTCTCTAACGATCGACGTACACCGTTTTACGACCACTTTTCCGGAGCCACTTTTGTTGATTTCATGGTTTTTCCGACGACATTGTTTTGCGACGAAAAGTGGTAATTTCACCAAAAATCATTATAAAACCATTGTAGGATGACATTTTGACGTAAAAACATGTAAAGTCATTTTTGAAGGGTCGAGAAGTCAAAAGAGTATTTTTCGACGACGAGTAATATTTTCAAAAACCCGTAAATGGTATAAATAACATACGAAGTGCATGCATAGCATTACATTGCAACTCATGACATATCATATCATTGATAATAGGTCCCGGTTGACGCATCATTATAAACCTCAGTGTACTCACTTTTGTCATCACCTGTTTACCAGGTGAGTTTCGTAGCCCCTGCTTTTACTTGTTTTCATAACTGTTTTGGGGGAGATGCATGCTTAATTATTTTTTTACAAGTACTTTAGATTTTTAAGGCTAAAATCTATCATGATTACCATTGTTTCGAAATCAAAGGTTACACTATATAAATTGTTCTTGTTTGCGTGCTACGGTACTTCGTCGTATAACGTTCTAAATCAGTTGACTACTGATATACATTGAGTTAGGTGCTATTGATTAGGTGCTAGGGTCCTATTGATTAAGTGCTATTGTGAATTCATTTGACATCATATGTTTGGAACATAAACTTTACACACTTTGGCAGTGGGTTGTGAACACACAGGTTGCAAGTTTTGTATGGGCGGGACTTGGAACTGAGTGGATTTACAATGCCTTTGCTGCATAAACGATTTTGAAAGTCTTTACATTTCAACGATTTGCAATACCTTTGCGGCATAAACGATTTTTGAAAGGTTTTACATTTCAATACAAACTCTATGAACTCACTCAACCTTTGTGTTGACACTTTTAGCATGTTTTAATCTCAGGTATCTAAGGCATTCACTTCATGGCACGCATTGGGACACATCATGGAGTCGTGATGACGACGCGTCTCACTTGGGTTTTACTTACTTTAAAACATCGTTTGTATTGTAACAAACTTATTTCCGCACAAGTTGATTTACATTTGGGACCTACTTTGTAAACTCTGATTATTTTATTAAATCAAACGATGTATTTTCCAAACGACACTTTAGGTCGTTCAATATAACTGTGATTGTGATGCTATGACAGTCAATCCCCAGGAATTCCATTCCGCTGCAAAACAGGTAATTTGGGGGTGTGACATATACCCATCTTCAAAATGCCGCCACCACCACCTTTCCCCTCACCGTCATTATCATCGCTAAATATTATGACACCTAGTGGCAAAAACACAGTTCAACGGGTTATCGCTAATATAGTTTTCAGTCTATTATGAACAGATGATCAGATCTCTGAGTTCAAGGAAGCTTTCAGTCTATTCGATAAAGATGGAGATGGTCAGCTTTTCTCTCTTCATATTCATTTTCATCTACATCATGGTTGTTGTTTACATAATAGGATTGATATTACTTTTTGAGATCTGGGTTTTCATTTTTGATGTTTGACTTTATGGATCACTGTGTTTTCTTGGTTAATGTCTGTGAATATTGATTTTGAGGTTAACTTGTTTTTTTATATATATATTTCTGTTCATTGTCAGATCCGTTTAGCTGCAGTTTTTAGTATTCGTTTGTAAGGTTTGTAGATTTATATGTGGTATGTGCTTAAGATCTAAAGTAAACTAAGTTTTTTTAAATGTTTTTATGCTTTTTTAGGAAAGATTGACGTCTATGTTTTGCTTGCTCTATGTGCTTCTTAGTATGGTAAGTTTGTGTTTTTTTGATGTTTGTATGTAGTAAAGTCGATTATGATTGTAGAGTGTATGATTGTTTAGTGGTCATTCGGGGGTTTGGGATTGCTATTTTTTAAGCAAATTAGCAGTTTTGAGTGTTTAGATGAAACTGATTGGTTGCTTATTTTACACTGAACTAAGGACTTAATAATAAGCATTTTGGTACATTTCTATCTTTTTTGGTAGATAGGCTTTTACACTGAAGTAAGAAACGCCAAAGTGCCAAACACCGCCAAAGTGCCAAACACCGCCAAAGTGCCAAACACCCCCTTCCGTGTAAATCATTTAATCAGAATTTGCCAATCACTCAAGTGACTTATTCAGAAAAATAATATTTTAGAGCAGATTTCCCATTAAGGGGTGTTTGGTTTGAGTTGAAAAACTGGGTCAAAAACCTATTTTTACCCATTTTGACTTTGAAACTCAGTGTTAATCAGAGTATTGGGTCATTTTCAAGAGTTTTTACAAGTTTTCAAAGGTTTTAAGTCTTATCTGGTTTCAAAGAAAAAAAAAGTTATTTTTGATCTATGTCAGTGGTCATTCGGGGGTTTGGGATTGCTATTTTTTAAGCAAATTAGCAGTTTTGAGTGTTTAGATGAAACTGGTTGGTTGCTTATTTTACACTGAACTAAGGACTTAATAATAAGCAGTTTGGTACCTTTCTATCTTTTTTGGTAGATAGGCTTTTACACTGAAGTACGAAACGCCAAAGTGCCAAACACCTCCTTCCGTGTAAATCATTTAATCAGAATTTGCCAATCACTCAAGTGACTTATTTAGAAAAATAATATTTTAGAGCAGATTGCCCATTAAGGGGTGTTTGGTTTGAGTTGAAAAACTGGGTCAAAAACCTATTTTTACCCATTTTGACTTTGAAACTCAGTGTTAATCAGAGTATTGGGTCATTTTCAAGAGTTTTTACAAGTTTTCAAAGGTTTTAAGTCTTATCTGGTTTCAAAGAAAAAAAAAAGTTATTTTTGAATTCTGTCAGATTTTCCTTAACAGTTTAGACAAGTTTTAGATGAGATAAAAATTTGTAAAAAAAAATAGTTAGTTCAGTAGCTTATTTATCTTGGGTCAAAAGAGAAAAAATCAAAAAATTGTTTTAGTGGGTCTGCTAATGGGTTAATGTGGCTAATGTAGGCAAGTTGTGTGTTCTGTGCACAAATTTTTGTCTTATCAGCAAGTTTTCTCAGCTTATTAACAAGCTGTTAACAGCTTATTTAGGCCAGATATGGGGGGCAAAGGTATGTCAGCCTGGTGAACTTGAAATATCTAGAAGCTCTTGGGTTAAATCCTTCTGCAACCTATTGAAAATAAGCTCCAAATAGCCCTCATCAGTGATTTTCACTTACTGAATTGTGTGATTTTGTAACGCTGAATTTAGTCGAGAATAATGTGAGTGATGAATTGGTTTGAAGTGTAAGACAGCTGATAGTAATACATTACTTAAAGGCTAATAGGGATTAATACTCAGTGCCACTCTCCACTACACTGCTTCTTGGAACCAGATCCATGTTTCCGCTGCTAAGGCATACATCTCACTTAATAAGTGTTTAATATTTATCTACTCATACATTTTGCATTCTAAGAATTTGTATATACATAGGCTGCTGTTGATGCTATTACTAGAAATTTTGCTCTCGAATGGGGTACTGATTACAATATCCGAGTCAATGGCATTGCCCCTGGACCAATCAGTGACACTCCCGGCATGAGGAAACTTGGCCCTGACGAGATTGAATCTAAAAGAACTAAACAAGTTACGCCCCTCTTCAAACTTGGGGAGAAATCAGATATTGCCTTTGCCGCCCTCTATCTCACATCAAATGTTGGTCAGTCTCTATTAAATTTTACTCACTACATTCCCACTAGTTTGCTAAGGTTTCTTTTCATCTTCTTGTTGACTAACATATGTGCTTGCTTGATATCAAGGTAATAATGTGAATGGGACTACCCTTATTGTTGATGGAGGACTGTGGTTAAGCCGTCCGCGTCATATGGCAAAGGATGAAGTCAAGATGATTTCTCGGTTAGTAGAAAAAAGCACTACAGCTGCACCTTCTAGCAAGCTCTAGCATTATAATGGAATTGGCGGATTTGTGTTATGAGACTCGTTTATCTATAGAAACAATTATTTTTACCAATGCACTGGTGATTACAATTATTCATGTCCATGTAATTTCCTCCGAAGACTTTTGCTATTTATCAGTTAAATAAGTTGTATGTTTGAAAATAGTAAGACAATTGGTAACTTGGTGAACAAGTGCAGTATATGTTGAATGAGATGGAAGAAACCAAAGTTACCATGTTTGTTAAATTATAATGTAAATCGTGTAGAAATTGTCATCTGAATTCTAGAAATTGTAGTTATGGAATCCGTTATGTGAAGTGATGTAATTGTTGTAACGGACGATGGACGCAATTTATTCGAAACGACAGGGAGCATTTATGTAATTTAGCCTAGGGACGATGAATGCAATTTTGGCAAACCCACAGGGACCATTTATGTAATTTGGAAGGGTAAAATGGTCATAATACTTAAAGGAAGACAAACATGTCAAGTTTAATGTCTAAAAGAGCTATTTTTTTTGTTCGCTACGTCGAACTGACATTTGTGACAAGTATAGTGCTTTAATAGGTTATTAGCCCTAAAAAAAATGTTGTCATCTAATCAACATCCAAATAAAGAGTTTTAAAAGACATGGTGTTTGTTTTTATAAAAAACCTTCTTTGTAGTTTTCAATTAACCATGGATCGTATCAAGTTTTTAAAGTACAATATACTTTAAGAAACTTGGTAACGAAGCTTGATAAGGTTTTAAAATGTACCTTTTTGAGGGGTCGTTTTATCCCTTATTTGATCACTTTTGTATCCGTTATTACTTAATATCGTTCCTTTTCATTTTTTTAGGTCTCGTGAAGGCAAATTGCTGTAATGGCACTTATTTGAACGAAAAGGCGCGGATAGACGAAGAAAATGGCCAAAGTTAAGAATCGAGACACTCAAGCTGCTGAAATACAGGGTGACGGCGTCACTGCTTAACTGCGACGCCGTCAGAGCATTTTATGATGACACAGAAGCCAAATTTCTTATTTTCAAGTGACGGTGTCAGGATTTAAAAGAGTAGGCCGTCGCAACTCAGACGGCCTAGATTTGATCCAGACGGCGTCATAAGCTGAAGAGGACGGCGTCACAAGCACAAGGTGACGTTGTCGCAAGACTAACATGGCCAAGACGAAACCCTAATGACGGCGACCCGACGGCGTCACAAATCATAAGGTGATGTCGTCGCATATGTAATCTTATATATAGAATCCGAATTTTTCAGTATTTGTGTGTAGTCTTTTGGAGTAAAAACCTAAACCGAACCAAGGCTGTCTTGTACAGTATTTTAGGGTTCCAAACCCTAACTTACATCAAGATAAGTGTTTTACTTCATTAATTCAATTATGTCTTCAATTATTTGTGGGTATGCTTGCATGTTCTCCATGTCTGGCTAATTTATTTGTGTGTTTGCTTAGGGAATATGAAACTTAATTATTAAATATTGATTGGTTGTCTCTTATCTTAATTGATTAATGATCTAGTAATGCGCTAGATCATTCGTTGTGTAATTAATGCTTGATTAATCTTTGTAAACCTTAGGCTATAGCACTTAGAGCGGTTGTAGGCTAAACCATCCAAAGAGGGCCTTAGAGTTAGAGTTTATAATCCCTAGAGGGTTTTGTAGACGAGACCCTTTGGTAAGTTCAAAGAGTTAGGAATAAACGCATACCCTACGAATTTAGACACACAACGCGATTAAGAATAAGGACGTGACAATTCAACCATCAATAGGAGATAATTAAGGAGTAATAAAACCTAAGTGAACACATCTTTAAACTATCATACGAGCACACAATAATTAGACATAGACTACATACACCTTAGATTAGATAATTAGATAAGTAGAGTAATCGGTAGAAATACCAACCCCCATATTCAAACCCCGAGATTTGTACCTTTCCATTTTCTAAAAAAACATAAAAAGATACAAAATAATCTTCCTCAACCCCAACCTTAGCATAGTAACTTCTCACTAGCATTCCTATTCCCCTAGAGAACGATATCAATACCCGTGGCTTACCCTAATACTACACTACAACGATTAGGTTCACTGCCTAGGGTGTTATAAAACTTGCTCGAAGAAAAGGAAGTTCCTTTGACCCCGAACGACGCCTGTAGCATTATCAAGTTTTTGGCGCCGTTGCCCGGGAATAGAATAGCTAGTTAGTAGTCCACCTCGTTTAGGCTTCTTTGCTTGATTCCTATCAAGTAAATTTTTCTCAATTCTTAGCTTTCTCATAGTCTATCCCCCTTCTTCGTGACCTTTTTTCGTAGTCCCATCACTTTTCATCATGGAAAGTGATATTTCGCCAAACAACACTTTACCACCAAACAAGTACCCACCGCTTGACCCAACCTCTGCCAACCAACTTCGAGCTCGTATTATTAGTGAAATTGGAGAGCTTAGGAAACTAAATAGGATGATTGAAAATACGCTTGAGGAACCCTTAAGGAATATACTCACCCTTTAGATAGTGATTCAACCTCAAGTGATTCGGATGACGACCTAGAAGATGGAGATTATAAGGTGTTAGAAATTATGGAGGGTAGTAAGGAGGAGGAATAACTTAGGGAGTATTTCGATTCATACCCTAAAGGGAAGGAAACCACCTATCACTATAACGTGGTTAACTTCCCAAGACCACCTTTCAAGCCTCGCATAAGAAAGGGAAACCCTAAAAACATCAAGATACCGTGTATGATTGGATACTTATATAGGGATCACACCTACATTGACTATAAGGCACCCATGAATATAATGTTTAGGCTCTATTACAATTGGATTATGAGCAAAAAGCTAGAACCTATGAGGGACCCCTTTCGCCCTAGGAAAGCAAGTAACTATGTGGGGAGGGTTAAAGGATTGCATGTCTTCATAGGTAACTTCACATATAGGTGTGATTTCATGATCTTGGAAAATGTTAAGGGCATCATTGATGGGTTTTTAGGAGATGTGATACTTGAGAAACCATTTATAGAGGAGTCTAAGATGGTTTATGATCGAGAGGGAGGAATAGTCGAGTTCTCAAATGAAGCCGAGAGTGTTAAATATATAATTCCCCACAAAAACAAGAAGTTTGAGGGTATGGATAACTTAGATGTGGATAACAATCCGGCATTTGAAGTAGACTGGAAGAACAAGGTTTACTACACTGCTTGTCTTGAACTAGGCCCTGAATATATTCGTGATGAGAGAAGGGTTAAGGAGATCGAATGGGCCTCTAAGATTAGGACAACGTAAGGGCACGACTACGAGTCTAGCTACAAGACTCTTAAATAAAGAAAAGCGCTTCGTGGGAGGCAACCCATGCTTAATTGTTTGCTTGTTTGTGTCATATATCTTTTATTGATTGCTTATTCTCATGTTTAAATTTGTAAAAATGCTTTATTTTGTTTTTAACCTCGTTTTAATTGCATATAAAGGTACTTTACATAAAGGATAAGTGTAGGGAGGATTACACACGTTTTCAAAAGAAACGTAAACTTGAGAATAGCAATTAATTAAAAGATATATATGTGTGTTTGTTCGAGTCAAATGCTTGTATCGAGTCATAATGGATGTTTTGCAGAAATTTTTCCAGATTCTAAAGATGTAAATTTTCCAGAATTTTTTCCAGAAAATCGCAGACCAGTTTTTGTCAGGATAACCTGACGGCGTTAGGATCGCAACCTGACGGCGTCAGGAAGGAGTAAAAACAACAGATTACTTTTTTTCTCGTTTTCTGAGCTACTTATAAATTTTTGAAATTTTTCAGGTCTTAATTTTCCAGAAATTCTGTAAACATCCATTCCACAAGCATTATATCCTAGTTTAGTAGAGTCTTATATATATTATTACCGTCGATTTTACGCGAAGGTTTCGTTTGTTTTTTTCAAATGTGCAGGTTTTATTTATCAAGAAGAAGAAACAAAAGATTGGAAGGAGCTTTTCACGCATACATTTTTCTTGGAAAGGATTTAACAACTACTTCACACACGGATCCTACCGAGCTGATCAGGGGAGTATTAGTTTCTTTCGTTTTTAATTACCTTCCATTATCATAACTTTGATACTTTCGGGGAACATTGGGGACAATGTTTAGTTTAAGTGTAGGGAGGGAAAATAAAACGGGAACTTAGAAACTATGCTTATCCTTGATTATTTGCTTTGTCCAATTCTATTTGTGTAATAAACCATGAGAAAGTGTCGGTTAGGGTAATTTTGGCACCAAATTTAAAATTTTTCATGACATATAGGAGTGGGCCATTAGTCTTAACAAAAGCATCTCACGGATAGGAAATTGCATGACTAGCACAAAAACCCTTTACCACCTAAATTTCACCCAAAATGTGAGGATCGCCCTTAGATTAGTAGGAATTAAAGCATTCATCTTTAATGCTTAGAGTGTGAACCGGTAGTATATTAGATTCTAGAACTTGTTTTGTGATGCATTCCGAGATCGCCAGTAAGACTACATTTGTGTAGTTAGGAATAACTAAATGATAAGAGGCATTAGGATAACCCTTGTTTGATACCCGTAATATAATTACTTCTTCCACATCGGTTGAGTAATTCCACCACACCTTTGCGTTGTACTCATCTTTAGTACACGATACCCCTAGTTAACCCCTTAGAGCCTATCCTTTTCGCGGTTCTCGTGATGTTTCGGTTTTTCCGGAATATCAATGAAGAGCATTGTTTACACCCCACCCCTAAATACACCCAAATCGCCTTAGCCTACCCTGTATGCACTCACTTTTAGTGCATTATTGTTATCACCCTAAACCCTTAGTTCAATTATCTAGTTGCTTGCATGAGTTGCTAAGTCGAGTCATATCCTTTGTACACAGTTTTGGGATGATTGGGACTCATGGGAAAAAGTTAAAGTTTATGAAATGATTGGAAGGGAACGTTAAATTCCCTTATTTGCATAATAACGTACCCAAGTGTTTTTGATCTTTTCAATTCGGGTCAAATTAGTGTTAGAGTAATAAAAACTCAAGTGTAGGGATAAAAAAAACATACGGGCTACGATCCTACATCTATCATTTAAATTTATGTTTGTTTGTTTTAGTTATCTAGAGTTTAGAGTGTCGAGTCTTGGCTTAGCAACGCCATTCTTCGTATGCTTGTAACATAGAGATTTTTGACTTGCCACCACTAAATAGCCTATCCCACCAAACCCTTTGTTTCCCTACCGTAAGCCTAACATTACAACCTTTTAAAGACCTCTTTGATAGTCTTTCCTAGGTGCTTACGCCAAAGCGATGGAGGTTTGATCTATTCTCAAGCCTATGGTAATCTATGTACTAGGACCGGTTAATGAGTGTTTATCTTCCATTTCCAACTTGTTATATTTCATATACACCCGAGAGAGATGTGAGTATCCAAACACCTCATGTGAGGTGCTAGTATGTAATTTCCGTGCTTGTTATGACTTTTGCGGGGCTTATATGTGTTGTGGATTGTTTTAAACCAATGCTTCATGACCCCTAACTTATAAATTAATTGGCTAAAAGCACATTTTCTTGAGGACAAGCAAATACCAAGTGTAGGGATATTTGATAAGGTTTTAAAATGTACCTTTTTGAGGGGTCGTTTAAGCCCTTATTTGATCACTTTTGTATCCGTTATTACTTAATATCGTTCCTTTTTATTTTTTTAGGTCTCTTGAAGGCAAATTGCTGTAATGGCACTTATTTGGACGAAAAGGCGAGGATATACGAAGAAAATGGCCAAAGTCAAGAATCGAGACACTCAAGCTGCTGAAATACAAGGTGACGGCGTCACTGCTTAACTGCGACGCCGTCGGAGCATTTTGTGACGACACAGAAGCCAAATTTCTTATTTTCAAGTGACGGTGTCAGGCTTTAAAAGAGTAGGCCGTCGCAACTCAGACGGCCTAGATTTGATCCAGACGGCGTCATAAGCTGAAGAGGACGGCGTCACAAGCACAAGGTGACGCCGTCGCAAGACTAACGTGGCTAAGACGAAACCCTAATGACGGCGACCCGACGGCGTCACAAATCATAAGGTGACGCCGTCGCATATGTAATCTTATATATAGAATCCGAATTTTTCAATATTTGTGTGTAGTCTTTTGGAGTAAAAACCTAAACCGAACCAAGGCTGTCTTGTACAGTATTTTAGGGTTCCAAACCCTAACTTACATCAAGATAAGTGTTTTACTTCATTAATTCAATTATGTCTTCAATTATTTGTGTGTATGCTTGCATGTTCTCCATGTCCGGCTAATTTACTTGTGTGTTTGCTTAGGGAATATGAAACTTAATTATTAAATATTGATTGGTTGTCTCTTATCTTAATTGATTAATGATCTAGTAATGCGCTAGATCATTCGTTGTGTAATTAATGCTTGATTAATCTTTGTAAACCTTAGGCTATAGAACTTAGAGCGGTTGTAGGCTAAACCATCCAAAGAGGGCCTTAGAGTTAGAGTTTATAATCCCTAGAGGGTTTTGTAGACGAGACCCTTTGGTAAGTTCAAAGAGTTAGGGATAAACGCATACCCTACGACTTTAGACACACAACGCGATTAAGAATAAGGACGTGACAATTCAACCATCAATAGGAGATAATTAAGGAGTAATAAAACCTAAGTGAACACATCTTTAAACTATCATACGAGCACACAATAATTAGACATAGACTACATACACCTTAGATTAGATAATTAGATAAGTAGAGTAATCGGTAGAAATACCAACCCCCATATCCAAACCCCGGGATTCGTACCTTTCCATTTTCTAAAAAAAACATAAAAAGATAAAAAATAATCTTCCTCAACCCCAACCTTAGCGTAGTAACTTCTCACTAGCATTCCTATTCCCCTAGAGAACGATATCAATACCCGTGGCTTACCCTAATACTACACTACAACGATTAGGTTCACTGCCTAGGGTGTTATAAAACTTGCTCGAAGAAAAGGAAGTTCCTTTGACCCCGAACGACGCGTGTAGCGTTATCAAAGCTCTGATGCCAATTGTGGAAAACTAGAAGGGGGGGGGGTTGAATAGTTTTACTAATTAAAACTCGTTTTAAACTATTTAGATCGACTTATGTCAATCTATTTGGTTATGTGTTGGATGTTGATAAACAAACATACAGAAATATAAATATGTAATGAAAAGATAAAGAGTAAGAAGCACAAAACCACAATGCGAGTATTTATAGTGGTTCGGCTACAAGGACACCTTCCTTGCCCTACTCCACTCCCCGAGTCACCTACTCGAGAGTTCGTAATCACTACACAACACCGACTCCTTATGGTGGAGAAACCTTCACAACGTTGCCAACACTTTATCCGATACAAGGCTAGATACCGGGTCCTTTTCACTAAGGAGAACCAATCCTATCACAACGTCGCCTGCCCTTTATCCGGTACTAGGCTAGATACCGAGTTCCATTACAATGGAGGAACTACTACCCAACACTATACCAATCACCTAACCCTAAAGGAGATCTACTCCTTATAATAATATCAATAAGGATAACAATATCCTTTGACCCAATACTAATCTATCTTGTACATCGAATCACACCATATCGAATGTATATCTTAGGCACTTTTCACTAATGCATTCAAATCGATCTTCAAGACACCCTTCACTAATGTCTTGTGTCTTGACTTCTAGGCACCATTAACTAATGCCTCTAGTCTTGACTTCTAAGCACTTTTCACAAGTGCTTATAATACGGACGATCGACACCCTTCACTAATGTCTTCATCTTGACACTTGAGACATCTTTCACAAATGTCTTCAACACTACACTTCTTAGGAGAAAGAAAAGAACCATCAACAAAAGAACTTCCGTAGTTTTGATGATGAGGAAGCATGGCAACTCATGGACTTGAGCTTGCTTGACTTCAAAGGTGGTGATCTCGCCTTTAAGAGGAACCTAGAGGATCACACAAAAATAAAACTACATACATAGATCACTTGGATATGGGGTTAGAGAGTTTTTTTAACTCAAAGAGAAAGTATGTGAGAAAGGGGGGGGGGTAAGAAACAATGAAGAAATGGCTCACTATTTATAGAGAGAAAATGTCTACTATTCCACGGATCCCATAGATCCCTCACTTGAGGGATCCGTCCAGTGCAATACTGGGGATCCGTGGGACGCTCCTCTTTGCCCATGGGTTTTGGGTCATGGGTCATGGGTTGATCCATGGGTATTTCATTAGATACAATGTACCTAATAGATGCAATGCATCTAGTCAAATGGGTATGGGTCAATACCATGGGTTATGGATATGCTCCATGGGTTGTAGTTTTTCCCCATTATAATATATACTAGTTATGTATATATTTGTCCAATATGTAAATACTAGTTGTTGTACATATGTATTACTAAATCATAAAAACACTTATACTTGTTTTAGTGTTTTGAGTGAAAACGTAAGTGTGTTAGAAAACTATTGGCTCAAACCATTTACGTATTTTATTTGTTTCGTTAAAATGATTTTACGTTTGTTATCGACAAAACATTAGAAGATCGTAAAATATAAATAAACGTTTTTACGGCTTATTTGTATTAACAAAATTCTAATGGATATTAATGCATAATGAAAAACTCGTGCATAAATATTAGTTATACTTGCATAATTTTCATGGGCAAATTCTTATATGTATATATATATATACTGAACTAATATGTTAAAATAAATTTGATTTATATGTAAACTTCGTGCGTGCACGAAACTTATAACTATATAATTATATGCAATTACCTTTAAAGACCTAATATTCAGTATTAATACAAATTTTTTATTTTTTTTTGGGTCAAAACCCTATACGTGCACGAGCATTATAAATAGTAATATATTGCAAGAAAAGATAGGAACAAGAGTTCGTGATACGTGCATGACAAAGACCAACTCTCCATCAACAAATTTGCATGAGAGGATGAAGAAGAAAGAAGACAAGAAAAAGAATGAGAAAATTAGTTTAATAGTAGTTCTAATTTAGTTGTTCATAGTTGTTTGTTTAGTACGTTATCGTTAAAGGAGAGTGATCATCTCAAATAGATCTTCTATTCTATCAGTTTTTAATAAAAACTCTTTACGTTGGAACAACTTAGCAAAGAGTGAATTTTATTAAGCCTATTAGTATTGAATCTTGAAAAAAGATGGTTGTTCATTAAGCTCTTAATATCTATACTATCTAATAAAAGAGAGTTTTGTACATCCCTCTAAAGCAGCCATCTAATTAATGTTCTGATGTGTCTGGATGGTTAGGCCATAGATATTTTAGTAAAGTACTACTTGTCTTTGTATCACTATAATGTCAATGCATTTAGTTCAATCTTCCTCTACACGCTACGTTTCCATCCCCATTCTTTGTATCACCTATTATCATCTGATTCAAAAACACACAGACAAATCCGATACATAATCCGATTCAAACGTACAGCTGTTTTAATGTGTGAATACTATAATCGATTCATCCGAATCAGTTTATTTATTCGTCTCATATTTTATCAAATTTCAATTTATTCGACATCTATTTTTTTCGCTTAGGTAAAATTATGTCATCATCTAATTTTCAATTTCTCCATTAGATCTTGATTTCAAAGTTATATTTATTCTTTAATCTTGCAGGTTTAATTCGTTGATCTTTCTTCTTCTTCTTCATGTACTATGGAGTATGGAGGCAAACAATGTTTCATAAATTAGCTCTAATACTGTAAGTTTTATTTTATGTTAGTTTGTTTAGTTTGATTTGTTTAGAACATCTTCTCGATATTACTTGATTATTTTATATAGGTTTTTCTTGATGCTGATTTTCATCATCAGTTTCTTTTCATCATAAAAATTGGCGACACAAACTAAAAAGGTTAGTCTTGGTTTGATTCCTCTATAATGAGTTAAATATTGATTTTTTATATTTGTTAGTTAATTTGAATGCTATGTTTAAAGTTGAACACCAAGTGTATGATGAAATGTCTGACTAGAAAAAAACAATGAACGCATGATAAATCACTCGATAACTCCGAATAACTCAAAAGTAATTCCAATAACTCAAAAGAATGGAAATCCATAACAAGTTTCATAGAATACCTAGACTTTTGGGATTACAAGAACTAGAATTCGTGGCTTATAGCAACCACACGCCTCCAATCACTTAGCTTAACCGTATAACTCCGAATGACCAAAACAATGGATGAGAATTGCTCTCTCCAACCTCCTGGATGTTTTACAGTGAATACTAAACTTTTGGGATGAATAAAATGGTTGGTAATAGTTTTGGTTTAAACTATTACACTTGGGTTGTGTCACACCTAGAATACTAAGTCTAGGTTCAATATATAGCCATAGAAACATAACTAAATGGCCAAAAACGTTCTCAACAAGTAAATATCAGGAAATGATCGGCCTCCAATGATTATGGGGAGTTAAGGCAACATTAAATGAGAATTGTGTAACTCCAGCTCATGCAACCGGATCGGTTGCGACGCAACCGGATTGGTTGCTCCTTCTTCACTCTGCCCAACCGGATCGGTTGCGGGCTCCAACCGAATGGTTGGGCACTGTTCGTACTGCCGAATTTGACTTTCGTTGACTTTTCTTGATACGAGCCTTTTTCTTTGTTTCCGCTGATGATTTTCAAGACGAAACTTGATCTTTACTTGCTGTAGATACTTATAAATCATTGCGCTTCCCAATCATTGAGTACAAGAGCTTCCTTACTTGATTTCCTTCCTCGGGAATTCTCCAAATGTGCATGAAAACTTCATTTCTTCATCTTTTGTGATACCTGGCTACATAAACATACACAATACGCATCTTTTGCACTTTTGCAACAGTTATGAGTAAATATAGCCTATTATCATACACAAAACCAACAATAACGCTACTAAAAACATGTTCATTTTGAGCGTTATCAAATTCCCCCATACTTGAGCTCTACTCGCCCTCGAGTAGGTCTAGCATTTGCAAAATCAATTTCAATGGTCTTGATACCGTGGTTTCGAAAATTTAACAATCATCTCAAAAGAAATAATCATTAATTTTGCTTTTAATATGTGAAAACTTTAAAATGAACCAAACACTTTAGATAACACAACTAGAACACCTCACGAATGAATTTAAGAATTCACTCAACACTCATATTGGTGGGTATGTGTAAATCACTCAATGCTCAGTCGTGATCAATGCTTTTTACTATAAGCTTGTATAAGTATCAAAACAAAGAAAATAAATTCATCAAAGAGGGCTTTATTCGGGTTATAACGTTAAGGCTTCGGGTATATAAAAGGTATGGATAAGGCATTAAATGGTTTATGAAATTTGTGTTAAAAGAAAAATAATGTCAAGTCTAAACCTCCATGTTTCTAGCCATCATACGAACCACAATCCCGAAAATGATTACATGTTCCTCTTCTCATATCGATCTCCAAACATATATAACTCATTGGCTAATCAATATTCTTCATATAGCACATTGGCTATAGCCACATTATTTATTTATTTATTTATTTTTTCAAGTTCCCCCACACTTAGTGTAAGCATACACTACAAAAAAATACAAATGAGAAAGACGTCTCCATCATCTTTGTTGGAGAATGGTACATACTAAGGACATAGTGTAGCTCCTTCATAATCACCAAAAAACAATCTAACACTCCAAACAACTAGCAACAAACCAATGGACATGGCATGGGTTGGCTAAGGTTTAAGGTGTAAAATCTTTTTGTATTTTCTGGATGTAACAAAAATGAAAAGATTGGCTCGAAGGGTGTAACTAAGGGTATGTAGTGCTAAAAATGAGCACTAACAAATGGGTCCATATAAGGTGGTTAACTAACCGATGTGGTTAGCAAAAAAAACATTAGATGTAAAATGGAAGGCCATTTGGGTTAAATCCTACGATGCCTCTTATCGTTTGAACATATTTTTATCACTCGAGAGTGATTTTAACCGTAATGCATAACAAGTACAAGTTCTAGAATCGACATAATCACCGGCACACTCATAGCAAATATAAAACAAAAGATGTGTTTTATACAAAAAGAAACCTCACAATTAAGTGAAAAAAGGCTATAATACGTGCTAGAAAATGCTATCGAATCCAAAATGAATTACTTCCGTAATTTGGTTCAAATCAAAAAATTTCAAAAACCTCATTTTACCATTGAAATACCCAAGTTGTTTTTAATATATATTTTATATAATAAAGGAATTACATCATTTCGGAGTGATTTTGCAAAATCATTCTTAGTGAAAAAAAAAATTGGACCAATAGGAGAGCTCAATTTTAACACGTTGGCAAAATCAAGCAATCTAATTGGTTAATATAAAGTCAAAATAGAATCCAATTTAGTCAAAATTGAAGAAAAACGTGTAGCATGAAAAATAACCAAAAAAACAAAGTGTGTCAAAAGCGTAAAAAGAAAAACTTAAAAAAAGCCGGAATGAAATTAAAAACTTGAAGGACCTCAATGTAAATAATACCAAACCTATCTTCTACCCATCAGATGATCAGAAAACCCGACCTCCCCGAGCACCAGAAAACCAAAAAAAAAAAACATATTGCGACCCGAAAATCCGGCCACCACCAATCGTGAACACATATGATGATCTAAAAACCCGTTTTATGTTTGCTTAAATGGCGATCACAATGAGAAAAGGTAATTTTTGGTTAATCAAAGGTATTTTTCCAATTTATTTCAGCAAGTTGGATAATAGATTTAGGGTTTGTGTTTTTTTTTAAGGTAATTGAGATGTGGGTTTATGTTTTTGTGGTTTTTTTTAAGGTAATTGGTTTGCGGGTTTATGTTTTTGTTGTTTCATTGATGATTTAGGTGTGTTAGATGGTATCGTTCAGCAATTAGTAGATTATGAGACCAAATTAATAAGGCACACATGCCAAACTAAAAGTATGAACATGTGTTATATGTCATGCAACAACCGTACAAGATTTGACAAAAAAATAAATAAAACTAAAGCTCAATCTGAACAAGTTTTTAATGACATTAATGTTGATAATTGTCTTTATGATTTCAAACCAAAATTAGTATACTTTGAGACCAAAAATGTGCTTACTGTAATTAGATATACACATAATACATGTATCCACATATTCTTTTAAAAACCTCTTTTATGTATCTAAATTTATTACAGGTGATGGATGATCAAGTTGATACCAAAAGGATAGCAGATATAGAGGTTAAATAACCTTTTGGAGATTTCAATGGTTTATATGTTGAATTTTGGTTCTTACAGGACCGTGCTTGGAATCATTGAAGTTGGTTAGTTTCTTACATGACCGAAACCCAGGTATAAACTTATGACTTTGTGCTCTATAAGTTTCAAGTTTTTGTTGTTGTTTTCCTAAGAAGTCAGCCCTTCTTAAGTTTCACTATGGTCTCTTTAGTACTCTCAGGTAATTAGTGAGTTAGTTAATTATCGAGATTGAGTTTGCTGACAAGTCTTGCTTTGTCTATCAAAGTAATTCTATCTTTTAGCTAACTCACTAAACTAACTAAATCTAATTGATTAGCAGTTGATGTCGAGAACAATAGACGATTCATAGTATAAACAATATCTAAAAGCAAACCCTCAACATACTTCAGAAGTTTGTCAACTTTGGAAAGTAGTTACTTGGTTAAATATTAATACTCATTTTCTTTATCCTTAAGAGATCAAAATCAAAATCAAAGCCCTGATATCATATGGTTCTCACAAAAGAAAATTTTCCTAATTCGAATTCAATGAATCCAATTTTCCGATGAGATATGGGGACACATATTATTTTGTCAAGAATCCGGCAAGGGTTTTCATATATATTATCATAATTGAGGTAATCTATTTGTATTTTGATTTTTTTATATTTAATTGTTAAAAACCGGATCTTGTTATATATTAGCAGCGATTATAGATATTCATGGAATGTAAAGACAATATACATGAGCTAACCAAACCCAACTGTAAAGCGGCTACACCTCTGTATCTAAAAAGATGTTTACGTTGTTACTATTTATTTGTGGAGTTTATTGAGTTTTAATGTGTGCACTATAATAAGTTTTAGCTTCCGTTTGGAAACTTAAAAATAGATGTTTGATGGTTTATGGGTTAAGAGGTACTGATGGTTTGACTTATAAATTTTGTATTTCGTAATTGTGTTTGTTGGTTCATCTGCTTATTTTAATTGTTTATAGTATATTGTTTTAAGGAAAATCTTTGTCTATTCAATTTTTAAAACCTATGTTTATAATTCTTAACTAAGTCAGTGCATAGCCTGGCTCAAAAGTAGTAAGGTAAGCTTGAGCTCGGTCGGATAGCTCGACAAGCTTTATTCATCCTGACCTGAGCTTAGCTCGAATAAGATTCGGATAAGCTCGAGTTCGACTGCGATGAACTTACGAGTAAAGAAATAATCAGTCATAGCCTCATAGATAATTGTAAATAATACAAAACATCGTAATTATACAAAGCATTCATGAGCAAAAACTAGGAACTCTTTATACTATTACGGAAGTGATAATTGTTCCATGCAAGTTTTTATATATGAGCAATTGTTGCTCTCTAGCTGTTGGATGTCTATTTCAATTTGCTTAAGTGTGATTCTTTTTTCACCATGTAAATATGAAAAGTTTGTTTCGGAAATTGTTCACCTTGGATTAGAAAGCACGTTGATTATTCATGTTTGTTTATGGTTTTAAAATCTTTGTTGGTGATCACCATAGGTTTCTGTGAGATTCTGGTGTAGCTTAATTCATGTATTTAACAAAAAAGAATAACTTAATTAAATGTTGTTTTACGTAACATTATTTTCCATCAGAGCGCTATCAAGCGAAATGAGATACAAATTAAACCCAAGGGGACCTCCCAACAAAAGAAGCAACCTGCCAGAGCACCCTTCCATTGAACACTTGATTTGATGACGATATGATAATGTGTCGAGAGAGATATTTCATGACAAGCCGGCAACAGAAAGGCTCTCAAGGAGGTATGCAATGTTGGACTTTAATTGTACAAGTCTTGTATTATGAAGATAATGATAGATGAAGGACCAAATATTTTAAGTAGAAAGTTTATAACCGAAAAGTAGTTATTTCGGTTGGTAGTTATAAGTTAGTTATTTCTGTAGAAACTAAAGGGTGTGTCGTTTGGTTGAGACCGTTCGAACCATCATGACCATTGGGTCATACCCTTTCAAGTCTATAAATAGTCTAGTACATGAATCTGTAACATAAGTGTGTGTCTCATTTCATAAGAGAGGCATAGTGTCTTTGTAACAATGTAACCCAATGTTATGTTGATGAAATAAAATGAATCTTCTTGTAAATTTTGTGCAATATGATCCTGGGAATATATGAATTCTGGAACCTGTGAAAAATCCAATATGGTATCAGAGCCGAAGGTTGTTGCAAGGATACAAGATATGATTCAAGTCTTTGATCAAAAGGATCAAGATACCGAGAAAAGAAGACACCAAGGATGTTGGGGAAGATAATGCACAATTAAGAACCAACGGACATGGACATCAAATGAATTGGTAGAGTTTTGTTGTGATCATTCGCGACAACAAAACAAGAAGGAAACTTTTGTAGAAGCAAGAGTGGAATAGCGCAGAATTATTACAACTCTTGACGTTGAAAGAAGCGTAGAAGCAAGAGTAGGAAGCGCGAAACATTTTCTTGTGTGTTTGCTATTAACGCAACGCTGGAAACAAGAACAGGATACTTCTTTTGTGTTTTGCTGTCAACGCGACACAGGAAGAAAGGAGTAAGAACACATCATTTTGTATAGAGAACGAGTGGGATGGCTTTGTAAAAACCGGTTTGAAAAAAAAAGATACAAAGCAAGATATAAGACGCAGGACTAGCGCGCAAGATGTAAGACGCATGACTAGCGCGCAAGATATAAGACGCAGGACTATTGCGCAAGATGTAAGACGCATGACTAGCGCACAAGATATAAGACGCAGGACTAGCGCGCAAGATGTAAGACGCATGACTAGCGCACAAGATGTAAGACGCAGGACTAGAGCGCAAGGAACGTTGTTGTGGAGAAGAGAACGTATACGTGGAACAAACGAAGGACTGTTTTGTTTCGGTGGAATGAAATCAGAAACGAAGGACTGTTTTTGGTTCGGTTTGGTTACCAAGACATGGTACCAAGGATTGTGTCGGTACAACACAAGAACAACAACAACGAGAAGAAACAAACAGAAGGGACTGTTTTGTTTCGCTGGAACGAATCTGAAAACGAAGGACTGTTGATTCGGTAAAGGGTTACCAAGGCTGGTAACAAGTTTGTGTGTAGGAATGTTTGTGATTTCTAGATAAGAAATCAAGAAAAACACACAAGGGTTTGTGTGTAGGAAGGTTCTAAGATTTCACAGAGACTGAGATCAAGAACAACACACAAAGGAGACTTTGGTTGTGATTCAAGACAACAAAGCAAGGAGGCTGTGGAACTATTTTGTTTAGACTCGTTGGCAAGGAAAATTCGACAAGAAAAGAGAAGGAACCATGGTGTTTATTTTTTATTCGAATCAAAACAGAAACAATGCAACAAATTCGAGAGGTATTGTTGAAGATTGAAGTCGAATTAGAAGAAAAAAGTGGCAACGAGATAGGAAGAAACAAAAGGAATGAAGCATGTAAAAGATGAAAATAGGCGTTGCTTGGAGATATGATAAACCAAGGCAGGGAAAAAATCAAGGATTGTTTGGCAAGACGTTTAGCAATACGAACAACAACAAAAGAAGAAGAAACAGGCTGATCACTTGTTTAAAGAAGGAATACCGACGGGTATTGAAGAGTTGTTGAAGATACGGTGTAAGATTGAAGAAACACAAGGAAGTATTGTGGTATAACGGTGGAATGAAACAAGCAACAACAGCAAAAAATCATGAAGACAAGAAGAAGGAAAGAAAAGACACGGAGAAGAACATGAAGACTAGAAGAACAAGACTTAAACAATTAAGGGGGAGAATGTTGGACTTTAATTGTACAAGTCTTGTATTATGAAGATAATGATAGATGAAGGACCAAATATGTTAAGTAGAAAGTTTATAACCGAAAAGTAGTTATTTCGGTTGGTAGTTATAAGTTAGTTATTTCTGTAGAAACTAAAAGGTGTGTCGTTTGGTTGAGACCGTTCGAACCATCATGACCATTGGGTCATACCCTTTCAAGTCTATAAATAGTCTAGTACATGAATCTGTAACATAAGTGTGTGTCTCATTTCATAAGAGAGGCATAGTTTCTTTGTAACAATGTAACCCAATGTTATGTTGATAAAATAAAATGAATCTTCTTGTAAATCTTGTCCAATATGATCCTGGGAATATATGAATTCTGGAACCTGTGAAAAATCCAATATGCAAGCTACAACACATAATATTTCCATCAAATAGACATTTTTGTTATAATTAAGTTATAATTTGGATAATGTTATAGCTTTGGTCAAACCGGGAACATTTAAAAGATTGTAAAAACTATCTTACAAATGGGTTTAATGGATTGAGAATCCTCATATGTGTGTGTCTAAATCTTTTTACAAAAGGATCAGGTTCTGTCGAAATATTATCTTTTTTGTAGGCATACTTGAGACACTGATTTAGAAATGAAAACCATGAGTTTTTCTATCTATAAGTGTTGCTGGCAAACCCATAACTTTTTTCACCCATACCTAAATTTACCCATCATGACCATCACCCCACTCGCCCGTTTGCCACTTTTACATTTTATGTCTCTTTATATCATTTGAGTTTTTGTCTCACATGTAGAGGAGCTACATAATAAAAGCCTTAGAGGAGGATCCATGGCCACTTATCTATGATGACATCCTGGAAAAAACAAAAGGTCGTCCTGTTACACAGGATTGGCATGAAAGCAACTTACCATAGTTATTTCTCATCTATTGAGTAACTTTGGGAATTAGTTCGGACAAGAACTTTTCTTACCGTAAACTTTTGGTGATTAAGTTGCTAATATCCAAAATGTATTCGTTAAAATGTAATCATTATCATTCAAGCAATGAAATTTTAAGTTAACAAAAAATGAATTCGTTAAAATGTAGCATTTGATATCTACCCTTTTCTTAGCATGAACCATTCAAACTTTGATCACTCAAGGATTAGTAATACCATGGTTAAAAGAAACATATAGTATAAAAACTATTTGTTTTTGTCTCATAGATATTTGTATATATGCTAAGTGGCCCTTGGGATGAAACTATTTGGGGTGGAGACTTGCCAACATTTATTGTAGACCAATAGCTTCAGCAATAAGTATAATATTTGCATTGAATCTGCTTTTAACAGCATCTCCACATGTTGTTCTTGCAAATATTTATGGTGCAACATTGCACTAAAAGTTATCTACCTTTAAAGTTCTTACTTTGAGTAGAAATATATGAGGGTTATACTATATGATGTTCAAGTAAAAACACGCGTTTATGGTGTGCAAAAGTTATGGTAATCTTTTTGCTCAAGCGGTTGGCATGTAATATTTGTACAATGTCATCGTCACTTGGGTCATATGTATTTCCAAAACGTAATCCCAAACACCTTTTCAGCCAAAACAAATGACTATATCCACTGTTGTATTTGAACCTATTAGGAGTAAGACTTTGTTATATGAAGTGTGGTTACATTTCCAGGATAAACAACCATGAGTAGTAACATAGGTCTCAAAATCTGAGAATCATAGTATGGGTCAAAACAGATTCGGTTGACCCACAAACAATTTAATGTCCATTTTTATTTGGTGGTATTTGTTATAGACAATATAATATTAGATGTACTTTAGAAAAATTGCATAATCTACATTAAAATCACAATAATGAGATTAATACTCACAAAAATTTATGTATAAGCCCCGTGCGTGCACGGGCATTAAAACTAGTATCAATAACGTGTGAAAACAACTAGACAATCAAGGGCGATTTCCTGCTAATTACTTGTATCCAAAAGTTTAAACTAAAAAAAAAACTAAAAATAAGACTAAAAAAAAAACTAAATAATTAAAAAAATCGTATCATTTTTCGTATTTTCTTCCCGCCCCCATACTTAAGTTTTGCATTGTCCTCAATGTAATAAAAATGAACTTCAAAGTAAAGAAAATGGGAAAAAGAAATAGTAAAAGATACCACGGGATAGAATATGCAATACGCATATTGGGTCATAAGAAAGCAAGTGAGTTATCCAACTCCAAATATTTGACCAACAATAAGCTTCCGTCATATCCATCCTGCAAACAAAAACTGCAAAATACGCAATACACAAAAAAAAAAAAAAAAAAAAAAAAAAAACAAGCAAACAATCTAAATGCTACTAAAAATAGGAAAAATAAACAAAGTATGATAATCATCCTAATGAAATAGTTAAGAGATAGAGATAGAGATAATTTGTTCGACACACAATAACCATTATTTTTGAAACCATAAATCAAGAATGATCCATTATCATTCGTCATCCTCACTCATCTCGTCACCTTCCTCAACATCGTCACCTTCGTCATCATCGTCACCTTCGGTCTCATAATTCTCCTCCTCATCAAAGACTGTAAAAACCTTCCTCTTTTTCTTTGCAACTCCCGATGAAGATCCTCCAACATGATAACCTGATCCTCCGACCTCGCGTAATCTTCCATATGGTGGTACTGGGTCGGGAAATGGTGCATATCCAGGATATGGATACGGATAGGGTCCAGGTTAAGAAGTGTAGGGGAAAGGATATTGTGGAACATTGGGTGGGTTGTAGAGTGGCAACTCGTAATTGGCTTCTTGAGCCATGTGTTGAAAAATAGGCATTGAATAATCATTGATGTAATTGTTTCTCAACATCATCGAGTCTCTCCAAACTTCCCTACACCGAATTTCATTCAAATGTTGGTTCCACTCTCCCCAACCTGAGTCAAAAATACTAGATGTACCCGTTTGTACGTTTCCCATCGGTATATTGCCCATTGGCACACTTCCTTGTTGCTGTGGTGGTTGTTGTTGTTGTTGTTATTGTCGTAGTTGTGGTTGTTGTTGTTGCGGTTCAATCCATGCTCCCAACGTTTTCGTCTTCTTATTCAAAGCATTTCCAAAACCATTTGCATTCCAAATCTCACTTATCTTTGGCTCTCCACACTTAACCAACTCACTACTATTGTAATACCCAAGATTTCTTGCCAACCTTGTCACAAAATGGCCTCTACAAATGTTGCTATTACCTTTGATTCCCGGGGCTCTCCTAGACAAATACTCGGCTATGAGCCAAGCCGCATTTCCATCCTTAGTTTCTTCCAATAACATCATAACCCACAAGTGCGGCTTATGACATTTGTCCCTGCTTCCAACTCTATGAAATGGCCCAGTGACTAGCAACTTGTGTAGCACTCTCATCAACGGATTCCTAATGGTTGCAGCATTCCTCCTAGTACAAGAAGGATCTCCCACTCAATTCCAATAAGCGGGTACGCTAGGGTATTCTTTTTCAAACCTCCTAAACCTCGAAAAGTGAGCTTCAAACAATCGATGCTTAACCTCATTCGGTTCATACAAGCCAAGAGCAACAGCAAAATCCGGCAAAGTGTAGGCGTGATCCCGCCCACAAAGCCTAAACCAAACACAAACTTCCTCCATCAAATTCCGAACATTGACCTTTCTCTCAGAATACAAAGTCGAAAAGAACTCCATACACCATTCACGATAGACCCCTTCATTTATGCTAAATGCACTTTCCCATGACAAATCAGCAAACGAGAATCCTCATCAACCGGATACACATAAGACATCCGCATCATGTGACACAGCTCATTCTCACACTCATACTCAGCAAACAAATCCCAATCAATCAACCTTGGAACCAAACATGTCCTATTTTGCAATTTCGATAATCGTTCCCGGAAAGCGTGTTTCTCCTTGTTGGTGAGATCTTTGAACTTCAGGTTTGCATTTGCTTCAGCCTTTAAGCTATACGTGACTTTCTTCCTTGCGTTTCTTTCGCAATACTTGGTAACAATCGGGTTTAGTGGAACCCGTGTCGAGCTTGAACTACCTACAACAATTCTCTGTAGAAATCATAAATATAAGTCAATATAAGAGTGTTAGAACAAACAGGAAGGTCTATGGGAGCCTCTAAGGTCCACTTCAAAAATTCAAAAAATCCCACATCAGAACGTGGAATCGGATCGGTTGCAGGGAAACCGGATCGGTTCCTCTGTTGACCTAATCTAACCATCCGGTTGTGCTTCGAAACCGGATCGGTTCCTCATCCTGCATAAGGCTTTGCCTTCTAATCCATCTCCTACTCGATTTTTCTATGTCCAATTCACTCCTAGACTGCATTCTAACATCATCAATGATTCCCACGTCCTTAAATCGCTCCTATTTTGCTTCCAAAACTTCCAATCATCACAAACTCATCATGCTTAGAACTTAACAATCTTAACCTCAATTCTCAATTACTAGTTCTAATCAACAATGTGGCATCTAAAATTCATTAAAAACGCATCATCTACCAACTAGGAATCACCAATTGCAACTCAATTTGATTCAATGGCATAACCTAATTAAATCCGAAAATTCAATCACCTAATACTCATTCCATGTTGAATCAATCACTACAATTCTTTTTGCAATGCATTCCTATATCAATTACCCACGTAATCCTGAAAGATTACAACTTAATTCGAATTCTATCAAAAACCCCCAAATTAGTGACCTAATTTTCTATTCAAATCAAATACTCTAATTAAACCTTAATTAAGTTAATTGATTGCAGATGCTTACTTGCTTGGGTGCCATGATGATCTTCTATAACTTTTACAAGCTTCAAACAACTTCTATTGGTCGAATTTTGCAAAACCCAGCTGAAGGATTAGTGTGTGTGTGTGTTTTTCTGGAAAAAGAGAATTTTTGGTATATATACTTGCATGCAACCGGATCAGTCATGGACACAACCGTTTCGGTTTGCATTTTTGCAAAATTTTGCCTTTTTTACTTTACTTGGGCATTTTACCTTCCAAGCAACAATCGTTTACTCTAAAATCCGTTAAAAGATGCACACAACATTCATCTAACCATTTGGAATTCCAACAACACTATCTCAAAAACTAAATCATCATCTCATAACTTAAACTAAAAACTCAAAATGCATTAATTAAACAACTTCAAAATAATAAGAGCAAATAAAAATGAAATGAAAAACAAGAAATCCTAAATAGATAAAATTAAAAGTTCATCACAAAGATCAAAACCAAGCAAACAATTGCTTGTTATTATGGTGTTTTGCTTCTCTTTATTACTCCTCGAAATACTCATGCCTTAAGATGTCCTCACTTAGAAAATTTCCGGTCAATTCACGGTGTGTTTCGTAAGTTTTGAACTTCCTTGGAAATCTTCTCCCATCCGGGCATAGTATATCAAATTTGATGTGCCATTCACCGTCTCCATCCTCTCTTTTGTAAACACTTGACCCCTCGGGTCCCCATTCCAAATTTTTGATTTAAACTGGTAAAGAACCTAAGAAATCGGTTAGCTTCTTGTAAACAAGGATGTTTTTGAATGGATTGTAAAATGATTCCACCGCTAATACGCGTTCCATCTCATCCTCAATATCAAAGTATGGTGGAGCTAATGGTCCATACATCGGGTTTCCATGAACATCGCGTCAAATTTTAAAACAAGTCAAGTCATTGTCCTTATCAAACAATTCCAAATCTTCCATACATTCCAACACCTTACCCCTAGGTTTGGGATAATAGGTTTGTTTTGAGATCCCGTCATCGATTGTCATCGTACCTCTACCCATATATATGATTGCACCACATGTGCATAGGAATGGTCATCCTAGTAGAAGAGGTAAACTCTTATCAACCGGAATGTCTAGAACTAGAAAATCGGCCAAGTATGGTTGATAGCCAATTTGAACTCTTACGTTTTCACCTCCCCCGTCGCTTTTGCTTGGGAGTTTTCCGCCATGGTAAGTTTTGAGTGGTTTGGTTATGGTTTGCTAAGTCCCAACGTCTTAAACAATGGATAGGGCATAACATTAACGCTTGAACCCGTGTCCGCTAAAGCATACATTGGTGTGTTCCCATTAACCTTAATTGGCAAAACAAAATTTCCCGGGTCTTTCTCCTTACGTGGCATACCTCTAAACAAAATCATATCTCTATCCTCCTCCGATAGATCTTTATCCTCCAATCTTGCTCTTGCTAACATCACCGCATCTAGTTTCTTGTGGTAGAGAACGTAATCTTGTAGTACCTCAATTACGGCTTTTTCTCATTGAGCTCGAGAAACTTTTGTTCAAGGTTTTCCAAGATAGCTTCTTTTTGGTCTTGGGTTAAAGGTTTGAAGATTTTTGGTGTAGTGGGTGGTGAAGTGTAATCATTGTTTTTGTTGGTGGATGTGGTAGGAGTTAATTTGTTGGATGAGGTTTTCTTTCTATTAGCCTTTCCCATCTTTACTACTTCCACATTCTCCTTTTTCATTGATGAGTGTCTAAATACTCATCATTTTTGTACTGTTAGAATGCCAAAAACATCTGAAAACACTCAGAAATGCATCAAAATGATGAAAATATCACAAACAAGTGTTTTATGTGTTTTAAATGCAAAAATACCAAAATTTGGTGAAAAACGTATCAAGTTTGCATAATTGGCAGTTTTAGTCCCCCAAGTTTCAAAAGTTGTCAAAACTAGTCCCTGGTAATTCAAAAACTTGTAAAATGTCATTTAAGGTCCATGGGATTCAAAAGTTGTCAAAATAAACCCTTTAAAGTTTAAAATTTACAAAATGACAATTTTAGTCCTTAAACTTTGAAAAATGTCAAAAATAGTCCTTGGTGAAATTAAAAATGGAAATAATCAAAAATAAACCTTGTACTATTCATAAATGACAAAATTGGTCCTTATGATGAACTTTTGTAAAATTACAATTTTGGTCCCTGGAGTTTGAAAATTGTCAAAAATGGTCCTTGGACATTTAAAAAATGGAATTTTATGCAATTGGTCCTTGTACTATTTAAGATTTGCAGGTTTAGTCCTTGTGATAAGATTGGAAAAGTTTCAAGAGCAGTCCTTGAAGAATTGGGAAAATACAAAATTGGTCCTTGTGTGTTTAACTTAACCAAATGGACCCTTGTTATTAGCTAAAGCCAAAATCCAAATCAAATCCAATCCTTATCCCAGCTGGCCCATATCCAAACCAAGCCCAACCCCGTATTTAAATTAAAACCCGCCTTCACTGTACACCCCCTCACCTCAACTGCAAACCAGAAACCACCATGGTTTCTCCACCTGTAGCCTCCCTCGTTTAATGCTTCCCCACTCTTTTCCTCCTCAACACACTATCTATCACCTTTTGTCCCCCCTCCTCTTCACCCTGGTCCAAAAACAATCAAAGATTGTAGAGCTACTGTTCACCTTTTTGGCGCCAAATTGCAAATCAAAGGATATGATTGCTTTGACTCATCCAATGGTGGTGGGAATAGCTCAGAAGCATGTGGAGAGTCTCATAGGTCAATAAATATCAAGGAAGAAGGAGAGAAGAAACCAAGTAGTGTAGTTTTAGTTTAGAAAATGTCGAACTAGTTAGTTTTTAATTTCCAATGTAATTTAATGCTTTCAAGTACTGTTTTAAGTAATATCAGTGTATTTTAAATCTTTCTCAGTAAGCAATTTCAGTTTTAATGCAAGTTTTCAGTTTATGCTAAATTTCAAATTCAAAAGAATCTCATATTAAGTTAAATATTGTTATCAGTTGTTGTTAAGTACTCATAAGCTCTGATAAGCTCTCCTATAGCTTATTGATTGCTTATATGAACCTCTAATCAGTTTTTACTCTCAAAATAATGAAAGTCAACAAAAGTCAACTGCTCATTAAGGAAGATGAATTTGATGAATTGCTGGTGTTAGATCTGGATTTGGGTTGATTTTGTGATAATAATGGGTATAGGATAGTGGTTCTTTGATCATTGTGCAAGCCATAGTGGCTAAAGGACTCAAGTGAGTTTTACAAATTTCAATATGTTATAATCTGTTGCTTAGGATATTAATCATTTGGTAGTATTTTTTGGTAATATGGCATCATTTAAGTGATAGTTGATTAGTTGATTCAGCTTAAGAGTCATTATAAGCTAGTTCTAGTAGTAAGCTTTGATAAGCTTCATAACAGTCTACCAAAGGGGTGTTTGGAACTGATTATCTATTCAAGTTAGAGTGCATTTGTGTGATTGTTAGTTGTTGTATCATGTTACATTAGCTGTAGATATCTCATTTCAAGCATATAACTTAGTCCTTATTCCACAAATAGTCAAATTCACCTTGATCCTGTCTTAAACTCATAACTGTTAGGATTCTTAATGGCATAATCATGCATTCCAATGTATAAGTTGTTTTTCTAGCTTACCTCAGTCTCAAATTAGCTTAAAACATCATAATAGATCATCTAGGATCATTACAAGTTCATCAAAGTCAAAGTTGTAGTGTAATTTCAAAAGTCAAAGTTCTTAATACCCGTTTTTGAATAAAACTTAGAATTTAATTGTGTGTTTAATAATAAGAGTTAGCTTATAAGATTCTAGATTATTAAAATATAGTTGCTAAAATAAATTATAAAAATACTGGTTCTCTTTTTATCAGCTTATTCAGTGCTTATTTTGTTGCTTCTTTTGAGTCCTAGTCTGAAAATTTGTCCTGTTCACAGTGTTGGTACCCTGGTTCACAAGCTCTTAGAGAGTTCATTAGATAGCTTTAGCTTATGTAAATTAGCTTTTTGAGAAGCTCACCCAGCTGTCTCAAGGTTACAAGAGCTTATCTTCCAATTCTAGCTTATTTTCGTAGCCTGCAATTGTTTTTTAAATCTGTCCATTTTGCTAAAGTGTACCAGCTAGTTAATGTTTTTCAGTTTTTCAAAAGCTCTTTACAAGCTCAATAATGTAAACCAATCCTTGTAATTTAGCCTTTTGGATAGCTCAGTTGGTCAAATAGATAGTTCCATTGCTTATTTTCCTTTCCAAGCTTATTCTAGTGCTTAAAAATTAGCTAGAAGTTGTATAGAAAACCAAACTGTGTACTGTGTAAACCATTGTAGACTTGTGCTTATTTGATTTTGCATAGTGCTTATTAAGTAGTTATTGTGCTTATTTAGTTTTCATTTTAACTTATAATCAGTTGTCTTACCTATTTTCAGTTAACCTTTAGCTTATTTCATAGCTTATATCCATTTTAGCTTAATAACTTGTACTTATTTCCAAAAATAGCTTAACTGTGACAAAATCCTTGGCTAGTTCAGTGCTTATTTGTGGTTTTTGTAAAAAGTCATAGTTATAAAATATGCTTATTTTCATGTGTTTAACAAGTTTGTAAAATAAAAATCGAAAAATAAAATGTTTTGGCAAAAAGGGGGTAGGCAGGCTCGAACCTGAGACCTCCCCCTTTGTGAGAGTGACAAGAAGGGTACCTGTAACCATTGCGCCCTTGGGTCTTTGACTGTTTTGTTTTGCACAAATTAATCTCTTATATACATTTTACCCAGTTTAGCTTATTAGGTGTTTTTAGCTTATTTCGAGCTTATTTAAAGTAGCTTTTTCAAGTTTTCTAATTTTCATAAAAGTGTATTAGTATTAAGTATTTTATAAAAAAGTTTCAGATTTTTCTTAATAGTTTAAGTATTTTTAATCATTTAATTAGTGTAAAATCTTAATTAATTCATAATAAAAAATATAAAAGTCTAAAAAATACAAATCTTTTTTCTAAAATTTTCTTTTATCATATAGTACGTAATAAAATTAGTTTTACACTCGTAGGCCTTTTATTTCATAAATTTTACGTTTTGTCTTGCGCTCCAGCGTAATTTTCGTACATAACGCTCGTTTTAGTTTTAAGTAACGTTTTTAGATAATTTGAGTTTACGTTTTAGTTAATATAGTTTATTTAAGTTATTTTATTTTATAAAATCACAAAAACATCATTGTAAAAATAGTGATAGCGTTTATTTAATATATTTTAACTTTTTAATTTCTTTTAATTTGCATTTAAGTCGCTGTAATTTATTAACTTTTTCTTTAGTTATAGTTATCCATCGAAATCTTTACTGATCACTATCTTTAGTGATCATTCTATCGTCTGAAAGTTGTTTGAAACACCATTGAGTCTCCGTGGGACTAAACGACCCGGGAATTCACTATATTCTCCAGGACTTCATTGCATTCGTGTCTTAACCGTTTTAAGTTTCTTACGGTCGGCCATTCACAAGTGGCAGGCTTGTGTGACAAAAACTTGACGGTTTGGCACGCATCAAATTTTGGCGCCGCTGCCGGGGAGGCTTTAGCGTGTTCTAAACCTTTTTCAGACCCATTCTTGTGCATATACCACCTTTTTGTAAACAATTTTTCAAAAAAAAAAAAAAAAAAAAAAAATCAAAAAGTTCATTAACACCTTTTCTAAAGTGTTAACAACACCAAACATATTTTCATTCTTTGTTTTTATGGCATGTTTTTCAAAAATCCAAAAATATTCATCTTTACCTTCCTACCCTTTTTGATTCTTCATTCCTTTACCCTCTATCCATTTGATTCTAACTTCTTCTATTCTCATGGAATCTCTCGACTACGACGAAATCTGGAACGAAGTTGAAAAACTTCCTATTTTATCACAAATGTCAAGAATTCGTGTGGTTCATGATGATCCATTGATTCTGCGTAGGGAAATGGAAAGAGAAACCGGGGTGACAAAGGACCAAGTACTTCCCTCTGATAATGGAGGTGCTAAATACGTCCAACCTACGGTTATCCAAATATCTAATCCCTCGATTGCTCCTAAGCCGTCTAGAATTGATTCTAAACTTTCACGATTTACGGTTAAAAGCAAACATGCAGAATTCAGACCGGTGACTAGCAAGAATGACTTGCCTAATCTTCACATTTCTCAAGAACCAGAACCGGAGACCATAACGGAAGTAGTGGAAATTGCTAGCTCTCAGAGCACACCACTTGTCCCACCTCCAGATTTTTCAAAATGTTCTTCGAGTCTTAATAGTCATTCAGATCACCATGTTGGTTTTGTTGATTCTTTGAATGAACTGATTCCTTCTCATAACTCTCAAATAGAATCGTTTATTCCTTGTGTCGGTTGTGGTGAGCCTCTTTTTGGTTCACCATGTCGCTGGTGTACGTGTGTACAGTGTGGTAATGATATTCGTAACGGGAGTTGTTTGTTTTGTGGTTCGAGGAATTCATTTGATTATGATCCTAATCCGAACTCATTTAACGACCCCTCAAATTTTTCTAACTACCCACCACAGCCCGACTTATCTTCATATAATCAACATTACTGCTGTGAATTTTGTGGAGGTCCTCACCAAGGATTTGAATGTCAATCCGGAAATACGTTTGTCTATGAACAGTTTTCCGGTGATGCTCAGAACTTTGGTTATGACCAATATCCATATGATTCACCAATCCAGGCTCAACAGTTTTACTGTTGTGAGAACTGTGGAGGTCCCCATTTCAGCTCTGATTGTCAAACAGGGAATCCATTTCCTTGTAACAATTACGACTATCCATATCACGACCAACCTCCACAGTGCCAAATGACTCAAACTCCTCAGCAAACTCAACAAGACACTTATCTAGAGCTTTTGGAGTCAGTGAAAAGAACTGAGGAGTTGAGTAAGACAGCATTTCATAATGTTCCCAGTTTTTCTTGTGTATATTGTGGGGGTCCTCATGATGATTATCAATGTCAACCTTCCGGTTTGGACAAATCTCCACTCCCACAATGTCCCATCATTCAAAATTCACATGAGAAATCCATGGAAGAATTGCTAGCTGAAGAGCAGGTTGCTAAAATAAATTCCCAAATTGCTTTTGAAAAATCTATTAGGGAATTAATTGCAAAAGAAAAAGCAGCCAGATCTAGCTCTCAATTTCGTTTTATTCCTGATGACAGTGATGATGAGGATACATTTGAAGATTCATCAAGTTCATCAATGGATATTCCAGCAGTTGAGATTCATTCTCAAACAACTGCTAACACACCCGAAGCTCCCACTCACTCTTTGAACATGGGGGACGAGCATCTTGACACTGTTCCTGAAAAGGAATCGGACGAATTCATAAAGTCTAGTGTTGAGGACCTTGTCCCAATCCCGAGAGAGTCACAGGGAACTTTTGACCATATGTGTGATATCCCTTCCCCTCTTGAGTGTTCAAAAGATCATTTTGAGACTTTTTCCGATTTTAGCGATGATTGTAAATCTTATGGAGACATTGAGAATGTTGAGGCATCACTTTCACATTGTGATGTTGATCCTCTTTTTGAGGAGTTTACTGATGAACTCACTCACATCATTCCACTTTCATCGGAAAGTGATGATGATCTCTTTGATTTCAAAGCCAACCAAGGAGAAATTGAAAGTCTCTTTTATAATGATCATTCACTCACTTCTCACCCTAACAATCCAATAGAGAATGTTAATCACCTTGTTCATGAAACATTCAAAGCTACTTTCACCAATCCTCTATTTGAATTCGAATCTGAATTCACTTGGATTTCTAACAATCCAATCTTTGACGAGGATAGTGATGAGCCCATAATGGAACAAGGGTTCACAGACTTACATCATGTGAATGATTCTCTTTACGAGGAGTTCTCCTTTGAACTCAATCATATCATATCTCTACCAGAGTATGATAACTTCCACTTTGATCTAGACATAAATGATCTTTGTGTTCCGGAGGGAAATGTTCTCATCCATGAGAACTTGCTTGATATCAAAATCCCATCCCTCCCACCCAGAATATGTCTTGATCAAATGAGCTTAAATGATGAGATTCATGATCCAGAAATCATGAATTCTCCTTCTGATGATGATGACTTAGTCATGATGTTTATCATGATTTTCTTTCTTTTCTTCACCTATCCCGTGGCTTCTCCTGTTCTTCACTCCTTCGGGAATGAAGACATTATCTTTGACCCCGGCAATTTCATTAATCATTTTTGAGCCGGTTCTCTGTATATCTCATCGGTGTGGAACTTTCACGTATTTCAATGTTTATACAAACATCTTGAATGAAAGTCCGATGGAGATTGTCTCTTCCACTTGCTTCCCCATGAACCAAATTAATTCGGGGTCGAGTCAAGCTAGCGACTCGGTAATCAAAAACAGTAGCTAAACATGGGTTTTCACCCGTGTGTACCACCCTAGTGTGGGGGAGATGCCCCACATGTTGTATATAGACCTTAAAAATAAATGAAAATTGTAAATATTAAAACAGAGAATAAATGTTGTGTTTCTACACTTAGCTAGTAATGTTATCTTTTTACGTTCTAAGTTTCGGCATTACAGCCGGTACTTTGAATATTGAGGACAATATTCATTTCTAAGTGTGGGGGGGAAATTCTGGCGAATTTGATCATAAATGTACCCTTTTAGTCCCTTTTTCCCCAAAATGGCCAAATTTTAAAATTTTTTATTTAGTGGAAGTACTATGTACTAAACACAACAAATGGTAATCAGTCCACCATGTCTAACCCACATAAGGATTGGCTAATCCAGGAGCAAACGGCTCTTGGTAAAGATATCTCAAATCCGTTTATATGGCTTGCAATTTGCCCAAAATTGTATGGTGTTCGACTCACCATATCCTTAAAAGTGAAGAGTTGGCTAGCCCGCAAGTTTATGGCTTGTGGTAAAGGCAGTTGGAAAACCATAATTGGTAATCGACTCACCAAAGATAATATTGATAATTTATCTAAGAGTTGGCTAGTCCAGAAGGGTACGGCTTCTGGTAAAGACAAATCAAATCCGTTCATAGCTTATGATTTGCTCAAAATCATTTGGTTATCGTTGTGCCAAAGTTCTTACTTGAACTAAAACATTTGGCTACTCCAGAAGTAATGGCTTTTGGTAAAGAGATAAAATCCATTAACTTTTCTCAAATCATTGCTAGGGACTAGCAATATCTTAGTGTGGGGGATTGATTAGTGTCTAAATACTCATCATTTTTGTACTGTTAGAATGCCAAAAACATCTGAAAACACTCAGAAATGCATCAAAATGATGAAAATATCACAAACAAGTGTTTTATGTGTTTTAAATGCAAAAATACCAAAATTTGGTGAAAAACGTATCAAGTTTGCATAATTGGCAGTTTTAGTCCCCCAAGTTTCAAAAGTTGTCAAAACTAGTCCTTGGTAATTCAAAAACTTGTAAAATGTCATTTAAGGTCCATGGGATTCAAAAGTTGTCAAAATAAACCCTTTAAAGTTTAAAATTTACAAAATGACAATTTTAGTCCTTAAACTTTGAAAAATGTCAAAAATAGTCCTTGGTGAAATTAAAAATGGAAATAATCAAAAATAAACCTTGTACTATTCATAAATGACAAAATTGGTCCTTATGATGAACTTTTGTAAAATTACAAGTTTGGTCCCTGGAGTTTGAAAATTGTCAAAAATGGTCCTTGGACATTTAAAAAATAGAATTTTATGCAATTGGTCCTTGTACTATTTAAGATTTGCAGGTTTAGTCCTTGTGATAAGATTGGAAAAGTTTCAAGAGCAGTCCTTGAAGAATTGGGAAAATACAAAATTGGTCCTTGTGTGTTTAACTTAACCAAATGGACCCTTGTTATTAGCTAAAGCCAAAATCCAAATCAAATCCAATCCTTATCCCAGCTGGCCCATATCCAAACCAAGCCCAACCCCGTATTTAAATTAAAACCCGCCTTCACTGTACACCCCCTCACCTCAACTGCAAACCAGAAACCACCATGGTTTCTCCACCTGTAGCCTCCCTCATTTAATGCTTCCCCACTCTTTTCCTCCTCAACACACTATCTATCACCTTTTGTCCCCCCTCCTCTTCACCCTGGTCCAAAAACAATCAAAGATTGTAGAGCTACTGTTCACCTTTTTGGCGCCAAATTGCAAATCAAAGGATATGATTGCTTTGACTCATCCAATGGTGGTGGGAATAGCTCAGAAGCATGTGGAGAGTCTCATAGGTCAATAAATATCAAGGAAGAAGGAGAGAAGAAACCAAGTAGTGTAGTTTTAGTTTAGAAAATGTCGAACTAGTTAGTTTTTAATTTCCAATGTAATTTAATGCTTTCAAGTACTGTTTTAAGTAATATCAGTGTATTTTAAATCTTTCTCAGTAAGCAATTTCAGTTTTAATGCAAGTTTTCAGTTTATGCTAAATTTCAAATTCAAAAGAATCTCATATTAAGTTAAATATTGTTATCAGTTGTTGTTAAGTACTCATAAGCTCTGATAAGCTCTCCTATAGCTTATTGATTGCTTATATGAACCTCTAATCAGTTTTTACTCTCAAAATAATGAAAGTCAACAAAAGTCAACTGCTCATTAAGGAAGATGAATTTGATGAATTGCTGGTGTTAGATCTGGATTTGGGTTGATTTTGTGATAATAATGGGTATAGGATAGTGGTTCTTTGATCATTGTGCAAGCCATAGTGGCTAAAGGACTCAAGTGAGTTTTACAAATTTCAATATGTTATAATCTGTTGCTTAGGATATTAATCATTTGGTAGTATTTTTTGGTAATATGGCATCATTTAAGTGATAGTTGATTAGTTGATTCAGCTTAAGAGTCATTATAAGCTAGTTCTAGTAGTAAGCTTTGATAAGCTTCATAACAGTCTACCAAAGGGGTGTTTGGAACTGATTATCTATTCAAGTTAGAGTGCATTTGTGTGATTGTTAGTTGTTGTATCATGTTACATTAGCTGTAGATATCTCATTTCAAGCATATAACTTAGTCCTTATTCCACAAATAGTCAAATTCACCTTGATCCTGTCTTAAACTCATAACTGTTAGGATTCTTAATGGCATAATCATGCATTCCAATGTATAAGTTGTTTTTCTAGCTTACCTCAGTCTCAAATTAGCTTAAAACATCATAATAGATCATCTAGGATCATTACAAGTTCATCAAAGTCAAAGTTGTAGTGTAATTTCAAAAGTCAAAGTTCTTAATACCCGTTTTTGAATAAAACTTAGAATTTAATTGTGTGTTTAATAATAAGAGTTAGCTTATAAGATTCTAGATTATTAAAATATAGTTGCTAAAATAAATTATAAAAATACTGGTTCTCTTTTTATCAGCTTATTCAGTGCTTATTTTGTTGCTTCTTTTGAGTCCTAGTCTGAAAATTTGTCCTGTTCACAGTGTTGGTACCCTGGTTCACAAGCTCTTAGAGAGTTCATTAGATAGCTTTAGCTTATGTAAATTAGCTTTTTGAGAAGCTCACCCAGCTGTCTCAAGGTTACAAGAGCTTATCTTCCAATTCTAGCTTATTTTCGTAGCCTGCAATTGTTTTTTAAATCTGTCCATTTTGCTAAAGTGTACCAGCTAGTTAATGTTTTTCATTTTTTCAAAAGCTCTTTACAAGCTCAATAATGTAAACCAATCCTTGTAATTTAGCCTTTTGGATAGCTCAGTTGGTCAAATAGATAGTTCCATTGCTTATTTTCCTTTCCAAGCTTATTCTAGTGCTTAAAAATTAGCTAGAAGTTGTATAGAAAACCAAACTGTGTACTGTGTAAACCATTGTAGACTTGTGCTTATTTGATTTTGCATAGTGCTTATTAAGTAGTTATTGTGCTTATTTAGTTTTCATTTTAACTTATAATCAGTTGTCTTACCTATTTTCAGTTAACCTTTAGCTTATTTCATAGCTTATATCCATTTTAGCTTAATAACTTGTACTTATTTCCAAAAATAGCTTAACTGTGACAAAATCCTTGGCTAGTTCAGTGCTTATTTGTGGTTTTTGTAAAAAGTCATAGTTATAAAATATGCTTATTTTCATGTGTGTAACAAGTTTGTAAAATAAAAATCGAAAAATAAAATGTTTTGGCAAAAAGGGGGTAGGCAGGCTCGAACCTGAGACCTCCCCCTTTGTGAGAGTGACAAGAAGGGTACCTGTAACCATTGCGCCCTTGGGTCTTTGACTGTTTTGTTTTGCACAAATTAATCTCTTATATACATTTTACCCAGTTTAGCTTATTAGGTGTTTTTAGCTTATTTCGAGCTTATTTAAAGTAGCTTTTTCAAGTTTTCTAATTTTCATAAAAGTGTATTAGTATTAAGTATTTTATAAAAAAGTTTCAGATTTTTCTTAATAGTTTAAGTATTTTTAATCATTTAATTAGTGTAAAATCTTAATTAATTCATAATAAAAAATATAAAAGTCTAAAAAATACAAATCTTTTTTCTAAAATTTTCTTTTATCATATAGTACGTAATAAAATTAGTTTTACACTCGTAGGCCTTTTATTTCATAAATTTTACGTTTTGTCTTGCGCTCCAGCGTAATTTTCGTACATAACGCTCGTTTTAGTTTTAAGTAACGTTTTTAGATAATTTGAGTTTACGTTTTAGTTAATATAGTTTATTTAAGTTATTTTATTTTATAAAATCACAAAAACATCATTGTAAAAATAGTGATAGCGTTTATTTAATATATTTTAACTTTTTAATTTCTTTTAATTTGCATTTAAGTCGCTGTAATTTATTAACTTTTTCTTTAGTTATAGTTATCCATCGAAATCTTTACTGATCACTATCTTTAGTGATCATTCTATCGTCTGAAAGTTGTTTGAAACACCATTGAGTCTCCGTGGGACTAAACGACCCGGGAATTCACTATATTCTCCAGGACTTCATTGCATTCGTGTCTTAACCGTTTTAAGTTTCTTACGGTCGGCCATTCACAAGTGGCAGGCTTGTGTGAGAAAAACTTGATGGTTTGGCACGCATCATTCATATTAGCACATAATTCCACAAGCATTTCATTCACCCCTTTCTCCTCTTCCAAGTCGGTGATATTTATCCTCATTTCCCCCAACGCAAAGTCCATTTGGCACTTGGTAGTCACAAGAAAATCTCGCCCAAAACATACATTAGGCTCATCAGCGTTTCCTTCCTCCAAGACAACAAAATCCGCTTCGAAAATATGACCATGAATGTTAACCTTAAGATTCTTAACCATTCTGCTCCCATAAGCTTCGTAATCCAAACGTACGTGACCAATTTGATCAAGAACTTTTTCCACAATGTAATTTTCACCATAAGCCATGTTTAGTTGAGCGTCCCACGCACTCACCCCTTCGACACTACAAGGTGTACCGAACCTCATAAGTGGTGAATCATACTCCGTTAGTGGTGCTTGCGTGAATACCACAACTCTACCCTTCTTAGGAAGTTGAACCTTGTTCTCTCACACTTCTTCAATATAATCCGCATCAATACCTAAATCCTTCTTACTTTCATCTAAAATATTCCCAATTTTCTCCAACGAATTACCGGTGTCTTTGAACATCTCATCCAAGTTACGTAGGTACTCAGAAATTCCGCTCAAACCATCCATAACAATTATCTAACAAGACAAAACAAAACCAAAGACAAAAATCCAAATCATTAGCGTTAGAGTTAGTAAAAACAAAAGCAAACTACAGAAACATATACTAAACAAGTAAAGACACTAAACAAAACTAAAAACACAAGCTAAAACTCAAAATTTAAAAACTATAAAAAATTTTACCGAGAGCTCCAACCGGATCGGTTGGTGGTAAACTTCTTAACCAAAACGTCCAATCGATTCGGTTGCGGGCTGCAACCGAACAGTTGTATCAACTTTCCAAAAAACTTTTTTTTATTATTAAAAAAATCTGTAAATTTAATTTAATTAAAAACCATTAAGTGTACTTAAACTCTTAATTAATTGAGACTACTCATTATCTTTATTAATTATAAAAGTAATTAAGTTATTTAATGAAAACTATATTAACTAATCTATCAAACTACTCATTAAGACTACTAAAACCTTCAAAACTGAAAATTAACTACTTTTAATTACTTGAATTAAGACAATTAACTAAAAAGTAAATAAAACTAAAAATAACTAAAGTAAAAGAAAATCTAAAAATCTAAGAAAAACATAAGCAACCCATTAGATAATCTATAAAAATCAGAAATGACAAGAATTACTCTATAAACTATAACACAAAACACTGGATCAACTAAAACTATGAAAATCAAAAGACAAAAATTTACCGAGAGCACTAACCGGATCAGTTGCTCGCGCAACCGGATCGGTTAGCCTCTAAAGCAAAATATATATACATACATTTTTCTTTTTTATACGAAATTCAGTTTAAAATCTACCAATTTTACAGAATCTTAACAAAATAGAATTACTTAGAAATCCAAAATCCCCGGCAGCGGCGCCAAAAACTTGATGTGCTTACCGTGTGCAAGTTTTATGTAACATATTTGATTTCACAAACACATCATACCATGATCAAACTAGGCGTACAACTTAAGGTTTTAGAGAGAGAAAGAGTTAGAGGTTTGGGAACTTAGTGAGAGAAAGTGAAAATCTTATTATGAGCTCCAACTCTCTACCTTGGGAGGTAGAGAGTATTTATAGTCTTACACAAATCGCCACCTACGGGCTGTGGATCAGGTATACAATGGGTAAAGACTCGTCCGTCCTCCACGGTATTACTTAACAAACTACTTACTAACATTAAATAACTACGACTACGAGCTTTAAAACGGTTACATATACTTGAGGTGACCGATACTTTAATGACTGAATTTTCTAATTCCTAACAATCTCCCCCTAAGGGAGGTCACCTCAATTTACAATGAATACAAACAGATATTACATTAGATTGTTCTTGGATTCTTGATGAAGTTCTTTGCTCAGTAGCTCGTAGTCTTTGATTCTTCATGTTCCGCATGTTTGGATAATTCAAGTGGAGGTCTTTAACTGATCCACGTGATGATGAGTTTTGAGCCAGCTTTGAGATCAACAGCTTGCATAAATCTTTGACTCTTCCATTGTCGTGTTGACATTATGTGACGTTGTGACAGTGGACCGACATGCTCACATTCTGGATCATGATTTCTTCTTATCAGAGTAGTGGAAGCTTTAGATGATTCATGATATTTGCAGCAGCGTAGCAGAAGCATGGACTGAGAATATCAGAGTCATTGTTGCACTAATCATGATTTCTTTTGAAATGAATGTGTTGTGTGAGCATGCGGCTATGGACTGACCTCTCCATTCTGATCAGCTGCAAGCGTCGGGTGTACCTGCATACAACAGTTAGCAATAAAGCGCACAAAAGTGTCTTTGACCACTTTTGTTGAATTGAGGTACACGGCCCACGGTTCCTCGTTGATCAGTACAAGTACTGCCTGTGATCAGGTATAATTCCGAAGAATCTCCTTGACAGGGTTTCGCAGCAGTTCTAGCTGTTCTCAAACCGGAACGTCTCAAAGAAGACACCACGGAGTGAGTGAACCAGTGAATAGAGATTCACTGATTGATGAAAATGATTTGAAAAACAATCGTGTATCGCTCAAAATAAAGTGTTTTTACAATACAACGAAGGTTTTAACGAAAATCAATTATCAATCATAAACACCTTTTAATTTTGAAATATTAATACACATTCGATGAGCTAGAGAAAATATTTTTAAGCACAACGACCGGTTTTTCAAAGATATCCGTCAAACCATAACCTGAACCAGGACTGATTCATAGATTTGAATCGCCCCATTGTTTCTGTTCAGTTGTGACATGGTTGATCTATTGGATAGATCTCACATGCCACCTGCCAAGAGCTTGTTTGATGTTAGCTCTAGAAGGCTTTCTATCTTCATTGTGAATATGTTTGCATATCACTCAGATGTTCTGGCAATACCATAAGGATAATGTGTAGGACTCATAAGATATAATCTCTCTTTTCACATTGTGTGAAACAGAGAGTCTTCATTGACAGTGTCCTAATGAGATTTATTGATGATCTCGTGGCTCTAGACTCAATAGTGCACATTCGGTTTCCTATATCGTAGACTAGGGAGAGGGTCTCCTTCTTCAATATCAACAAACTCTAAGAGAAAGTCGATAGGTTATGTCGGTTCCCCGTGAGAATGAAACAAGTCCTTTGAAGAGGAACTTGAGTAGCGACGTCTTGTCTTCAATACAAATGTTACCTTAGTAACCACCAGTAGCATATGTATTGAACCCGGTTACTGCCGTAAGGTTGAATTATTGGAGGGCTATTTCTTTTCACCCTTTTCACATTTAATTCTTTTTCATTCTTCAACCCCTTCAGTGCTTACCGTGACTTCATTACTAGAACCTTGTTGGGTTTATTCCAGTTCTAGCTCTGTCTCAGTCCGCACTCTTCCCATATCTCACTTTTTTCCTTTTTTTCATCATACCTAAGGACTCTACACTATCTAGTGGATTGTCCCTGGGTAGATCCCTCCGGCTCTGGCGGATCATGGGAACTAATACCTAACCTTATCATCCTTATATCACCATACATAAAGTAAATTTGGTCAGTCTATTTGGTATTGTTCATCTGCCATTGGAACCAATTGAAAACCATTTAAAAAATCAATTCAGATACTTGTGATATATTATCAAAGTATTTTGTACCTGAATTGTTTTTTATATTTTTAGAAAAAAGAGCTCCCCCTCAACATGTGCATCATTTATCTGAAATCGATTTGGCACACGGAGACAAGAGGAAGGATTAACTTCTTTGATTACCATTTTCTAAAAGATATTAACATCACTTCCCTGATTAAATCAAGTAGATAGAGCATATTAGGGAAGGATGAGGTTTTCATAAGTTTGCTCCCCCTCAATATGTGCCTCGATGTTTGAAAGAGTTTTGCACATATTAGAAGGAACCTACACTTAGAGACAAATCAATCACGTTTCATATCTTTGTGGTTTACAAAAAAAATGCTCCCCCTCAACATGTGCATGAAAAATTTGAAATCGTTTGGCACATGTGGGGAGGAAAGCTTGCTAAACACTTATGAAACCAATTATCGAATCATCAGTTTAAATCCAATTTAAATCACAAATTCTCCCCCGATCACAATTTTCAAATCATTTGAGATTTGTGATCTCTGTAGATTTAAATTGATTATGAAAGTTTTTTGAGGGGAGATGTGACTTGATTATTAGAAACATTTAACCGATAAGGATCAAATATGAGACTTTAAGCTCTACGGATTAAACATGCTTTGATTATCTAATGAAAACATAACAATAGCCAAGATCTTGAACCACTTGTATAAAACATTGTTCATCTTGATTATCCAAAAGAAGACCTTGCTCGTTTACGTGCCAATGTTAAAAAATACTCTTTTTAATTCGATTGAAATCATTCTCCCCCTCAATCAATGACACAAGTTATTGATTGAGAGATAGAGATTTTGACAGATGATGAGCACAAATGATTTGCAAGAATAATAGAGTGCGAGGTATTTTCAAAGCAATTTTGTTTTCATTAGATGACAAATATTTTTCAGAAGAATCTTAGACGGAAAAATATTTGGAAAGAAAACGTTTGTCTTTTTGGTGCCAAACATTTGTTTTAAGAATCAGAGCATGATATTTGAAAAATATGATTAAGCATGGCTCTGTTCTTTACCTATTAAAATGGGTTGCTGCCTAAAAATGACAATAAGCCACTGTTTTACTTTCTCCCAAAATATGATTAACCGAGTTTCTCCACAAGTGGCAACAGTCGATAGACTCCTTTGGTCAATTCGCCTACCCTATGGTTCTTAGAATCCTCACCAAGATGAACAGGTCACCCGGGATCATTCGGCAATCTAATAGCAGTAATTAAGAACCGGTCGCTTACTATCGCATTACATGGGTTCTAAATGTCACTAGATTCCTGTTTTAAATGGGGTCAAAGTCGAGAGGACATCATTTGGTCAATTCGACCTAACCTATCAGCAAAGATGCCACCACTGGAGAAGTCAGTTGTCCCTTCATAAGTCCAGTTGTTCCTGGTCCCCTAAGCCAAGTCATTAAGTTTCGCTACATGTTAGACTTATAACAGTGAGTGCCCGAGCATTAGCAACTTAAACACTCACCCCCTAATTCTTAAGTTCATCCAAACGGTAGGTGATCAGTTGGTCAAATCGCACAAGTAGAAAGGGTCGTCAGTTGGTCATATCTTACCATTCCCGTCTCAGTCTACTCACTTAGGGTCAGTTGGTCATATCTCCTAAGCAACTAGCCTCTACCGCCATTCAAAACTACTGAAACAAGGGTAGCTACCAATAAACTATGCATGCATACACTAGAAACAATTAATAACGCAAAAGCATTAATAATAAAAAGAATCAAAACTAGGCCAAGACCTAATTTTCACATCTTCAAAATACCCTATTGGAATGACAAATATAATTACCATATAAAACATGAAATAAACAAAGACATAACATCAAATAATTAATTGACTAATAAAAAATTAATAATCAATTAAATAGAACACAATAAGAATTAATTTGCCAACAATTATATTGAGAATCAAAATTATAATAAGCAATAATGAAACCAAAATAATATTATGAGTCAGAAAATAATTACATATCGTGCCAAGGATAAAGCTATCGATCCCCTAGTTGAGTTCGGGGTTTGCCCCATAAAAACCCAACTTGGCCTGCCTCTTTTTCTTTCTTGTGTCTGACCCACAGCAACCACCAAAAACCATAATTGATGATTAATATGATGTACCATGACATCTATTTATACTAACTAGCCGGGTACCCGCGCACAGCTGGGGCGATAAGTATAGTTATATGTGTTTGCTTACCCGTTTAGTGAATTCGTTTCACAACACTTCGAATGTATATGTGTTAGTTGTAAGTGTTTGTTTGGGTTACCCGTAACTTTCCCGTAACTTTCCCGTAGCTTTCCCGCGACATCATTATTCTCGCATATAGAAATACCCTCGCAATATCTTACGCGTCAAACACTACCCCAAAAGTATATGATTTTGACGAATCAAGATTATATTGATTGAAATAAATGAAATAAAGGTTAAAGTTGTAAAAAAATTGAATTAAAATAAAATAAACCCATTAAAAATATAAAAACTAAAAACTCATAAAAATATATCAAAATGGATGTTGAATTAAAGAACATAAAATATTAGAAAATATGGTGAAATTAGATTATAAAAAAAATAAGTAGATAAAAAGATATTTTAATTTAAAAATAAAGATGAATTTTTAGTTGAGAAATGACACATGTCATTTTATAATTGGAGCTCTTTATCTTAATTTTTAGTGGTTATGAGTTAGGTTTGGAGTTTGTTAGAAGTTAGGCTTGGAGTTTGTTAAGAAGTGACACATGTCATCTCATGATTGGAACTCCTTATATTAATTTTTGGTTAGAAAAACTCTTTCCATAATAAGCAAGTAAAAAAATCTGAATTTTTAAGCCTTCTAATTTTAGAAGGCCTAAATGCATTATAAAGTAGTATAGATAATATAATGCTAGTTTTCCTTCTCGTCCTTCAACTTAAGTAGTCATGCATCTAGGTCCTTGTCTTCATTTAATTAATATAACATATTAAAATGTGTTATAAAACTTGACATATTCAGCCCCTTGACGATCTTCAGTATTTATTCTTTAGTCCTCGAAGTGAATAAAATTAACATAAACTTGCGGCTTTTAATTAATTACGGAGTAATTAAATTATAATTACGGCGTAACCTTTGAAACTTTGCGCCCAAGTAATTAATTACGGCGTAACTAAACATCGGGTTACGCCGTAATCCTTCATTCGCTAATACTTATCCGCTCCGAAATAATCTCTACGGCGTAACTAAATTGCATGTTACGCCGTAACCTTCACAAAATAATTGCGACGTAACCATAAGAGATGGTTTCGCCGTATCCTTCAAAGCATCATATTTACGCCGTAACATTATTAAGCAGTTACGGCGTAACCTTCACAAATAATTCATAGGCCCTCATAAATCTATCTTCAGAACATAAATTTGGCCTTATATCACAACTTTTCCGCTCCAACACCTCATTTATCCTGAAATGTAAATATGAACGAATATAAACGAATTAAGTACCATATTAATACAAATGAGGCCATAAACACGGGAATTTGATATATAAAATATCAGGCTAATTTGATGTTATCAGCATGTCACAATGAGCATGATATTTTGGCGTGTAAATAAAGACCCATATTAATGTTATGTTTTTTTTTGGGTAAAGGGGAGTAATCCTGCACCCTGGTAAATATATTAACCAAATAAATGTTTAAGTACAATGTATATGAGTGAGATCCCATATATCAGCCCGTTACATAGGCATAGAGCTTACATAACAAGATACTTCCAATTATCTAAACAAGAAACAAAACACTACTCAAATGATAACATATGACACAACGAAAGAAGATTATTTCCTAGGACCTTGAAACGTTGTGCCATACATGGCATTAAAGGCATCCAAATTCCCAGGAAGATCACGAACCTGTTTCGCATAGTCATCGAAGTCATATTCATCATACTCATCTTCATACCCTTGGCCACCACCAAATATATTAGCAAACTCATCAAATGGGTTAGCAACAACCTCATCTTCAGAATCAGACACCTCAATCTCTCCCACTTTAGAAAAAGGGTTAGCTCTCTTAGTAGAAGAGGTAGACGGAATAGGTAGACCATCATCATCCACAAGAGTAGCTTTCCCAGCAATAAGTAGTTTTTCAATCTTACCAATTTTCTCAACTATGGGAGTAGAACCAACATCCATAGTTCCCATTGAATCACTCACAAGCGGAACATGTGATGTAGAACCAGTATTATTTAACACATCCTCATTAACCTCCATTGTACGACCCTTATCCACATCTGCTTCCTTAGAACAACCAGTAGAATCTCCAATCATTGCCTCCTCATTAACCTCCTCAGTATTAGAATCAACCACAGGACTTTGAATGCCCGTGTCCTCATGCACCTCAAGTGTCCCAAAAGAGTTAGAAGTAGTAACAGGAGTACCTGTAGCATTAACAGTAGCAACGTCCGGCGTCTTCTTCTTTGGGATATAAACCTGCTTCCTAGGAGCAAATTTAGGACCCTTACCCATATTAATACCGCTAGACAACTTCGGACCTTGGGGTTTGGCTTTCCGATTCTGCACTACCTTAAAACCATCATCATTCACATCCAAGTTCGAGGTGTGAGCATCAGCATGATGCTCCTTAGGAGACTTAGGACAACAAGCATTATCATGCCCAAACACTTTACATTCCATGCAATGTGGAGGTTTCCATTCATATTCAACCTTGATACTAGCCGTCGTAAAACCACTATCATCCTTCTTAGGGATAGCCATAGTTACCACATGTTTAAGATCAGCTTCCGATGATAACTCAACAAGAGCACGAGCAAAACTAATACGACCCCATGAGTCAAAGCACATGGAGCTAGTGAATGCATCTAACATGATCGGCTTACCCACCTGAGTAGCAATAAGGCTCAACCCGTCTTCCGAATATGCAAGTAATGGCACATTATGCAATTTAATCCACACAGGCACTTTGGTAACCTCACTTTTGGACAATAGCACGTCAGGAGTCCATTTAGTGAGAATGATAGGACAATAGCACGTCAGGAGTCCATTTAGCAAGTAATGTTATGTTTACGATATGTATTATTCCATATTGCATACAATTAGGTGTCAAAGCAAGTAACAATTATGCACATAATGGAATCACAAACATATAAACATAAACATCAATATAAAAGCACATATTGTTCCGAGTTCTCTTGCGAGTCTTCCCCAAACGGAGAACCATAAGACCGTCACTAGGATACAATACCTAGATCGCCCCATACATCGCAAAAGCAATTGAGTCGGTCTTGTGGCCGGAAAACACATAAAACATGGCAATCTCAATTAACAAGTAATATCGCAATTTTATGTATTTAATAACCAATATGTAATTCTAATTATCATAATAATTCTAATTAACAATTAATTAATTCTAATTAACTTTTAATTCTAATTAGAAAGTAATTCTAATTAAAATGTAATTAACAAATTGATTCTAATTATCAATATAATTTAATTTGTGTGTGACTAGTTACTTTTTTATTAAAAATTGACAAGTATTGCATATAGTTGTCAAATCAAAATAAAACGAATAACTAAATTAGGTTCCATGCAGCCTTTTAAACATGTTTATTAATAAGAAACGTGTAACCCATAATCGCAAAAACGAGATGGCTCTGATAATACTGTTGGGATTTTAGAACTAAGTTAACCAACTAACCTCTACGACTACGCAGCGGATAAGGATCTAGTAATCGCAATTAGGTTAAACACGTAATTAATAAACAATTAATTAATACGATAATTAATTAATAAAAGGAATAAAAGAAACTCTAACCTTGCTTGGCAATTGATCTTTAGTAACGGACAATAAAACCAATACGAAACTAAGCACCTAAAATAGATGCCTCAATGAGTATCATACACAAACCCGATAACGTATACATTCGATATAAGAGCTAGTCGAGAACATATTAAAACTAATCAACCATTGACCCACTTGAATATATCACATGAACAAGAAAACTACCCAAGACTTGCTTGCTTCTTATTCGAGAACCAAAACATAAACTGTTTTTAATCTTACCCAATATCGGACAAAAGTTGTCCGATATCCTCATGCTTTGTTGTCCGAGAAGAGTCCCACGACCAGAATCAAAACACCCTCTTTGTTGCTGCTGTTCAGTCGATCAGAAACAATAACAAAGAATACCAATGAATCTTTCTAAACACTTGGATTGAGGTACTATGGAAGTTTAGAACATAATCAAACTAAACAACCCTATTCGATTTTGAGAAAATAAAATAGGAGTATTAGCAGACTATAAGAATCAATTTAGAGTATTAATGGGGTATGATAAATCGTATGTCCAGTAGAATAATGAGTATGGTACGTTTGCTTTTATAGCAAAGCCAATCAAACCTTGCATGGGATGAATTTTGGTCAACAAGTAACCAAGCCCGAGCACCACATTCTCCTTCGCCCGATCAGTGAATCCCACAGACCAAGGCTTTCCACTTTCTCAGTAGCATGGTCATTCAATGTCTTGCTCTAATCATCCTTTGTTATAGATACCGTTAAACCATGGATAATGGATCTCAAATCATTCCATATAGTTTAACCATTTAGAATTTCGTTATAGATTTTGATTCAGATATACCAAATGTAATCAAGAATCATCTTGCATTACCCTTTGGGTTTGGCCAAACAATTATCTGATTAAATCTGGAGAGGCGCCATGGTATCTTTCTGCACATATCAAGTGGAGTAACAAATCCTTTATTGACTACAAGTGTTGTGGATGCTGCTTCACATCACTCCGAAATGTAGCTTTTATAACTACCTTGTTCAGATAGCGTTTTGCGTATACTTACAAAAAATGATATCCACACATAACAGAACTTGCTTGCATCTCAAGTCTAAAGACGAAGATAACAAACCATTTTCAATATTTTACTTATGACAAGGATCCAAAAGTAAATGTTTGAAAGTTGGGAAATCCAATATGCATCTCTAGTGAATACATATGAGTTTGGCGGGAACAGTCCACATTCTCGTTAGAATATAACCAACACTCACATTTGCCTTATCATAACAATATTCCCATATTGTTAACCGACAATGGACATGTTTAGAATAATAAAATCATTCAAAGATTAAACATGCAAATATAGGATAACAATTATTATATGAATGAATAACAAATACCAAATATATTTATTCATTATAAAGTAAAAATTTTCTTTAAATCCCAATTATCCAAATACTAAAACAGATATGCATGAAACTCATTTAGTAAGTTGAACCCTAATGTTTCCAACATTCTCAACCTTTCTTTAAAAGAAAAACTAAATAGTCATCTGAGTAAACTTTTCAAATACTTGTTTCAAATTTTACATATAATGAGTGATTTGAAACATAAGATGAGTGTCTTATCTCATATGCTCATACTATTGCAAGAGTTATAGTATGGAGATGTCGTCTTACCTAGCATGAGGTATTAGAAATCAACGACATACTGACAGTCATCTTTACAGTTTCTAAAAGTGTAAAGTATTCTCATTTCTTAATGTGTAATGCAACAATGCTCCATGTTAAGCATAACTAGTTAGCAGATTTATCATAAAAGATGAAATCCTACTACAACTAGTATTCATAATCCTATAGCATCATTTGTACTTATACAACACTATGCTTTATAATTCGTAAACATCTATATTAACAATAATCTAAACTCTCTCAATTAGATATTGTTGTTGTCAGCTCATTTTGTTCTTATACAAAAGCAACAACTAGTCTTATATACAATATAATATATACATGATGAATCCTTAGTTAAAAACAACATAAGATTTCCATCGATGTAATTAATTATTCCAAGTGAAATATACCATTTAAGACTTGCTTGAATGATATTTCGCATTTGTGTTAGACTTAATTTTCCGAATTTGTTTATTCCAGATAAACATTTATTCCAAGGTTGTTTGTTTTATTCCCTAAATTCCAAGTGAAGTTTCATTCCAAGCTTAAAGATCAATATCTAGCTTAAATAGAATGATATCTTCAACATGTAAATTTTAAGAAAAAACACATTGCTCCCACTCAATGTCATATGTACTCAAGAGTTATCTTAATTCAATCAGAATCATATTGTAATTAAATTCAAGATCTCAGCTCTTAGATGCATGATCCAATCCAAAAATGGATTGCTCAAATTTTGTATACTACATAAAGATAATATAAATTCATAACCTTTTTGATTACACACCATCCTCGCAAAAGGTAATAATAAAGAAAGAGTTATAAAATCTAATTGTCATATTCAACATACAAATCACATGTATGACAATTAAATATCTTTATATTATTAATGCATGTATTATATAAGAAAATTTAGTCACAGTCAATTGCTTAAGTATGATTAAAAACTTGCCAAACATTAATATGTATATAATTTTGTCCTTGTGAATCTTTCTTCAAAAGAAACTCATTCCAACCTCATAGGCTAACTGTTAGGCGAAATAACAATCAAGCTCAAAACTCGATTTGCCTTTTAAGGACTTCATCTTATCATTCATAGTTCTAAAACATTTATTAGATTCAAGATGTGATAATGTATTTTGGTAGTTAGCTGATTTACAATAATCTCCTAACTTATATCCCTCAGCATTGATATTAAAAATATCACTTCAGGTGATGAGGCATCCTTACGGATTTATGAATGAGAGTAATCATTATACTTCAGTTAACATTTTCATGTTTAACCTTAGTATGACATTAATAAGTGAATTTTAGAAGGTTAAGTATTTTGTTCTAAAAAACTTTGAGATATGTATATACACCCACTTACTTTTGTAAGTAGAGACAATTCTCTAAATACTAAGTATCTAAGCAACAATAAATTGTTCTTTATGGAGAATCACAAAATACATTTTAAGTTCTCATCTCAAAATTTTTTAATAAAATGCTTCATAAGATTTTAACAAATTCAGAACTTAAATCTAGACATAATGGAATTCCTTCCAACAACTCAAATTAGGGTTTATAGAAAAACTCTAATTTAGTATCACTCTTTAACCAAAAGTTCTAGCAATAGTTTTGTGTTTCGTCAAGCTAGGAAGAACACCAAAACTACAATCTTCAAGCTAGGAAGTGTAGATAAATCAAAAATCCAAAAGGATTTAGGATTCAATTGGTTTGAGTGGAAAAACCTCAAATCCCTAGTGAATTAGGGTTTTCAGTTATAGATTGTCTTGAATACCTTCTAGGTTTGAACTATATTGAGTGTATCCTTGACACACACAAATTCTAACCTTGATATGTTTTTGGAGGTAGAGCAATTAAAGCTATCAGGAACCAAACAATATGAATAAGGTTTGATCGAACACATTAGACATACCATAATGAAGTGGTATACTATGGGTTATTAGAATTGTGAAACTATATCAGAATTCTATAGATAACTTAATTCTCTTTGGACCAAATACTTGTCAATTGGGTCAAGCCAAATTGCATATAAAGTATTTATGAACCAAGTGCATGCAATAATGTATATTCATTGAACAATACAAGAACCTTATGTTCACGTGTTCACAAGAAGACAGAACTTTTCAAGGATTATATGTTCATGTGTTAACAAGAAAACATAACATTTCAATACTACATTGTCAGTCTTTGAATAATTCAAAGCCTCATGACATAACACATTTACTATATGTACTTTATGTTATAAGTCATTGATTAATAAAAGGACTTCATAATTATGTCTTATCATGTAAGCATAATTATACTAACAGAAGTAATCATGAACGCAAACTATTGAGTTCTATAGTAATTTCAAGTTAATTTTATACTTCAGAATTATGACCATTATCATATAATCATAATTATGTTGACTAAAACATGTAGTCCAATGTTGAAGTATCTATACATAATATCATGACATTTGAATGTAGTAGGGCAACAAACATCTAGCGTGTTCAAGTCCTAGTAGAATCATTAGTTTTCTTTACCTTGTGATCAAGAGTAACCAATAATATTGTTGTTCCTTGCACACACTTTGAGATTTCTCTCACTTGTGTAAGGTACAACATCATATTATGAAAACAAACAACACGGGATTGATTGTTCAAACCATATGATAATGTCATATATATCATAAGTAGTTTTAGAACCATAACCTGTAATAAGGAATTGTGGATTATTATTCTATAGATAACGTTTCAGGAAGCGACAGCAGGAAGGGAACGTGTTATCTGATAAAATAAAATGCAATTTTCCTTTAAGCAATGGTTGTTCATATTCGAAAAGTAATGAATTATTGCAAAGCTAGTTTGAAATGATATGGGTGACTTACAAGAAATAAATCCTGTAGCTCCCACTGAAATTGACAACATTACATGAATGATATTTCAGTAATAAAATGCAACTGCTCCCACTGGATTTGTCAACATTGTAAATGTTACATTTCCAGTCGAAAGCATATAGCAGTTTTATATACTTTCCTATTCTGTTCAAATGCCTACGAGTAGCATGTACTTAGGTATTGAACAGAGTATATGAAGTTCTACTTATGTAGACAATAGACTAGCCATTCTTTTATTCAATTAACTTGAATCTTTAGCATGCAATTCCTCCTTTATCGTCTACATAGCCCCAAAGGTAATTAGCACTTTAGGAATAATAAGAGTCCAAGAAGATTACCTAGCGAATATCCTAGTAATTTCCTTACTCTTTGAGATTTAAACTCATATATCGTGACAAGTGCAGGATGTTATTTATTTTGGTAGCTCTAAACACAATGTTTCCAGTTACACAAAATATTCTAACTTTCAATTAACTCTAGACCACGAAAGGGTAATGAAAGATCATAAATGAGTTTATCAATTTGTAATCCTATCTTAGTTTGTCAACTAAGGAGAAAAGATAGGTATAAGTCTCACTCTTCTTACTAGGAAAAGAGACTAAGTTTGTCTTTCAAAGAAAAACAACTTTGTTTACGAATTATGTTGCAATAACACAATTAATTAGAACATAAAAAGTTCAATTCTAGTATTTTTGATAATTATATTCTTAAAGGAATTAACTACGCAATTAATTACTAATAAGACTAAGATCCATCTTGCAACCCCATTTAATTACCATAAGTCTGACCAGTGTATAAAAAAATAGGACAAGAGGTAAGCGATGAGCGTTAATTGCATAATGCAACTCTTAGATTTATGAGACTGTTTAAGGCATTAGTATCAAGTAATAATGTCAAAAGCATGTTTAGTTCTCATCTTATGCCTCGGGTTCAAGGTCTGACCAAGCTAACTCGAGATAAGTCGACCAAGTATGAACGTGTAAAAATAACCATAGGTCTGACCAGTGAGAAATAATTACCATGGGTTGGAAAGGCCCTTAGGTCTGACCAGAGAAGTCAATCCAAATGCACGTGTTCATAGTTGGATGGCATAGACTTAAAATTAACAAATAGGTATGAACATGTAAATGTGGTAAAAGTCGTGTACAAAGAAGCATGCAAAACAACTTTGTAACACTAATTCTAAAAACTTTTTGGTAATGACACTGTAGTGATCATCATGGTTCACGGTAGCTCCAATCGAACGCACTGGGAGGCAGAGGACCAGGTAAGCGCTGAAGCATAACCTAGACATTCTTTCGGTGCGACTGTGCGCACCTCTTAGAACCCCCTTTTGAGTTTGTTCTAGTGGGTGAGCCGTACATCCCAAGTGTCCATAGCGTCTAGTTTTTAAATTCTTGAAAACGTGTTTCATATATTATGTCACTTTATTTTACAAAAAACGATTTTTCACGAATCAAATAGCAGGTGATGCAAGTTTTACTGACCAGGTTTTACATTTATAGTAACTCGTCTACATATGGCCTACCTAAAGCACTAACGGGCAGTGTACCCGGTCGCATGTAGTGAAAGAATGGTAAGACCGAGGTCGTCCCAAGAACGGTTGATTCCTAACTGTCTAATTAATTAAATTAGTCAAATAAATAAGTTTTAATGATATGATTGATAATATTTAAGGTGTCACGTGATCAATTGGGTTGGTTCTCTGGTAAACAAGCTAATGGGAACGACAGTGATGCAATTCTTAAACCGAGTTTTTCCACAGGTGGCAACAGTCGATAGACTCCTTTGGTCAATTCGCCTACCCTATGGTTCTTAGAATCCTCACCAAGATGAACAGGTCACCCGGGATCAATCGGCAATCTAACAACAGTCATTAAGAGCTGGTCGCTTACTATCGCATTGCATGGGTTCTAAATGTCACTAGATTCCTGTTTCAAGTGTGGTCAAAGTCGAGAGGACAGCATTTGGTCAATTCGCCCTAACCTATCAGCAAAGATGCCATCACTGGAGAAGTCAGGTGTCCCTTCATAAGTCCAGTTGTTCCTGGTCCCCTAAGCCAAGTCATTAAGTTCCGCTACATGCTAGACTTATAATAGTGAGTGCCCGGGCGTTAGAAACTTAAACACTCACCCCCTAATTCTTAAGTTCATCCAAATGGTAGGTGATCAGTTGGTCAAATCGGACAAGTAGAAAGGGTCGTCAGTTGGTCATATCTTACCCTTCCCGTCTCAGTCTACTCACTTAGGGTCAGTTGGTCATATCTCGTAAGCAACTAGCCTCTACTGCCATTCAAAATTACCGAAACAAGGGTAGCTACCAATATACTATGCATGCATACACTAGAAATAATTAATAACGCAAAAGCATTAATAATAAAAAGAATCAAAACTAGGTCAAGACCTAATTTCCATATCTTCAAAATACCCTATTGGAATGACAAATATAATTACCATATAAAACAATAAATAAACGAAGACATAACATCAAATAATTAATTGACTAATAATAAATTAATAATCAATTAAATAGAATAACACAATAAGAATTAATTTGCCAACAATTATATTGAGAATCAAGATTATAATAAACAATAATGAAACCAAAATAATACTATGAGTCAGAAAATAATTACATATCGTGCAAAGGATAAAGCTATCGATCCGCTAGTTGAGTACCAGGGCAAACCCCGAAAACCACAATTGATGATTGATACGATGTACCATGACATCTATTTATACTAATAATATAATGCTAATTTTCCTTCTAGTCCTTCAACATAAGTAGTCACTCATCTAGGTCCTTGTCTTCATTTAATTAATATAACACATTAAAATGTGTTATAAAACTTGACATATTCAGCCCCTTTACGATCTCTAGTATTTATTCTTTAGTCCTCGAAGTGAATAAAATTAACATAAACTTGCTGCTTTTAATTAATTACGGCGTAATTAAATTATAATTACGCCGTAGCCTTCGAAACTTTGCGCCCAAGAAATTAATTACGGCGTAACTAAACATCGGGTTACGCCGCAATCCTTCATTAGCTCATACTTATCCGCTCCGAAATAATCTCTACGGCGTAACTAAATTGCATGTTACGCCGTAACCTTCACAAAATAATTACGACGTAACCATAAGAGATGGTTACACCATATCCTTCAAAGCATCATATTTACGCCGTAACATTATTAAGCAGTTACGGCGTAACCTTCACAAATAATTCATAGGCCCTCGTAAATCTATCTTCAGAACATAAATTTGGCCTTATATCACAACTTTTCCTCTCCAAAGCCTCATTTATCCTGAAATGCAAATATGAACGAATATAAACGAATTAAGTACCATATTAATACAAATGAGGCCATAAACACGGGAATTTGATATATAAAATATCAGGCGAATTTGATGTTATCAGCAGGTCACAATCATGTAAATAAAGACCCATATTAATGTTATGGTTACGATATGTATTATTCCATATTGCATACAATTAGGTGTCAAAGCAAGTAACAATAATGCACATAATGGAATCACAAATATATAAACATAAACATCAATATAAAAGCACATATTGTTCCTAGTTCTCTTGCGAGTCTTCCCCAAACGTAAAACCAAAAGACCGTCACTAGGATACAATACCTAGATCGCCCCATACATCGCAAAAGCAATTGAGTGGGTCTTGTGGTCGGAAAACACATAAAACATGTCAATCTTAATTAACAAGTAATATCGCAATTTTATGTATTTAATAACCAATATGTAATTCTAATTATCATAATAATTCTAATTAACAATTAATTAATTCTAATTAACTTTTAATTCTAATTAGCAAGTAATTCTAATTAACATGTAATTAACAAATTAATTCTAATTATCAATATAATTTAATTTGTGTGTGACTAGTTATTTTTTTTATTAAAAATTGACAAGTATTGCATATAGTTGTCAAATCAAAATAAAACGAATAACTAAATTAGGTTTCATGCAGCCTTTTAAACATGTTTATTAATAAGAAACGTGTAACCCATAATCGCAAAAACGAGATGGCTCTGATACCGCTGTTGGGATTTTAGAACTAAGTTAACCAATTAACCTCTACGAGTACACAGCGGATAAGGATCTAGTAATCGCAATTAGGTTAAACACATAATTAATAAACAATTAATTAATACAATAATTAATTAATAAAAGGAATAAAAGAAACTCTAACCTTGCTTGGTAATTGATCTTTAGTAACGGACAATAAAACCAATACGAAACTAAGCACCTAAAATAGATGCCTCAATGAGTATCACACACAAACCCGATAACGTATACGTTCGATATAAGAGCTAGTCGAGAACGTATTAAAACTAATCAACCATTGACCCACTTAAATATATCACATGAGCAAAAAAACTACCCAAGACTTGCTTGCTTCTTATTCGAGAACCAAAACATAAACTGTTTTTAATCTTACCCGATATTGGACAAAAGTTGTCCGATATCCTCATGCTTTGTTGTCCGAGAAGAGTCCCACAACCACAAGCAAAACACCCTCTTTGTTGGTGCTGTTCAGTCGATCAGAAACAATAACAAAGAATACCAATGAATCTTTCTAAACACTTGGATTGAGGTACTATGCAAGTTTAGAACATAATCAAACTAAACAACCCTATTCGATTTTGAGAAAATAAAATAGGAGTATTAGCAGACTATAAGAATCAATTTAGAGTATTAGTGGGGTATGATAAATCGTATGTCCAGTAGAATAAGGAGTATCGTACGTTTGCTTTTATAGCAAAGCCAATCAAACCTTGCATGGGTTGAATTTTGGTCAACAAGTAACCAAGCCCAAGCACCGCATTCTCCTTTGCCCGATCAGTGAATCCCACAGCCCAAGGCTTTCCACTTTCGACCCAAGTTCAATCCAAAGAATAGTCCATGGGTTATATAATGTGATCGAGTCAAATAACATACAAATCGGGTATAGTATATATTCAAGTATAAATTACGTTCGACAAGTATACTCGTGTTTATCGTGTGTGCCCCCATCGGCTCACACACTTCTAGTCATTTTGTCGTGTTTATAACTCCCACAAACCAACAATGTATGTGTCAAGTATCATGAGGCTCAAAAGTATTATGGGGTATGAACCCAACTGAGCCATTAGCATTGGCCTAATGGGTTGAGGGACATTCTCTAGTCCTTGGTATTGGACAGTACACTCACAATTTCAACCCATGGTGCACTGTCATGTTCTACTCTACTACATATGAGACAAGGTTGATTTCATGGCTCAATGTTTGGTTCCTTTCTTTTCATGACACATTATGATCAATACATACATGTAGCACGCGGTGTTAATTAGGTACTACTCGAGTCAGTGGTTAACCGTCTATATCAGTTTGTAATAGTTAGGTAGGTTTCTAGTTTTTGTTTCTTTTATTTATATTTTATGTTTATTTCAATTATCTTGTTAATTAAGTGGGGCGCCTAGTATTGTAGTGTGGTCTTTTTCGAGGTTCTCAATAATATATTGCCTTTCTAAAAAAAAAAGCCCGTAACAAGAGTTCATGTTTACCATTTTCATATTTCATGTGCTAGTGGGTAGGGTAGTTACTTGGCAGTTTTGCATTTTTCTTTGCACTATAAATTGTAATCGTATGCATGAGTGGATGAAGAAGAAAGAAGACAAGGAAAAGAATGAGAAAATTAGTTTAATAGTAGTTCTAATTTACTTGTTCATAGTTGTTAGTTTAGTTATCGTCAAAGGAGAGTGATCATCTCAAATCGATCTTCTAGGAGTTCTTTAATAAAAACTCTTTACTTCTAAGTTGCATACATTCTTTAGCTTTTTCAAATTTAATGATATAAAGACCTTAATTTAAAGGCTTTAAAGAGGAGTTAGCTTGTTACAAAATATACGTTGGAATTATATTAAGCCTATTAGTATATTAAATCTTGAAAAAGGATGGCTGTTCATTAAGCTCATAATATTGTATATGTAGGCTACAACAAAATGTAAAAGAGTATCGAATTGAAACAGTCCACAATTATTTAGTGAAGATATACTCTTAATAGCAGTTAGTGTTTGTGGTCTGATCATGTCAATATGCTCTTGGTTTTGGGTTCCTGGGTTTTCTTCATGCTACTGGTTGTGACAATCTTTGGATGAATGTGTGTGTATTTGTGTGAAACGAAAACAGAAAAGCATATACAAACTATAACTGTTATTCGATTAATTTAAGTGTTACAGACCCCCTAGACCTATATATACATTATGAAACGTTGCCTTTGTGGCAGTTATACCGTTTCAATAAAGCGACACCCTACTTAACCGTCCTTAACTAATTGCCATACATGGGCTTTATTTATTTACAGACTTCCATGGCCTCTGGCCCAATTACAGTAACTTGACTATACTATTAAAACATAAAACGTACTAACTTAAACACCTATTACTGTTTTTGTCATTAAACATCCAACATATGCTTATGACTTATTGCTTTGAGGGTACGTTGTGATAGAGAACTGGAGAAAGTCGTGGAGTGATGATCACTTCAAGGGGTTTGACCTTTGGCAACGATAGACTAAACCCCTCGGTCATGTCCACAGGCTTCCCCATTGGCGTTGACAAGTCAAACCCTTGAAGTAACCGAGCAAGTGTCAAGTGAACTACACGCAAAGCAAATGCAGCCGCAGGACACATTCTTCTTCCTGAGCTGAATGGAATGTATTCATGATTATGACCCTGATAATTCATATGCGAGTTTTCCTCAAGAAACCTTTCTGGCCTAAATTCATTAGGATTTGACCAAATTTGGGCATCACGATGTAGCTTCCATATGTTGACAATCAGACGAGTCCCTTTGGAGACATGATATCCCCCGACATCACAGTCGTCAATGGCCTCACGGGGTGCTCCTAAGGGACCTGGTGGGTACAGTCGGAGTGTTTCCTTCACTATAGCTTGTAAATACGTTAGGTTTTTTATATCCGATTCTTCGACCCATTTATCTCTTCCCACCTGGATGTCAAGCTCCTTCTGGGCAGCTTTTAGGATGTGGGGATGGTTCAGAAGTAAAGAAAGTCCCCATGTCAGTGTCTCAGCGGTGGTTTCTGAACCCGTCAACAAGAGAATCTACAAAAATAATGTGTTCAAACATGATTAAAAAACATAAGTTCTCTTCAAGAGATGAAAAGTTTCCATATAGAGATAGCAAAACTAAGTCGCAACTAACCAGCGTTGTTGCCTTGATGATGGTTTCACGCCTATGTCCAAACATTTCAGCATCTTCTGACAGGGTTGACAGCATCACATCCATCAAATCGGCTTCTTTATCTCCATTAAATTCTTTTCTCTTTTCAACATGTTCATCAAGCCACTTACTGATGACACTATCAAGATCTTGTGCCAATTGCTTCATGGCTTTCAAATGCCCTCCAATATCCATCCATTCCAGATATGGAATGACATCAGACAAAACAAAAGCACCAGTAAGATACAATCCTTTCTTTATGGCTTCTTCTAATTGCAGGTCTTCATTTTTACCAACTAGCATTCTTATATTTACTTTAAAAGTCATATCATCGAACCACTTGTTCATTTCCACTACCTTATTTTCTGTGGACAAGATAGAGAGCTCCTTAATGGAGTCCTTCAATTCTGAGTTACGTACATTCTTGAACTTTTCAACACACTGGCTTGTAAAGAGGTTGGAAGTGACCAGCTTTCGGATCTCTCGCCACAATGGTCCATATGGTGCAAGCCCAAAACTAGCATGGTCATAGACCATGTACCGGCTCACTGCTATATCCGGTCTAGATACAAATTTTTTGTCATTGGTTCCAAAGCACTCCTTGACCATCTGCCAATCGCTTACAACCAATGCTCGACGAAAACCAAGCCGTAATGAGTAAACCGGCCCGTAGTCATCAGCTATTTTCCCAAGAATCCTTGCAACAGGAGCTTTAGTACTATGTAGAAGATGAAGGTGACCAACAAAAGGGAAGGCCCCAGATGGTTCCGGAGCTAACAATCTATCACCTTTTCTTGTGTTGTTTTTTATGATTCTGTAACTATATGTTAGCACAAAAAGAAATATCCCTAAAAGTATTAGTAATTGGGGTAGAGATACCATGGTGTATGTATTTGTGTTCTTACTTGGGAAATGTTGCTCACACTTCATTTATAGATGAGTTCTGATACATAAAATTGGGTAGGGATCCAATGAGTAGAAAACTTATAATGAGAGAATGAAAAGTAACTATAACCACATATTTGAGATGCGCCGACTTGAATTAGATGCATCTCTATTCATTTAGATGCATCCCAATTGGTTCCGAAAGTGATTTTGAAGTAAAAACGATGCAAAGTAGTACTTGCAACAAAAATATATTTCGATGCATCTAAAAGATTTGGAATGTATTTAATTCAAGTCGATGCATCTCTAATGTGTGGTTATAGTTATTTCTCATCATTTCATTTTAAGATTTTTTTCTCATTTAATCGTAAGTTTATAAAATTAGAATAAATTTTCTATTGAGACACTTGTCATTAAAATAACTTAACTTAATTATCCTTTTATGTTATCCCTGATTTACTCATTCATAGCAGGGCACCTGCCGCTGTTGTAATTAATTTTTTTTAACAAACAATGTTTTTTTATAATACGTTTTTCGTGACAATAACTTTATAGAAGACAAGAATTTCATATTCTAATAACTTCAAACAATGATAAGATATATAATGTTAAAAGTAGATAATAAACAGCATAGATGCAAATTTAAGAAATTTCAAGTCTTGAAAAATTGCACTTCGTGATCCTCCGTGTCATCCCAATTTGCTACTTGAGACAAGTCTTTGAGAAATGTTCAAAATCGGCCCAAACAACAAAATGAGAAAATAGCAATATTAGTCCGTGAAGTTTTTATGTTTCAGACTTGGATTATTTTTGACAAGAATCTAAGGACTGTATTTGATATTGCATTTCACACCTGAATATTCGATATGAAGTGATGGAGATCACATAATCAGAAGAAAAGAGGATGCTGGATATAGTTGGATATGATTTTATTGTTTGAACTTGTATATTTCATTCGCTTGAGTATTCGACAAATTGTTACTGCCATATTGGTGTTTGGTTAGCTTAAGGTAATTACTATGACTTGAGGTTTGGTAACAAGATGGAATATATGAAAATGAATGTTTGAAATTGGATACTTTTGTTTGGTTCACTAATTCTTAGTTCTCAAGTTTTTTGAGTAAGAAAAAATAAATAAATAAGAAGTAAACATTTTCAGCCTATTTTGGAAAGAAATATTTTACTTAAAAATCAACCAAATCATCTTTTTTCAGTCCTAGTCCTACAGTCCTTTTCCTTTTCTTTATTCTTCAAATGATACTCGAGAAAACAACTTTTTGTGTTTCTCTTCATTTTCTTTACTTTCTTTCCTTAAATGATACTTGAGAACTCAATGCTAGTTGGTTTGGATACATTAAGTTTGTCCATAGGAATATTTACAATTAAACTTGTTAAAAAAAAACCATTTTGTGTTAAAAATCATTGAAAAAGGGTGGTTGAAATTGAACCACTTTCCATTGCAGAACGTACTCCACACAATTTTGTGTTATATTTTCACGTTTTTAATGCTTTATGGGTTTGACACAACATATTTGATGTTTTTGTTTTTTTTATGGTCATGTTTATCCGGCTATGGCCCGTGAGATTGGCGTTATTCTTTTGGCGTGTTTTTATTGCAAGTGCACATATTTATCAAGTTATACTAGTGCTGAACGTCACTGAACATAATAGTGCAGCGTGTTTGTGTCCAAAAATATGACAACCCGCTATTTTCAGGTCCTTACTCAACCTCAGGCTAGAAACTATTTATTTTTGGTATTTAAAATCTCACTTTTACGTATATCCGTTAAATCAAATCGTGTAACCCGATAAACGATTTAAAACATGAACCGGCATGAAACAATGTTTAGTCTACGTAAAATATGTACTACATGGCTTTTACAATTATATTTTAGAGTTAATTACATAAATCGTCCTTGTGGTTTGGTCAAAATAACGAATTTTGTCCTTATACTTTTTTTTCAGTGCGTTTCGTCCCTGTGGTTTGCAAATCTTACGAATTTTGTCCCTCGTCCAAAAATGTCCGTTAAGTGTTTTGCACCGTTAGTCCTTCGTTAGTGCAGTCCGTTAAGTGTTTTGCACCGTTAGTCCTTATTTTTTAAAATGTAGTTTTTCCCAATTAGTCCCTCCGTTAATAATAGTTATCGCCCGGTTTTGTCCGTTTTTATCCGTTTTCATTCGTTTTTATCCGTTTTCCCCCCCTTTTTTTCGTTTTTATCCGTTTTCCCCCCGTTTTTATCCGTTTCCCCCCGTTTTTTTCGTTTTTCGTCCGTTTTCGTCTGTGATTATATGCTTTCGTCTGTTTCTTACGCTTTTGTCCGTTTTTATCCGTTTTTTTCTGTTTTTTATCGAATTTCGACTGTTTTTTTACATTTTCAATCGTTTTCGCCAGTTTCTTTTTACATTTTTGTCAGTTTTTTTACATTTTTTCCGTTTTCGCAGTTGTTTTACGTTTTTGTCTGTTTTTCTTACATTTTGTCCGTTTTTTATCCGTTTTGTCAGTTTCAAAAAAAAATTGAATAAAAAATTTAAAAAAAAAAAATTTGAATAAAAAAAATATTTTTCAAATTTTTTTTTCAAAAAAAACACATTTGAAAAAAACATATTTGAAAAATATTTTTTTTATTCAAATTTTTTTTTTGAAATTTTTTATTCAATTTTTTTTTTAAATTTGATATTTTTTTTTCGGAAATGTTTTTTTCCCAATTTTTTTTTTTGGAAAATTTTTTTCCAATTTTTAAATTTTTTTTTTGTTGTACTATTTCAATATATTTAAAATTTGTTCCAAAAAAAAATTGGAAAAAAAATTTCCAAAAAAAAAATTGGAAAAAAAACATTTCCAAAAAAAAATATCAAATTTAAAAAAAAAAATTGAATAAAAAATTTCAAAAAAAAATTTTGAACAAAAATATTTTTTTTCAAATATTTTTTTCAAATATTTTGAAAAGAACGGACATATTTATAAAAAAAAAAAAACATATTTCAAAAATATTTTTTTTATTAAATTTTTTTTTTTTGAAATTTTTATTCAATTTTTTTTTTGAAACGGACAAAACGGATAAAAAAAACGGATAAAATGTAAGAAAAACAGACAAAAACGTAAAACAACGGCGAAAACGGAAAAAATGTAAAAAAACTGACAAAAATGTAAAAAGAAACTGGCGAAAACGATTGAAAATGTAAAAAAAACAATCGAAATTGGATAAAAAACAGAAACAAACGGATAAAAACGGACAAAAGCGTAAGAAACAGACGAAAGCATATAATCACAGACGAAAACGGACGAAAAACGAAAAAAACGGGGGGAAAACGGATAAAAACGGGGGGAAAACGGATAAAAACGAATGAAAACGGGTAAAAACGGACAAAAACGTAAAAAACCGGGCGATAACTATTATTAACGGAGGGACTAATTGGGAAAAACTACATTTTAAAAAATAAGGACTAACGGTGCAAAACACTTAACGGACTGCACTAACGAAGGACTAACGGTGCAAAACACTTAACGGACATTTTTGGACGAGGGACAAAATTCGTAAGATTTGCAAACCACAGGGACGAAACGCACTGAAAAAAAAGTATAGGGACAAAATTCATTATTTTGACCAAACCACAAGGACGATTTATGTAATTATGCTCTTCGGCATCACCACCTTCTTCTCCCAGAAGGTAGTGTTGCCTTTTTGTTTCATGAAAATTGAGAAGCATAATCATTCTATTTATAAACAATGAAAATATCTACGCATTATTACCCATCATTAGTCATTAACATGAAAACACACCTCATAATAATCATGAATATAGTTTGTGGTGTCATGATCACCAGCAACAGGAGAACTTGTTTTAGTACTTCTCGCCTCCTCAAGCCAATTCCTAATTCCATTTAGAAACTCATCGAAATCCACTTCATCGTCTCCAGATGTGTCGAAATCCAGATTTTCAAGATATGAACTTTACAAGATCTGAACTTTACAATTGGATAGGTTGGTTATGTGTGATATTTTATCTTATTACATGTGGTGGTGTGGGTGGGAAAAGAAAAAAGTGGTGAGGGTGGGAAAAGACAAAAATACCCTCGACTTAAATAGGCTTAACGCCTGTTACTCACGCCAGTTAGGGTGAGGGACCAACGCTGAGTAACGTTTCGCACTTAAGGACTAACGGTGCAGTTTTTTTGGTCAAAGGACGATCCTTGATGGTCAACGTATACCACAAGGACGAATGGTGTAGGATATATATACAATATACATACAACATAATACTATAGAGAAAAAAAAATCAAACCCCCATGTGATTACACACTTGACAAATCCTCAGGTAAACACTTCATTCACACTTGACAAATCACAAAATCACTCTCTCCCTTGTGCTATTACACGAAAACCAAACAACAACAAGGAGCAGCAAGGAACTTTGGTAGTTTGATACATTAGGTTGGTTAATAAGTAAGGTGTCACGAAGTATTAGGTTTTTTTTTAATTGGTATTTCGGGTTCTTTGGCACTAATCATACTCGACATCAAGTAAGCATCTAACTGTTGGTTTGTCGGAGTTATAAACACGACAAAACGACTAAGAGTGTGTGAGCCGATGGGGGCACACACGATAAACACGAGTATACGTGTCAAACGTTATTATACTTGAATATATACCCGTTATATGTATGCATGATTACCCGATTACTATACACGATCCATGGGCTTGTCCATTAGATAAATGGGTCGGGTTTAGAAGCGTTTGGACCCGGCTTGTTCAAACAAATGGGTGAAGGGTGTTTGGGCTTTTGGCTTGTCGATCAAGCAATGACCCAAACAAGGGTCGGTTGTTTTTGTATAAAACCAAACGCACCCCTAATCCTCAGATGATGAATTGTACGCATATAACATTATCCCTAACATTCCTAAGATTGATCCAGATTTTCCCCAGCTCTACTCTAGGTCGATTTGCTCTTTAAATCGACTAAGGGTTTTGGTTTTTTTGGGTAAAGGGTTTATACCCGGTGAAATATATAAAAAACCATATAAGAGTTACGTACATGCAAGAGTGGTGATGAAACCACTCTTGAAATGAGAAAAGAACAAAACACTCATACTTGAACAACCTCAAGAATGAACAGCCTTAGCAAAAATAATACATATAGCACTAAGACTATATCAAAGTAAACTTATGCTCCATGCATGTCAAGCAATCTTCCAAGTCATCTTCATGTGATCCACTCTAACCTTCTTTTTGAATTTGATAGAAGCTAGCTTAGAACGAACCATCTCGACAATAACTTTAGCCACTTGATCTTCATCCTTACTCGGTTTCGCGTGAACTCGATTGTTGCGCTCTTGCCAAATGAAGTAGGTTGAAGCAGCCACTATCAGACGCCCTACAATGCTTGCCACATTGTCTTTTAAAGACAAAGGCAAAATCCAGTGAACTATATCGTCCCAAATAGGTGAGATGCTCGGTAATTCGGCAACATTTAGAACAGTGCTCCAAACTCTAGACGAAAACGGACATTCAAAAAATAGATGGTCATGAGAGTCGGGTTGAGACTTACAAAGAGAGCACCTAAGCAGGTTTAAGTTGATATCATTGCCAACGTCCCATTGCTTTAGTCTATCTTGTGTTTTGAGTCTCCTCCGCATAATCAGCCAAAGGTGAATGGAATGTCTTGGTATGCCATACTTCGACCACACTAACCTGTACCAATCAACTTCATTATTTCTTGTACGAATGGAATGCCACGCATCACTAACCGAAAAGTCTTTCAGCGATCCATTAATAGTCTTCCAAACGATCTTATCTTCCTGATTCGGTTGAATAATAGGAACAATAAAACTACTAAGGGATGGGAACCTTACAAACCAATTGTGAGGCCATTTCCAAGTTGTTCCATGCACCATATCAGCTACACAATCTTGAGATGTGAAACCCGCGTTAATAATAGCACGGTTGGTAATATGGGGCATAACTGGACCGTTTGTGTCCCATGTATCAAACCATGCAGATGCCTTACACTAAGGGTTTTGGTTTGATTAATTCTAAACTTGTTTGATACAAGTGTTTAGATATATTGGAGGTCCTTGTTTCTGTGTTCCTGGTTGACATAGTAGCAGCAACAAAGGGTAATGTTTTCTGGTCGTGGAGTTCTATTCTCGGGCAGAAGCTGATTGATATCGGATAGGCGTTATCCGATATCGGGTATTAAGTAGAAAACAGTTTTCCAACTGTTTTGGTTCTCGAATAAAGATAGCAAGTTAGTTTACTTGTATGATTTTCTTATTCGAATATATTCAAGGGTCAACTTGTTGACTGGGTTTTAATATCACGTTCTCGACTAGCCATATATCGAACGTATACATTATCGAGTTTGTGTGTGATACTCATTGAGGCATCTATTTTAGGTGCTTAGTTTCGTATTGGTTTTATTGCTCGTTACACTTGCGTTCAAATAGCCACGAAAGGTTAGGTTATCTTTTATCCCTTTTATTAATTAATTGTTTATTAATTACATGTTTAACCTAATTGCGTTTACTAGATCCTTATCCGCTGCGTACTCGTAGAGCTTAATGGTTAACTTAGTTCTAAAATACCAACAGTGGCATCACGAGTCATCTCGTTTTTGCGATTATGGGTTACACGTTTCTTATTAATAAACATGTTTAAAAGGCTGCATGAAACCTAATTTAGTTATTCGTTTTATTTTGTTTTGACAGCTATATGCGATACTTATCAATTTTTAATAAAAAATAACTAGTCACACACAAATTAAATTATATTGATAATTAGAATTAATTTGTTAATTTAAATTACATGTTAATTAGAATTACTTTGCTAATTGAAATTAAATTATTAATTAGAATTGCATGTTAATTAGAATTACTTGCTAATTAGAATTAAATGGTAATTATAATTAATTAATTGTTAATTAGAATTACATATTGTTTATTAAAATACATAAAATTGCGTATTTACTTGTTAATTGAGATTGCCATGCGTTTTTATGTGTTTTCCGGTCACAAGACCCACTCAATTGCTTTTGCGATGTATGGGGCGATCTAGGTATTGTATCCTAGTGACGGTCTTATGGTTCTCCGTTTGGGGAAGACTCGCAAGAGAACTCGGAACAATATGTGGTTATATATTGATGTTTATGTTTATATGTTTGTGATTCCATTATGTGCATTATTGTTACTTGCTTTGACACCTAATTGTATGCAATATGGAATAATATATATCGTAACCATAACATTAATATGGGTCTTTATTTACACGCCTAAATATCATGCTCATTGTGACATGCTATTTGATTCGTGGAAAATTGTTTTTGTTAAATAAAGTGACCTAATATATGAAACACGTTTTCAAGAATTTAAAAACTAGACGCTATGGACACTTGGGATGTACGGCTCACCCGCTAGAACAAACTCAAAAGGGTGTTCAAAGAGGTGCGCACAGTCGCACCGAAAGGATGTCTAGGTTATGCTTCATCGCTTACTTGGTCCTCTGCCTCCCTGTGCATTCGATTGGAGCTACCGTGAACCATGATGATCACTACAGTGTCATTACCAAAAGTTTTTAAAATTAGTGTTACAAAGTTGTTTTGCATGCTTCTTTGTACACGACTTTTATCACATTTATATGTGCATACCTATTTTTAATTTTAAGTCTATGCCATCCAACTATGAACACGTGCATTTGGATTGACTTCTCTGGTCAGACCTAAGGGCCTTTCCAACCCATGGTAATTATTTCTCACTGGTCAGACCTATGGTTATTTTTACACGTTCATATTTGGTCGACTTATCTCGAGTTAGCTTGGTCAGACCTTGAACCCGAGGCATAAGATGAGAACTAAACATACTTTTGACATTATCACTTGATACTAATGCCTTAAACAGTCTCATAAATCTAAGAGTTGCATTTTGCAATTAACGCTCGTCGCTTACCTCTTGTCATATTTTTTTATGCACTGGTCAGACCTATAGTAATTAAGTGGGGTTGCAAGATGGATATTAGTCTTATTAGTAAATAATTGGGTAGTTAATTCGTTTAAGAATATAATTATCAAAAATACTAGAATTGAACTTTTTATGTTCTGATTAATTGTGTTTTTGCAACATAATTCGTAAACAAAGTTGTTTTCCTTTGAAAGACAAATTTAGTCTCTTTTCCTAGTAAGAAGAGTGAGACTTATTCCTATATTTTCTCCTTAGTTGACTAACTAATATAGGATTCCAAAATTGATAAACTCGTTGATGATCTTTCATTACCCTTTCGTGGTCTAGAGTTAATTGAAAGATATAATATTTTGTGTAACTGGAAACATTGTGTTTAGAGCTACCAAAATAAATAAAATCCTGCAATTGTCACGATGTATGAGTTTAAACCGCAAAGAGTAAAGGAATTACTAGCATATTTGCTAGGTAATCTTCTTGGACTATTATTATTCCTAAAGTGCTAATTATCCTTGGGGCTATGTAGACAATAAAGGAGGAATTGCAAGCTAGAGATTCAAGTTAATTGAATAAAAGAATGGCTAGTCCATTGTCTGCATAAGTAGAACTTCATATACTATGTTCAATACCTAAGTACATGCGAATCGTAGGCATTTGAAGAGAATAGGAAAGTATATAAAACTGTTATATGCTTTCTACTGGAAATGTAACACTTGTAATGTTGACAAATCCAGTGGGAGCAGTTGCATGTTATTACTGAAATATTATTCATGTAATGTTGTCAATTTTAGTAGGAGCTACGGGATTTATTTCCTGTTAGTCACCCATATCATTTCAATCTAGCTTTGAAGTAATCCATTACTTTCCGAATATGAACAACCATTGCTTAAAGGAAAATTGCATTTTATTTTATAAGATAACACGTTGCCTTCTTGCTGTCGCTTCCTGAAACGTTATCTATAGAATAATAATCCACAATTCCTTATTACATGTTATGGTTCTAAAACTACTTATGATATACATGACATTATCATATTGTTTGAACAATCAATCACATGTTGTTTGTTTTCATAATATGATGTTGTACCTTACACAAGTGGGAGAAATCTCATAGTGTGTGCAAGGAACAACAATATTATTGGTATCTCTTGACCGCAAGGTAAAGGAAACTAATAATTCTACTAGGACTTAAACACGTTAGATGTTTAATGCCCTACTACATGTAAATAGGAATTCTACTAGGACTTAAACACATGAGATGTTTATTGCCCTACTACATTATAATAATGATTCTACTAGGACTTGAACACGCTAGATGTTTGTTGCCCTACTGCATTCAAATGTCATGATATTGTGTATAGATACTTCAACTTTAGACTACATGTTTTAGTCAACATAATTATGGTTATATGATAATGATCATAATTCTGAAGTATAAAATTAACTTGATTATTGTAAACGTATCATGGATCGTTAATTACGTTGTAAACGTGATTATTGTGAATAGATCTATTGGGATTGAACTCCCCATCTATAGTAGGATAAGCTCTATTGCCCACTAGTACGAGTTGGATGGACGCATAATTTTTTGAGGTGATACTGGGTGTTATGGCAAGGCACCTATTGGGGAAAATATACATCCATAATACTCAAGGCTTTTGTTCCATGAGCTTAGGGCAATTTTATTTACTTTTCATATGACATAACTATCATACTATCTGAAAGCTTGTGTTCCGCACTTGACTTTACATTTAATTAAACCTATGAACTCACAAACAATATGTTGACCGTTTTAGCATCTATTTTTCAGGTACCTGATTTTGGCATAGTTCAGCATTAATGAAGTCTCATTTAGGGGGCATTATCTATAACTTGATCTTTGTATTATGAACTAGCACTCCAGTAACGATGCCTTCCGCTGCGGTATTTTTGGGGGTATTACAAAAAATTCTACAATTCATTTATGGAGCAGCTTTGTTTAAGTATTAGTGTTAACACCTTTCTTCAGGCTTTTGTGATCAGATTTCAACTTTGTTGTTAGGATAATGTTTCCCGAAAGATGAATTGTATCGCGACCCACCTACATTACATATATGATAGTGGACTAGTATTTAGTGTTAGCTTAGTTTGTATTGGGCCAAGCCCGTTTGATCATTTACCATTATTTATATTGTATTCACGCTTATTATTGAGTGAATGGGAATTACACAGTTTGACATTGTATCAGAGCTATACCCTATATGTCTTAATTAAACCCTAATTCTCCAAAATCTCGTATCAATTCTCCAAGCATATTACTACCGTCCAACTTTTATTTTGTTTTCATCATTCAATTCACGTCACATATAAACTCCAAAAACCAACCATCCACATAGTGGTATTGTCCCACTTTTGTTATTATTATCATTGTTTTATTTTTTTTCCATCATTCACTTCACGTCATAATCAAATTGGTGGGTCGATCATTCACTTCACTTCACGTAATAAACAAATTGGTGGTCCATCCTACACATCAAGTACACATGATGAATAACATGTCTCTTCAATATAATAACCATACCCGACTCTTGCAACCGGTTCCAAGCAATCCAAGTCATTTTATTCGACCCAAGGGTCCCTCCCCAAAAGAATTTGCGCCTAAGTTTCTCAAGATAATTAATGACATGAATAGGTGCTTAAAAAGAAAGAAGACATATGTACCAAGTGCTCCAAGAACCGATTAAAGTAGGGCGAGTCTTCCACCATAAGAGAGCGTTTTAACTTTCCAAGAGGTTAATCTTTTGTGGAATTTTTCAAGAATAGGTTTCCAATTGCATCCTTTGGTCATGTTTGCGCCAACGAGGAGACCAAGGTTCGAGCACGGTAATGAAGAAGGTTGACAATATAAGATGGATGCTAAAGAACTTACATCCATGTTAGTAACCCCGACACCAAAGAGCTTACGTTTTAAGAAGTTAACTTTTAACCCGAATGCCATATGGAAACATCTCAAGATTCGACAAAGATTTTTTGCATTGTCAAGTGTCCAATTACCTATAATAAGTGCATCATCCGCAATTGGAGATGAGAGATATCAATGTTGTTGAACCTACTTTGGTTCCTTCGAAAATGTTTTTGAGTTTGGCATCTTGTAAGGTGACATGAAGAGTTCCACCGCAAATATGATACTCGAGGAAAAACCTTTTTCCGTTTCTCTTCATTTTCTTTACTTTCTTTCCTTAAATGATACTCGAGAACACAGTGTTAGTTGGTTTGGATACACCAGTTTGGTAAGTTTCTAGTTTTCGTTTCTTTTATTTATATTTTATGTTTATTTCAATTATCTTGTTAATCGAGCCGCCGCCGCCAATGTTTATTTCGTAGTAGCGAGGCTATGCCTCACACCTTGGCGCGCCTTTTAGAACACTGAATATGGATAATTGGATGGGTTGTGATATTGGTGAATTCCCCTTCACTTATTTGGGCTTACATATAGGGGAAAACATGAGTCAGGTGAATGTGTGAAAACCTGTAGTTGACCAATTCAATTTTTTTGGCCGATTGAAAAGTGAGAACGATGTCGTTCGCGGGTCGTCTAACATTTTAACATTGGTATATTTCTTGATGTTCCGTGTGCCTATGAGTGTTCTAAAAAATCTTGAGAGGATCAGAAAAAACCTTTTTTGGGGTGGGATTGGGGAGGGTAAAAAACATTCATGGATCAAATGGAGTTTGATACTTGCTTCTTTTGGGGTTGGGGGTTAAACGGGATCTCTTAGGGCTAAAAAACTTGGCGTTGTCGGGTAAATGGTGGTGAATATTTAGGACGGAAGGTGGGGGGTTTTGGGTTAAGGTTATTAAAAGTACTCACAGGACATGCAGGGTTTTTGGCGGTCCTTGGGGGGGGGGTGTGGCATAACATTGTTAAGTGTGGCGTTGCGATTGACAAGATGGGGGGGGGGTTAGATTTTACCTCTTCGTGTTTGGAGATATTAGGTGGCGGGATAAATATAAGATTTTGGGAGGATAGGTGGGTAGATAACAGGAGGCTTCGTGATAGATTTCCTAGATTGTTTCATTTGGATAGAAGTAAAGAGGGTAGCGTAATGAACAAGGGAACTTGGGCAAATGATGGGTGGGTTTGGGATTGGAGTAGAAACATTAGCGGTAGGGTATGTAGGGAATATGATGATTTAATCGAGGTATTGTGTAATGTTGTTGTTTCTAATAGTTGTAGGGATAGATGGAGGTGGGCGGTTAATATAGAAGGCGGTTTCAAAGTCAAAACGTTAACGGACATAATCGAGGAGAATATTCTTCAAGTGGTAAGTGGCTATCAAGAAACGCTTTGGGGAACAAGTTTGTTCTGAACAAGGTCAACACTTTTGTTCGTGTGGAACTCGACAAAAGAGGCATCGACTTGGATTTGGTACTTTGTGCTTCGTGTAATGATAGTGTGGAAACATGTACTTATTGTTTAGTCAATTGTAATTTAGCAATTAGTATGTGGACCAAACTATTTAATTGGTGGAAGGTGGGGATTGGTAACACGTTTACTATTTATGAAATTTTTTCTCATACTGGAAACATTATTGTTCCTACCTTCCTATCAGACATATGATAAGCGGTAATTTGGACTTTCGGTTATTTCATTTGGAAGGAGAGAAACACTCGTATGTATGTTTGGCAATAAAATTGCATGTGTTAATAAGATTCTACAAGATATCCAACTCAAAATTTTCGAATGGATAGTGAGAGGATCGAAGAAATATAAAGCGATAGATTGGCAACAATGGTTACGAGATCCTCAGAATATTCATACACAAGCGTGTTGATAAATTAATTTGGGTAAGTTTGTGAATTGTTTTGATATGGTACTACATGCATTATTGAGGGATAGCAACACGTACAATGCGGAAATGATGTACCAGACCTAAAGTTTGATTGAGTGATTATGGGTTGCAGTGCAAGTGGTTAGTGGGTGTATCCGATTATTTGTTTATGCTTTTTTGTCTTTGTTGCTCTCATGATTGGTATTAATGTGTATGTGTCAAGTATCATGTGGCTCAAAAGTATTGTGAACCGGTTATGTTATCCTCACCCTCTCTGGATGTGACATAAGAGGGTAAAGATACAAAAGGTTAATTTTTGTCCCCCCAGTTTACATTACAACACAGTTTTTAATCGGTTTCTATTTCGTGTTTTTTGTCGGTTTTAAGCTTTTAACTTGTTAAACTTTATATTTCATGTTCCGTACTTTCAGGTTTATAGTATTTTATATAAACAAAATTATAAAAATAAAGAAATAAATACAAAAATCAAAGAAAAAGATGAAGAGTGTCATTTGTAAAAATAAAAATAAAAAGGTGAGAATAACCTCTCCCATAATGAACTTAATGGCTTGAGGGACATTGTCTGATCCTTGGCTTCTATTGGATAGTACACTCACAATATGTGTTATTAAAAACCCCGTACAACCCGTGATGCAAACAGTAGAACACTGCAATGTATACCATACAACTTTTCAATGCATTCAATGATTAGAAACCTCTTATAGGGGGTCCGAATATCATGCCCTTTCAACCCATGGTGCACCGTCATGTTCTACTGTACTACATATGAGACAAGGTTGATTTTATGGCTCAATGTTTGGTTCCTTTCTTTTCATGACACATTATGATCAATACATACATGTGGCACGCGGTGTTAATTCAGTACTACTCGAGTCAGTGTTTAACAGTCTGTATTAGTTTGTAACAGTTTGGTAGGTTTTTAGTTTTCGTTTCTTTTATTTATACTATTTTATGTTTATTTCAATTATCTTGTTAATCGAGTGGGGCGCCTAGTATTGTAATATGGTTTTTTTCGAGGTTCTCACTAATATATTGCTTTTCTGATAAAAAACCCCGAAACAAGAGTTCATGTTTACCATTTTCATATTTCATGTGCTAGTGGGTAGGGTAGTTACTTAGCAGTTTTGCATTTTTCTTTGCACTCTAAATTGTAATCGTATGCATGAGGGGATGAAGAAGAAAGAAGACAAGAAAAAGAATTAGAAAATTAGTTTAATAGTAGTTCTAATTTAGTTGTTCATAGTTGTTAGTTTAGTACGTTGTCGTTAAAGGAGAGTGATCATATCAAATCGATCTTCTATCACTCTATCAGTTCATTAATAAAAACTGTTTACTTCTGAGTTGCATACATTCTTGAGCTTTTTCAAATTTAATGATATAAAGGCCTTATTTTAAAGGGTTAATAACCTAATAAAGCATCATACTTGTCTCAAAAATCAGTTCGACGTATCAAACAAAAAAAATACCTCTTTTGGCTATTTGACCGGACTATTTTGTCCTTTATAGGCATTGTACCACTTAGACAACCGGTATCCGGTTCATAACATCCATAACATCCATGTCAGTTTCTCCTTGTGGATTGTTGGAACACCAGAAAAAAGTAACTTGCTTCTTCTTCAACAAAACCGAAACAAAAGAAACCATTGAAGGATCTAAGAAACCATGTACAGCTATGCTAAAAGCTAGGTGGATTTAACCAAATACTTATCAAAACCAATATTAAAACCCAAAAAAAAAAAAACCCCATCAACACCAGCTTGATAGTTTAAACAACACATATCAGCTCTTTTATTCCCATCATATCATATCATTTATCAATAGATTATTATCCCTAAATAATAAGCGGAATATATGTATCATATCAGCTTGATAGTTTAAACAACACATATCAGTTTAAACAACCAAAATCAACCATCCGAAACCCATTACACCTTCACATCTAAACTATCAACAAAATAAAAAACCATAACGAAAACCACTAATCCAAACACCCACTATGATCTTCTGGTTTCGCTGTTGCTGCTGTCGTTGATGTGTGTCACAAACGACGATTTCAATCTCATGATCTTCTCGATCTGTGCTTTTTCAATCTCAAAACAGTTACATTCTCACCCGTTAGTTTGACTCCTCATAGTTCCTTCGCCGGGTTTCTTATCAGATCTAGCTCCACAATCTAAACCCACTCGCACATCAAACTGGGTTTTGGAATTTTATTAAATCTGGGTTTTGACATCTATTAAATCTGGGTTTTGGATGTTGCGGGTGTTTTTGAGTTTGTGGATTCCTGTAATGATTGACTGTTCCTTTGTGTTCCTTTGTGTGCAAATGTTTGTGTAAGCTTGAATTGCTAGTGATCCCAAATGAAAGTGAACTTTTCTGTTGAACGTGATGGTTGGTGTTTTGGGTGAAGTGGAGTTTTAACCGGTTAGTTTAGAGTTTACCTGCTATTGTGGGTACTAAATGTATCATAGAGACAAAATAGACAAGTTAAGTGGCCAAAAGGGCTATTTTTTTTGTTCGCTACGTCGAACTGCTTTTTGTGACAAGTATGATGCTTTAATAGGTTATTAACCCTATTTTAAAGGCTTTAAAGAGGAGTACATTAGCTTGTAACAAAATATACGTTGGAACAACTTAGCAAAGGGTGAATTATATAAAGCTTATACTATTATATATGTAGGCTACAACAAAATGTAAAAGAGTATCGAATTGAAACAGTCCACAATTATTTAGTGAAGATACACTTCATAGCAGATAGTGTTTGTGGTCTGATCATGTCAATATGTTTATGACTCATGGCTTTGAGGGTTTTCATAGAGCTCCGGAGAAAGTCGTGGAGTGAGGATCACTTCAAGGGGTTTGACCTTTGGAAACGATAGACTCAACCCCTCGGTCATGTCCACAGGCTTCCCCATTGGCGTTGACAAGTCGAACCCTTGAAGTAACCGAGCAAGTGTCAAGTGAACTACACGCAAAGCAAATGCAGCCGCAGGACACATTCTTCTTCCTGAGCTGAATGGAATGTATTCATGATTATGACCCTGATAATTCATATGCGAGTTTTCCTCAAGAAACCTCTCTGGCCTAAATTCATTAGGATTTGACCAAATTCGGGCATCACGATGTAGCTTCCATATGTTGACAATCAGACGAGTCCCTTTGGGGACATGATATCCCCCGACCTTGCAGTCGTCAATGGACTCACGGGGTGCTCCTAAGGGACCTGGTGGGTACAGTCGGAGTGTTTCCTTCACTATAGCTTGTAGATACGTTAGGTTTTTTATATCCGATTCTTCGACCCATTTCTCTCTTCCCACCTGGATGTCAAGCTCCTTCTGGGCAGCTTTTAGGATGTGGGGATGGTTCAGAAGTAAAGAAAGTCCCCATGTCAGTGTCTCAGCGGTGCTTTCTGAACCCGTCAACAAGAGAATCTACAAAAATAATGTGTTCAACATGATTAAAAAACATAAGTTCTCTTCAAGAAATGAATAAGTTTTCATATAGAGATACCAAAACTAATTCGCAACTAACCAGCGTTGTTGCCTTGATGATGGTTTCACGCCTATGTCCAAACATTTCAGCATCTTCTGACAGGGTTGACAGCATCACATCCATCAAATCGGCTTCTTTATCTCCTTTAAATTCTTTTCTGTTTTCAACATGTTCATCAAGCCACTTACTGATGACACTATCAAGATCTTGTGCCAATTGCTTCATGGCTTTCAAATGCCCTCCAATATCCATCCATTCCAGATATGGAATGACATCAGACAAAACAAAAGCACCTGTAAGATACAATCCTTTCTTTATGGCTTCTTCTAATTGCAGGTCTTCATTGCTACCAACTAACATTCTTATATTTACTTTAAAAGTCATATCATCGAACCACTTGTTCATTTCCACTACATTATTTTCTGTGGACAAGATAGAGAGCTCCTTAATGGAGTCCTTCAATTCTGAGTTACGTACATTCTTGAACTTTTCAACACACTGGCTTGTAAAGAGGTTGGAAGTGACCAGCTTTCGGATCTCTCGCCACAATGGTCCATATGGTGCAAGCCCAAAACTAGCATGGTCATAGACCATGTACCGGCTCACTGCTATATCCGGTCTAGATACAAATTTTTTGTCATTGGTTCCAAAGCACTCCTTGACCATCTGCCAATCGCTTACAACCAATGCTCGACGAAAACCAAGCCGTAATGAGTAAACCGGCCCGTAGTCATCAGCTATTTTCCCAAGAATCCTTGCAACAGGAGCTTTAGTACTATGTAGAAGATGAAGGTGACCAACAAAAGGGAAGGCCCCAGATGGTTCCGGAGCTAACAATCTATCACCTTTTCTTGTGTTGTTTTTTATGATTCTGTAACTATATGTTAGCACAAAAAGAAATATCCCTAAAAGTATTAGTAATTGGGGTAGAGATACCATGGTGTATGTATTTGTGTTCTTACTTGGGAAATGTTGCTCACACTTCATTTATAGATGAGTTCTGATACATAAAATTGGGTAGGGATCCAATGAGTAGAAAACTTATAATGAGAGAATGAAAAGTAACTATAACCACATATTTGAGATGCGCCGACTTGAATTAGATGCATCTCTATTCATTTAGATGCATCCCAATTGGTTCCGAAAGTGATTTTGAAGTAAAAACGATGCAAAGTAGTACTTGCAACAAAAATATATTTCGATGCATCTAAAAGATTTGGAATGTATTTAATTCAAGTCGATGCATCTCTAATGTGTGGTTATAGTTATTTTCTCATCATTTCATTTTAAGATTTTTTTCTCATTTAATCGTAAGTTTATAAAATTAGAATAAATTTTCTATTGAGACACTTGTCATTAAAATAACTTAACTTAATTATCCTTTTATGTTATCCCTGATTTACTCATTCATAGCAGGGCACCTGCTGCTGTTGTAATTAATTTTTTTTAACAAACAATGTTTTTTTATAATACGTTTTTCGTGACAATAACTTTATAGAAGACAAGAATTTCATATTCTAATAACTTCAAACAATGATAAGATATATAATGTTAAAAGTAGATAATAAACAGCATAGATGCAAATTTAAGAAATTTCAAGTCTTGAAAAATTGCACTTCGTGATCCTCCGTGTCATCCCAATTTGCTACTTGAGACAAGTCTTTGAGAAATGTTCAAAATCGGCCCAAACAACAAAATGAGAAAATAGCAATATTAGTCCGTGAAGTTTTTATGTTTCAGACTTGGATTATTTTTTACAAGAATCTAAGGACTGTATTTGATATTGCATTTCACACCTGAATATTCGATATGAAGTGATGGAGATCACATAATCAGAAGAAAAGAGGATGCTGGATATAGTTGGATATGATTTTATTGTTTGAACTTGTATATTTCATTCGCTTGAGTATTCGACAAATTGTTACTGCCATATTGGTGTTTGGTTAGCTTAAGGTAATTACTATGACTTGAGGTTTGGCAACAAGATGGAATACATGAAAATGAATGTTTGAAAGTGGATACTTTTGTTTGGTTCACTTATGCTTAGTTCTCAAGTTTTTTGAGTAAGAAAAAATAAAAAAATAAGAAGTAAACATTTTCAGCCTATTTTGGAAAGAAATATTTTACTTAAAAATCAACCAAATCATCTTTTTTCAGTCCTAGTCCTACAGTCCTTTTCCTTTTCTTTATTCTTCAAGTGATACTCGAGAAAACAACTTTTTGTGTTTCTCTTCATTTTCTTTACTTTCTTTCCTTAAATGATACTTGAGAACTCAATGCTAGTTGGTTTGGATACATTAAGTTTGTCCATAGGAATATTTACAATTAAACTTGTTAAAAAAAAAACCATTTTGTGTTAAAAATCATTGAAAAAGGGTGGTTGAAATTGAACCACTTTCCATTGCAGAACGTACTCCACACAATTTTGTGTAATATTTTCACGTTTTTAATGCTTTATGGGTTTGACACAACATATTTGATGTTTTTGTTTTTTTTATGGTCATGTTTATCCGGCTATGGCCCGTGAGATTGGCGTTATTCTTTTGGCGTGTTTTTATTGCAAGTGCACATATTTATCAAGTTATACTAGTGCTGAACGTCACTGAACATAATAGTGCAGCGTGTTTGTGTCCAAAAATATGACAACCCGCTATTTTCAGGTCCTTACTCAACCTCAGGCTAGAAACTATTTATTTTTGGTATTTAAAATCTCACTTTTACGTATATCCGTTAAATCAAATCGTGTAACCCGATAAACGATTTAAAACATGAACCGGCATGAAACAATGTTTAGTCTACGTAAAATATGTACTACATGGCTTTTACAATTATATTTTATGTGCCTATGCATTTTATTTCATAAAGAGTAAACTACACCATTCGTCCTTGTGGTATACGTTGACCATCAATGATCGTCCTTTGACCAAAAAATTGCACCGTTAGTCCTTAAGTGCGAAACGTTACTCAGCGTTGGTCCCTCACTCTAACTGGCGTGAGTAACGGGCGTTAAGCCTATTTAAGTCGAGGGTATTTTTGTCTTTTCCCACCCACACCACTTTTGTCTTTTCCAACCCACACCACCACATGTAATAAAAACACCCACAGATTCTAAAACTTCCAAAAACTCCCATCACGTACAATGCAAACAATCACAATAACAAGCACTTCTGATGTGAAATCCCATGTTAGTCCTCGCACATAAACAAGTGCTAAGAAGACTGATAAACATAGTAGATTATTCATTGTAGCTGCTCCATATAACTGCAAGGAACCCACTAAATTGTTATCTTTAGTCTATTAAAAAACATAGTAATAGAACTTAAAAATGAGTCGAATCAGGTTATCTTTTATCTCTAACGGGCCAAATGGTTAAAGTCAAAAGGTTTAGCCAAAACCAAATCGTAAGTTTATGCATACGGCCTGCTTTTTTTTTTTTTTTTTTTTTTTTTTAATCAAATTTACAGACAAATTAAATCATTGCTAGTAAAAAATTTAAATTTTTTGGACTTACAGTAATATTTTAGGTAAAGGCAACCCAAACAAACCATTTTGACTTGTATCAAGTACCCGTTTCACCTCTGAAAATGTTAAAGAAGCGGATCTTTGCTTTTTGCGAGAAGCAAAGATGATAGCAGACACAGATTCGCTGGACTTGGTTGCTAATGGCAACACAATGAACGAGATAAAGAAAGACGGAATACTTGTAGCAGCTGAGAAACCATCAACAGCATCCACCAGAGGATCAGCAAAAAGAGCAGCAACAACTGTGCCCACCAACAAAAATAACACAGCTTTTATTGTGGTCTTACGAGTATCATCTACATCATTATGCTCTTCGGCATCACCACCTTCTTCTCCCAGAAGGTAGTGTTGCCTTTTTGTTTCATGAAAATTGAGAAGCATAATCATTCTATTTATAAACAATGAAAATATCTACGCATTATTACCCATCATTAGTCATTAACATGAAAACACACCTCATAATAATCATGAATATAGTTTGTGGTGTCATGATCACCAGCAACAGGAGAACTTGTTTTAGTACTTCTCGCCTCCTCAAGCCAATTCCTAATTCCATTTAGAAACTCATCGAAATCCACTTCATCGTCTCCAGATGTGTCGAAATCCAGATTTTCAAGATATGAACTTTACAAGATCTGAACTTTACAATTGGATAGGTTGGTTATGTGTGATATTTTATCTTATTACATGTGGTGGTGTGGGTGGGAAAAGAAAAAAGTGGTGAGGGTGGGAAAAGACAAAAATACCCTCGACTTAAATAGGCTTAACGCCTGTTACTCACGCCAGTTAGGGTGAGGGACCAACGCTGAGTAACGTTTCGCACTTAAGGACTAACGGTGCAATTTTTTTGGTCAAAGGACGATCCTTGATGGTCAACGTATACCACAAGGACGAATGGTGTAGGATATATATACAATATACATACAACATAATACTATAGAGAAAAAAAAATCAAACCCCCATGTGATTACACACTTGACAAATCCTCAGGTAAACACTTCATTCACACTTGACAAATCACAAAATCACTCTCTCCCTTGTGCTATTACACGAAAACCAAACAACAACAAGGAGCAGCAAGGAACTTTGGTAGTTTGATACATTAGGTTGGTTAATAAGTAAGGTGTCACGAAGTATTAGGTTTTTTTTTAATTGGTATTTCGGGTTCTTTGGCACTAATCATACTCGACATCAAGTAAGCATCTAACTGTTGGTTTGTCGGAGTTATAAACACGACAAAACGACTAAGAGTGTGTGAGCCGATGGGGGCACACACGATAAACACGAGTATACGTGTCAAACGTTATTATACTTGAATATATACCCGTTATATGTATGCATGATTACCCGATTACTATACACGATCCATGGGCTTGTCCATTAGATAAATGGGTCGGGTTTAGAAGCGTTTGGACCCGGCTTGTTCAAACAAATGGGTGAAGGGTGTTTGGGCTTTTGGCTTGTCGATCAAGCAATGACCCAAACAAGGGTCGGTTGTTTTTGTATAAAACCAAACGCACCCCTAATCCTCAGATGATGAATTGTACGCATATAACATTATCCCTAACATTCCTAAGATTGATCCAGATTTTCCCCAGCTCTACTCTAGGTCGATTTGCTCTTTAAATCGACTAAGGGTTTTGGTTTTTTTGGGTAAAGGGTTTATACCCGGTGAAATATATAAAAAACCATATAAGAGTTACGTACATGCAAGAGTGGTGATGAAACCACTCTTGAAATGAGAAAAGAACAAAACACTCATACTTGAACAACCTCAAGAATGAACAGCCTTAGCAAAAATAATACATATAGCACTAAGACTATATCAAAGTAAACTTATGCTCCATGCATGTCAAGCAATCTTCCAAGTCATCTTCATGTGATCCACTCTAACCTTCTTTTTGAATTTGATAGAAGCTAGCTTAGAACGAACCATCTCGACAATAACTTTAGCCACTTGATCTTCATCCTTACTCGGTTTCGCGTGAACTCGATTGTTGCGCTCTTGCCAAATGAAGTAGGTTGAAGCAGCCACTATCAGACGCCCTACAATGCTTGCCACATTGTCTTTTAAAGACAAAGGCAAAATCCAGTGAACTATATCGTCCCAAATAGGTGAGATGCTCGGTAATTCGGCAACATTTAGAACAGTGCTCCAAACTCTAGACGAAAACGGACATTCAAAAAATAGATGGTCATGAGAGTCGGGTTGAGACTTACAAAGAGAGCACCTAAGCAGGTTTAAGTTGATATCATTGCCAACGTCCCATTGCTTTAGTCTATCTTGTGTTTTGAGTCTCCTCCGCATAATCAGCCAAAGGTGAATGGAATGTCTTGGTATGCCATACTTCGACCACACTAACCTGTACCAATCAACTTCATTATTTCTTGTACGAATGGAATGCCACGCATCACTAACCGAAAAGTCTTTCAGCGATCCATTAATAGTCTTCCAAACGATCTTATCTTCCTGATTCGGTTGAATAATAGGAACAATAAAACTACTAAGGGATGGGAACCTTACAAACCAATTGTGAGGCCATTTCCAAGTTGTTCCATGCACCATATCAGCTACACAATCTTGAGATGTGAAACCCGCGTTAATAATAGCACGGTTGGTAATATGGGGCATAACTGGACCGTTTGTGTCCCATGTATCAAACCATGCAGATGCCTTACACTAAGGGTTTTGGTTTGATTAATTCTAAACTTGTTTGATACAAGTGTTTAGATATATTGGAGGTCCTTGTTTCTGTGTTCCTGGTTGACATAGTAGCAGCAACAAAGGGTAATGTTTTCTGGTCGTGGAGTTCTATTCTCGGGCAGAAGCTGATTGATATCGGATAGGCGTTATCCGATATCGGGTATTAAGTAGAAAACAGTTTTCCAACTGTTTTGGTTCTCGAATAAAGATAGCAAGTTAGTTTACTTGTATGATTTTCTTATTCGAATATGTTCAAGGGTCAACTTGTTGACTGGGTTTTAATATCACGTTCTCGACTAGCCATATATCGAACGTATACATTATCGAGTTTGTGTGTGATACTCATTGAGGCATCTATTTTAGGTGCTTAGTTTCGTATTGGTTTTATTGCTCGTTACACTTGCGTTCAAATAGCCACGAAAGGTTAGGTTATCTTTTATCCCTTTTATTAATTAATTGTTTATTAATTACATGTTTAACCTAATTGCGTTTACTAGATCCTTATCCGCTGCGTACTCGTAGAGCTTAATGGTTAACTTAGTTCTAAAATACCAACAGTGGCATCACGAGTCATCTCGTTTTTGCGATTATGGGTTACACGTTTCTTATTAATAAACATGTTTAAAAGGCTGCATGAAACCTAATTTAGTTATTCGTTTTATTTTGTTTTGACAGCTATATGCGATACTTATCAATTTTTAATAAAAAATAACTAGTCACACACAAATTAAATTATATTGATAATTAGAATTAATTTGTTAATTTAAATTACATGTTAATTAGAATTACTTTGCTAATTGAAATTAAATTATTAATTAGAATTGCATGTTAATTAGAATTACTTGCTAATTAGAATTAAATGGTAATTATAATTAATTAATTGTTAATTAGAATTACATATTGTTTATTAAAATACATAAAATTGCGTATTTACTTGTTAATTGAGATTGCCATGCGTTTTTATGTGTTTTCCGGTCACAAGACCCACTCAATTGCTTTTGCGATGTATGGGGCGATCTAGGTATTGTATCCTAGTGACGGTCTTATGGTTCTCCGTTTGGGGAAGACTCGCAAGAGAACTCGGAACAATATGTGGTTATATATTGATGTTTATGTTTATATGTTTGTGATTCCATTATGTGCATTATTGTTACTTGCTTTGACACCTAATTGTATGCAATATGGAATAATATATATCGTAACCATAACATTAATATGGGTCTTTATTTACACGCCTAAATATCATGCTCATTGTGACATGCTATTTGATTCGTGGAAAATTGTTTTTGTTAAATAAAGTGACCTAATATATGAAACACGTTTTCAAGAATTTAAAAACTAGACGCTATGGACACTTGGGATGTACGGCTCACCCGCTAGAACAAACTCAAAAGGGTGTTCAAAGAGGTGCGCACAGTCGCACCGAAAGGATGTCTAGGTTATGCTTCATCGCTTACTTGGTCCTCTGCCTCCCCGTGCATTCGATTGGAGCTACCGTGAACCATGATGATCACTACAGTGTCATTACCAAAAGTTTTTAAAATTAGTGTTACAAAGTTGTTTTGCATGCTTCTTTGTACACGACTTTTATCACATTTATATGTGCATACCTATTTTTAATTTTAAGTCTATGCCATCCAACTATGAACACGTGCATTTGGATTGACTTCTCTGGTCAGACCTAAGGGCCTTTCCAACCCATGGTAATTATTTCTCACTGGTCAGACCTATGGTTATTTTTACACGTTCATACTTGGTCGACTTATCTCGAGTTAGCTTGGTCAGACCTTGAACCCGAGGCATAAGATGAGAACTAAACATACTTTTGACATTATCACTTGATACTAATGCCTTAAACAGCCTCATAAATCTAAGAGTTGCATTTTGCAATTAACGCTCGTCGCTTACCTCTTGTCATATTTTTTTATGCATTGGTCAGACCTATAGTAATTAAGTGGGGTTGCAAGATGGATATTAGTCTTATTAGTAAATAATTGGGTAGTTAATTCGTTTAAGAATATAATTATCAAAAATACTAGAATTGAACTTTTTATGTTCTGATTAATTGTGTTTTTGCAACATAATTCGTAAACAAAGTTGTTTTCCTTTGAAAGACAAATTTAGTCTCTTTTCCTAGTAAGAAGAGTGAGACTTATTCCTATATTTTCTCCTTAGTTGACTAACTAATATAGGATTCCAAAATTGATAAACTCGTTGATGATCTTTCATTACCCTTTCGTGGTCTAGAGTTAATTGAAAGATATAATATTTTGTGTAACTGGAAACATTGTGTTTAGAGCTACCAAAATAAATAAAATCCTGCAATTGTCACGATGTATGAGTTTAAACCGCAAAGAGTAAAGGAATTACTAGCATATTTGCTAGGTAATCTTCTTGGACTATTATTATTCCTAAAGTGCTAATTATCCTTGGGGCTATGTAGACAATAAAGGAGGAATTGCAAGCTAGAGATTCAAGTTAATTGAATAAAAGAATGGCTAGTCCATTGTCTGCATAAGTAGAACTTCATATACTATGTTCAATACCTAAGTACATGCGAATCGTAGGCATTTGAAGAGAATAGGAAAGTATATAAAACTGTTATATGCTTTCTACTGGAAATGTAACACTTGTAATGTTGACAAATCCAGTGGGAGCAGTTGCATGTTATTACTGAAATATTATTCATGTAATGTTGTCAATTTTAGTAGGAGCTACGGGATTTATTTCCTGTTAGTCACCCATATCATTTCAATCTAGCTTTGAAGTAATCCATTACTTTCCGAATATGAACAACCATTGCTTAAAGGAAAATTGCATTTTATTTTATAAGATAACACGTTGCCTTCTTGCTGTCGCTTCCTGAAACGTTATCTATAGAATAATAATCCACAATTCCTTATTACAGGTTATGGTTCTAAAACTACTTATGATATACATGACATTATCATATTGTTTGAACAATCAATCACATGTTGTTTGTTTTCATAATATGATGTTGTACCTTACACAAGTGGGAGAAATCTCATAGTGTGTGCAAGGAACAACAGTATTATTGGTATCTCTTGACCGCAAGGTAAAGGAAACTAATAATTCTACTAGGACTTAAACATGTTAGATGTTTAATGCCCTACTACATGTAAATAGGAATTCTACTAGGACTTAAACACATGAGATGTTTATTGCCCTACTACATTATAATAATGATTCTACTAGGACTTGAACACGCTAGATGTTTGTTGCCCTACTGCATTCAAATGTCATGATATTGTGTATAGATACTTCAACTTTAGACTACATGTTTTAGTCAACATAATTATGGTTATATGATAATGATCATAATTCTGAAGTATAAAATTAACTTGATTATTGTAAACGTATCATGGATCGTTAATTACGTTGTAAACGTGATTATTGTGAATAGATCTATTGGGATTGAACTCCCCATCTATAGTAGGATAAGCTCTATTGCCCACTAGTACGAGTTGGATGGACGCATAATTTTTTGAGGTGATACTGGGTGTTATGGCAAGGCACCTATTGGGGAAAATATACATCCATAATACTCAAGGCTTTTGTTCCATGAGCTTAGGGCAATTTTATTTACTTTTCATATGACATAACTATCATACTATCTGAAAGCTTGTGTTCCGAACTTGACTTTACATTTAATTAAACCTATGAACTCACAAACAATATGTTGACCGTTTTAGCATCTATTTTTCAGGTACCTGATTTTGGCATAGTTCAGCATTAATGAAGTCTCATTTAGGGGGCATTATCTATAACTTGATCTTTGTATTATGAACTAGCACTCCAGTAACGATGCCTTCCGCTGCGGTATTTTTGGGGGTATTACAAAAAATTCTACAATTCATTTATGGAGCAGCTTTGTTTAAGTATTAGTGTTAACACCTTTCTTCAGGCTTTTGTGATCAGATTTCAACTTTGTTGTTAGGATAATGTTTCCCGAAAGATGAATTGTATCGCGACCCACCTACATTACATATATGATAGTGGACTAGTATTTAGTGTTAGCTTAGTTTGTATTGGGCCAAGCCCGTTTGATCATTTACCATTATTTATATTGTATTCACGCTTATTATTGAGTGAATGGGAATTACACAGTTTGACATTGTATCAGAGCTATACCCTATATGTCTTAATTAAACCCTAATTCTCCAAAATCTCGTATCAATTCTCCAAGCATATTACTACCGTCCAAATTTTATTTTGTTTTCATCATTCAATTCACGTCACATATAAACTCCAAAAACCAACCATCCACATAGTGGTATTGTCCCACTTTTGTTATTATTATCATTGTTTTATTTTTTTTCCATCATTCACTTCACGTCATAATCAAATTGGTGGGTCGATCATTCACTTCACTTCACGTAATAAACAAATTGGTGGTCCATCCTACACATCAAGTACACATGATGAATAACATGTCTCTTCAATATAATAACCATACCCGACTCTTGCAACCGGTTCCAAGCAATCCAAGTCATTTTATTCGACCCAAGGGTCCCTCCCCAAAAGAATTTGCGCCTAAGTTTCTCAAGATAATTAATGACATGAATAGGTGCTTAAAAAGAAAGAAGACATATGTACCAAGTGCTCCAAGAACCGATTAAAGTAGGGCGAGTCTTCCACCATAAGAGAGCGTTTTAACTTTCCAAGAGGTTAATCTTTTGTGGAATTTTTCAAGAATAGGTTTCCAATTGCATCCTTTGGTCATGTTTGCGCCAACGAGGAGACCAAGGTTCGAGCACGGTAATGAAGAAGGTTGACAATATAAGATGGATGCTAAAGAACTTACATCCATGTTAGTAACCCCGACACCAAAGAGCTTACGTTTTAAGAAGTTAACTTTTAACCCGAATGCCATATGGAAACATCTCAAGATTCGACAAAGATTTTTTGCATTGTCAAGTGTCCAATTACCTATAATAAGTGCATCATCCGCAATTGGAGATGAGAGATATCAATGTTGTTGAACCTACTTTGGTTCCTTCGAAAATGTTTTTGAGTTTGGCATCTTGTAAGGTGACATGAAGAGTTCCACCGCAAATATGATACTCGAGGAAAAACCTTTTTCCGTTTCTCTTCATTTTCTTTACTTTCTTTCCTTAAATGATACTCGAGAACACAGTGTTAGTTGGTTTGGATACACCAGTTTGGTAAGTTTCTAGTTTTCGTTTCTTTTATTTATATTTTATGTTTATTTCAATTATCTTGTTAATCGAGCCGCCGCCGCCAATGTTTATTTCGTAGTAGCGAGGCTATGCCTCACACCTTGGCGCGCCTTTTAGAACACTGAATATGGATAATTGGATGGGTTGTGATATTGGTGAATTCCCCTTCACTTATTTGGGCTTACATATAGGGGAAAACATGAGTCAGGTGAATGTGTGAAAACCTGTAGTTGACCAATTCAATTTTTTTGGCCGATTGAAAAGTGAGAACGATGTCGTTCGCGGGTCGTCTAACATTTTAACATTGGTATATTTCTTGATGTTCCGTGTGCCTATGAGTGTTCTAAAAAATCTTGAGAGGATCAGAAAAAACCTTTTTTGGGGTGGGATTGGGGAGGGTAAAAAACATTCATGGATCAAATGGAGTTTGATACTTGCTTCTTTTGGGGTTGGGGGTTAAACGGGATCTCTTAGGGCTAAAAAACTTGGCGTTGTCGGGTAAATGGTGGTGAATATTTAGGACGGAAGGTGGGGGGTTTTGGGTTAAGGTTATTAAAAGTACTCACAGGACATGCAGGGTTTTTGGCGGTCCTTGGGGGGGGGTGTGGCATAACATTGTTAAGTGTGGCGTTGCGATTGACAAGATGGGGGGGGGGTTAGATTTTACCTCTTCGTGTTTGGAGATATTAGGTGGCGGGATAAATATAAGATTTTGGGAGGATAGGTGGGTAGATAACAGGAGGCTTCGTGATAGATTTCCTAGATTGTTTCATTTGGATAGAAGTAAAGAGGGTAGCGTAATGAACAAGGGAACTTGGGCAAATGATGGGTGGGTTTGGGATTGGAGTAGAAACATTAGCGGTAGGGTATGTAGGGAATATGATGATTTAATCGAGGTATTGTGTAATGTTGTTGTTTCTAATAGTTGTAGGGATAGATGGAGGTGGGCGGTTAATATAGAAGGCGGTTTCAAAGTCAAAACGTTAACGGACATAATCGAGGAGAATATTCTTCAAGTGGTAAGTGGCTATCAAGAAACGCTTTGGGGAACAAGTTTGTTCTGAACAAGGTCAACACTTTTGTTCGTGTGGAACTCGACAAAAGAGGCATCGACTTGGATTTGGTACTTTGTGCTTCGTGTAATGATAGTGTGGAAACATGTACTTATTGTTTAGTCAATTGTAATTTAGCAATTAGTATGTGGACCAAACTATTTAATTGGTGGAAGGTGGGGATTGGTAACACGTTTACTATTTATGAAATTTTTTCTCATACTGGAAACATTATTGTTCCTACCTTCCTATCAGACATATGATAAGCGGTAATTTGGACTTTCGGTTATTTCATTTGGAAGGAGAGAAACACTCGTATGTATGTTTGGCAATAAAATTGCATGTGTTAATAAGATTCTACAAGATATCCAACTCAAAATTTTCGAATGGATAGTGAGAGGATCGAAGAAATATAAAGCGATAGATTGGCAACAATGGTTACGAGATCCTCAGAATATTCATACACAAGCGTGTTGATAAATTAATTTGGGTAAGTTTGTGAATTGTTTTGATATGGTACTACATGCATTATTGAGGGATAGCAACACGTACAATGCGGAAATGATGTACCAGACCTAAAGTTTGATTGAGTGATTATGGGTTGCAGTGCAAGTGGTTAGTGGGTGTATCCGATTATTTGTTTATGCTTTTTTGTCTTTGTTGCTCTCATGATTGGTATTAATGTGTATGTGTCAAGTATCATGTGGCTCAAAAGTATTGTGAACCGGTTATGTTATCCTCACCCTCTCTGGATGTGACATAAGAGGGTAAAGATACAAAAGGTTAATTTTTGTCCCCCCAGTTTACATTACAACACAGTTTTTAATCGGTTTCTATTTCGTGTTTTTTGTCGGTTTTAAGCTTTTAACTTGTTAAACTTTATATTTCATGTTCCGTACTTTCAGGTTTATAGTATTTTATATAAACAAAATTATAAAAATAAAGAAATAAATACAAAAATCAAAGAAAAAGATGAAGAGTGTCATTTGTAAAAATAAAAATAAAAAGGTGAGAATAACCTCTCCCATAATGAACTTAATGGCTTGAGGGACATTGTCTGATCCTTGGCTTCTATTGGATAGTACACTCACAATATGTGTTATTAAAAACCCCGTACAACCCGTGATGCAAACAGTAGAACACTGCAATGTATACCATACAACTTTTCAATGCATTCAATGATTAGAAACCTCTTATAGGGGGTCCGAATATCATGCCCTTTCAACCCATGGTGCACCGTCATGTTCTACTGTACTACATATGAGACAAGGTTGATTTTATGGCTCAATGTTTGGTTCCTTTCTTTTCATGACACATTATGATCAATACATACATGTGGCACGCGGTGTTAATTCAGTACTACTCGAGTCAGTGTTTAACAGTCTGTATTAGTTTGTAACAGTTTGGTAGGTTTTTAGTTTTCGTTTCTTTTATTTATACTATTTTATGTTTATTTCAATTATCTTGTTAATCGAGTGGGGCGCCTAGTATTGTAATATGGTTTTTTTCGAGGTTCTCACTAATATATTGCTTTTCTGATAAAAAACCCCGAAACAAGAGTTCATGTTTACCATTTTCATATTTCATGTGCTAGTGGGTAGGGTAGTTACTTAGCAGTTTTGCATTTTTCTTTGCACTCTAAATTGTAATCGTATGCATGAGGGGATGAAGAAGAAAGAAGACAAGAAAAAGAATTAGAAAATTAGTTTAATAGTAGTTCTAATTTAGTTGTTCATAGTTGTTAGTTTAGTACGTTGTCGTTAAAGGAGAGTGATCATATCAAATCGATCTTCTATCACTCTATCAGTTCATTAATAAAAACTGTTTACTTCTGAGTTGCATACATTCTTGAGCTTTTTCAAATTTAATGATATAAAGGCCTTATTTTAAAGGGTTAATAACCTAATAAAGCATCATACTTGTCTCAAAAATCAGTTCGACGTATCAAACAAAAAAAATACCTCTTTTGGCTATTTGACCGGACTATTTTGTCCTTTATAGGCATTGTACCACTTAGACAACCGGTATCCGGTTCATAACATCCATAACATCCATGTCAGTTTCTCCTTGTGGATTGTTGGAACACCAGAAAAAAGTAACTTGCTTCTTCTTCAACAAAACCGAAACAAAAGAAACCATTGAAGGATCTAAGAAACCATGTACAGCTATGCTAAAAGCTAGGTGGATCTAACCAAATACTTATCAAAACCAATATTAAAACCCAAAAAAAAAAAACCCCATCAACACCAGCTTGATAGTTTAAACAACACATATCAGCTCTTTTATTCCCATCATATCATATCATTTATCAATAGATTATTATCCCTAAATAATAAGCGGAATATATGTATCATATCAGCTTGATAGTTTAAACAACACATATCAGTTTAAACAACCAAAATCAACCATCCGAAACCCATTACACCTTCACATCTAAACTATCAACAAAATAAAAAACCATAACGAAAACCACTAATCCAAACACCCACTATGATCTTCTGGTTTCGCTGTTGCTGCTGTCGTTGATGTGTGTCACAAACGACGATTTCAATCTCATGATCTTCTCGATCTGTGCTTTTTCAATCTCAAAACAGTTACATTCTCACCCGTTAGTTTGACTCCTCATAGTTCCTTCGCCGGGTTTCTTATCAGATCTAGCTCCACAATCTAAACCCACTCGCACATCAAACTGGGTTTTGGAATTTTATTAAATCTGGGTTTTGACATCTATTAAATCTGGGTTTTGGATGTTGCGGGTGTTTTTGAGTTTGTGGATTCCTGTAATGATTGACTGTTCCTTTTGTTAGTCTGTATTATGTCATCGGGCTCAAGCCCAGGCCCGAGTCTAGAAGACTCCATTGTGTAATATTTATATGTCGATGTAATTGCTGTAGTATCAATCAATCAGGCTATTAAGATTCATAAACCCTAATTCTTCCGCCGCCGCCTCCGGCCGCCGGCTACACGCCGGAGGTTCGGAGGGCTCCCTTTAAACCTTTTCTTTTCTATATCATCATCAACGAGAAAGCTATCGAGCTCATCAGCAGCATCAATCTTAGCAGCAGCTTCACTCACCGTCACTTTCACCTTCTTCACTTTCTTCACCTTCTTAATCTTCTTCTTAACCTCTTCCACATCATCATCCTTCACTTTCACCTCATCCTCATCATCACTATAATCATTCCAATTCCTACTCTTACTCTTCACCGTACTCATTTCCCGTCATCTCAATTCATCTCCGATAAATCTGAAAAACCAAAAAAAAAAAAAAAAAAAAAAAAAAAAAGTCAAAACCCACATGTCTTTTACTTCTCTTAGCAGTCTTACTCATCACCCACATGATCTCAACAACCACTGCTTCAGAAAACTGGATATCCGACACCACCAACTGGATCCCATCAACCACAGCCACAATCGGTGATCTAGATGGACTCAGAGTCAGCCAGGCGCATTTTAGCAACCAGCAGGAGACGTGGAGCGTCGTACTACAATTGTCGGTCTGGTGGTCATGCGAACCCGTACTCGCGTGGGTGTATAGTTTGATCTAACGTAGGTTGGTAACAAAGAAACGATTTTAGATGCAGATTTCTGGTAGTAGATTGGAAGCTTTTTGAGAGAGATGGATAAAGGAGCCTATTGATTTTTTTTAAGAGAGAGGTTTATGACCTCTTAGCTGTATTGATTATTTAATTGTTTGTTTGTTTGCTGTCGAATCCAGGGTATCAATTCCCGAGACGACTTTTGTTGGTGTCGAATCCAGGGTAAAAATTCCCGAGACGACTTTTATTGGTGTCGAATCTAGGGTATCAATTCCCGAGACGACTTTTGTTGGTGTCGAATCTAGGGTATCAATTCCCGAGACGACTTTTGTTGGTGTCGAATCCAGGGTATCAATTCCCGAGACGATTTTTTGTTTGGTGTCGAATCTAGGATTCTTATTCCCGAGACGACTGTTAAAAAAAAAAAAAAAAAAAAAAAAAAGTCTTTCCGCTGCCTCTCCTTCAACCTCCACTGCCTCCTCATATGCTTTCTTCTCTTTTGCTACCTTCTCATCTGCTCACCTTCATAGACACTTTCCTCATCTCCATTCTCCCTCTTCGAATCAATCTATCCCACTTCTAAACTCACCATTAAAAAAAAAAAAAAAAAAAAAAAAAAAAAAAAAAAAAAAAAAAAAATCTTTATGTTTTTCTGTGGAAAAACACGCCCCGTTTGTTTGGAAGGTTCTTTGGGGGTTGAAGTTTTAGAACCAACTTTCGTTGTCTCCTCTTTGTTTAGTTGTATTGTTTATTAGCTTTAATCTTCAGTTCGAGCTTTCGCGATTTCGCCGCTCGGACTGCGGGGGAGTGTTAGTCTGTATTATGTCATCGGGCTCAAGCCCAGGCCCGAGTCTAGAAGACTCCATTGTGTAATATTTATATGTCGATGTAATTGCTGTAGTATCAATCAATCAAAATAGATTATTCAATAATATTATCTTACACCTTTGTGTTCCTTTGTGTGCAAATGTTTGTGTAAGCTTGAATTGCTAGTGATCCCAAATGAAAGTGAACTTTTCTGTTGAACGTGATGGTTGGTGTTTTGGGTGAAGTGGAGTTTTAACCGGTTAGTTTAGAGTTTACCTGCTATTGTGGGTACTAAATGTATCATAGAGACAAAATAGACAAGTTAAGTGGCCAAAAGGGCTATTTTTTTTGTTCGCTACGTCGAACTGCTTTTTGTGACAAGTATGATGCTTTAATAGGTTATTAACCCTATTTTAAAGGCTTTAAAGAGGAGTACATTAGCTTGTAACAAAATATACGTTGGAACAACTTAGCAAAGGGTGAATTATATAAAGCTTATACTATTATATATGTAGGCTACAACAAAATGTAAAAGAGTATCGAATTGAAACAGTCCACAATTATTTAGTGAAGATACACTTCATAGCAGATAGTGTTTGTGGTCTGATCATGTCAATATGTTTATGACTCATGGCTTTGAGGGTTTTCATAGAGCTCCGGAGAAAGTCGTGGAGTGAGGATCACTTCAAGGGGTTTGACCTTTGGAAACGATAGACTCAACCCCTCGGTCATGTCCACAGGCTTCCCCATTGGCGTTGACAAGTCGAACCCTTGAAGTAACCGAGCAAGTGTCAAGTGAACTACACGCAAAGCAAATGCAGCCGCAGGACACATTCTTCTTCCTGAGCTGAATGGAATGTATTCATGATTATGACCCTGATAATTCATATGCGAGTTTTCCTCAAGAAACCTCTCTGGCCTAAATTCATTAGGATTTGACCAAATTCGGGCATCACGATGTAGCTTCCATATGTTGACAATCAGACGAGTCCCTTTGGGGACATGATATCCCCCGACCTTGCAGTCGTCAATGGACTCACGGGGTGCTCCTAAGGGACCTGGTGGGTACAGTCGGAGTGTTTCCTTCACTATAGCTTGTAGATACGTTAGGTTTTTTATATCCGATTCTTCGACCCATTTCTCTCTTCCCACCTGGATGTCAAGCTCCTTCTGGGCAGCTTTTAGGATGTGGGGATGGTTCAGAAGTAAAGAAAGTCCCCATGTCAGTGTCTCAGCGGTGCTTTCTGAACCCGTCAACAAGAGAATCTACAAAAATAATGTGTTCAACATGATTAAAAAACATAAGTTCTCTTCAAGAAATGAATAAGTTTTCATATAGAGATACCAAAACTAATTCGCAACTAACCAGCGTTGTTGCCTTGATGATGGTTTCACGCCTATGTCCAAACATTTCAGCATCTTCTGACAGGGTTGACAGCATCACATCCATCAAATCGGCTTCTTTATCTCCTTTAAATTCTTTTCTGTTTTCAACATGTTCATCAAGCCACTTACTGATGACACTATCAAGATCTTGTGCCAATTGCTTCATGGCTTTCAAATGCCCTCCAATATCCATCCATTCCAGATATGGAATGACATCAGACAAAACAAAAGCACCTGTAAGATACAATCCTTTCTTTATGGCTTCTTCTAATTGTAGGTCTTCATTGCTACCAACTAACATTCTTATATTTATTTTTAAAGTCATATCATCAAACCACTTGTTCATTTCCACTACCTTATTTTCTGTGGACATGATAGAGAGCTCCTTAATGGAGTCCTTCAATTTTGAGTTACGTACATTCTTGAACTTTTCAACACACTGGCTTGTAAAGAGATTGGAAGTGACCAGCTTTCGGATCTCTCGCCACAATGGTCCATATGGTGCAAGCCCAAAACTAGCATGGTCATAGACCATGTACCGGCTCACTGCTATATCCGGTCTAGATACAAATTTTTTGTCATTGGTTCCAAAGCACTCCTTGACCATCTGCCAATTGCTCACAACCAATGCTCGACGAAAACCAAGCCGTAAAGAGTAAACCGGCCCATAGTCATCAGCTATTTTCCCAAGAATCCTTGGAACAGGAGTTTTACTTTGTAGAAGATGAAGGTGACCAACAAAAGGGAAGGCCCCTGATGGTTCCGGAGCTAACAATCTATCACCTTTTCTTGTGTTGTTTTTTATGATTCTGTAACTATATGTTAGCACAAAAAGCAATATCCCTAAAAGTATTAGTGATTGGGGTAGAGATACCATGGTGTATGTATTTGTGTTCTTAGTTGGGAAATGTTGCTCACACTTCATTTATAGATGAGTTCTGATATATAAAATTGGGTAGGGATGCAATGAGTAGAAAACTTATAATGAGAGGATGAAAAGTAACTATAACCACATATTTGAGATGCGCCGACTTGAATTAGATGCATCTCTATTCATTTATATGCATCCCAATTGGTTCCGAAAGTGATTTTGAAGTAAAAACGATGCAAAGTAGTACTTGCAACAAAAATATATTTCGATGCATCTAAAAGATTAGGAATGTATTTAATTCAAGTCGATGCATCTCTAATGTGTGGTTATAGTTATTTCTCATCATTTCATTTTAAGATTTTTTTCTCATTTAATCGTAAGTTTATAAAATTAGAATAGATTTTCTATTGAGACACTTGTCCTTAAAATAACTTAACTTAATTATCCTTTTATGTTATCCCTGATTTACTCATTCATAGCAGGGCACCTGCCGCTGTTGTAATTAATTTTTTTTAGCAAACAATGTTTTTTATAATACGTTTTTCGTGACAATAACTTTATAGAAGACAACATATTCTAATAACTTCAAACAATGATAAGATATATAATGTTAAAAGTAGATAGAAAACAACATAGATGCAAATTTAAGAAATTTCAAGTCTTGAAAAATTGCACTTCCTGATCCTCCGTGTCATCCCAATTTGCTACTTGAGACAAGTCTTCGAGAAATGTTCAAAACCGGCCCAAACAGCAAAATGAGAAAATAGGAATATTAGTCCGTGAAGTTTTTATGTTTCAGACTTGGATTATTTTTAACAAGAATCTATGGACTGGTGTTTCACAGCTGAATATTTGATATGAAATGATGGAGATCACATAATCAGAAGAAAAGAGGATGCTGGATATAGTTGGATATGATTTTATTGTCTGAACTTGTATATTTCATTTGCTTGAGTATTCGACCAATTGTTATTAAAGATTGCCATAATGGTGTTCGGTTAACTTAAGGTAATTACTATGACTTGAGGTTTGGTAACAAGATGGAATACATGAAAATGAATGTATGAAATTGGATATTTTTGTTTGGTTCACTTATGCTCAGTTCTTAAGTTTTTTGAGTAAGTGAAAATAAAAAAAATAAGAAGTAAACATTTTCAGCCAATTTTGAAAAAGAAATAGTTTACTTAAAAGTCAACTTAATCACCATTTTCCAGTCATTTTCCTTTTCTTTCTTCTTCAAATGATACTCGAGAAAACAACTTTTTGTGTTTCTCTTCATTTTCTTTACTTTCTTTCCTTAAGTGATACTTGAGAACTCAACACTAGGTGGTTTGGATACATTAAGTTTGTCCATAGGAATATTTACAATTAAACTTGTTAAAAAAAACCCATTTTGTGTTAAAAATCATTGAAAAAGGGTGGTTGAAATTGAACCACTTTCCATTGCAGAACGTACTCCACACAATTTTTTGTAAACTTTTCACGTTTTTAATGCTTATGGGTTTGACACAACATATTTGATGTTTTTGTTTTTTTTATGGTCATCTTTATCCGGCTATGGCCTGTGAGATTGGCGTTATTCTTTTGGCGTGTTTTTATTGCAAGTGCACATATTTATCAAGTTATACTCGTGCTGAACGTCATTGAACATAATAGTGCAGCGTGTTTGTGTCCAAAAATATGACAACCCGCTATTTTCAGGTCTTTACTCAACCTCATGCTAGAAACTATTTATTTTTGGTATTTAAAATTTCAATTTTACGTATACCCGTTAAGTCAAATCGTATAACTAACCCGATAAACAATTTTAAACGTGAACCGGCATCAAGCAATGTTTAGTCTGTGTAAAACATGTACTACATGGCTTTCACAATTATATTTTATGTGCATATGCATTTTATTTCACAAATTATACGTTAAACGCTTACGTTTTTGCATTAAGTCCCATACATAAAATCACTCTCTCCCTTGTGCTATTACACGAAAACCAAACAACAGCAAATAGCAGCAAGGAACTTTGGTAATTTGATACATTAGGTTGGTTATTAATAAGTTAGGTTTCACGAAGTATAAGGGTTTTTTTAGTCGGTATTTCGGGTTCTTTGGCACTAATCACACTCGACATTAAGTAAGCATCTAACAAACTCATTTCATATACTTTACTAGCACTTATTTATCATACATACATTAGTTACTATCATCAATATGTTTGTGTAAAGCAAAATCTTGTTTGGACCCTTTTTGCAATAAACGTGATGTCATGGTTTTATTCGATTAGTGCACCATTTGAAATGAAATCCTTATTACCATAGTCATTTAAAATGATGAAAGTGTAACATGTTTAAGATCTAATAAGCTTGTAGATGTGTAACATGTTGAAAACCACATTTTTTGAAAAAGTGTACACATGTATGGTATATGCGCATTCCATCAGTTTACACCACCACAATTCGAATTATTGTCAAAACCTTGATCACTAAACTCAAAAGTAATGATATTAGTGTAGTATGTTCAGTCTAGGACCCGCGGGAGTGTAAAACCACGGTTGTTCGCAAATGGGTTCATGAATGCGTTTTTACATATTTAAACCCAAAAACTTGATGTGATGTTTGAATCTTGGTCACCGTACTTAAACATGATCATAATATTTCAATACATCGAAATCTAGGATAACAGGAAGTAATCTCGATGTTAAATCTTAAAAACCAAAAACCGAACTTAGTTGTGAAAAGTGGCTATGGGACCATGTTGAGATCCGACTATGTGTAGGTTAAACTTAATATGGCGGATTGTGATAGTTTCAAAAGACATAGCCAACATGACCCTCTAAACATAGCATCTTGAACTAGTCTAAATCGGTTTGATGTGAGTGTTGTGTTGTGAATAAAAATTAACTTTCAAAAAAAAAAAAAAAAAAAAAAAAAAAAAAAAAAAAAAAAAAAGTTAAGAGTACTAGAAATTATGGCAAAAATCTAGTTAAGTCCAGAATATTGAAAATAAAAATCAAGTGTCGAAACAGATTTCTGGGTGACCTTGTTTGGGTCAGTTTTTCTCATAGATAGAGTCCGTTGTGGTAAAATAATATCAGCAAGACATACTTAGCTCACATGGTCTAGTTTCTAAAAAGTCCAACCACTTGTCAAACCGATTAATAACGAATAAGTTATGGCCTTGTTAACATACCCGAAAACTGCCCAGAAACACCAAAAACAGTCTGAGCAGCCGACTTCACGGCCAATTTCTTTTGTGGAATCCATTAAGATTGAGCCGAAGTTCAATTCGAGACTTCTGTAGACCTTACTTCCTACTTTCTAAATCCACTGATCCCGACCTAAAATACTAAATTATGACTATTTTATAGCGCTGCAAAGTATGCCACCATGTCATTTTTGAAAGTTTGTAAATAATGTTAATTTTTGTTAAACTTTGACGTAAAACCTTATTTTTCATTTAAAACTTAAACGCTGATTCGGTTGTAACAAAGCGCAGTTTTAAATTTGTTTTCCCGATTAAGAATCAATCACTACTTGAGGACAAGTAATAATCAACCTTCCGGATGTCGTATTCCTAGGCGAGAGATGAATTGAATTTTATGTTGTTGTTTGTTCGTTTTAAATGATGCTTGATTATCGTTTTGGTTTTTGTTTGGTTTTGTAGGCTAATTTTTAAAACTTTTTATACTAATAAATAAAGCAACTATTTTAAGTGAGATAAAAATTAAACTAATAACAAATAATAGATACCGACTAAAATATATGATAAAAAGCTATGCTTGTCAAGTGTGGTGAAAAGTTCATTAAGTATGGATTTTTCCTTAAAAGCAGTTATTTAATTAATATCCGCCGAAACAAATTATTTCCTCATAACATTGACTTATATTGAAAATAATTATTTTTCGAGGTAAAAATTAGTAGACTTTAAATAATTAATTATCCCAACGGCTTTTGCACGTTAAAATAACCAACTAATCAAATCATCGATTAATCCGGAAATTATTAATTAACAACCTTTAATTATCGATTTTTCTCACAACGTTGGTTTATATTGAAAATCCTACTTTTTATCTAGATAAAATCTACTTGGTTAAATAGTTAACATCCTTAACGGCTTTTGCCCGTTAAAGTTTTTTAAAAATCAAACCAAGTAAACCAAAGGCTACCAATTAATAATCTCTACTATTCCACACTTAATTTCACAATTCACCAATCACTTAACAAGCATAATAAAAATCTACTCACTAATAGTCATAACTAAACCAACAAAGATAATAATAATAAGCTCAACAAACATCATTTTTCTACAAGCTAAAAGAGAAAGTAAGGAAAATAGAACCCGATCTACAATACGAGACGAATAAAACCACCCGATTTTATAAACTTATCAAATCCTAAAGTTTACTTCTTTATAAGCTTTAATAAAACCAAATATTTTATAAAGTTTGTGACTTTATTAACTAATTAGCTTATTAAGACTAAAAAGCTTTAAACTTTAGTTAATAAGTAAGCTTATAAAACCCTTAAGCTTCTCGACTTAGGATGAAAATGATGAGAAACTAAGAAAGATCACAACTTTATTGATCTAAAAAAGTACTAAACTTTAAACAAAATAAGCAAAGAAAAAGCTTAAAGATTAGATCCAATAACCACCAAAAACTAAGTGGTTCAAATTCGAAGATTAAACGTGAGTTGGGAATATTTAAGGACTAGATCTAAATAAATAAGCTAAAGAAGAAAATAAGCTAAAGATAAGCTAAAAAGATTAAAACTTATTTTTTTTGATTTTTTTATAAAAGAAGTTGTAAAAGAAAATAAATCTAAGTAAATAAAAGAGTTTTTTGAAAAGAAACTAAAAATAAAAAGTGCTTATTGAATAAGCTATGTGAAAAGCTTACCAAAAAAGCTAGTCTTTCATATCTAAAAATAAGCTATAAGGAAGAGCTTATTCAAGATAAAAAGATATGTAAAAAGCTTAAAATGAAAAAGCTATAAGAAAGCTTAACCAAAATAAGCTAATCTAATAAACCACAAAAAGCTAATAAGCTATTATGGCTTATTTAGATTAAAAAAAAAAAAAAAAAAAAAAAAAAAAAAAAAAAAAAAAAAAGATGAAAAGGAAATAAGCAGTTAAGTAAACTCCATAAACATCATTATCATTAATAAGCAAAAAAGATTTGAGTACAATAAGTTCTTAAAAATAAGCCAAAAGCTTAAGCAATAAGCTAGAGAAATAAGCTACTAAAACTAAGGGAATTGATACTCACACCACATTTTTTTATTAATGCATCACATTCTGTGCATTACAGTTTGTACCGTACAATACTGTAATGCATAATTTGTGGTGCGTTAATAAAAAAATATGGTGTGAGTATCACTTCCCAAAACTAAAACTACTACAATAAATAAAAAAGTGTGTGTAAAATTAATGTCTGTGAGATTGATGGCTTTTCTTGGATCCGGTGCTTTCATATTTATAGCTCCAATGTATCTCGATCCTTCCGAGGTGAAACTGGCATCCCATGTGCTGCAGGCTACGTGGCATCATACAAGAGGCTGGAGAGATAGTTGTTGTTGCGAGTGGCTGAGCATAAAAAAAAACACACGCGCTTCTTTGAATTACTAGCAGGGTATCCGCGCAATGCGGCGGTGGGCATCCTGTGATTATATTTTGCGGCGAAAAAATGTTTTTCATTTATATATTTTTTATAACAAAAACTTTAGTAACATTTTTTTATATCTTTGTCCAAATATTCGGAGAATATACTCCCGGCCCATAATCATTATTGAATGATGACATGGCTTTATGACGTGGCATTATGGGATGCCAAGTGGAATTATATGTGACATGTCTCCTCTTATATATAATGTATAGATATATATTTGTGGTTTTATAGAGAATAGTCGTATTTATAGTCATTTCAAACGGAAAAACTATTTTAAAATTAAGGGCGTAACTTTCGTGAATTTTCGACAACGTTTGAGGGTCGAAATGAGCTCGAGAAGCGTTATCGTGAAAGTTTGGAGAATTGGCGCAACCGGCCCTCGAGATAATTACCAAACGCGCCCTAACTTTTGCGAAATGACACCTTTGGTCCCTCCTGGGATATCAAAAACCCCACAACACACACACACACACTCACATTTTACACGCATATTTCACTCTCTCTCCTCTCTCTAATTTTCCGGCGACCGGAAACCTCCACCGCCGTATTCTCCGGCCACTTTTCCGGCCACCCACCACCGGAGATTTACACCACCTATACCAATCGATAGATCATTGAAAGGTGATTGTTTTGGCATAGGGTACGCGTGGTGAATCCCACCGACGCGCCCTAGATCCAAGTTTTTAACTTCGGACTTTTTTGGTTTTTGTCTTGCATGTGTTACCGTGGCTTTTCACATGTAAACCCATGCTCGGTTTGTGTTATTTCGACTGTTAACCATGTTTTCATGGTTGATTTGGCTTGAGTCCTTGTGGAACATGAGTCTTGGCATCAATGGGTAGTGTTTTGGGTCGTATACTATCTCGGTAGTGATGTTTTTGGTTGGTTGTTTGTGTAGCCAACACGGTAACCGAGGTTACCATGCCTCGGTGTGGAGTTATTTTGGTGTTGTGAGTCTTACAAGACTCTTTGGGTAAATATTTTTATAAAAAGCAAGTAAAAAAGTCTGAATTTTTAAGCCTTCTATTTTTTATTTTTTTTTGGGTAAAGGGGAGTAATCATTTAAGCCTTCTAATTATAGAAGGCCTAAATGCATTATAAGGTAGTATAGATTTTAAGGACGTTAGATGCAAACACTGGGACAGAGCATGAGATTCTCTTTGCAATTTGCAATTTTCACTTGGCAACAATTTATTCCCATGGCTTGGATTTGCAATTTCATTGGGCACAACTTCAACTGGGTTGTGCGCTGGGCTTCTTTAATATTTCACAGCTGGGCCTTACTTTTCTGAACTGGGCCACGAGGGGCTGTTGGGTCTTCACAAGTATTAATGGGCCGGCTATATTAAATAATCAAAAATTATGTGCCACTAGTGGGAATTGAACCCAAATCTCTTGCTTAGCAAACATGCACCAAACCACTAGACCAAGAGCTCTTTTGTGTTAAGTCTTTAGCATTTAATTCTTTTTAATGCTCTTTTACTTGATCCAAATTTTTGCCATTATCTTTAAAATAATCTTCGTTCGAGCTCCGTTTGATCTCTTCCTTGATGCTCCAATAAAATAGCCACTTGACTCGATATCGTGATATTTCCAATGGTGTGCTCGGTTAATCTTTATGACTTCTTTGAACTTCGAAAACGCGAAAACATCATCAAAACCCATCCGAAAATCACCGTTTTTGCTTTGTTTTCAAACCCTTGTACCTGCAAGACATAATAACACAAATACAACATATTTGCAATATAATTTGACATATCTGATGGTTATTAGTCCGATTTAGCATATTTTTAGATATAAAATGATGTGTATTTTAGCACACATCAAACGCAAATTATTTTGGTGATAGAAACTTATAAAATTGCATATGCATGACATCCATATCATGTTCACGACCTAATATTCATTAGGTCGCGGTTAGGGATACTTGCATCGTTTTGCGTGCCAACACTCGTTTACCTACTTTTACCATTCGATCGAGGTGAGTTCATAGCCCTCATTTTACTTGTTTTGAAATATTTTGGGGGAGAATACATGCTCCGTTACTTAAATACTTTACTTGTTTTACTCAAATATGTTGCTCGTTTACTTAAATACACTACTAATTTTGTTTAAATTCATGTTTGGTTACTTGGATACAATACTCGCTTTTCTTATGGACATAAGTACTTAAACATTTACGGATTGCTTAAGCTACCACTTTTGCCATAAAATCCCCACACATCATGAACCGTTAATTAGGTTGTATTATTAAGTAGCACCACAATGACGATGCCTTTCGTTGCGGTATCTTTGAGGGTGTTACTAAAAATTCTACAATTCATTTATGGAGTAGCTTTGTTTAAGTATTGGTTTTTACACATTTCTTTTGGCTTTTGTGATCAGATTTTAACTTTGTTGTTAGGATAATGTTTCTTGAAAGATGAATTGTATCGTGACCTACCTATATTACATCTGTTAGTGGACTAGTATTTAGTGTTAGCTTGTACTGGACCAAGCCCATTTGATCATTTACCATTATTTATATTGTATGCACACTTATTATTGAGTGAATAGGAATTACACAGTTTGACATTGTATCAGAGCTATACCCTGTATGTCCCAAGTAAACCCTAATTCTCCAAAATCTCGTATCAATTCTCCAAGCATATTACTACTGTCCAAATTTTATTTTGTTTCCATCATTCAAATCACGTCACATATAAACTCCAAAAATCAACCATCCACATAGTGGTACTGTCCCACTTTTGTTATTATTATCATTGTTTTATTTTTTTCCATCATTCACTTCACGTCATAATCAAATTGGTGGGTCGATCATTCACTTCACTTCACGTAATAATCAAATCGGTGGTCCATCCTACACATCAAGTACTGATGATGAATAGTATGTCTCTTCAATATAATAACCATACGCGGATCTTACAACTAGTTCCAAGCAATCCAAGCCATTTTATTCGACTCAATGGTCCCTCCCCAAAAGAGTTTGCGCCTAAGTTTCTCAAGATAGTTAATGACATGAATAGGTGCTGTAAAAAGAAAGAAGACATAGGTACCAAGTTGATAACATCAAATAGTCCTGAGTTTCTAAGCATTACTTTCCCCCTTTATCATCACATTTTGAATATATTATTAGTAAAAATATCCTTATTCCTTGTTATTTCATTTTAGGACGCATTGGAAGCAAGGAAGCTGCAATTGGACGTTTTCAAGACATATTCTCTTAATTACGACGTAACCAAGTGACGCAGTTACGACGCAACTAAAGATTTCGATGACTACGGCGTAACCATCTGATCAGGTTACGCCGTAACGACTGATAACCAAAACTACGGCGTAGTCTCAGCTTAAGCTACGCCGTAATTATGATTTACACTGGAATTTAGTAGCTACGGCGTAGGCATAACACCGAATAAAGTTATGCCGTAGCAAATGGATAAGCACTGAAGATTGAAGAAAGTTACGGCGTAACTACCTAATTAGGTTACGCCATAACTATTTTGAAGCCTATAAATAATCGATGATTTCATCAGTATTAGATATCTCTCCTTTCCCAAACCTTCTAGGGTTTGGGGAGATCAAAACACAGAAGAAGAAGCATGGTTTAGGAGCATGAATAACGAAGTTCTCGCCTACGACTTCCTTTGTATTCGAGTTTGGATTCTTTTTATATTTTTCTAGATCTTATATTATGAATTCATGTTGTTAATTAAAGTTTGCATTTACGTTATTGTTATTCTCTATAATTCTTTATAGACATTTGCTAGTTTTTTCATAGATCGCTAGCCTTAGTAGTGTTATAAGCTTGGTAGTATCTAAAGGGCTGGGAGATATGACCAACTGACCCCAGTCTGATAGATAGCGAAGTATGGGAGGAATTGGCCATAGTACGACCACTCTTCGTGTGCGAATCGAACAAAGGATCACTTATCAAGTTGAGGTACTTAAGAGGTTAGGGGGAATCTAAGTTCCTAATTTCCGGGTTCCCACCGTCTAGATCTAGTAGATATGGTGCTTAATGACAGCTATTAGGTTGCCGAATGATCCCGGGTGACCTGCTCATCTTGGTGAGGAACCTAAGAACCATATGCCATGACAAATCGACCAAAGGAGTCTTGTGATAATTAACCACTATATTGAATCTTAGTATAGGGATTCAATTCATATTTGTTTTCTTTATTAAGCTTCGTTTATCTTTCTCTTTTACCTAAATTTCTGGTGTCTATGTAAGTAGAATAATTGCACGCCTATGAATTACATCAGTTTTGTCTACCCATATATTACCTATGTTTTATCTAATCATCTTAGTTCTTTCAAGGTCACAGCTCTCTTGGGACGATACTCGGATTTACCTAAGGCTTTACTACATCTGATCGGGTACTCTGCCCGTTAGTATGTGTCTATCCTAAGTTATTCAAGTTTTATAAATATTAAAAGCAGGATGAAATAGCACATCAGCTTTTTGGCGCCGCTGCCGGGGAGCAGTTAATGGAAAGATCTAAGGTATTTTATATTCACCTCATTAAGAGATTTGAGCATTCCCACAAGGTACGTTTTTAATCTCTCCTATTACAATATTATATAATTAGTATTCGGACGCTATTAGTTACGGCGTAACTATTTCATTTAGTTACAACGTAGCCTTACAGCAATTTATCAAATTTAAAAAAAAAAAAAAAAAAAAAAAAAAAATCTTTTTGACTGATTAGTTACGACGTAACCTCCCTCAGAAGTTACGACGTAACCACTATAGAATCAGATTTATGAATAAAAATCTGACCTTTGACTAAAATTAATTACGGCGTAACCCTTAATGGGATTACGACGTAACCCTTTCACACCTTATCGAATTTCTAAAAACATTAGTTACGGCGTAACCAATTCATCTTATTACGCCGTAACTATTGTAGCGGTATAAAAACCTTCCTGAATAAAAATTAGGTTTTACACACAAATTCACCGCCCACACAAATTGTAAAAATTTTCTCTCTAAAAATTTTTCTTCGATATCGCTTCATCTAATCCATCTTCATGGCTGGTAAGACCTATCTTTACTCTTTTTGATTTATTTCTTTTGATTATTTCAATTAGGGTTTTATTGTAATATTTTAGGGATCTTTCCCATTCGAATTAATTGTTGATGTTGGAATAATTAATTGATAGTTTTGATAATTTCCCCATGTTATTTTGATTCGTGTCCTATTACTACGGGTTGATTTGGGTGTTTTGGGTTTATTAAAATAAGCTTTTAGGTCAAGCGCAAACTTGGTGGGTTAGGCGCGGTCCCTCGGCACTAGTAGGTTAAAAATATATCGAAACTTTTCACCCTTGTAAAAAATTGATGGTTCCGTCGTAATCTATTGCGTAATTGAAACATCTGAGGTGCTGAGTTTCTGGGGAAGTTACTGCGTAACTTGGGGTTTAGTTACGCCGTAACCTTTATATCTGCAATTACGGCGTAGCAGTTTGTCATAGCTACGCCGTAACCATTGAAATTTTCTAATTACGGCGTAACTCTTATGTTGGTTACGCCGTAACTTGACATCAGTAAGGTCTGCACTTATTGTCTCTTATCTTATTTTCAGGTGCAAACAATCCCGCAGACTGGCCTAGATTTTTAGCACACCCCAATGCTGGTATTAGGCAACTGTGCGTGGAGGAATATGAGAAATTAATGGCAAAGGATATCAGTCAACCCGAGGCTCTTAACTTTGAGGCATTCATTACTTTGGCAAATGGAAGAGCTAGTAGGAGATTGAGGAAGTTTTGCAAGATCAAGTTCACATGTACTGACGGGGATTTCACATGTACTTCTTGGTTGAGGTTGTTTAGGATCACCGAACCGGTCATTCCGGAATACGTTCGTGAATTCCTTGCTAGTGTGGAGTTTAAAACTGAGGTTGATGATGATGAAGAGGATTCTATGTTTTTCCAGCTTAGAGGCATCTGGAAGAGATTGACTCTTAGGGAGTTTACTATGCGTATGGGTTTGTACACTGAGGAGGAAATGGGGACTGAGGATTTTAAGCGGTTCTATAACACATGCTGGAGAAGAAGGGATGAGAATCAAGACCTTGATGCTTATTTTGACCAGATAGCTATCACAGGGGGGTATAATCCGAGTAGTCCTCCATCGTATACCAAGGTGAGGAGCCCCATTCGTCGACTTGTGCACCGCCTTCTTGCTTGCTCGATTCGAGCAAGGCACTCAGCCAAAGAGAAGATGACTATGGAAGACCTTTATCTGATGCATGGGATGGAAGGAGGGAACAACATTGATGTTCCTTATTATTTGGCTAGGTTTATGGCTGTAGGTGCTAAGGGGTTTTCTGGTAGGAGTCCTTTGCAGGGGGCACATTTAATCGGGAGATTGGCTAGGAGTTTTGATCTTATGACCGATGAAGCTTTGGCCCGAGTAACCATTGGTAGGGATACTAGTTTGATTGGCTTGCCTAAACTAGTGGAGTTTGGGATTTGCGTCCATGATGTTTATGGTGCGATTCACCTAGCTAGAACTGCCCCTAGAAGGGAAGAAGGAGAAGCTAGTGGTGCAGGTGGTGAAGCCGGTGGAGAAGCCGAGGAGCAGGTGCCCATGGGACGTAGAAGGGCACATGTGAATGTTGGGGAGAGGTTGCAGATTATTGATGAGAGGCTCGAAGGAATGTCATCCCACTTCAACGAGGAAATTGAAAGCCTTGGAGTGGGTCTTTTTGGTCTTAGTAACCAGTTTGGGGGTTTTTCAGGTGCATTGGATCAGGTGCAGCAGCTCCAACAGAATTTCTTTCATTGGAGTGAAGATCGGCCTAGCCAGATGATTCAGCATATGCATTTGAGCCACCCTAGGTGGGAAGGTCCGGAGTACGTGTACCAGCCCAACATTCCCGATGTCGGAGTCCAAGGAGGAGTGGCCTTCATGCATCCCGGCGCCACTCCTGGAAGCACCGCAAGCACTCCATTTGATCCTTCTCAATTCCACTTCATAGATCATGATCTCCCCGGGGACGAGTGATTTCCCCATTTGATGAAACAATTTGAAACAATTTTAAAACTATTTGAAACTCAAGTCAGTAATAACTTAACTATGTGGATGTTTGCTTGTTATATCGTTAATTGTACCCGTCGGGTACAAAATTTTCCTGGTATGCTGTGCAGGTTTTTATTTTGTGACACAGTTACGGCGTAACCTTATGATTTAGTTACGCCGTAACCCCTGCTGGAGTAGGGGACTTTGGAAGCAACACAACTAGTTAAGGCCAAGACCAGACTCAACAAACATTAGCCAACCCATGACCCACCTTCAACCTTTAGTAAGACATCTTGAGCAACCATTCGAGAGGGGATTTTTTTTATTTCTTGATTATTTTTCATTTCTATTTTATTTTTCCTTTTTCTTCGTACAAATGGGACTTTGTACACTTCAAGTGGGGGGATAGGTATAGAAATGAAGTGTATGATTACTTAGCTTACTTGCCCTAATTTTCTAGTTGGTTTTAAAAAAATTTAAGCTTATTTGAAAATTTTTGTCATATTTTTAACCAAACTAGAATCGCATAAAAGTCGAGCACACCTTAACCCTTATTACCATTGGTGAGATTTAGCCTTTCCGTTTCCCCCATTTTACCCAAATATACCATAAATTGAGTGTGCCGATAGTATTGTAAACTTTAGAACTTGGCTTTTACATCACTTCGAGACCATAGACGAGTAGTGTATCAAGTTAGCTTGGTGCATTTGGAAGAGGCAATTTGAAAAAAGTAAATGTTTTAGGATCTCACCCCAAATAGCCTATATGTGTGCACTTGTGTGTGTTTATCGATTAGTCGCATTGGCTTTTCGACCCCCGTGTTAACCCTATTTGTTGCACTCATCTTTTAGTGCAAGATACCCCTAGTTACACCCTTTTGAGCCTATCCTTTCATTTCATAACCCTTATTTTCGTTCCAACCTTACACCTTAGCCTACCGTGTAGTTTTACCTTTTTACCTAGAAACCATTGTTCGCCCTAGTTTGAGGTTTAAATAAAGAAGCGTATAACGTCTCGCTAAAGATCTCTGAAGACCCCAAGTAATCACCTTATGCTCAGTTCAAGTGGGGGGAAATATATATCATTGTATCTCAAGCATAACGCAGTATATAAAAATAAAATAAAAAAATTTGAAGCATGATAGTTTATAGTGCGAAAAAGTATAAGCACTACGTGAATTGGCATTGAGAATAATCTTCTCAATCACGTTCAAAGGTTGGAAGAATAAGTTCAAGCATAATTTTGGAGGATTCCGGAGGAATGCACTGACCATATGAAGACGAACCTTGAATTATTGATTGGATGATGGCAACTCGGTTTTAAGGTAAAACTATTTGTTTTCTTTTTCATTTTCACCCATTAAATATCCCATGCCAATCCTTAACCTTTTTATCGTGAAGCGTGTCTAGGTGATGCAGTGAGCAATCCTTGATGTCTTGTCCATGGATTTGGTCATGTATCATTGATTTTGTCCACTTCGCCGTGACACGTTAGTAATGACACCACCCCTTAAGCCTTTGAAACTCAACCCAACATTGCTTTTAAAATTTTGTCTTAACCTTAGCTTTAGTGGTGGAGTTGTGTGTAATTGCCAAGCTTATGATATAATACTTACTATGTCCGTGCAATTGAGTGATCACCCCAAAATTAACACTTAGAATAGGATCAGTGAGAGTGTTTTCGTTCCCATTTCGTGAGGTGTTCGGCTCTTATTAATATTCTAGCATGAAATTTGAAATTGCGCATTCTTCATGAACGTATCTTTTGCAGTCTAAACTGGTCTACGTGAGGGCAAGTAGAGTTTAAGTGGGGGCATATTTGATAACATCAAATAGTCCTGAGTTTCTAAGCATTAATTTCCCCATTTATCATCACATTTTGAATATATCATTAGTAAAAACATCCTTATTCCTTGTTATTTCATTTCAGGACGCATTGGAAGCAAGGAAGCTGCAATTGGACGTTTTCAAGACATATTCTCTTAATTACGACGTAACCAAGTGACGCAGTTACGACGCAACTAAAGATTTCGATGACTACAGCGTAATCCTCTGATCAGGTTACATCGTAACGACTGATAACCAAAACTACGGCGTAGTCTGAGCTTAAGCTACGCCATAATTATGATTTACACTGGAATTTCGTAGCTATGGATAAGCACTGAAAATTGAAGAAAGTTACGGCGTCTAACTAATTAGGTTACACCGTAACTATTTTGAAGCCTATAAATAATCGATGATTTCATCAGTATTAGATATCTCTCCTTTCCCAAACCTTCTAGGGTTTGAGGAGATCAAAACACAGAAGAAGAAGCATGGTTTAGGAGCATGAATAACGAAGTTCTCGCCTACTATTTCCTTTGTATTCGAGTTTGAATTCTTTTTATATTTTTCTAGATCTTATATTATGAATTCATGTTGTTAATTAAAGTTTGCATTTACGTTATTGTTATTCTCTATAATTCTTTATAGACATTTGCTAGTCTTTTCATAGATCGCTAGCCTTAGTAGTGTTATAAGCTTGGTAGTATCTAAAGGGCTGGGAGATATGACCAACTGACCCCAGTCTGATAGATAGCGAAGTATGGGAGGAATTGGCCATAGTACGACCACTCTTCGTGTGCGAATCGACCAAAGGATCACTTATCAAGTGGAGGTACTTAAGAGGTTAGGGGGAATCTAAGTTCCTAATTTCCGGGTTCCCACCGTCTAGATCTAGTAGATATGGTGCTTAATGACTGCTATTAGGTTGCCGAATGATCCCGGGTGACCTGCTCATCTTGGTGAGGAACCTAAGAACCATAGGCCATGACAAATCGACCAAAGGAGTCTGGTGATAATTAACCACTATATTGAATCTTAGTATAGGGATTCAATTCATATTTGTTTTCTTTATTAAGCTTCGTTTATCTTTTTCTTTTTCCTAAATTTCTGGTGTTTATGTAAGTAGAATAATTGCACGCCTATGAATTACATCAGTTTTGTCTACCCATATATTACCTATGTTTTATCTAATCATCTTAGTTCTTTCAAGGTCACAGCTCTCTTGGGACGATACTCGGATTTACCTAAGGCTTTACTACATCTGATCGGGTACTCTGCCCGTTAGTATGTGTCTATCCTAAGTTATTCAAGTTTTATAAATATTAAAAGCAGGATGAAATAGCACATCAGCTTTTTGGCGCCGCTGCCGGGGAGCAGTTAATGGAAAGATCTAAGGTATTTTATATTCACCTCATTAAGAGATTTGAGCATTCCCACAAGGTACGTTTTTAATCTCTCCTATTACAATATTATATAATTAGTATTCGGACGCTATTAGTTACGGCGTAACTATTTCATTTAGTTACAACGTAGCCTTACAGCAATTTATCAAATTTAAAAAAAAAAAAAAAAAAAAAAAAATCTTTTTGACTGATTAGTTACGACGTAACCTCCCTCAGAAGTTACGACGTAACCACTATAGAATCAGATTTATGAATAAAAATCTGACCTTTGACTAAAATTAATTACGGCGTAACCCTTAATGGGATTACGACGTAACCCTTTCACACCTTATCGAATTTCTAAAAACATTAGTTACGGCGTAACCAATTCATCTTATTACGCCGTAACTATTGTAGCGGTATAAAAACCTTCCTGAATAAAAATTAGGTTTTACACACAAATTCACCGCCCACACAAATAGTAAAAATTTTCTCTCTAAAAATTTTTCTTCGATATCGCTTCATCTAATCCATCTTCATGGCTGGTAAGACCTATCTTTACTCTTTTTGATTTATTTCTTTTGATTATTTCAATTAGGGTTTTATTGTAATATTTTAGGGATCTTTCCCATTCGAATTAATTGTTGATGTTGGAATAATTAATTGATAGTTTTGATAGTTTCCCCATGTTATTTTGATTCGTGTCCTATTACTACGGGTTGATTTGGGTGTTTTGGGTTTATTAAAATAAGCTTTTAGGTCAAGCGCAAACTTGGTGGGTTAGGCGCGGTCCCTCGGCACTAGTAGGTTAAAAATATATCGAAACTTTTCACCCTTGTAAAAAATTGATGGTTCCGTCGTAATCTATTGCATAATTGAAACATCTGAGGTGCTGAGTTTCTGGGGAAGTTACGGCGTAACTTGGGGTTTAGTTACGCCGTAACCTTTATATCTGCAATTACGGCGTAGCAGTTTGTCATAGCTACGCCGTAACCATTGAAATTTTCTAATTACGGCGTAACTCTTATGTTGGTTACGCCGTAACTTGACATCAGTAAGGTCTGCACTTATTGTCTCTTATCTTATTTTCAGGTGCAAACAATCCCGCAGACTGGCCTAGATTTTTAGCACACCCCAATGCTGGTATTAGGCAACTGTGCGTGGAGGAATATGAGAAATTAATGGCAAAGGATATCAGTCAACCCGAGGCTCTTAACTTTGAGGCATTCAGTACTTTGGCAAATGGAAGAGCTAGTAGGAGATTGAGGAAGTTTTGCAAGATCAAGTTCACATGTACTGACGGGGATTTCACATGTACTTCTTGGTTGAGGTTGTTTAGGATCACCGAACCGGTCATTCCGGAATACGTTCGTGAATTCCTTGCTAGTGTGGAGTTTAAAACTGAGGTTGATGATGATGAAGAGGATTCTATGTTTTTCCAGCTTAGAGGCATCTGGAAGAGATTGACTCTTAGGGAGTTTAATATGCGTATGGGTTTGTACACTGAGGAGGAAATGGGGACTGAGGATTTTAAGCGGTTCTATAACACATGCTGGAGAAGAAGGGATGAGAATCAAGACCTTGATGCTTATTTTGACCAGATAGCTATCACAGGGGGGTATAATCCGAGTAGTCCTCCATCGTATACCAAGGTGAGGAGCCCCATTCGTCGACTTGTGCACCGCCTTCTTGCTTGCTCGATTCGAGCAAGGCACTCAGCCAAAGGGAAGATGACTATGGAAGACCTTTATCTGATGCATGGGATGGAAGGAGGGAACAACATTGATGTTCCTTATTATTTGGCTAGGTTTATGGCTGTAGGTGCTAAGGGGTTTTCTGGTAGGAGTCCTTTGCAGGGGGCACATTTAATCGGGAGATTGGCTAGGAGTTTTGATCTTATGACCGATGAAGCTTTGGCCCGAGTAACCATTGGTAGGGATACTAGTTTGATTGGCTTGCCTAAACTAGTGGAGTTTGGGATTTGCGTCCATGATGTTTATGGTGCTATTCACCTAGCTAGAACTGCCCCTAGAAGGGAAGAAGGAGAAGCTAGTGGTGCAGGTGGTGAAGCCGGTGGAGAAGCCGAGGAGCAGGTGCCCATGGGACGTAGAAGGGCACATGTGAATGTTGGGGAGAGGTTGCAGATTATTGATGAGAGGCTCGAAGGAATGTCATCCCACTTCAACGAGGAAATTGAAAGCCTTGGAGTGGGTCTTTTTGGTCTTAGTAACCAGTTTGGGGGTTTTTCAGGTGCATTGGATCAGGTGCAGCAGCTCCAACAGAATTTCTTTCATTGGAGTGAAGATCGGCCTAGCCAGATGATTCAGCATATGCATTTGAGCCACCCTAGGTGGGAAGGTCCGGAGTACGTGTACCAGCCCAACATTCCCGATGTCGGAGTCCAAGGAGGAGTGGCCTTCATGCATCCCGGCGCCACTCCTGGAAGCACCGCAAGCACTCCATTTGATCCTTCTCAATTCCACTTCATAGATCATGATCTCCCCGGGGACGAGTGATTTCCCCATTTGATGAAACAATTTGAAACAATTTTAAAACTATTTGAAACTCAAGTCAGTAATAACTTAACTATGTGGATGTTTGCTTGTTATATCGTTAATTGTACCCGTCGGGTACAAAATTTTCCTGGTATGCTGTGCAGGTTTTTATTCTGTGACACAGTTACGGCGTAACCTTATGATTTAGTTACGCCGTAACCCCTGCTGGAGTAGGGGACTTTGGAAGCAACACAACTAGTTAAGGCCAAGACCAGACTCAACAAACATTAGCCAACCCATGACCCACCTTCAACCTTTAGTAAGACATCTTGAGCAACCATTCGAGAGGGGATTTTTTTTATTTCTTGATTATTTTTCATTTCTATTTTATTTTTCCTTTTTCTTCGTACAAATGGGACTTTGTACACTTCAAGTGGGGGGATAGGTATAGAAATGAAGTGTATGATTACTTAGCTTACTTGCCCTAATTTTCTAGTTGGTTTTAAAAAAATTTAAGCTTATTTGAAAATTTTTGTCATATTTTTAACCAAACTAGAATCGCATAAAAGTCGAGCACACCTTAACCCTTATTACCATTGGTGAGATTTAGCCTTTCCGTTTCCCCCATTTTACCCAAATATACCATAAATTGAGTGTGCCGATAGTATTGTAAACTTTAGAACTTGGCTTTTACATCACTTCGAGACCATAGACGAGTAGTGTATCAAGTTAGCTTGGTGCATTTGGAAGAGGCAATTTGAAAAAAGTAAATGTTTTAGGATCTCACCCCAAATAGCCTATATGTGTGCACTTGTGTGTGTTTATCGATTAGTCGCATTGGCTTTTCGACCCCCGTGTTAACCCTATTTGTTGCACTCATCTTTTAGTGCAAGATACCCCTAGTTACACCCTTTTGAGCCTATCCTTTCATTTCATAACCCTTATTTTCGTTCCAACCTTACACCTTAGCCTACCGTGTAGTTTTACCTTTTTACCTAGAAACCATTGTTCGCCCTAGTTTGAGGTTTAAATAAAGAAGCGTATAACGTCTCGCTAAAGATCTCTGAAGACCCCAAGTAATCACCTTATGCTCAGTTCAAGTGGGGGGGAATATATATCATTGTATCTCAAGCATAACGCAGTATATAAAAATAAAATAAAAAAATTTGAAGCATGATAGTTTATAGTGCGAAAAAGTATAAGCACTACGTGAATTGGCATTGAGAATAATCTTCTCGATCACGTTCAAAGGTTGGAAGAATAAGTTCAAGCATAATTTTGGAGGATTCCGGAGGAATGCACTGACCATATGAAGACGAACCTTGAATTATTGATTGGATGATGGCAACTCGGTTTTAAGGTAAAACTATTTGTTTTCTTTTTCATTTTCACCCATTAAATATCCCATGCCAATCCTTAACCTTTTTATCGTGAAGCGTGTCTAGGTGATGCAGTGAGCAATCCTTGATGTCTTGTCCATGGATTTGGTCATGTATCATTGATTTTGTCCACTTCGCCGTGACACGTTAGTAATGACACCACCCCTTAAGCCTTTGAAACTCAACCCAACATTGCTTTTAAAATTTTGTCTTAACCTTAGCTTTAGTGGTAGAGTTGTGTGTAATTGCCAAGCTTATGATATAATACTTACTATGTCCGTGCAATTGAGTGATCACCCCAAAATTAACACTTAGAATAGGATCAGTGAGAGTGTTTTCGTTCCCATTTCGTGAGGTGTTCGGCTCTTATTAATATTCTAGCATGAAATTTGAAATTGCGCATTCTTCATGAACGTATCTTTTGCAGTCTAAACTGGTCTACGTGAGGGCAAGTAGAGTTTAAGTGGGGGCATATTTGATAACATCAAATAGTCCTGAGTTTCTAAGCATTAATTTCCCCATTTATCATCACATTTTGAATATATCATTAGTAAAAACATCCTTATTCCTTGTTATTTCATTTCAGGACGCATTGGAAGCAAGGAAGCTGCAATTGGACGTTTTCAAGACATATTCTCTTAATTACGACGTAACCAAGTGACGCAGTTACGACGCAACTAAAGATTTCGATGACTACAGCGTAATCCTCTGATCAGGTTACATCGTAACGACTGATAACCAAAACTACGGCGTAGTCTGAGCTTAAGCTACGCCATAATTATGATTTACACTGGAATTTCGTAGCTATGGATAAGCACTGAAAATTGAAGAAAGTTACGGCGTCTAACTAATTAGGTTACGCCGTAACTATTTTGAAGCCTATAAATAATCGATGATTTCATCAGTATTAGATATCTCTCCTTTCCCAAACCTTCTAGGGTTTGAGGAGATCAAAACACAGAAGAAGAAGCATGGTTTAGGAGCATGAATAACGAAGTTCTCGCCTACTATTTCCTTTGTATTCGAGTTTGGATTCTTTTTATATTTTTCTAGATCTTATATTATGAATTCATGTTGTTAATTAAAGTTTGCATTTACGTTATTGTTATTCTCTATAATTCTTTATAGACATTTGCTAGTCTTTTCATAGATCGCTAGCCTTAGTAGTGTTATAAGCTTGGTAGTATCTAAAGGGCTGGGAGATATGACCAACTGACCCCAGTCTGATAGATAGCGAACATAAACGAACGTAAATAAATAAATGAACATAAACGAACGTTAACGAACGCATAATCGGACGTTCACGAACATAAATAAACGGACATGACTTTTGTTCATGTTCGTTCATTTAACTAAACGATCGTAAAATATTGTTCATGTTCGTTCATTTAATAAATAAACGAACATAAATGAACTTTTTACCGAACCGTTCATGAAATGTTCACTGAACGTTCAGTTCGTTTACAGCCCTAAGCATTAGTATATGTTATGTTACAGAGGAGAGTTATTTTACATACTAAATTTTTCTTACATATCTAGGGACTCATCTTCAGCATCCATCTAAACATAAATCAATAACTGATATTAAAAGCATTTTATTATTTCACATATTTTTTATAATTTAAATACATCATTAACCGTTAATCATTAAGCAAAAATAATTACACCATCGCGATGAGCATTTAATTATCTTTTTATAGACGGGCACTTTGATATACTTTCGAAAAACAAAAAAAAATCGTTATTTTACGTTTTTTCGTCTTTTTTTCCGTTTTTCTTCAAAACTGGAATTTGCATGAAATATCATATATGATTTAACACTAATTTGAAGATCATATGTGATATTAGTGTTAAATCACATATAATATGTAATATCATATGTGATACTAGTGTTAAATCATATATGATATACATATCATATATGATTTAACATTAATATCACATGTGGTATTCAAATTAGTGTTGAATCATATGTGATTTTTTTATGCAAATTTCAGTAGCCTAAAAAAACAAAAAAACTTAAAAAAAAAAAAAAAAAAAAAAAAAAAAAAAAAAAAAAACGTGAAAAACACTATTTTTTTTTGGTCAAATGTATATCAAAGTGCCTATATTTATAAAGATAATTAAATGCTCGTCGTAATGGTATATATTTTTTTTGCTTGACGATTAACGGATTGAAAGATATTTATATTTGAAAAAAAAGGATGAAAATGCGTTTTTTGTACTCAAATGATCTTAAATCTATGTTATAGAGTTATTTATACATGTTTACCGTTAATGCCACTTGATGATCTTCCTTCCTTGATATCTTGTAGGCGGCACCCCACTATGATAACACCAACAACAATAAATAAGACGATTACAAGAATCAATTAGTATATACAAGCTAGTACTAAGGGTTGATAACCTAGTAACCCTAAAACGATTTCTCTCTGGCGAATATTGCGATAAACACTTTTTTCAGATTCCCTTACAAACGATTTAATAAACTCTTTAATTCATATTAATCATACGTCGGTGTAACTAGGCATCTGTTTACACCTACTTTTGGTTAGTATTATATTAATTGGTTTCTTACTTCGTGGGTAGGTGACTTGTATCTTTATTCGCTTTGGTGTTTTATATTAGATTTGGATTGCATGCTCCATTATTAATATATTATAGATCATATTTTCAAATCGCTGCTTACTGTTTGACGCAATTGATTCTAACCGAACCTGCTATCATGTTTGATGTTGGATAGTATCTTGTGCTTATGATCATGCCTTAGTTCTACTAAGGTTATCGTGACTGAAGATTGACGTGGATCTTCTTGCTTTCCTGGTGTTTCGTTAGGGTTTCGGTTATTATTTTTCTGGTTTTCGTTTTTAGGGTTGTTTTACTTTCTTGTTTGGTGTTATGGACAAGGTTGATGGATTAATCGATGATGTGAATGAGCCTACTATTAGTCTTGGTGAGTCGATTCTTCAATCGACAATGAACCCTAATAGTAGGAATGATGAGTTTACTGGTATTGCTTCTGGTTCTCGTTCTGATGGACAAGTGGAGCCGGTTTCACTTGGTTCAAGCTCTAGTCATGAAGCACCTAGTCATGACACGCCTGAGGGTCATGATACTTTATTGAAAATTCGTGCTATTGAAAAACAAATCATTGAGGGAAAACTTGTTCTTGTGGGTGATGATGGGCAACCATTAAAACCAGCCGTGACAGTGGATGCTACTAATTCTACTAGGGCCAATCCATTTGAGCATCTTAAGGTGCCGCAGTCGCAGAAGGAGCTTAAGGAGATGCTTACTGCTATTAGTTATTCTTCGAAACCTCCTCAAGATATGAGTGGTCCTATGACTTCTAATGTTAATGGCCATAATAATGCTAATGATAAGGTTGATATGAATGCACATGAGGCTGTTGGTATTGAGAAGGTTGGTGTTTTGAAACAACCTTCTTCATCGTATGCTGGTATTACCTCTACTGAACCAAAGAAACACACATCACACTTTCGTAGGTTAGAGTGTAGTAAGAACGCTAATGGTGTGGATCTTTCTGTCCCGATGAAAGTGGTTGAAGAGGTGAACACTAGGTTTGAGAATACTTTGAATGGGTATTTCCTTGGTCAACGCCTTGCTTTTCCTGTTGTTGATTACTTTGTACGCAATGCGTGGGCTAAGTTTGGTATACAAAAGGTAATGATGAATGCAAAGGGGTTCTTCTTCTTTAAGTTCAATTCGAAGAAATGTGTTGATGATGTGATTGAAAACGGTCCTTGGTTGATTAGAAATGTTCCTATTATTCTTAAACCATGGACATTGAACACCAACTTACTTAAAGAGGATTTGACCAACATCCCGGTGTGGGTTAAATTCCATGATGTTTCTCTTGCTATGTTCTCTGATGATGGCCTTAGTCTCCTTGCCACATTGATAGGCACACCTAAAAGGTTAGATGCTTTTACTAGCCAAATGTGCAAGGACTCGTGGGGCCGTAGTAGTTTTGCTAGATGCATGATTGAAGTGAAGTCGGATGAGGTGCTTAGGGACAACCTTACTGTTGAGATACCGTTACTTGATGGGTCAGGTTCGACTATTGAGAAGATACGGGTTGAATACGAGTGGAAACTACCTCATTGTGAAAAATGTAAGATTTTTGGTCATACTCTTATTGAATGCCCTAAAGTTGTTGAACCTCCTGCTCAGCCTATTAAGCGTGTTAATGATGGTTTCAAGACGGTTATTAATAAGAAGAAGGGAAAGCAAGGTGGTTCTACTATTCCGGGTCAAGGAGGGTTTATTAAACCTGTTGTGGGTAAGCAGTTTCAATATCAACCAAAAAAGACTCCTCCTGAACCTAAGAAAGTGGAAGTCACTAAGAAGAATGCTTCTGATGTGGCTAGTTCGAGTGAAACTAAGATCTCTACATCTAATCAGTTTGATGCTCTTAATATGGAACATACGGATGCTTGGGGTACTCCTTCTAATGACACCAACAAGGATTTGGATTCTGGTCGTACAATGGAAGTTAATGAAGATAAGTCTACTAAGACAGGTACTGTATCACAAGAACCCCTTGTGAGTGATTTGAAAGAGATGGAGTCGGGTGTGGCTCCTAAAACTAGTGATTCTTGTATTCCGCCCGCCTCTTCTACTAAGAGAGTTAACCCTTTTTCTAAAGTAGGAGATATCGTGGTGTCTGATTCTGAAGATGAGGTGGTTGCTAACCCATTTGATGAGTCTGTTAATCTATTCGGTGGTGGCCAAGAGTTTGAAGATGAGTATAATGACTATGACTACGATGACTATGCGAAGCAGGTTTCTGATCTTCCGGGGAATTTGGATGCTTTTAATGCCATGTATGGCACCAAGCTTCAAGGACCTAGGAAGTAATTTTTCCGTTATGTCCTATGTTATCATTTGAGTAGTGGTTTGTTTTCTTATTTAGAAAATAGGTAGTTTCTTGTTATGTAAGCTTTAAGCCTATGTAACGGGCTGAGATATGGGATTTCACTCATATCCTTTGTACTTAAACTTTTTTTGGTTAATAGGATTACTCCCCTTTACCCAAAAAAATACAAGCTAGTACTAAGGGTCCGTTTGGTTTATAAGTGGGTTTGGATTAGGATTTGAATTTAGTATAGGATTTGGATTTGGGGTAGGTTTAGGAGAGAAAAATTATATTTATTTAAATATAATTTATAATAAATTTTATATATTAAATATTATTTGAATAGTATATTAGAGAGAATAAAATGTGAAGAAAGAAAAAGAAAAAATGACAGAAATATAATTATGATCGAAGAGAGAAGAAATACTACCTATTTTATATGGAATGAATTGAATGGTTTTCTAACACAAATTTTACTATCAAAGGATTACTCACGTCAACCAAACAATTAACTTTCCAAAAAGATTCCTTTCTATTATTGCATTACCCCCAACCAAATGGGCCCTAAGTATGTACAAGCTACTATTAAGTTATGAGTGCTTAGATCATGAGTTTAGTAAAAAAAATTAAGAGTCTTTTTATTCCGGTACTAAAATCGGGATATTTCATCTTGGTACCGTACCGATATTTAATGGTACCAGATTTTTTTGAGTGAATTTCATGGTACCGTTACCGTACCGGATAGTGATAACCGGTACCGGTACAAGTCGGTATCGATACGGCTCTGGTACCGTACCGTACCGTACCGTTTTTCCTCTACCCATGCTCATTCCTACTATGAAACGTACTGTGTGATGCTAGCTTTGTTATACTAGCACTTGAACACACATGTACAAAATGACAATCATTGTGTTATTCAAAACCTTTACTATTTGTGAGTTTTGAAAATGGTATTCTGAAAGTTTAAAAGGATCATAACCTAGTTGACTTGTTCTTGAAACGTATGTTTGTCCACAAGCGTGATCGTCGGACTGAAAGATGAGTCTATAACTAGTTATAAATAAAACTGATCTATTTATTAATTGGATAATGAAATGTTAAGCAGTCGTATTAAATAATGAATTGATATACCTGGTATGACCATCTTCATTTATACTACAGTGTTCTATGGGTATGTTTGACAAAACTAGCTATAAGTTATAAACTGTAAAGCTGTTAACATGAACTACAAGCTGTATCTTTTTTTTTTAATAAAAGTGTTCGGTAAGTTAGTTGTTAAATGTAATTATAAGATGTAAACTGACATAAAAGGACATATTTATAACTGTAGACATATGTTTGGAGGGTATATCAGTAATTTAAAGTTTTAACAGCTCCAAAATGCTTAAAAAGGTTCATGAATCAACTCTTCATTTAGGAGCTATTTGTTTGAAATAAAAGCTTGAAGTTAAGGTATCCAAATAGAGATACTTATTTTAGAGGAGATTATTTTTGTAACAAAAAGCTAACAGCTCCCCAAAAAACTCCTGTCAAACATGCCCTATATTTGCTTGTTTAATCCATGAATAATTTATTTATTCTAAATTGCCCATTGTTGGTTGACGATACAGGAGTATTATCGAATTAAGGCAAATGTGAGTATATTGGTAATATTTATTGAGAATGAATATAAATCAATTATGTCGCAAAACTCATATGTTGTTTATTGGTGATGCACATTGTGATGGAATATGCTCAAGGCACATTACATATTTTTACGGCTAAGTGGGGTCACACACAAATACACTTAGATACCCAAAGTTATAATAAAAATAGTGTATTTGTATTATATTAACACTAAAATGATTTATAAGTCATTTTAACTTTTGTATTTATTATATAAAAAACGTATAAAAATATATATAAAAACATAAAAACATATATAAAGATGTATATAAAACGTATATGTTTTTATAAAAACGTATATAAAAAGTCAAAAACATTAATAAACCGAAAGTTTTAAAAATAATTAACCTGTTATGTTTCATGATTAGACAAGTGCTATGACATGATTACAGCTATTGACCTGTTATGTTTCATAATAAAGACCTGTTAGTCGATATATTAACGTAGCCTAAGAGCATTTACATCCATAACGCCATACCGGCGTTAACAAAAAAAATTTGGGCGTTAAATGGCGTTAACCGATGGGAGGGCCGCATTATAACGACGTTATTGGGACAAAGTTAGGCCACCAACGCCCGTTTTTTTTTTTTTTTTTTTTTTTTTTTTTTTTTTTTTTGCCCTTAAATGAGGGGTTGTTTTTGTAAATTGTTGGAGTATTAAAGTTTAACATGGGATGTGATTGTTGTGGGTGTTTTTTGGGGATGTTTAAGTGAAATGTTAAAGCTGATGTGGCGCTGACGTGGACGATGTTAAACTTTAACTCGTGTTATTGATGTACATGCTCTAAGAGTTATGGGTCTTGGATGCTAGGGTTTATTAGATAAAAAGAAAATCGTAATTAATTGAAGAAAATAAAAACATTAAATATATCGGGGATCCTTTCGAATCATTGGCAAGTTGCCAATGACCTGAGGTGTAATGGGTTGTACCTAATGCTCAGATATCATGTAAAATAGCAATTAAATTTTTTATTGAATTGTATTTTTTTTATTACACAAGTAACATTACATGTCTACTTATAATGATAACATAGTTGTTAAGTTTATGATATATGACATACAATAAAACATGTAGACAACACAGAGTACACAGCGGAAGACTAAGGATCATAACAAATAAATAATTAACTGATGAATGCGCAACGTACCTCTTGCAAATGGTTAGATCTCTTGAACAAAACAGATGAAGTGGTACAAAGAGTTGTCCCTTACCGTTTTACAACTCAAACCAATAGGTGTAAGAATAGTATCTTACTACCACAGTTTTGTACACACGAATTAACCACGAATCAAGCGATTGCTAGATCTAACACAAGTCATTGTTTTATGAAAAAACAAAACCAAAACACCCTTAGGAGGGGGGTTCGGCCGAGATATGCAAGAAAGAGGAGAGGAAAGATCTAGGGTTAATTCAATGCATAAAGTTATGAAAAAACCTTAACCCTAGCATTTGTATATATAGTGAATGAATAGCTTGGTGGAAAATTTAGGGTTTGGGCTTGGAAAACCCACCCTTGGCCGGCCATCTAGAGGAGAGGAAAGGGGAACCCGAATCTTTTCCAAACTTAAGATATTCACCATATATTTCTCCCTTTTACATTTAACGGTCGTTAGTCATTTCCGTTAAATACTTAACGATCGTTAGATGGACTTTATGTGTAATCATTAACATTAATTATTTAGCTTTAATTCTCATTCGCTAATGTGTGCAATCCCGTGGTCACGAGTTCGAATCCGGACATTTACGTATTTATAAATATATACATTTCCAACAGCTCCCACTTTGATACGTTTACAAAACCTTAAATGACATTGGTTAGCGTCTAGCAACACGCCAATGCCCCCGGTACAACTCGTGTATGGTTTTCTGGAGAAAAACCAAGTTTCGATGATTTATCATCATATTCATCATTTTGTTTCTAATACAATGTTAATAAGAATATGGATCTCACTCATTTCTTAATTAACTATTCTGTTTCTCGCTTTATGTGATTGATCAAGATTACCAATTCTTCTTAACATATTCCAGAAGACCTTGGGCATGGCCATGCAAACATCTTGACAACCTTATGAGGGGCCCAGCAGTATTATACTTCAAAATAAATTTGAAGGAAACAAATCCCGTTTTGACTACAAGCAGAAATCATAAATTTCGCAACACTTCTGAAAACAACCCTTATAACTACCAGTTACGTATAGCTTTAGATTGCTTCACAAAAATGCACTACATCCATGACACATCTCTGGTATCTCAAGCCAGAGGATAAATATTCATGATATACTTAATGACAAAGATCCATAAAGTATCATCATGTAGGTGGGATAAGTCCTATACTCCATTCATTGAATATTATCTAAAATTAGTCATGCTACGCATCAACATACTTTCAAGTATATTCTAACTAATACTCAGATTTGTCTTAATTCAATATCATTCCCATGTTATTGATTGACAACGGACTATTTAGAATAACTTAAGTTATTCAAGGATTTAAACATGCAAATATATGATAACATCATAATAAATGAATAATAAACATAACAAAATACTTTATTTCATTTCAATAATAATGTTTACAATATCCTTTTATCTAAAATACTTAGTCACAGATGGGCATGAAACTACTAGCTAAACGAAGTCCAAACTTATTAGACAAATGATTAAGTTTTTCACCAGGTAAGGCCTTCGTTAAAGGATCTGCTAGGTTATCATCTGTGTGAACTTTGAGCAACTCAATTTCACCTATCTCGACTTGCTCTCGAACATACTGATATTGTCTAGGATAGTGTCTGGTGCCCTTCATGACTCCAGGTTCATGGGCAAAAGTAATTGCACCAGAATTGTCACATTATACTTTAATAGGATTTTCAATCGACGGCATGACACCAAGCCCCGAAACAAACTTCCTTATCCAAACAGCTTCCATGGCAGCCTCAGACGCCGCTATGTACTCACTTTCTGTAACAGACATCGCAAGTGTTGTGTGTTTCTTGCTCTTCCAATCCACAGCACCTCCATTGATGACAAATATGTAACCCGTCTGAGACTTCGTATCATCTTTGTCACACTTCCAGGATGCATCGCAGTAACCTGTAACAGACAGTTCTGCTTCTGGATTTCCCCCATACACTATGAACATATCTCTTGTAGCCCTAAGGTACTTGAGAATATGTTTAACAGCAGTCCAGTGAATTTCACCCGGATTCTGTTGATACCGACTGGTTAAGTTTTGAGCAAACGCCACATCAGGCCTTGTGCATCGCACCGCATACATGATAGATCCTACAGCCGAAGCATAAGGAACTTTCTTCATACGCGCCACCTCTGCAGGTGTTGAAGCACAGCCTTGGCTGCTCAAACCATGATTTACTTGCATTGGCAAAAATCCCTTCTTGGAATTTTGCATATTGAATCTCTTCAATATTTTGTCAATGTAAGCACTTTGGCTTAAACCAATTAGCCGCCTTGATCTATCCCTGTAGATCTTGATTCCGAGTATGTATGATGCTTCCCCGAAGTCCTTCATCGAAAAACATTTACCAAGATAGACTTTCACCTCATTCAGACTTGGTATATGATTTCCCATGATTAATATGTCATCGACATACAGAACAAGGAAAGTAACATGACTCCCACTAGCTTTGTGATATACACATGGCTCATCAAGATTATGAGTAAATCCAAAACTTTTGATTTCTCCATCAAATCTTTTATTCCATTGCCTTGATGCTTGCTTCAGTCCATAAATGGACCTTCTAAGCTTGCATACACGGTTAGGAAATAATGGATTCCCAAACCCCTCAGGCTGTGCCATATAGATGTCTTCATCTAGACGACCATTCAGAAAAGCAGTTTTGACATCCATTTGCCAAATCTCATAGTCATAGTGTACAGCTATAGCTATGAGAATCCTAATAGCTCTTATGTCCGCTACAGGAGAAAATTTCTCCTCGTAATCAATGCCATAGGTTTGAGTAAAACCTTTAGCCACTAGACGAGCCTTGTAGGTGTGTACATTGCCATCCATGTCAGTTTTCTTTTTGAAGATCTACTTACTTCCAACGACTTTAGCATTGGGAGGAAGGTCAACTTCAATCCAGACATCATTATCTTTCATGGATTGCATTTCCCCATTCATAGCAATCTGCCATTTATCCTTTTCAGGATCAGCCATGGCAGCCTTATAGTTGGCAGGTTCATTAAGATCCCCAACCATATCTTCCTCCACCTCTACGTTAAGACATAGACTGTCAGGTGCATGTATAGTCCTTTCAGACCTACGAATGGGAACAACTTCAGGAGGAGCTCCTAAGCTTTCAGGCTCTTCTTGAAGTTGGCTAGTAGTTTCAGAAGGTGTTGTATCTTCTTGATCATATTCCAGATCATATACTCTCCCACTGAGTTCTTGAGATATGAGATTCCTTTCAAGGAAATCTCCATACCTAACCACGATGACTTTGTTCTCAGATGGGTAGTAAAAGTAGTAACCCATAGTTTCCTTAGGGTATCCTACAAATATACACTTAACAGATCTGGGTTGGAGCTTATCTGGTGAGTCACGTTTAACAAACGCCTCACATCCCCAGACCTTTAAGTAAGAAAAGTTGGGAGCTTTTCCTGTCCATATTTCATATGGAGTTTTAACAACCTTCTTCGTTGGAACCATATTCAAAATGCGAATAGCAGTTTCAAGGGCATAATCCCAAAAAGTAAAAGGAAGAGTCGTAAGTTCAAACATCGATCGTACCATGTCAAGTAAAGTACGATTTCTCCTTTCAGATACACCATTTTGTTGTGGAGTATAAGGAGATGTGAGTTGCTGGATAATTCCACACTCAGCTAAGTAATATTTGAATCTTGACTTATATACTCACCACCTCTATCGGATCGAAGAGCTTTAATCTTCTTACCGAGTTGTAATTCTACTTCACTTTTGAAATCCTTAAATGTTTCAAAGACTTCATATTTATGTTTAAGTAAATAAACATAACCATAACGATTGAAATCATCCGTAAAGGTTAAGAAGTAAGTAGCACCACGTTTTGACACATGTCTAAGTGGACCACACACATCAGTGTGTATTAATCCAAGTAGATCAGAAGCACTTCCACTTGTGGTGAAAAAGGTTTCCTTGTCATCTTCCCAGCTATGCAAGACTCGCATTTGTCAAATAATTCATCATTGACCGTTTGTAAAAGCCCTTCGTGTTGCAGCTTTTCCATGCGGTTCTTGCCTATATGGGCAAGGCAACAATGCCAAAGATAAGAAGAGTCACAGTTCAACTTGCTCTTCTTATTGCTAATGCTATACAACGAATTATTTTCATTGGATACACAACGATCCATATCAATTTCAAACACACCAAGAATAGGAATTGCATTAAAATAAAAAACATTATTTAAAGAAACTGAAATTCCATAACTGGTAAAAGTGTGCACAAAACCAATATCTTTTAACAAAGAAACTAAAATAACACCCCTAAAAATGGAGGGTGCATAATGACAATTATTTAGTTCTAAAATTAAGCCCGAAGGCAACACTAAATCAAAAGTCCCTATGGCTTCGACAACTGTACGCTTTCCATTTCCAACGTGCAAGTATCTCTCTCCACAGGTCAGCTTCCTTGCTCCTCTAAGTCCCTGCGATGTATTACAGATGTGAGTACCACATCCTGTATCATATATCTAGGAATTTTGCTTATGAGGAAAATAAAATAATTCAAACATAAAAATACCTGATGAGCTAGGCACCATCTTATTTTTATTCTGAAAGTACTCATTCAGATAAACTGGACAGTTCCGCTTCCAGTGACCTAGTGAGTTGTAGTGGTGGCAAGTTAAATGCTTCTTAGGATTCTCCTTTTTCTTTGCAGGGTTCTTCTTAGGAGCTGGTGGGATGACAACTTGTTTCCCCTTTCCTTTTCCTTTCCCTTTCTTATCTGCTTGCGGATTTGGCTTATTCACCCAACCACCTTGTATTGCTAGTACAGCAGGTGTAGGAGCCTTCTTTGGCAATCTCTTCTCGAAGTCTACAAGCATTGCATATAACTTATTCACTGTCTTCTCCGTGCAATGCATGTTAAAATTTCGAACACAATCACCAAATAGTTCCTGATTAAGGGAGTGATTGATGAGGCCGACACATACATCATTGGAGTAACCACAGCCGAGCTTCTCCAATTGGTCCAAGTGATGTTTCATCTCGAGGACGTGGTCGGAGACAGATTTGCCAACCTCCTGCTTGCAGCTATGAACCTTTTCAATTAGTTCATACAGGTCAGCTGCTGGTGGCTTCTCAAACATACGTTTGAGTTCATCTAGCATGCTCATAGGCGGATAGTGCTCAAATTGTTTTTGCAATTGAGCAGACATCCCCGAAAGCATTAGACACGCCACATCATTGTGCTTCTCATATTCAACACGATATGCCTCTTGTTCAAGAGCAGTAGCCGTATTGAGAGGAGCATCAGGCAGAGGTGTAGTCAAAATATCAAGTCTTTTGGCAACACGAAGGATGATCCTATGTGCACGATGCCAATCATTGAAATTGGGGCCAGTCAGTTTGTCTCTTCTAATCATATCTTTGAAAGCAGAATTCATTAAGCTCATAGTGTTTTCAGGTTGATGAGTCATCTACAGAAAAAGTTCAAAAAACCATAATTAGTATTTTGATAATTTTCCTTTTCAATAAACAATTAAATACCCAAGGTTCATATTCATATAACCAATTAATTATTATTGAAAACTAGGATCCAAATTATCATAATCTCATCACGTCAGTTGATCTGCTAGTAATGAACTTTATACAAGATTGTGACAACTCGTAATTTCAGGTCATTTTACAAAATTTGAAAATTTCACTATTCATCTCGGGAATTTACTATTCACCGGTTACTATTCAAAATTTTACTATTCACCGTTTTTGGGGTCAAAGTAATATTCTGAGAACGTATTTCAAAAATTACTATTCACGTAACACTATTCATTCCCGGAGAAAATTTCTATTCATGCTTCACTATTTCATCGTTTATCGTAAACTAGGTTTACGAGTATCAAATTCGCGTAACCTTAATGGTTTAGCTGCGAATTCATGAACATTTCATCAAGGACATTTCATATAAACTAGGTTTAGTCTACATATCATTAGCATCGTTATCATCATATTAGTTCATGCATGGATTTGCATTTTTCATTAAACGTTTATTTTCCTATTTAATAAACGCTATCGCGTAATCAATTATTTTGAACATTTGATCCGACACTTCCAAAAATATTCCTAATATATTTTTATACTCATTTTAAGACTATAAAAATTATATTATTAATTTATCCGATGTTTTCAATTTATTTTGTATACAAATTGTTATATATATTTATTTACGACGGTTTTCGTAAATTCAACACGATAAATATTTATTCACTCAATACTTGTGAGAAATTCATTTTTATAATTTTTATGACTTCAATACATTTTATTTTGCTCCGTTAAAATTTATTTCTAGCCAACGCTACCCTAAATACTTAATTATAATTACAACTTACAAACAAATCTTATACATTTATATACTTGCACAACAAAAACACATCACTTCCTTTTCTTTTTCCACCCTTGTCGACCTAATAAGATGACTCAACACCAATTATGCACAAAAATCTTAACTACCTATACACATAAGCATGTATAGATATTATATTTGAGATATTTTAATTATATACAAACATTAACACATACATTCAATCAATACCAAGGTGTAAAAAAATATCCTCTCCCATTCTCATCATATAGGCCGGCCAAGGAGAAAGAGCAAGAAGGAAGAAAAGTTTTTCAAAGATCAAGCTTAATTTTAAACACTACTATACTCTTAATTAAGGTTTTGAAATAAAAACCTAGGGTATTAGGAAAAACCTTGTTCTTTAAACCTCATCACTACACTAGTAAGCATTTCATGATTTTTATTACTCTTTCATATTCATAGTTATGTTATTTCATCACTTTTGCAAGAAACATGCATGTTACATATGAATTTATACCACTTTTGTTGTTTTTATTATTTATATTGAAATATGATCATCCTATAAATTATCCCTTGTAACATATCACTTTTATTAATGTCTAGGAACCCATGACACCCTAAGAAGGTGTATGGTAGGATTTGAATAGCTTCGGAGTTGTTTTGAATTGGTTAGAATAGGTTTTGCGCGAGAAAAACTCATTTCGACAAGTTTGCTAAAGGGTCTGTCCATATTTTGAAAATCTGGAAAATCCGTCAGTTTGTAAAATATTTTGGGCTAGATATTTAGAAAATACACTTTAAAACGAAAACGTGGCCGCTTGAACGGATTAAAACGGAGCTATAACGAAGAAGTTATGAATTTTTCAAGTTGACGACGAAAACTAATTGTTTCAGAAAATTCAGCATGCTGTCTCGACTTTTTACGAGTCAAAAATGAGTCTTAAGCGTTATAAATTGTGTCGACTTATCAAAAATATATTAGTATACTTTGATACGAAGCTAAGGACATATAAAACGTAGAAAACGGACTTGTAACGATTAAATTATACACGTTTACACAAAGTTGCCGTAACTTTATTATATAAGAAAAACTATTATATTTCTATTAGACAAATATTACGGCCACAAAGGACCATGTTGAGGGTCGTTTTTAACATTGACGTAGTACTTTTTATAACATGATGTCTTCTAGTAAAAGTAAGTTCGACAAGCATATTTTCCAAAATGTCCAACCGTTCGTCAAGCGGAGTTGTAATGAATAAAATACGGTCACTCAAACTTTGCCGAAAACCACCCTTAAACGATATTTTGGACAAAAGTACCATACTTAACCTATATTTTTCTCCGTGATCGAGACCTCTATGATGGAAACTTAAACACTAAAACTTTGAGATAAATGATACGAGCTTCCCAAAACCGTTGAGTTCGTTTCCTAACGCTCGACGTGCACCATTTTACGACAAGCTTTTCGAGGCCGTTTTGTCACTTTCATGAAATTGTCAAATGACAATATTTTACGACGAAACGTTATAGTTTCATAATAAATCACTAAATGATTATCGTAGGATATCATTTCAGCATAAATACTTGTATAGTATTTTATAACATGACGAGATGTCATAAACATATATTTCGACGATAAATTCTATTTTCAAAAGCGTACAAGTGGTATAGATTACATGTGGATTTGCATGCACGACATTGTTTCATGATTTACATTAGAACATATCATTCATAATAGGTCACGGTCAGAGGTTGCGCATCATTTCAGTATTGCCATTGCATCATCATTATCATTGCAACAGGTGAGTTTTCATAGCCCCGATTTATTCAAGTTTTTACTTATTTCAAACCTACGGGGGAGAATACATTGCACATCATTTTTATTACGATGCCAAGTATATCAAATTCATTACATTGCTTAAGTTACCTCATGCCAATTGAATGTCCCCATTATATAACATGAACCGTTAATTCCGAAAGAAGCGAGGGTGAGTGGATAGATCTATCGAGGGTGACTCCTCCATCCGGGTTGGTGGATTCCAACTGGTTAAACGGATGCATTTCATTTAATAACATTATTTGAGTTGTTTGGCAAACACTCTGTTGGGGCGAACATCATGATCAGTCTAGTTTCGGTGTCATGGACTTATAGCAATTGTAACATTTTTATGTGACATTATTGTCATACATGGCCTATACTTGTGGTAGTCGTAATATACATTTTACATGAACTCTATGAACTCACTCAACCTTTGTGTCGACACTTTTAGCAATGTATTTTCAGGTAACTAAGGCATTCACTTCATGGCATGCATGTGGACATATCATAGAGTCGCGGTGACGACGCGTCTCACATGGGATTTATACACTTTAAAAACATCGTTTGACTTGTACCAAACTTATTTTCCGCACATAGTAACTTTCATTTGGGACCTATCTTTGTAACTCTGAATGTTTTATTAAATCAAATGATGTGTTTTCGAAATGACACTTTAGGTCGTTCAATATAACTGTGATTGTGATGCTATGACAGTCAACCCCCAGGAATTCCATTCCGCTGCAAAACAGGTAATTTGGGGGTGTGACAGATTGGCATCAGAGCTTCGGTTATAGAGAACTAGGTTGCATCATTGACCCTAGACTATAACTACATCATCATAGCATCTCATCATTTCATCATAAGTGCATAGTCACTATACATGCGGTTTCGTACGAACATTTTGCGAGTTATTTACTTTCATTTCAAATCGATTGTCACATTAATGCCTTTAGATACCCATCCCATCATACTCACATCAGACTTTGACATGAAGAATGCCCTGTCATTCCCTATCACAATTTTAACATCAGTTGACTTTACACCAGCCTTACCACACATATTATCCGATGTGGACACTGAACCCTTTGAGAAGGGAGAAGTTGCACCTACACCATCACGATCACCATTGATTCACTATAGGATCAGGACAATTTTTATCATTCAGTTGGGACAGATCATACCATTTGGTAGAACTTATAGGCTTAGTCCTAATGAACCTATTTTCTTAACTCACCACAAGGATTTCCATTATCATCATTGTTATCATTTTCATCATTATCCTTTTGAGCACCATCCGTACCATCACATCTCATACACGATACTCATACATCTGACTTGCAGCTTGGGAAGCGTGCATGATTTAACACACCATTACCATCTACCACTAAGACTACAGAAACTACACTATCTTATAGGTTTGAGGACTATGAAAGTTCTAGGGCTGTTGCTGCTAGACAACCTAATACTCCTACACTTGAAACATGATTATACCATCAACAGGAACAGATAATAAGTACATTTCTATTTAGTGTAATCTTTATCCTTTATTATCTCTATGATAATAACAACCTTTGTTTATTTCATACCCTATTCCAGTTGCCCAATTTTCCATCATTTCACGACGATACATCACTATCTTACTAGGGGTTAGGCCAACTTTATTCTTGACCAATTAGGAGACTATTACTACTCGATGAGTATCTCCCATGTATCCTACAAAACCATTCAACAAATTTTATTCCAAGTTATTCTGCTACTATTACATGAAATTATTTCACTTGATTTTATTTCGAGCTATTTTATCACCATCTTAGAAACGTTGTTTCATAAAGTTTTAAAGCAAGTTGTTTTATTACCAACTTATCAATTGGTTTCAGTCATTTTATCAACTATTTAATACCATCATGCAAAACGATTTTCATGTTACTCTGAAAAATCATTGAGCCATTTTCTTACAAAACAAAACTTTGAATACCATCTAAAACTTCGGAGGAACATAATACCATTTCAACAAAACCAAGCATCACATCATTTGTCCTTGATTATACATGGCCTGATCACCTATGTATAATTCAGGAAGAATTATGTCATGAAAGAAACAAGTATCATTTCAAATTTCCTAAGACAATCTTCATTCAAAATCAAAGCTTTGTAATCATATAAATTGTTCATAAACATATCTTTTTAATAACACTCTATAGAAGCCCACGCCATTCATCCCTCACTCAACCAATAAGTTAGAATTTGACGAGTTACCTTTCTGGGAAAGGCTTTCTATACCATCTGTGAGGAGGATTCCTCGATACAAGAAAACAATGAAAGGATTTTGGAATTACCAACAAGGACTAGAAGTAGGTAGCGAGATCTTTCAAAACCTAACAAAAATCTCAAGACATCACGAGACATTCCGAACCACTATCTTTGGATTAAAAGCCAAATTATATCATTTCAAAAGTACTAGCTAGACCGAGTTACAAGATGTAGTACAAAGCGAATACACACTAAGCAACACTATAGGGAGAAACCAAGTCTTCTAACTGAGACTACAGAACATTTCATTAAACATAGCCTTAACAATATGTGAATTTCCCTACAATGAGTTTTCCTTAAAGGAAAATGTTGAAAACACACAAAGACCTTGATAGATCTTAAGCACTCGGAGATCGTTAGTGTTGCCTATGTAATCACAAGCAAACTAATAGAAGATCTCTACACCTCGTATTCTTTAGCGGAATGTAAATACAAGATATAATAACTAAGAACTCTTAGATCCTCTATGGATCTTTTGATTATAGAAACTCTTTGTTTCAGATATTTTACAAGACTTGAAAGACTTAGAAAAACTTATCTAATACAAACTATTATGGTTCCTTTTATAGGTAAGAAACCCTAATGACTCACGAGCGTTTACAACGTACGCTCCTAATACAAACATAAACAACGCATGCATCTAGACAAGCATGCAACTAATCATATTGTTTTGCTAATCATATTGTTTATTCTGAGTAAGCTCTATTCAATACGGCGCCAACCTATTCTTCATACGGCGCTGACTTTTCCTGCATACGGCTTACATACGGCGCTTATCTCTCCTACGTGGATTCGCACTATCAGCAGAATTACGATTTCTGCATTATCACTTCAGCTGAAGTATAACTTCAGCAGAATCCATTCTTCTTCGGCAGAAACTCTTCGGCAGATACTTCAGCAGATCCTTCAGCAGATCCAGTAGTTTACCGTAATTCCCAACAATCCTCCCCTAAACTGGAATTTGACTAGGTTAAGTTCCAGTTTCCTTGATAGATCGTTAATGCTGTTGAGGATTGTACCATCTGATGACAAAATTTCCAAACAAGATCCTCCCCATATCTTAAACACTTCTGAGCTATGAAGGTCCAGTTTCTTGAGGATCAGCAACAAAGATTCAGAAGAAGAACATCTCTATGATGACTGAACTGTGATACACCAGATCTTTGTAGCAACATATGACATCATGTACATCAAAACATATAAGTTTCATACTATTCTCATCACTTCCAGGTGTGTTAACTCCTGTGAGAGGTGAATCATTGAAAATAATGGGTTTGATGTCTCTTTACCAATAGCCATCACTACTGGAGTATCCACATGTTTGAGTTCGAAAACTATGGTACATTGATAACCATATGATTTATTGGCAAACCAGCAACCATATAAATGGATTTGACTTGTCTTTACCTGTAGCCGTTTGCTCAGGACTAGTCAATTCTTAGAATTGGTGAATTGAGAACCAATTATGGATTCAGTTGCCTTTACCACATGCCATATACATGTGGGCTAGCCAATTCTTGGATTCCAAAAAGGAATAGACCATGGTGAATTGATGACCATACAACCCTCAGCAGTTAAGCATGGGTGGTTGTAGACCCTATGATTTTGAGCAAACCATTACAGCTATCAAAAGATTTGATGTGTCTTTACCAAAGCTGTACCCTTTGGACTAGCCAAATCTCTGACATACACAAGGTATATCTGGTGAGTTAAAAACCATCAGAATGATACAGCAAACAAACCTGCATAAATGTTAGTTTTTTTTTTTTTTTTTTTTTTTTTTTTTTTTTTTTTTTTTTTTTTTTTTTTAACTAAGAAATTGAAAAATAACACAGAAATTGACAAATAACACAAACTAAATGTAACAAAACAAGGTAGTGCAGAGAGTACCAAGTACCATGATAAGGATGAGGATGAGGCCTATTGCTGTTGTTGAAGTTGAGTCTTGATCAAACTCACCAATGTTAAAGCAGACAGTCTTTCATTGCCCACTGGTTCTGGAGGAATCTCCAATTTCTGACTAAGCATCCTTTCCATAAGTCTCTTGGGCAATGGATACTTTCTTTCAGCAAACATGCAGACAGTGATTCCACCCTTAGTCTCTAGCACATGCACACGAGGTAGAGGATAGAATCTCCAGGATGCAACTTTCCACAGATGTGAATTCTTCCAAATGGAATGTGCTTTGCTATTGGGAGAATGAGAGTTAATCAGGACTTGAAGATCTCCCGGTAAGAACATCCCCGAACCTTGTGGTGACTTGTTGCAGTAATGGGTGGTAACAAGAGTGTACAGAGTAAGCAAATCTGCCCTGTCTACCAAGTGTAGAATTTCCTTCAGAAAGGTGAATTCCATTGAAGTGGTATCCTGTCGATGAATGACATTCATCTCATCATCCTTCAGATTCCATTTGACCAACACATTTTGATTTCCCTCAGGAAAATCAGCAGCAGAACCCTCTATAATGAAAGTTGAGTCATCAGCTTCAATATCCAAGGGAGATCTTTTGGCCATTCTCTTCTTCCTCCTACCAGGCTTATAGATGTCCTCAGAGGGAGCATTTTCAGTTTGAACATTTGTGGTAAGACTTGAAGAGGTAGAGGGAGACTTAGTTGGAACACCTTCACGTAGTGCATTCATCCTGTGAATCATCTTTATCGCCCTTTTTGTTTTTATTTCAGCGAGATCAGCTTCCTTAACTTTAGAATCTTCTTGTGTGTCAACGGTTGCCACAGATGAAGTGGGAGCCGATATATCAGGTGCTTCAGGAGAATTGGTATATGGTTCAGCAGATGGACCCTTGTCAGTAGAGGAAGCAACTTCAGTAGTTGCTTCAGCAAAAATGACTGGAGAAGTCGCCTTGGTTGGAGCATCATCAGACTTGAGTCTTTTGGCTTCTTGAGCAACTTCATTCCCAGCAGTCCTTTTCAAGTTGGTAGAATGTGCTGAAGATGATGAGTTGTCCCCCATGATCTGTTTATATTTGCGAACCAGGACATGATCAGGAAAAGCCTTGACTTGTTTCATTGTTAAGCCAGAGTTGTACATTGAGCATTGATTTTTCACCACCTGTCTCATTTCAGATTTGGTGGGAGGTTTCTCTTTGTTCTTCTGAGCTTTGATGGCTCTCTTTTGTGCAAGAGCTTCTTGCTTCCTTTGTCTTCCCTGAGCCATCATTTGCTCCACATAATTCTCATTGTTGAAATCTCCACCTAGTATACTTTGAGCAAGAGAAGGTCTTGAAATAACTTGCTCAGTTAGAGTATCCCAGTATTCAGCAGGCATCTGAACACGCATTTCATCCAGTTCTCTTCTTCTCTCTGGAGGTAAAGATGAAAAGTCCTCTGTCTCAAGTTGTTGAGCCAATACTTCACTTTTCTTTGACTTCTCAAACTCAGCAAATCTACTTGCTTGTCCTAGCCTTTCCTCCTCACTTACCAGGTCTGGACCAAGCTCATCTTCAGTTATTACATCTTTCCCTTTATCATCAGGTTTCTTAGCACACTCATCTTCAGTTATATCAATGACAGGAACCTCAGTAGCAATACCCAGGTCAACTGTAGGAGAAACATGTTGATGCAGAATATCAACTGGAGTGGTCATGACAACATCATCAGAAAGATCTGCTGAAGGTGAAGGGCCTGTTGGTTCTTGAACAGATGAAGATTGACCATGATCCGAAGATACATCCTCCATTTTCACATCAACAGATGCAGCCTTGTCAACACTAGGTTCCTTTGAAGCTTCAGAAGAAACCTTATGTAAATAAGATCTCTTTCTTCTTTTGTAAAGAACAGGTTCCTTCTTCTTTGAGGAAGCAGCAACTACTGATGAAGGATCATTAAGAGACACATCAGCCAACATATCAAGAGACCCAAACTGAGGTACTTCTTGTTCTTCATCAGAAGAAACCACAAGCTTTCCTTTGGAGCCCCTTTTAAGTTTGTCCTCTAATTCCTTGACTTTATTTTGCAGTTCTTCAATCTGATTACCAAGAGAAGACTTGGTCTCTGTAAGCTCCTTTTTCAGACTAGACACCTCAGTAGCATACCTGTTGACAAGAGCATAAACAGATGAGAGTGTAATAGGGTCCTCAGCTCCACCAGCAGACTGCTCTGTGGTAAAGGGAGCTTCATTGGACCTTTCAGTAGTAACATGGTCATGCTCAAAGTGAGAAAGATCTTCATTGAGAGGATCCCTAACAGGACTTGGTGTGGGTAGTCTATTAAGATCAGACTCATCATGTGTAACAAGTGTGGGTGTTGAATTGGGATAAGGCGGCTGGTCTGGAGCAACATGAGTTGCTTCAACAGTTGATGAGGGGCCCTCATCAATGTTAACTAATGGATTACCATCAGTAGCAACAGGTGAAGAAGGAGGATTATTAGCCACATTCTCCTCATCAGCAGCCTCATTGCCTTGGGGCAACATGGCTGCAAGCAAGGGATGATGTTCCCCCTGAAAGTGAGTTCTCATGGTTGCAAATAACTTAGCAGTTAAAGCACCTATGGGATAAAAGGATTGGGCTTGGGTAGTGGTGTCTAAATTCATTTGCAGAAACCTTGGGTACATTAAAAACTTAGTCTTTTTCCTTTGAAGATTTTCAACCATGTTTTCAAAAATATACTTAGAAAAATTGTAAGTTACCCCTTGGGAAAGACACACAATACCACATCCTAGTTGGGAAGAGAACTGGTCCCATCCTCCTGACTTGTTGCTTATGCATTGAAGTAACGTGTGAACCAAGAACCTCCACTTCGGGTAAAGTTCCTTCTTCAGCCACATATCAGTCCTTGTACCTCGATAGCCAATTGCTCTTAGCCCAGTAAGCACGTCTTCCTGATTAGAGTGAAATTCTCCATCGGCATCTTCCAAGCGAAGCTTCCTCCTTATTAGGTCCTCTGTCACTATGTGCTCTGTTCCATCAATCACAGCCCTAATCTCTGTCTCATTCCTCTTCTCAGCAGATTCCCAAAACTGAGTAACCAGTGATTCATATATCTCATTCGGAGAATGTGTTAGAGCATAACAAATCTTGGACCTTTTCAAGAATTCCACCATTGGTTCGTACAATTCATATCCCTTAACTTTTCCCAGAAATGCAACTTTGTTGTGATCAATTTTAAATTCAAGAGCCATGAGGGATAGGAGTTTTTAGGGTTATGTTTCTCGTAATGGTGAGTGTTTGTGGATGCAGGATGAGAGGGAATTGGTTTGTTCTGAAGAGAGTGATGGTGGAGTGATAGTTTTTGCCCCAAAATATAGTCAAAGAAAATAGATCGTTTGGTTGACCGACGCTTACGTGTATTTCATCTTTGACCAAACCCAAAATAACACTTCAGCAGAAACATATGGTCAATCTGCTGAAGTTATACACTTCAGCAGAAACCATCAAAGATAAGAATATCTTTGGTAAGTTTCTAGAATTACTGTGCCACCCACTCGCATTAATTCTCATTGAACCTCGAACCCGTCTATAAAATGATCCCAATGCATACTTATCTCTTCATCAGAGATCCCCAAATTTTTACCACAAACCCTAGATGCAAAAACAAACCCCAATTAACCAAATTGTACCATGAATACCAAACCTGAGATCATAGATCTCACAACATCATCTTCATCATCCTCTTCATCATCATCAAGTGGTGAATCAAACCCATGGCTACATTACTTTCCTCAACCCTATCCACGACCAAATAAATCACCCTTTCTCCCTTCTTCAGAAGATGATAGTGTAGTGAATCCAAGTGAATCTGCTGATGATTCTGATGACTCCTATAAGGAGGGAACATCATACTCCCAACCTCCAGCACCTCGGCCTCAACAAAAGCCTCGTGCCAGGAATCCGCCACTCCCCAAAGATAGAGAGGTGGTTCTTGATCTCACTGCGCCATCTTTTGGTGCATCAGCACACATCGTATAATAGAAGGGCTTAGGGAGGGTGGATGGATTGCATTTTGGTTGAAATGCATAGATGAAGCACACAGGAGACTTTATTTTTCTCCATCATCATGTGTGGTCATCGTCATCATCAACGTTTGCATCAATCCATCCTCTCCATTTTGGTCCTTAGCATCTTCGTCGTATTGGTCATGCATATCCAGCCATCTTGATAGACGGAATGGGTGGTTATGCAAGACCCACAAACGCAAAGCCAGCATCTAATGCATATCCAACATTCACTTAGATGTTGGAATAGATGATATGTACTAGATTAGGATTAGCGTAAGTGTATCGCTCGTATCTTGAAGATGCATTTGTAGTAGGTTGACTTATGTAAGTTGTAAGCTGTAAACTGTTTCTTGAATGAATGAAAGAGCAATTTGACTTCAATTTCTTTTCTTCAGTATTATAACTTCAGTGGAATCAAATTGTTTGCTTCAGTACTTTTAATTTCAGAAGGAACAAGCAACAAGCTTTTAGCTATCTTGACCATATACCAATGAACCACACTTGATGAATTTGATCTTTATCATGGAATAGACAGACTGCAATTCAGACAAGAAATAGACAAAATGCAATCCTGACAACTGCAAAACAGACACAAAAACACACAAGAACAACACAAAGACAAACAAACTAAAGAAATATTAGACAGTTAGTGTTAGTAAACAAAATAACACACAAAAATATGCAGAGTTTGCACAAATCCTCCCCTGAGGCATATGCCTCCCCTGAGGCCTATGCCTCCCCTTAAACTTTGCAGTCAAGGGTTTAGCATTCCAATATTAACCACAAGGTGTTGAAACCTTGGTCCATCAAAAGCTTTTGTTAACAAATCTGCCACATTATCATCAGTATGAATTTTAGCTACTTTTATCAAATGTTTTTCATATGCATCTCTTATAAAGTGGTGCCTGATTTCAATGTGTTTTGTTCGACTGTGAAAAACTGGATTTTTGACTATGCAGATGGTACTTTGATTATCAATAAAAATTGTGGTGTTCATGAAGTTGTACCCATAGTCCAGCAATTGGTTTTGAATCCAAAGGACCTGCCCACAGCAATTTGCAGCAGCAACATACTCTGCTTCAGTAGTTGAGGTAGCCACAATGGTTTGTTTCTTGCATTGCCAAGAGATCAACCTATTGCCAAGAAATTGGCAGCCTCCAGTTGTGGATCTTCTATCCAGATTTGCACCAGCATAATCACTGTCACTATATGCTTCCAACTTGAAAGGAGACTCTTTTGGGTACCAAAGGCCTAACTGAGGTTGGCCTTTGAGATACTTAAAGATCTTCTTGACAGCATTGAGATGGGAAGTAAGTGGAGTGACTTGATGTCGAGAACAAACACTCACAGCAAAAGTAATATCAGGTCTTGAAGCTGTTAGATACATCAATGAACCAATCATGGACCTATACAGATGAACATTTACAGGTAGATCTGGTTCATTATTTGTTTTTGTCTTTGGAGCTTCATAAGGTGTTGTGGCAGTCCTAACACCTTCCATACCAAATTTCTTCAAAATGTCCCTCACATATTTATCTTGACAGATAAAGATGCCATCTTGTTTCTGCTGAACCTGGAGACCCAAAAAGAAAGTAAGCTCTCCCATAGCACTCATATGAAATTCTCCCTTCATTAGATCCTCAAATTCCCTGCACCAAGCTTCGTTTGTGGAGCCAAAAATAATGTCATCCACATAAACTTGCACAAGAATGATGTGTGAGTAATTCTTCTTTAGGAACAGAGTTTTATCAATAGCACCTCTCCTATAGCCATGCTTCAGCAGAAAGGATGAAAGCCTAGCATACCAAGCTCTAGGTGCCTGATGTAAGCCATAGAGAGCTTTGACAACCTTGTAAACATGATTTGGGTGATCTGGATCTTCAAATCCCTTGGGTTGAGTGACATAAACCTCCTCTTCAATCTCACCATACAGAAAAGCACCTTTAACATCCATTTGATACACCATGAAACCCATGTACGAAGCATAAGCCAAGAAAATTCGAATGGCTTCAACTCTAGCAACAGGTGCAAACACTTCATCATAATCAATCCCTTCCTCTTGTCTGAAGCCTTGAGCCACCAATCTTGCTTTGTTTTTGATCACAACACCCCGAGCATCTCTCTTATTTTTCAAAATCCACTTTGTCCCAATGGCATATTTGCCATCAGGGAGTGGAACCAAGATCCAAACCTGCTGATTGTGAAATTGTTGCATCTCTTCTAGCCAGCTTGAATCGTTAAGAGCTTGAGAAACACTTGTGGGTTCCACTTGAGAAAGAAAACAAGCAAACAGAAAATGCTTGAAGTCTGTGTGATTGTCTCTTTGCTGGTTGGAGACATAAGAGAGAAAATCGATTTGTCCAAACTGAGGACTTGTTATAGCCCTTCGAGTTCTAACAGGTGCCAGAAGATCACCTATAATGTTGGATTGAGGATGAGCAATATTGATCCTCTGAGTAGTAGTGGGGTTGACTTCAATGGATGAATCAAGATTAGTTATAGTTGGCTCAAACTCAGCATCATAAGAGGGTGAGGTGAAGATGCCAGCTTTGGGTTGATGATTTCCAAGATCTGAGGGTGTTGGAAAGCGTGTATAAGGTTCTCCGAAGTCTGAAGACACTTGAAAAGGAACATGAGAAGAAACATCATATCCTTTAGTGGATTTGTGGATGGTAGGTGTGACAGAATCAACTTCAGCAGAAACACGGTTTCTACTGACTCCTTCATTAGCAACCTCTCCATTCAGTTTCTCTGCTTCAAGCTTAGCTGCAAATTCTTGAGTCTGAAGCCTAGCAAGGTCCTCAGCATAATGTGATTCATCTTCATCACTCGTATCAGCAATATCCTTAGAGGTGGTACCTGCAATATTGTTAGGGGAGAAAGAAGGCACAAGGATAGGTTGTTCATCATCTTCAAACTCATTTTCAGAGTCATCATCCAAGGTGCCTGCATTGTTAGTGGGAGACTCTTGAGGACCTGCATTTTGGTTAGCCAAATGTCTAGTGTAACCCAAATAATCAGTTAAGTAGTCAAGGTCAAAAGACCACGTATGACCCTGTCCTTGAACATTAGGCTTGTCTTCCAAGTATCTCAGGTTCAAAGTTTCCTCTATCTTCTTGGCTTGCAAATTGTACACCCTGTATGCCTTACTATGAGCTGAATAACCCACAATATAACCATCATCAGCCTTCTCATCAAACTTTCCCAACGGATCACTGGTGTTTAGAATGGTTACTTGACAACCAAAAGGTTTTAGGTAGTGAATGACAGGAACCTTCCCAAAGAGAAGTTCATATGGTATTTTGAGTTGAGGTCTGGTAATGGACACCCTGTTTAGCACATAGCACGCTGTGCCAACAGCTTCAGTCCAGAACATAGTGGGCAGTTTAGAGTCTGCAAGCATTGATCTTGCAGCCTCTATTAAGGTCCTATTCTTTCTTTCAGCCACCCCATTTTGTTGTGGGGTTCTTGGATTACTATAGTCCCTTTTTATACCTTTTGACCTACAGAGTTCTATAAGAATAGCATTCTTGAACTCTATCCCATTATCACACCGAATTCCCTTAACCTTTTTGTTCAACTGATTTTCAACAAGGGTGATGAAGTCAGTCAGCACAGGAGATGTTTCATCTTTGGTTCTGAGAAAGAAAACCCAACAAAATCTGCTATAGCCATCAGTGATAACCAAACAGAAGTACTTATGATCAATGCTTCTGACTTGAGTTGGACCAAACAGATCTATGTGGAGCAACTGAAGAGGTTCAGAAATGATGCTCATAGCATTGATAGCTTTGTAGGAGGCTCTGTGTTGTTTTCCTTTGTTGCAAGCAACACAATTATGATCATTGGTGAAAACTTTGGAGGGAAGACCTTCAACAAGACCCATTTTAGAGAGTTTGTTTATGGTCTTGAAATTCACATGAGCCATCCTCCTATGCCATTTAGTAGATTCATCAAGGGATGCTTTAGCCACCAAACAAGTGAGGTCACCACCAGGTTGAACTTCATTAAGGTTGAATGTGTATAAATTGTGAGTTCGAGGAACTTTCAGCAGAATTGAAGTTTCTTCTGGGAGTTTGATGTCTTTAGACAGCACAAGACATTCATTCTCAGAGAAGAGTACTTTGTTCTTGGTGTCACAGATTTGTGAAACGGAGAACAAGTTGAAATGCTGAAGTTCCTTAACATAGTACACATTTTCAAAATCCAAATGAGGTGTCTTTATGGTGCCTTTCCCTGTGATACTTCCATCACTTCCTCCAAAAGTCACATTGCCTCCTCCTTCTATAGGGACAAAATTGTGCATCATATCTCTGTTCCCAGACATGCTTCTGGAACAGCCACTATCAACAATACCAATATCTTTATGCTTAAGGGGATGATCCTACAAACAACAACAAAATATATACAGATAGTTAGTATTGAAAGGAGGTTCAAGTCATTACTGACTTGAACCTGCCTTGTGGATCACAGGTGTAGGACATGAAGATCTAGAGGATCCACCATTGTTCTTGGTCCTCCATTGATGATTGGGTCCCTTGATAGTCCAAGAACAACCTGCTGAGGGCTTCACAGCAGTACTCCCATATCCCATCCCAGCATACATAGAGTCAACATATGTAGGCCAACAACCATGTTTAAAGTATGGGCTAGTTGGTTGTACATAAGGTCTGGCAACTGAACCTCTCCAATGAGAGTCAGTATTAGCTGCTTGTGGGACATAAGGTGGAATATTATCAACATTGGTCCACTTTGATTTATGTTTCTGCTGAGTAGCACATACACCCAATCTTTGCTCATAAAAATCACAATCCTTAATTAAATGTAATTTACTTCCACACACAAAACATGTCTTCTTCTTGGAAGATTTATTCAAATAGGGAGATGTTTGATTACATGCAGAAGTACTTAAATTAGAAACATTCAAGGAATTGTTTTTAACAGACTGATTATGCAAAGCTTTAAAAGATAAATCTTCAGAAGAAACTGTCTTGGAAGTTGATTCCTCAGCAGCTTCCCTAGAAGGCTTGTAAGTAGACTAGGGTGCAGGCTTGGGTGTAGGCTCAGGTGAGGGCTTGGGAAAGTCAGACTTCTCATTTGAATCACAGCTTTCATAGGAAGTAGACCCTTGATCCGATGAATTGTCACTGTCAGAGCAAGAGACAAAGTCATTAGATGAGGTATCAGGGTCTGGCAAGTCTTTTGACTTTCTGCCATATAGATGATGTGATCCATCAAAGTCAACAGTGATGGATAGGTCAATGGGCATAAATTCACCTCTAATAGGTCCAGGGACAGCATGCATTTCACCTTCTTTTACAAAGTTAGCTAACTTTGCTGGTGTTGATTTACGACTATCATTCCTAGCTTCCAATCCTACATACTTTTGAAAGCCTAATCCTAAGCCAGAGGTTACTGATTGACTGTTATAGATTTCTCTAGCCAGATTATTACCTGAAATTAACCATTCCTTATGCCTAGCTATTTCCTCAGCTAGTTTTTCTTTGAGCTCTAGGTTCTCAGACACAGCTTCATCCTTTGCTTTCTCAGACAGTTTTAAGTAATTATTTGCAACTTCTAGATCAAACTGTAGCACTTTTATCTTTTCTTCATAAGCTATTTGATTCTTTTGAAACCATACCTTTTGTATTTCTACTGTTTTTAATGCTAGTTTATGAGCTTCATTATCAATATAGCATTCATCGTACTTAGGTTTCATAGTATCATAAGCTTCTTTTAATTCGTTGTATCTTACACTACACCCAAATATACAGTTGTGTACCTGAGATAGTCCCATCAAGGCAAACTGATCATGCCTTTCATCCGAAGTACACCTTGCCAGCAATCCAAGCTTATCAGTATCAGGAGCTTCCTCATTCACAGGTTCATGTGCAGTCCAGTTGACCTGTTCATCCATGGTGAGAAGAGCTGCTGAAGCTCCAGCTTCCTGCTGTTTCTGCTGATAGGAAATGTAGTTAGCTCCATCACCACTCTTCCTGTCTTTGCATTCCCTTGAGAAATGCCCCATCTGGTGGCAAGTGAAACACTTGACTTTTCTCCTGTCAAAGCGAGCTGGTTCCTTTCCCTTGAAAGCAAACTTCCTTCCAGACTTCTCTTCAAACCTTTTGATATCCACAGACAGCAATGCCACCTGCATTTTCAGTTTCATCTCCTCCATTTCAAGTGGGTCCAACTGATCAAAGTCTTCATATGCAAGATACTGCTGAGTATCATAATCAGCAGCAAATGAATGAAGAACATCCTCCATCACACTACTAGTCTTAGTTTGAGAACATGGTGGAGTGGGACGAGTGTTATGTGGTGGAGTGGGAGTGCAAGATGATGGAAAGTAGTTGGAACTAGGAGATGATGGAAAGTAGTTGGAACTAGGAGCATGTACCATCATGTTGGAGTGAGATGTCCCAACAAAAGCTGCATGGCCAGAAGAAGATGTACGGTAGGGAGTTCTGACATCAGGTTCAAGAGTTCTGAGTATGTTGTACAGCTCATCAAAGGTGAGCATGTCCAACCCACCTTTAGCCTTGAGGGCTATACTTACATGTAACCATGATGGAGGCAAGGATCGTAGGAACTTTGAATTGCAATCATCATTATCAGGTTTTGCATTCAGCTGGTTTAGCTGACTCAAAATCCTATGGAACCTGTCGTATCCCTTGTGGATACCTTCTTCTTCGGAGATATTAAAGTCTTGAAATTGTTGTCTGAGCATGGACTTTCTCATTCTCTTCGATTCTTCATTTCCACCGAACCTTGCTTTGAGAGCCATCCATATGTCCTTTGCATCATCCATATGGTGAAAATCACACAGGTGATCTTCAGGAATGGCTTGAAGCAGAATAGTTTTTACTTTGTGCTCTCTCTGCATAGCCAGCACCTCTTCAGCAGTTTTGGGAGGAGCCATGATAAACTTCCCATCCCTGTCTGGAATCATTTTCTTTAAACTGTTTCCTTTCTTCACTACCTCCCACAGATTCCAATCAATATTGGAAATCCAGTTTTCCATCTTCATAGTCCAAAGATCATATTCTTCCCTTTTTAAATAAGGAAATTTACCATTACTGTTTGAAAGACTAAGCTGTTGCATGGAAGTGGTGTTGGTGTTGTTTGTGTTGGTGACTTCAGTTTCATTATCAGATCCAGGCATGGTGAGGGTATGTTTGGTTGTATGAGGGTGAGAATGGTTCTTAGTATCGTAGAGACTTTCCCGAGGCTCTGATACCACTTGTTGAAAACACACAAAGACCTTGATAGATCTTAAGCACTCGGAGATCGTTAGTGTTGCCTATGTAATCACAAGCAAACTAATAGAAGATCTCTACACCTCGTATTCTTTAGCGGAATGTAAATACAAGATATAATAACTAAGAACTCTTAGATCCTCTATGGATCTTTTGATTATAGAAACTCTATGTTTCGGATATTTTACAAGACTTGAAAGACTTAGAAAAACTTATCTAATACAAACTATTATGGTTCCTTTTATAGGTAAGAAACCCTAATGACTCACGAGCGTTTACAACGTACGCTCCTAATACAAACATAAACAACGCATGCATCTAGACAAGCATGCAACTAATCATATTGTTTTGCTAATCATATTGTTTATTCTGAGTAAGCTCTATTCAATACGGCGCCAACCTATTCTTCATACAGCGCTGACTTTTCCTGCATACGGCCTACATACGGCGCTTATCGCTCCTACGTGGATTCGCACTATCAGCAGAATTATGATTTCTGCATTATCACTTCAGCTGAAGTATAACTTCAGCAGAATCCATTCTTCTTCGGCAGAAACTCTTCGGCAGATACTTCAGCAGATCCTTCAGCAGATCCAGTAGTTTACCGTAATTCCCAACAGAAAATTTGGTTAGATTAAGGTTATCGATATAAACTTCCTTTAAGGCATTGTGTTCTCTAGAAATTACAGATAGCCTCACTTTCGTATCAAGAGATGCAACAGGTTTGAACATATCGGACAATCAATGACTCTCCATCTACAAGTGAAATTAGAACAAACATTCTTCGACATAGTATGAGCTGATATCTATTTTCTTGCTAGCATGATAACAATCTAAGTGATGAAATATTTTAGAAACACTCAATATCGGAAGAAATCTTGAAAATCAACCACTACACCACATCACTTAAATATTTAAGGTTTTGTGACTTGACAACATAGAGCATGGAAACACTTCGATAATCAAACAATAAACATTTTAGTCATGGAGACTAAACACCTTAGGCAAGGAAGACTCAAGTCATGACATCTGCTAGAATTAGAAGCGCAAGGAATCACAATTGTTAACCATAATCTATTCTTTACAATAAGGTCATTTTTCGACAGACTTAACATTTTGAAATTTGGCACGAGACACGTGGTATCAATTTCAGTTGTACCTAATGTAAGGTAGCCAATCCTTCTTAGACTTCTAACAATCATTTCAATCTTTCCATGGAATCTATTAGGACATGAGTACCATCTATTATCCTCAGCTCAATGGTTAGAGCGAGAGAACGATTCAAACAGTAGAAGATATGCTCAAAGCATGTGTGATATTCTAGAAATGATTAGGTAAATCATTCTTCATCGACAAGTTGCTTTACAACAATAGTTATTACATGAACATATTGACTACACCATTTGAGGCACTCTATGGTTGAGGTGTCAAACACTTATTTACGGGCAAAAATCAGGAAAGTCCAACTCACTAGTCAATGACTCATTCATGAAACAACAAAGTGATCGTACAGATCAAAAATCAGTTACAAGTAACAACATATAGCTAGATAAGCTACGTCGATATACGACGCAAAATATTGGAAGTATGTTCCATAAGTCGCAAACCATTAGAATTTCAAGTTGGTAACAAATTTATGTTCAAAGTCCCGTCTTGGAAAGGCGTGGTACGATTCAGAAAAACATTGGACGACTCGATGCGACTCAAATATCCTCACCTTTTCACAAGTAACATCGTAGAACCTAACATGGACTGCTTTCAGGGACTGAATTCCTTTTTGGTTGGGCGAATGTGACAACTCGTAATTTCAGGTCATTTTACAAAATTTGAAAATTTCACTATTCATCTCGGGAATTTACTATTCACCGGTTACTATTCAAAATTTTACTATTCACCGTTTTTGGGGTCAAAGTAATATTCTGAGAACGTATTTCAAAAATTACTATTCACGTAACACTATTCATTCCCGGAGAAAATTTCTATTCATGCTTCACTATTTCATCGTTTATCGTAAACTAGGTTTACGAGTATCAAATTCGCGTAACCTTAATGGTTTAGCTGCGAATTCATGAACATTTCATCAAGGACATTTCATATAAACTAGGTTTAGTCTACATATCATTAGCATCGTTATCATCATATTAGTTCATGCATGGATTTGCATTTTTCATTAAACGTTTATTTTCCTATTAAATAAACGCTATCGCGTAATCAATTATTTTGAACATTTGATCCGACACTTCCAAAAATATTCCTAATATATTTTTATACTCATTTTAAGACTATAAAAATTATATTATTAATTTACCCGATGTTTTCAATTTATTTTGTATACAAATTGTTATATATATTTATTTACGACGGTTTTCGTAAATTCAACACGATAAATATTTATTCACTCAATACTTGTGAGAAATTCATTTTTATAATTTTTATGACTTCAATACATTTTATTTTGCTCCGTTAAAATTTATTTCTAGCCAACGCTACCCTAAATACTTAATTATACTTACAAATTACAAACAAATCTTATACATTTATATACTTGCACAACAAAAACACATCACTTCCTTTTCTTTTTCCACCCTTGTCGACCTAATAAGATGACTCAACACCAATTATGCACAAAAATCTTAACTACCTATACACATAAGCATGTATAGATATTATATTTGAGATATTTTAATTATATACAAACATTAACACATACATTCAATCAATACCAAGGTGTAAAAAAATATCCTCTCCCATTCTCATCATATAGGCCGGCCAAGGAGAAAGAGCAAGAAGGAAGCAAAGTTTTTCAAAGATCAAGCTTAATTTTAAACACTACTATACTCTTAATTAAGGTTTTGAAATAAAAACCTAGGGTATTAGGAAAAACCTTGTTCTTTAAACCTCATCACTACACTAGTAAGCATTTCATGATTTTTATTACTCTTTCATATTCATAGTTATGTTATTTCATCACTTTTGCAAAAAACATGCATGTTACATATGAATTTATACCACTTTTGTTGTTTTTATTACTTATATTGAAATATGATCATCCTATAAATTATCCCTTGTAACATATCACTTTTGGTGATGTCTAGGAACCCATGACACCCTAAGAAGGTGTATGGTAGGATTTGAATAGCTTCGGAGTTGTTTTGAATTGGTTAGAATAGGTTTTGCGCGAGAAAAACTCATTTCGACAAGTTTGCTAAAGGGTCTGTCCATATTTTGAAAATCTGGAAAATCCGACAGTTTGTAAAATATTTTGGGCTAGATATTTAGAAAATACACTTCAAAACGAAAACGTGGCCGCTTGAACGGATTAAAACGGAGCTATAACGAAGAAGTTATGAATTTTTCAAGTTGACGACGAAAACTAATTGTTTCAGAAAATTCAGCATGCTGTCTCGACTTTTTACGAGTCAAAAATGAGTCTTAAGCGTTATAAATTGTGTCGACTTATCAAAAATATATTAGTATACTTTGATACGAAGCTAAGGACATATAAAACGTAGAAAACGGACTTGTAACGATTAAATTATACACGTTTACACAAAGTTGCCGTAACTTTATTATATAAGAAAAACTATTATATTTCTATTAGACAAATATTACGGCCACAAAGGACCATGTTGAGGGTCGTTTTTAACATTGACGTAATACTTTTTATAACATGATGTCTTCTAGTAAAAGTAAGTTCGACAAGCATATTTTCCAAAATGTCCAACCGTTCGTCAAGCGGAGTTGTAATGAATAAAATACGGTCACTCAAACTTTGCCGAAAACCACCCTTAAACGATATTTTGGACAAAAGTACCATACTTAACCTATATTTTTCTCCGTGATCGAGACCTCTATGATGGAAACTTAAACACTAAAACTTTGAGATAATGATACGAGCTTCCCAAAACCGTTGAGTTCGTTTCCTAACGCTCGACGTGCACCATTTTACGACAAGCTTTTCGAGGCCGTTTTGTCACTTTCATGAAATTGTCAAATGACAATATTTTACGACGAAAAGTTATAGTTTCATAATAAATCACTAAATGATTATCGTAGGATATCATTTCAGCATAAATACTTGTATAGTATTTTATAACATGACGAGATGTCATAAACATATATTTCGACGATAAATTCTATTTTCAAAAGCGTACAAGTGGTATAGATTACATGTGGATTTGCATGCACGACATTGTTTCATGATTTACATTAGAACATATCATTCATAATAGGTCACGGTCAGAGGTTGCGCATCATTTCAGTATTGCCATTGCATCATCATTATCATTGCAACAGGTGAGTTTTCATAGCCCCGATTTATTCAAGTTTTTACTTATTTCAAACCTACGGGGGAGAATACATTGCACATCATTTTTATTACGATGCCAAGTATATCAAATTCATTACATTGCTTAAGTTACCTCATGCCAATTGAATGTCCCCATTATATAACATGAACCGTTAATTCCGAAAGAAGCGAGGGTGAGTGGATAGATCTATCGAGGGTGACTCCTCCATCCGGGTTGGTGGATTCCAACTGGTTAAACGGATGCATTTCATTTAATAACATTATTTGAGTTGTTTGGCAAACACTCTGTTGGGGCGAACATCATGATCAGTCTAGTTTCGGTGTCATGGACTTATAGCAATTGTAACATTTTTATGTGACATTATTGTCATACATGGCCTATACTTGTGGTAGTCGTAATATACATTTTACATGAACTCTATGAACTCACTCAACCTTTGTGTTGACACTTTTAGCAATGTATTTTCAGATAACTAAGGCATTCACTTCATGGCATGCATGTGGACATATCATAGAGTCACGGTGACGACGCGTCTCACATGGGATTTATACACTTTAAAAACATCGTTTGACTTGTACCAAACTTATTTTCCGCACATAGTAACTTTCATTTGGGACCTATCTTTGTAACTCTGAATGTTTTATTAAATCAAACGATGTGTTTTCCAAACGACACTTTAAGTCGTTCAATATAACTGTGATTGTGATGCTATGATAGTCAACCCCCAGGAATTCCATTCCGCTGCAAAACAGGTAATTTGAGGGTGTGACAAAGATGGTAGAGCTTTTGCTCAATTGCCAATTTCAATTACAATTCCTAGATTTATGGGATTTACATATAGCTAATTTCAATTGTCATGTAAACATGTTTTATCCTATCTTATGCCTTGAGTTGCCAGTTGTCACAATTCCCAAATTCCGGTCATTTCTTAAATTATATATGCATCATATTAGTTCGTTCATGGCATTTCATTTCACATTTAACGCGTTATTTTTCATATTAAATAAACGTTATCGCGTGAGTTATTATTTAAATATTTAATCCGTTACTTTCAAAAATGATCCTGACATATTTTTATACTTACAATTGGCTTATAAAAACTATATTTTGACTTTATCTAATGTTTTAAATTTATTTGGTACATAAATCGTTAAAGTTAAATTATTACGACGTTTTTCTTAAATATTTCACGATAATTATTTTATCACTCAAATTTTTCAAGGAATGTATTTTTATAATTTTTATGATCTCATTACATTCTATTTTGACCTATTAAAAACTTACTTGTACCAAATATCTCCATTTACCTTTACTTATACATTTTCCTATATTTATATCATTTACTTACATTATATATACACAAGTTTAAAAAAAAAAAAAAAAAAAAAAAAAAAAAAAAAATATTATTTGGGAACCAAATCCATTAGAAACCGGCCACTAGGAGGATATGCAATAAATGTTTGACAAAATCTTTCTTCTAACTTGATTATATTTATACTTACACTCCATGTATCACTTCAATTATTTACTCCACATCTCATTTTTCATTCTCATTCAAGTTCATAAAAACCTTTTCTTCTCTCTTTGCCTTCCTCCAAAACCGACCACATCAAGGTTCAAAGGTATCACCATTTTTTTTTTGATCAAGCTCAAGTTATATAACAACCTAGTTTATATCCTTTTCATGGTTTTGAAATAAAAACCAAGGATATTTAAGTTAAACCTTTGTTACTTACACCTCTTCACTTGCACTAGTAAGCATATTCTCATCATTTTTATGTTTCCTTATCATTTTCATATGCTTCTTATCATTTTTGGAACTTATATGCATGTTATGTAGTTTATACCATTTATTCCATGATTTTTAAGTTATATATACAATATAGTCATCCTATAATTATTCCCAAGTTATTCTTTGGTCCTGATGGTGATTAGGAACCCATGACACCCTAAGAAGGTGTATGGTAGGATTAGATTAGCTTTGGAGTTGATTTGAAGGGATTAGAATAGGTTTTGTCCGAGAAAAACTATTTTCGTAAACTATATTTTGTGATCTGTCCTTAAAACGAATTTCTGGAAAAACCCACTGATGGTACGACCTTTTGGCCTTGATAATTAGAAAATATACTTTAAAACGAATCCGTGGCCGCTTGAACGGATAAAAACGGAGTTATAACGAAGCCGTGGTGAATTTTTAAAGTTTGGCGACGAAAAGTATATTTTTCTGAAAAAGACAGCATTCAGTTTTTACATATTTCGGGTCAAAAACGAGCCTTAAGCATCACAAATTATTCCGACTAGTCAAAAATATATTAGTTTACTTCGATACGAAGCTAAGGACATATTTTACGTAGAAAACGGAACTAAAACGACAAAGACATGGCCGCTTTCATAAAGTTGCCGTAAATATTATTTTCTGAAAAACTATATTATTTTTGACGTAACAAGTATTTTATTAGTTATATCGTCCATGTTTGCGGCAGTTTTTAACCATGATGCAAAACTTTTTATAACGAAGTGTCTTCTAGTAAAATCAAGTTCACCGGCCATATTTTTCAAAACAAAAAGCCGTTTGTCAAGCGGAGTTATAGTGAACTATTTACGGATGTTCAAACATTGGCCGAAACTCATTTTCTGCACTCAATTCACAAAAACCACCATCTTTAGCCTTTGATATCTTTATGATCGAGACCTTTTGAACGAAAACTCCTGAACTGAAACTTTTAGATATTGATACAAACTTTCCAAAACCGTCGAGTTCGTTCTCTAACGATCGACGTACACCGTTTTACGACTACTTTTCCGGAGTCATTTTTGTTGATTTAATGATTTTTCCGACGACATTGTTTTGCGACGAAAAATGGTAATTTCACCAAAAATCATTATAAAACCATTGTAGGATGACATTTTGACGTAAAAACATGTAAAGTCATTTTTGAAGGGTCAAGACGTCAAAAGAGTATTTTTCGTCGACGAGTAATATTTTCAAAATTCGTAAATGGTATAAATAACATACGAAGTGCATGCATAGCATTACATTGCAACTCATGACATATCATATCATTGATAATAGGTCCCGGTTAACACATCACATTATACCTCGGTGTACTCACTCTTGTCATCGCCTCAGTTTACCAAGTGAGTAATCACATCCCCTTTTTACCGTTTTACTATATTTTTGGGGCGAAATGCATGAACCATATTTGAACTAAATTGATTTTTACTTCTATGAACTCTTTAGACTTGAACTTTTGAACATGACTTAGAATCTTGGACTTAATTACGAACTTATGACTTGTTGGAATTTATTGAACCGTACATGTTATGACCTTGTCCTAAAGTCTCGCCTTATTGGTAGAGCGTCTCAATAAATCTCACCTAGGTGGTCGAGTGACAAAGGAGTCTCCTCTGTTCGGAGCATCACTATAAAGTCTCGCCTTATTGGTAGAGCGTCTCAATAAATCTCACCTAGGTGGTCGAGTGACAAAGGAGTCTCCTATGTTCGGAGCATCACTATAAAGTCTCGCCTTATTGGTAGAGCGTCTCAATAAATCTCACCTAGGTGGTCGAGTGACAAAGGAGTCTCCTCTGTTCGGAGCATCACTATAAAGTCTCGCCTTATTGGTAGAGCGTCTCAATAAATCTCACCTAGGTGGTCGAGTGACAAAGGAGTCTCCCTTGTTGGAGCAGTGCAAAGTCTCCTATGTTCGGAGCATCCCTACATTATTATATTCGTGATGCTATATTGTGAACTATTATGACCGTTTATACTTGACTTTTAGACATTCTACTTTTGGCAGTGGGTTGTGTACACACAGGTTGCAAGTTTTGTATGGGCGGAATTTGGAACTGAGTGGATACACAATGCCTTTGCTTTGAGAACTATTTTCGTTGACCGAAAGCTTTGAATATTTCTTGCGATTTTTCTTATTTCGCTAAGCGTGTTTACTCACCAACTATTTTCATAGTTGACCCGTTTTTCTCTCATGCATTTCAGGTGATCGTTAGTAGCTTTTCTATCAAGTCTTGCATAAAGAAGTTTTCACTTGTCGCTACAAGTCGTATGTAATAAAAAAATCAATATTTTGGAATCTAAACTTTGTAATATAATTGCCGATGACGGCTAAACTAGTATTGTAATGGAGTATTATTTCTTTTTAATCTTAATGTTGGTATGTTCTATTATCTTTTGCTTATGTTCCCTTCCGTTACACCTCGTGTTTCCGCCTCCGGCGAGGGTGTGACAGATTGGTATCAGAGCCAAAGGTTATAGAGAATGCCGATTTTTCAAAAATAAAAATCACAGCTATAACCGGAAAAATTTTTATTTTATTTTATTTTATTAAAACATTGAACACCATTCGAGTCAACTAGTCCTATCGTTGCATCGTTACTCATAAATTATACATAGCCTGATCAACTATGTCTAATTTATGAAGAACCATGCAATGATAAGAGTGGTAGTTTTAAATCATGTTTAGTCGAGTCTTTAGAGTCTGGTCACCTGAAGTTGCATTGGTCGGGTGGGTATGCATGGCATGTTTTTACGTTCACGTCTACATTACCGTACCTTGTTCATATCTTCTCTTTTCCATCTTTCGACTTGTTAGACATAGCATGTCTCTGTTCCTGTCATGTTTCGATCACTATAACACATTACCACCGTTCTGCACCTCATCTGACTTCGTTCGAATGTCGTTTACTCAACCCGATGTTTTGGTCCTCTGTAGGATCATGGCTGCAAGAAACACACGCTCAGGAGGTAACAACAACGGCAACCCAAACAACAATGACGATCCAAACAACAACGCTGCGAGAATAGCGGATCTACTCACCCAAATTATAATACATCTCGATGCTAGACGAACCAACAACGGAGAAGGTACTTCAAACAATGGACGAAAGCGACAGGAGGATCACCAGGGAAGCCGAGACCAGAATCAGCAAAACAAGAGGCAGCGAATAACCCAGAGCTATGGGGCGACCAACCAGGGGCGTAAAAGATATGCAGGTCCACATCCTTTGTGTACTCGATGTAATTATCATCACTTAGGAGACTGCCGAAAGTGTGGCAAATGTAGACAGACGGGCCACTTCGCGCGAAATTGCTCACACAGAACTGGGAATCAAGGACAGAGAAAAGCATGTTACGAGTGTGGAAGTCTAGATCACCTTCGCAATACCTGTCCAAAGCTGAAAAGAACTCCCAATCAAGGAGGTAATCGTCCAAACCTGGCGTTGGCAATAGAAGGCCCACAAGATCAGAACATTGAAATTCCTCCCGCACACCGAGGAAGCCCACAACGCGTAATGGGTACATTCTTTCGAACAACTACCTTATTTCTGTACGACATGATTTTGAGTGCATAACTTCCTTCCAATCTTTACCACGTTCACGACATTGATTAATTTGAGACTTATTGATATCGACCTTAGTTGTTATATATTTTGTTGATTGGATTTGATTGTGTAAGCAAATCGAATATCGAGCGAATCTTTCAAAAGACTTCATTCAAGGATGTGGCATCCTACCTTTCTAACAACTTGTTTCCTAGCTTGATCTAGTGACAGTTCTTGTTTGATGAGTTGCGAAAATCAAGCTAAGAGACAAGTTTACTCAAGTTGGTTTAGTTTAATCTCATGACAGTTCTTGTTTGATGAGTTGTGAGATTAAATTAGAATCGACTACCTAAAGGTCTTTTGAGAGCTACGTTCGATATTGGATAAGTTTACCCTATCAAATCTGATCACGGGCACGTACTTAGTTATATGGGGAACCTGTACGCATGGGCATTGATATGATCATTTAGACTGTTCGTACGAGCATGAACTTTTAGAACTCTTGTCGAGGTTCGGACCATAGTATCGTTAATCGAATCACGGGGACGTGATTCCGCTGACATGGGAAGAATGTCACAATTCCCAAATTCCGGTCATTTCTTAAATTATATATGCATCATATTAGTTCGTTCATGGCATTTCATTTCACATTTAACGCGTTATTTTTCATATTAAATAAACGTTATCGCGTGAGTTATTATTTAAATATTTAATCCGTTACTTTCAAAAATGATCCTGACATATTTTTATACTTACAATTGGCTTATAAAAACTATATTTTGACTTTATCTAATGTTTTAAATTTATTTGGTACATAAATCGTTAAAGTTAAATTATTACGACGTTTTTCTTAAATATTTCACGATAATTATTTTATCACTCAAATTTTTCAAGGAATGTATTTTTATAATTTTTATGATCTCATTACATTCTATTTTGACCTATTAAAAACTTACTTGTACCAAATATCTCCATTTACCTTTACTTATACATTTTCCTATATTTATATCATTTACTTACATTATATATACACAAGTTTAAAAAAAAAAAAAAAAAAAAAAAAAAAAAAAAATATTATTTGGGAACCAAATCCATTAGAAACCGGCCACTAGGAGGATATGCAATAAATGTTTGACAAAATCTTTCTTCTAACTTGATTATATTTATACTTACACTCCATGTATCACTTCAATTATTTACTCCACATCTCATTTTTCATTCTCATTCAAGTTCATAAAAACCTTTTCTTCTCTCTTTGCCTTCCTCCAAAACCGACCACATCAAGGTTCAAAGGGATCACCATTTTTTTTTTGATCAAGCTCAAGTTATATAACAACCTAGTTTATATCCTTTTCATGGTTTTGAAATAAAAACCAAGGATATTTAAGTTAAACCTTTGTTACTTACACCTCTTCACTTGCACTAGTAAGCATATTCTCATCATTTTTATGTTTCCTTATCATTTTCATATGCTTCTTATCATTTTTGGAACTTATATGCATGTTATGTAGTTTATACCATTTATTCCATGATTTTTAAGTTATATATACAATATAGTCATCCTATAATTATTCCCAAGTTATTCTTTGGTCCTGATGGTGATTAGGAACCCATGACACCCTAAGAAGGTGTATGGTAGGATTAGATTAGCTTTGGAGTTGATTTGAAGGGATTAGAATAGGTTTTGTCCGAGAAAAACTATTTTCGTAAACTATATTTTGTGATCTGTCCTTAAAACGAATTTCTGGAAAAACCCACTGATGGTACGACCTTTTGGCCTTGATAATTAGAAAATATACTTTAAAACGAATCCGTGGCCGCTTGAACGGATAAAAACGGAGTTATAACGAAGCCGTGGTGAATTTTTAAAGTTTGGCGACGAAAAGTATATTTTTCTGAAAAAGACAGCATTCAGTTTTTACATATTTCGGGTCAAAAACGAGCCTTAAGCTTCACAAATTATTCCGACTAGTCAAAAATATATTAGTTTACTTCGATACGAAGCTAAGGACATATTTTACGTAGAAAACGGAACTAAAACGACAAAGACATGGCCGCTTTCATAAAGTTGCCGTAAATATTATTTTCTGAAAAACTATATTATTTTTGACGTAACAAGTATTTTATTAGTTATATCGTCCATGTTTGCGGCAGTTTTTAACCATGATGCAAAACTTTTTATAACGAAGTGTCTTCTAGTAAAATCAAGTTCACCGGCCATATTTTTCAAAACAAAAAGCCGTTTGTCAAGCGGAGTTATAGTGAACTATTTACGGATGTTCAAACATTGGCCGAAACTCATTTTCTGCACTCAATTCACAAAAACCACCATCTTTAGCCTTTGATATCTTTATGATCGAGACCTTTTGAACGAAAACTCCTGAACTGAAACTTTTAGATATTGATACAAACTTTCCAAAACCGTCGAGTTCGTTCTCTAACGATCGACGTACACCGTTTTACGACTACTTTTCCGGAGTCATTTTTGTTGATTTAATGATTTTTCCGACGACATTGTTTTGCGACGAAAAATGGTAATTTCACCAAAAATCATTATAAAACCATTGTAGGATGACATTTTGACGTAAAAACATGTAAAGTCATTTTTGAAGGGTCAAGACGTCAAAAGAGTATTTTTCGTCGACGAGTAATATTTTCAAAATTCGTAAATGGTATAAATAACATACGAAGTGCATGCATAGCATTACATTGCAACTCATGACATATCATATCATTGATAATAGGTCCCGGTTAACACATCACATTATACCTCGGTGTACTCACTCTTGTCATCGCCTCAGTTTACCAAGTGAGTAATCACATCCCCTTTTTACCGTTTTACTATATTTTTGGGGCGAAATGCATGAACCATATTTGAACTAAATTGATTTTTACTTCTATGAACTCTTTAGACTTGAACTTTTGAACATGACTTAGAATCTTGGACTTAATTACGAACTTATGACTTGTTGGAATTTATTGAACCGTACATGTTATGACCTTGTCCTAAAGTCTCGCCTTATTGGTAGAGCGTCTCAATAAATCTCACCTAGGTGGTCGAGTGACAAAGGAGTCTCCTCTGTTCGGAGCATCACTATAAAGTCTCGCCTTATTGGTAGAGCGTCTCAATAAATCTCACCTAGGTGGTCGAGTGACAAAGGAGTCTCCTATGTTCGGAGCATCACTATAAAGTCTCGCCTTATTGGTAGAGCGTCTCAATAAATCTCACCTAGGTGGTCGAGTGACAAAGGAGTCTCCTCTGTTCGGAGCATCACTATAAAGTCTCGCCTTATTGGTAGAGCGTCTCAATAAATCTCACCTAGGTGGTCGAGTGACAAAGGAGTCTCCCTTGTTGGAGCAGTGCAAAGTCTCCTATGTTCGGAGCATCCCTACATTATTATATTCGTGATGCTATATTGTGAACTATTATGACCGTTTATACTTGACTTTTAGACATTCTACTTTTGGCAGTGGGTTGTGTACACACAGGTTGCAAGTTTTGTATGGGCGGAATTTGGAACTGAGTGGATACACAATGCCTTTGCTTTGAGAACTATTTTCGTTGACCGAAAGCTTTGAATATTTCTTACGATTTTTCTTATTTCGCTAAGCGTGTTTACTCACCAACTATTTTCATAGTTGACCCGTTTTTCTCTCATGCATTTCAGGTGATCGTTAGTAGCTTTTCTATCAAGTCTTGCATAAAGAAGTTTTCACTTGTCGCTACAAGTCGTATGTAATAAAAAAATCAATATTTTGGAATCTAAACTTTGTAATATAATTGCCGATGACGGCTAAACTAGTATTGTAATGGAGTATTATTTCTTTTTAATCTTAATGTTGGTATGTTCTATTATCTTTTGCTTATGTTCCCTTCCGTTACACCTCGTGTTTCCGCCTCCGGCGAGGGTGTGACACCAGTTCTCACCGCCTAACTCAATTAAGTTGTCCAACTTAAGAAACTGCAAAATCATTCATGCCCGTTCTCACGACACGTGGATATTTTACCCTTTGATTACGATCTAAGTCACGTTCTCACGCACATAAAAGGTAATCTTAGGTGTTTCCGTTTCGTTGGATGACATATAACTTAAATTAAAGGGTAATAATTTTGATGTCAAATCAAATATGTAAAAAGATGTCATGCATTCATCTTCGTAGCATAGGTTTTATTAAAACATTTATATCCTCGTTTTAATGATTTAAGCTTTTCATCATCAAACTTTAATCGAGGTATTGGATAACCAATTAAAGAATCACCTTAATTACCACTATATCCTAGTACTGCATAAGTCATAAGACCCAAGTTATTCGGATAATTACCACAAAAGTGGCGCGTAGAAATTAAAGTAATTCACCCTTAAGATTTTATGCACACATATAGGAATACTTGGTAGCTCCATTAAGACGCACAAACGAGCGGAGAATCAGGTCAGCGCGAAGCATATTAAAAACCCTCATCTTTAGAGTCACAATTTAATGCGTACCCTCCTTGTACCCATCACACAATTTGTCATTAATGGGTGAGTCGTTCTAACTATTTTGTGCAAAAAATCAATCAATTAAACGATTATGATTACTATACTTAAAAATACATGTTTCACCATTGTTTAGGTCAGTTTATTTTTCTTGTAAAAATACCCTTGTTACACATAACAAACAAGCAAGTATTTAAAAAATAAACAAATAAACAATGAATGCATAATATAATAATAAGTCATGCATATCAAATAGCCACATGCAAACCTTTTTGATAAATCCTATTAATAATCAATTCTAGATCTTTCAATATGTATATATTTAATTAAGACTTTCACCCGTTTTCAGCTATGTACAAGGTGAGCCACATGCATCGATTCATCGATTGCGTAAGTCAAAATTAAAACATATACTACATAGCACATAATTGATTAAATAATAATGATTGAGGTCTTCCCCAATTTTAGATCTATCATAATATTTAGTGTATATCACTTAACCAAGTAAAACATACAATAAAAGCAGATCCATGATAAAACATGCATGTAATTATCATGGATATAAATCACACTTAACAATTAATGCAATTAAACATAGTTACGCAATACACATAAAATTGCATGCAACCTAGGGTTTCTAATCCAATTAAAACATAAGTTTACAAAACCCTAATTAGGGCACCAAAAAAAGCCCCCCTAAAAAATTAGGGTTTAAGTTTTGCAAACCCTAGATCTATGCATACAAGTAATAACACAATCATGTTTATTTTATTTATGTGTTTCAGTAATTAATTACTTGTTATACAAGGCTCGTGATGCCACTGTTGAGTTTATGATATATGACATACAATAAAACATGTAGACACCACAGAGTACACATCGGAAGACTAATGATCATAACAAATAAATAATTAACTGATGAATGCGCAACGTACCGCTTGCAAATGGTTAGATCTCTTGAACAAAACAGATGAAGTGGTTTAAAGAGTTGTCCCTTACCGTTTTACAACTCAAACCAATAGGTGTAAGAATAGTGTCTTACTACCACAGTTTTGTACACACAAATTAACCACGAATCAAGCGATTGCTAGATCTAACACAAGTCCTTGTTTTATGAAAAAACAAAACCAAAACACCCTTAGGAGGGGGGTTCGGCCGAGGTATGCAAGAAAGAGGAGATGAAAGATCTAGGGTTAATTCAATGCACAAAGATATGAAAAAACCTTAACCCTAGCCTTTGTATATATAGTGAATGAATAGCTTGATGGAAAAGTTAGGGTTTGGGCTTGGAAAACCCACCCTTGGCCGGCCACCTAGAGGAGAGGAAAGGGGAACCCGAATCTTTTCCAAACTTAAGATATTCACCATATATTTCTCTCTTTTACATTTAACGGTCGTTAGTCATTTCCGTTAAATACTTAACGATCGTTAGACGGACTTTATGTGTAATAATTAATCGTAATCATTAACATTAATTATTTAACTTTAATTCTCATTCGCTAATGTGTGCAATCCCGTGGTCACGAGTTCGAATCCGGACATTTACGTATTTATAAATATATACATTTCCAACAATAGCTTACTAAACAATCAATTCTAATCTTAAACTTAATAAACTCTAAATCCATAATTAAGTTTTAGCCTTAATCTATTATCTAAATGTTAGTCAATACATTTATGTAGCCTGCGGGGCTTTTAGTAGTTTTTGGTCCATTTACATGTTTATCTAACAAGATCCACAATGTTTTCTATATTCCAATCACATTATATGCACTAAGAACCCAAGAAATCGAACAAAGCAGCACATCATTTTAAAATAACAAGCTGGCATTTGAACTTTTGAGGTTACTAAAAGTATTGGACAACAAACAACATATAATCTATTGAAACAGACTGTTATCAAATGTGATTATAATTTCAGACTTCCATTGATACCAAGTATGTTTATAGAGTAACTAAACAACTTGAACAAAATCTATAAACAAATTTCAAAATCATTCACTTTCATCTCCATTCCAACTTGGAATCATTTTAGGGCCTGGAGGCCCTTCTTGCCCAAAAAGCTCATCAGGCAGCTTACTCACGATTCCGTTGGCAATTATTTTAACATAGAATGGAAGTGGCAAGAACTTTATAGCCATCTTGGCCTCTTCTTTCCAATAATCATTAATCGTAGGACCCCATCTTCCTGTATAATCCAACCATGGTGGTGGGACAATGTTATCAGCTCCATAATCAAGAGAAACAATCTCATAGCTCGATGGTGACGCAAGAATATCAAACACGTGGTCACTTTTGGCAGCTTCGTCCACAGGTCCAATGGCAATGGAGAATAGGGCTGATTTTCTGGGATAAACACTTTTGAATTCACGGATTAGCATTTCTTTCTCACTTGTGCCAAGAAGGTCGTTTGCATTATAATGTATGGTTTTAACTGGAGCATTATAGAATGCATGACTATGCAGAGATGCATACACCACTGGCCTTCCATTTATATACTCAAATTCAGTAGCTTGTAACCATTTTCCCTTTGCATGTTGAGATAGATAGACTGATGTTAACATCCCACTAACGTTATCGATCCTTAACCTCATATGCTCCCAATCACTAACATGTTCTCCTGACTTTCCTAGTGGAGCGGTGAAAGGTCCAACTTGCAACTTTGCCGCACCATTAAAAGGGTAATACAACCATATAATTATATCAGTGTAACGACCGTTTACTCCTGGTTTGGCGTGTATATAAGCCACTGCATTGGTCAAAGAACCTTTTTTCACCTTATCTTGTAAGGGTTGATCAGAAGGGAGATCTAAGAAGGCACCATTTACTTGGCCATTGCGTGGAAGGTTGTCACCATCGTTGGTGATCATATGAGGTGTTGGGTCAACTATTTGAGCCCCATTTTCAAAGAACCATGAAACAGATGACGGAAAGTATTCTTCATCAGGGTGGAAGTAGATCAAAGGAGCATAAGCACTGATCATAGCTTTAATTTGTTCAATAGTAAGACGACCAGAATAAACATCTTTCTTGAAATACTTGGCTTTAAACCCTTCCAAATCTTCAAAATCAGTTGTCTCATGTGCAAAGTCTCCACCTGTGCTTGATCAAAAATTGGTTATTAAAATCTATATACTTTCTTTTGAGTTAATGTATTAAAGCATAAAATATCTTAATTAATAGCACAACAACAACAACAACATACCCAATCCCGCCCGGGCGAGACATGGGGAAAATATCTTAATATAGCATGCACATTATATCATAAATCTTACTGATTGAAACAAATTATAGATTAACAAAGAGACTGTTTTCAGTTATTTGATGGTGTGGTTCAGTCAATGTTTTGGATTCTATGGCGCTTTAGGAATGAGAGTGTTTTCAAGCTTAAAAGACCAAAGAAGGAGTTTATTTTAAATGATGTAAAAATGCTTTCATATAATTGGATCTCTAGTAGATATAGATAATAGGAAATCTTTTTCTAATTGGGTTGAGTGGTTTTTTCAAACCCTTGTAACGCCCTCTCTTGTACACCGTGTAATCTCCTTTCCTAGCATCTTGCTAGTTTTTATATAATTGCCGTTCAAAAGACCAAAGAGTATGATTAGATTCTGTATACAAGTATCTTTTATCTCAAACCACATATCATTAGATTTGATGTCTTGAAATCATAATATAACAAAGATTATGAAATTTTTCTATATACTAGATACTGTGAGTCTGTAACTACTAAAACGTACATACCAATTATGGAATTATATGAAAATACAATTACATGCATGCATAGTCACTTACTTACTTTGATGTATGACAATCTAATAGAGTATATCTTTTTGAACTACAAAATTGGAATTGTAAGTATCGAAAAATATATACCAGTTTATAAATTCCAATCATGAAACTACAAATTCATAAATCGATCAATATCATAATAAAGAAATGTGTAACATTGTACAGTAAAATGAAACTAAGCATCATATAAAAAAGTTTATACATAGAGATGTGCATGCATGCCGCGAAGTTTCATCCTCTAACCATAATTTTGGAAACTTGAAAAAAATATGACTTATAACCAAGATCTTGCATGCTAAATTTGTCATTTTAGTATACACCAGAAATCGCAGATTCACAGTGAAATTAATAACAGAAACTTTGTAATGTAAAAATAAACCTAATGACGTATAAATAAAATAAAACTTTAACAGATCATACATAGAGGTAACAAAAAGTATTTACCTTCGGGATAATCAAAGGATATGGCCTTCTCTTCCGCGTTGTTGAAATCATTGTACGGGCGATATGCATTACAAACAATCTGAAGTATCAGAATTGTACTAAGCATATGAACTGCGAGCCTACATAGACGAAGAGAAGACATTTTTGATTGATTAATCCTAGAACACATAATTGTGAGTTGTGATGCAATGATTGTGGTAGCAAGGGTCGCTATTTATATAGGTGAAAAATGTATACGTGGTTACACTTGCTATATATGTATGCGTGCTCACTAATCTTAGTTAGAGATTGTGATGTATATATTCATATTTTATATAAGATTTATATATACAATATGTAAATAAACTGGATTTACTTGTCACAAGATATTGTGAATTTTATACACAGGTAATCTAAAAGATTTTATGTATAATATTTAAAGGAAAGTAAGATTTTCTTGTATGTTATTAAGCTTCAATTCATTTATGTCAAAATAATGCCACAAAAATAACGATATTTCGTATATAACCGTCTTATTTAGTTGGTTAAATTAGTTATATTTCTCTTTTTAAAAGCCATGCCACAATTGGTTTGCTTTGTTTACATTTCTTAGGAATACATTTCAAACGGCCTTAGGCCAAAGTTTCTTAAGATTTATTAGTTTGATAATTCGACTAAAACTTATTTATAAGTTGAAAACAATGAATATTGCAAAAACTTTAATACATATGTTTTGTGTTTAATGTCTGACGCCTAACCGGTGCTATGTTTCTAACTTCTACAACTACCCATAAATTACCAAATCTAACCTTTTTTCATCTTGAATATCATTTTGAAGCAAAAACGATGAATGCGATACAATTCAATAACATTGCAAACCCACTACGAATTCAAAACACATGACGTACGCATTTAACAAATTAGTTGGTGCATTGTGACATAATTTGCAGTCGAATTGCGTAGTTATACGATTTCATTATCATTGTTTATAGTTAATGAAAAATCTGTGGTTCATGTTAACCCTAACCCAACCAACCCAAAGTCTCTTACTAAAAAGCCCATCTCAAATGATAAACATGAGTTCTAAAAAACTCATCTGAAATGTTAAACCGTGAGTTTCTTTAAAAAGTTTTTAAAGCAAAGCATTGGTCATTACAAGAGATTACAAACTCTGAGTTCATCAATACACTATGTTTAATCTGTAGAATTTTTCCTCCTAATCAAAAGTAAGTTGCGTTTTAGTCTAGCATGGATTAATCTAGTGAAAAAAGAGACGCGACTTTCGAAATAAAATGTAATTGTGAACCACATGTTGGAAATACTTATGTTGGTGACTTTGCATCTTCATAGTTTCCATACATATCCGGTCTGCATCATCTATTTTCCCATGATAAATCTATGTCGTGTGACAATTTTCCTATGGTATATTTATGTCATTGTTAACAATTAAGGTTGTACTAGATATGTAAAATGTAACGGGTATACACTGAATAAATTTAATATTCAATTTAATTACTTTACTTTTACAGCAATCACTTTTAGGAAAAACACAACGGAATATTCAAGAATCATAAACTTCGGCTACTTTTGTGTCATGCTTTAGTGACTTTGGTGTTATCTTTCATTTCTAGTGTTGTGCTTCATTAACGGGTGTCAAAGTTGCTATAAAAATATGAAGCTTTGATGTTGTGCTTCATTGGTGTGTTTCACTGCTTTTTCCTTTTCGTAGCCAAAGAAGAGAGAAAAGATAATGCTATTATCCTAGGTCTAAAACGTTCATAATATTTTCCTTATCCTTATTTTTCAGGAAAAGTCAACCAACCGTAAGATGCAGAAGAAAAGTGGCAAAGCCTATGTCAAATATTGTGTTACTCTATTGTGTAACAAATATCACATGTTTGACATCTACCCCGGTAGTCCTATAACTTCTATTCGTTAGGGGTATTTGAATTTTTTCATCAAATAAGATTGAGAACATGAGAATGGAGTTTACTTGTGAACATTTTGGCAATAAATATGATCATCTCAGATAATACTCCACTTTAAGGTCTAGAAGAATATATAGCTACATGAATGTGATCCGCAGCAAATGGGAGTCTCATATCACATTCCTGCAGATTGGTTCAATGGAAGTAACTCCAACCGTAATAAAACAACATTCGGTTTCGAGGATAGATCAGAGCATTGTTCCTGAAACCTAAATTTTTTTCATGAATTTTATTTTTGACCTTCGATTATTAGAACACACAGTTCCTTATGACGTCTATAGATGACTCCTTTTTAGTTGATGGATCCATGGGGTAGGTAGGAATAGAACAACATGGTTTATATTGTAAAAAAGTTGAATAGAAATAGTTAATGTGTTATGAATGAAACATTTATTGGTAAATATATCCAAGGTGGGATAGAAGACTCAATTCCAAAGGTGCTTATATAGGAAAACTGAAGAAGTTAAGGTTATATCTTACGGATGTTTCAAAATTTATGTTTCATAATCCGATCTAAACAGAAAATGTACGAGTTTCTTTTCACGTTCGAAATTATCCCGAATTTTAATGATGAGATTTTCTATTCTATTGCCTCCTCCAAATTGCCTTCCTATAAAAGGTCACATATCTCGGTTGAAATAATTACAAACAAAAAAAATGCAAAAAACCCTAAACCCAAAAATAAACAAATATGAACCCATTGGGTTCTACAACACAATCTCATTTCATGATAAATTAAACGAATTGATTACGGATTTTCTTTTGACGGATATTACGTTAAGAGACGAAGTACTAGAAAATGTCTCTACTCTTCACGCAACAGTAAAAGAATAAAATTGAAAAGATCCAGGAGATTGAACAACTAGACTATAGCCGTGCAAAATGCTACAGGAAAGTTGTCATGTTTTGTATGACGATATGGTGCATGACACGTCTACTTTGGGAAAATGTATTAAACAGTTGAAGAAACTTGACAAATCCATTGTTGAGAAAAATATTTTTCTTGAAGATTTTTTCATCAATTATGATTAAGTAGCATGCATGTCAATGTTTCGTTCTTCAACTTTATATGATCTACTGTATTTCTCCCTCTTTTTATGAATAAAAATCAATCTTTACTTCTTATCATTGTTCAATTTCTTTTATAGTTTTGGCAAAATACTATTGGATACAGTTAATAACACAAAGTTCCAATTAAATGTTGATTGCATTATCCAATACAACTTAATTTCATTCATGCTTTACAATTTCAGTGCGATTAGATTGCGAAAAACAATAAAAGTGAATACACTCTTATAAGTGCACATTCATCTAGAAAGACTTTCGATTGTAGATATACCTACGCTTTAATTTTATCCATGTGACTTCTTCTTTTATATTTTATTTTTGGGTAAATAATTATTAAGAATATAAGAGCACACGGTGTGGCTTCGCCGTTGAGGGTCGCCGTCCACCGTGACTCTTCACCGAGCCCCGCCGTGACACCGACCCCCCTCGCCGTGGGGCGTCGTCGGCTAGCTTATCGTGGTGACGACGAGCAAATGTTTCTGACAAAAGTTTTTATAACGTTTTAATTTTTCAAATACTATCCGTTGTAAAACGGATATAATCCTTTTTTCTTTTTTTTAAAACCCACCACTCACTCTATAAATTAACATAACATATCATACAATTTTTTTCATATTCAATCGAAATAAACCATTCAAACTTGCTGAAAGATGAGTTACACGAGTGAATCATCTTATTCCGGCGAAAGTGACCTTGAAGAGTTAACGGAACTAGAAATGTTTATTAAAGAGTTCGAGGCGGAGCAAACGTTGCAGGAACAAGCAGCCGGTCCTTCAAAGCGTCGTCAATATGTCCCTCGTGAACGTGAAATTGCTGAAGCACGTTTTCTTGCTGACTATTTTGTTGACAACCCAAAATATACGGATGATAATTTTAGGAGTCGATTTCGTATGAGCCGTCGTCTATTTCTACAAATAGTACAAGGTATTGAAACATATATTGAAACTCATCATCCTCTTCCTAAGCATTTTGATTTCTTTAGAGTGTGACCCTATGGTAGAGGTGTAATGAGTTTTAGTGTGATTTTGAAATGCACATGTGCCCTAAGCCAATTGGCTTACGGGATATCAGCTGATGCATTAGATGAGTATTTACAAATAGGTGAACACTATGCACGCGATTGCCTAGATTTTTTTCTTATGTGCATAATCCAACTATTTATTAAGGAGTTTTTAAGAAAACCAGATGAGGATTAAGGAGTTTTTAAGAAAACCAGATGAGGATGACATTCGTCACTTATACTACGCACATAACACTGTTCATGGGCTTCCGGGAATGTTGGGGAGCATCGATTGTATGCACTGGGAATGGAAAAACTGTCCGAAAGAAAGGCAAGGCCAATTTCATAGAGGTGATAAAAAATATCCAACTATAATGCTTGAAGCCGTTGCTTCATACGATTTGTGGATTTGGCATGCATTTTTTGGGGTAGCGGGTGCGAATAACGATCTAACGGTTTTAAATAATTCTCCGTTATTCGACGACTTGCTTGATGACATCGCCCCTGAGGTTGAGTTTGAAGTATACGGGTGTAAATTTAAGCAAGGGTATTATCTAGCTGATGGAATTTACCCGTAGTGGGCATCTTTTGTCAAGTCATATACAGTTGCAACTAATCCAAAAAATGCCGCATTCAAAGCGAAACAAGAAAGTGCTCGAAAAGATATCGAAAGAGCTTTTGGTGTCCTCCAAGGACGTTGGCATATCATTGCCCAACCGGCGTGTGCATTTACTATTGGTAAGTTACGGAGAATCATGTACGCGTGCATCATAATGCATAACATGATTTTGAAAGATGAAAACTTTGCAATATCCGACATTGCTGAAACGTATATTTCTCCGACACCAAATTTACAGCAGACATGGATTGAACGTTGCCAATTGCAAAGAAAAAAAGCCAAAGAACTACCTGATAAACGCAAACACGCAAAGCTTCAACGATGTCTCATCGAGCATGTTTGGCAACAACTTCAATGGGCATAATTTCAACAACAGAATCCAAATAATTAGTTTCGTTATAATTTGATGTAGTTCTTGCGTATGTTTTTTTTTTCGTATCTTTATTTTATGTTTCGTACGTTTTTTATTAAGTTATGTATTGTATTTTTATTTTGAATGAAATGAATTTAGTTTATTTGGAAATGAAAATTGAATAAAAAAAATAATGTGGTAGTGGTGGGCCCCAAATGAAGAGGTTGAGGTTTGTTATGAGTGAGGAGGGGGTTTGTTGTGGTTAGTTGTAGAAAAATGGGATGCTGATGCGGCGCTGAGGTGGCACGACGAAGAGCCTAAGGCTTGTCGTGACACCTAGTGCTCTAATATGTCCAATTAAATGCAAATTGTAGTATCCAATGCAACTTTCTTTCTTTTCTCGGGTTACAGTTAGCTTGTTATTTGATTGCGAAAAAAAAATAAAGGTAAATACCCTACCATTTATATACATCCACATAGAAAGAATCTCAACCGTAGGTATATGAACCCTTCTGATTCTTAAGGAATATCCACACGGATTTTTCTTTCCAAATGACCTCCCCATCAAAGCCAAATTATGAATCTTCATCAAGTTCAGATACGGATAGAAAGCCGTATAATATCGAATTGGACGTCATTAGAAGAGGTATGTCTAACCATGAGTTAATTTATCCACGCAGATGCACATTTTAATCTTAACTAGTACTCGTGCGTCTTAACCATTTAGTTAATATTCATGGTTAAAGTGTTGACTTGCAGAAAGTTCTACCTTGTTTTATCAATAGGTGCCGGTGTACGGATGAACAACTTAAACTCGTCTGAAAAAAAAAAGATGAAAACAATCGAAACAAACTATAAGTCGGACTCCTTTTAAATAAATTGCTAGGTTAAAATTGGCACTTTTAGTTGCAAGGGTTCTTTTTAAAATACAAAATACAAAATACGTTTATTTTGCCTTATCTTGAGATAGACATCTAAGAAAAAAAACTTGAAAATCGATTAGGCGTACCTTTCACGATTTTAGTTAAAACACATTTTAGACTTTATACGATATCCGTAACTAAAAACGCGTACGTTAACTTCAAGTCAAAACCGAGACCTAAAATATCAACTAAATAACCAACCAACTTCTAAATTTACCACTACATCCTAGCCATCGATATCTAAACAAGCATATAATAAAACTACTCTAACATAATGATACCACAAATGATAGCAATAATAACGATAAATAAGCTAGACATAGTCATGATAATCAAATTTTTATGAAAGAGATTAAAATGAGTGGTGTAAGATTACTAGAAGAAAAGAATGTTTAATTTGAGTTTTGTAACAAACGTGAAATAAACAAAAGCATGCAAGTAAAATAATCCAACTAAGTTATTGTCGGTTCACTTCATGCGTACAATTCCATCCCAAAAATATAGTGATAAAAAAGAAAAATGACTATAAAATTCATGACACAATGATTTAATAATTTAAAGAGTGTTACAGAAGTTAATGTTGAAAATAACGGCTACTAATTAAGATGAAAGGAGGTATTGTAACGTGTGGCTAAACAAAAAACATTTCTAAGACAAAACCCAGAAGTTGGAACATTCGAAAATGGACAGTCTTCTACAATACCTCTTCAAAATATCTTATCAATAGCTGAAATAGCTACACATTTGTCTTAAGTGTACTTTTTATGTTAAAAGACTTCCCCGGCTGATTACTTTAAAAAAGCGTTTATGTGCATAGATACGAGTGAATCTTGCATTCTAACCTGTTACATATGTGATACAACATTCTAACCTTTTACATATTACTTGTGGGGTGAACAATGACCGGTGTCAAAACACACTCGGGGTCAAGGTGTTCCCGCCAATCTACAACTTTTTGTGGATACAACATTCTAACTTGTTACATATGTGATACAACTTACATAATAAAGCACTACAATTCTTAAATAACATAAATGAACTACTAAACTCGAATACATTTGACTCAGGGCCAAACATAAACTAACGTTTAAAATGTCTAAGAAGTCTAATATCATAAGCGTCACAAAATGCCAGTTGATTTTCAGTTAAATCTACGCATTCATCCTCATCATATGGATTGTCATCATAGTCTTTCTTTCAACGCTCATATAAACTCTTCCCACTACACCTCCTCCTTTCGTGGAACTAGTAATCTTAGGATGATTAGATGCCATTATTGTCACTTTCCATTTCATCAATATCAACTTTCTTGGTTTTTTTTCAACATTCTCAATATCCTTGTTACTACCATCGTTCACATCAGTTTTATCAATGCTAGTACTAACAATGCCACAAGAGGCATCAACACCAACACTTTTAACCATATTAAGAGCCTCAAACTAGTTTGAAGTCACTATTTTAGTACCATTAAGATCAACTACATGAGAATTCTTATTCACTCCACTAGAACTAACCACACTAACCTTATTTCCTACTTTTTCAAACCATTCGAATTAATAATATTATCAACCTTAGCATTATCCTTTGGATTGGTTTGCTTTGAATCAGTCTTATTTGAAGTCTTGGGTTGAACAGGTCTCTAAGTAACATGTGACTTGGGACCAACCGGTAAACCACGAACAGTTTGCCTAGGAGCCTTCAAATTCTTCAAAACATCAGGTACACCCTTCTTTAAACATTGGTTTACGATTTTATTTGGACAAATGTCCAAAACCATGCACATTGGACATCTATTAGGTTTTCACTCGTAGTCCAGATGAATAGTATGCAAAATATATCAACCACTTTCAATTTTAGGCATCACTACAACAAGAGTAATTTTCAACTCAATGTTGGCATGAAGATCAATCATGACTCTCACGAAACTAGACCGACCCCGTGATTCCATGCACATAGAGGTTGTATACGTATCTAACATCAAAGGGGTGCAAAGTCTAGGAGCAATATCACTCAATCCTTCCTTCATGAATGTCGTGATTGGGACATCATGGAGTTTAACCTAAATCGGTACACTCTTTAAGTCCTCCTTAGAAACACGCGCCGTAGGAGACTATATACGAAGAATGAGTGGCACATTACTAATCAACCATGGTCCACCTTCAAGCATTTCTTCCATACCCGTTTTTTAGCTGAATTTAAGAAAAACATGTCTTTCGCATTCATCATAGTAAGAGCAAGGCCAAAACTGCTCCACACATTCTTAACATAGTTTTCAACCATCAGATACGCCACTCTCTTACCCAGAAAAACCCATGAGTATTTTCGAAACATACCTTAAGCTCAAGGACTATCTTATGGGAATGGCAACATCAACCCCATTAGCAGCCGAAACTATTAAGGTACAAAAGTTTGCACATTTCTTACTAGGTTTACTATTAAAACATTTCCAACGTTACTCGAATTATCACCTCTTGTAGTCACTGGCTTCCCATCATCAACTAAAAGTACATGTTTTCCTTCCAACATTTGTTTTTCCATGTTACTAATCTTTTCCGCTTAGGAAACATTTGTGTCCGCATCATCATTCAATACGTTGGCGTAAGATGGGGATCATGTACTTGTGTTCAAGTTGACATCACCTTCATTGTCTGATACAGTGATAGGATTCACATCAGAACATCCAACCATGGTTTCCAAAGGAGGAAACACAATGTTTGCATCATTCGACGAATTACCAGAGTCCAACTCGTCTGAACCAGAAACATTAACAACACTATCAAAATTCATAGCACCAGCACCTTGCATTGACGGATTACCAGAATACGTCATTTTCGATGCGTTATTCTCCTTATTCTTATCATTCTTACTTCCACTCCCTCTCCCACCTGAGCCTAGAAATCCATGCTTCATGATTACACCATTCAACCAAACCCTTGTATCCCTAGTATAGTCTAACGATCCAAAAAACGCAAATCCAATAACCATATAAGTATACCAATTGCAGCGAGTTATCTCGAAACGAAACCCTAACAGAATAATACTTAATAATACTCCATATGTTCCAAAATAAAAGTCCAATTTAGTTTTTTGATGTCTTTATTCTTCAGCTTTGACTTTAACTATTTTTTTTCTTGTTACATAATACTTGTTGCAAAATATATAAATGAATTAGGTTTTAAACGTATTTTCATTTGTATAATTTTCATCAAGTATTATATAATACAAAAAAAAATATTTAAAGTAAAACTTGGGTAAAAAAAACTTCAAAAAGTTAATCAGGACTTATATTTTGAGACGAATGGAGTAATAATTAAATAACCAAACAAGAAACAATAAAAGAACCCTAAATAAGAATGAAGTGAAACTCTAGATCAACTAAAAACCCTAAATAGATATGACAAACATGCTAATGAAGAAAACACAGTTTAATCAATAACATTAACGTTTAACAAACAAGTTAGGATTCAAAGATCGGTTATCCTAAGAGTACTCGGTATAGGAGGTGGTGGACCACTAGTACGCGATCACCCATAGCAATGAACCATTACATCGCACGATGGTGGTCTCAACAACCAAATGAGTTTCAGGGAAAAAGCAAGAAACGATAAAAATAAATAGGCCCCTCCAACGTTTATATTTGGGGTTTCAAAAAAAAAATTATTTATCATTTTATTTAGCTATATAGTTTCTCCCACTAATCTCATCACTTTTGTAAATAACTTCTCATTCTATCTTTATAGTTTCTCCCACTAATCTCACTTATACAAAATGTTTCAAAACACTCCAAGACAACGTCGACAGCCAAACGTGCAAGCACCCAATTCGAATTTCGTCTCGATCTTTCACCACATGTAAACTTCCGAGCCCCATCATTTGAATACGAAACACAAAACCCATAAAAACTACAAAACCAAAGCGCACCATACGTTCTGCATTCCAATCATATTATATCCACAAGACTTCATGAAAACGAAAATGCCATTTAAAGTAAAATAACAAGCAACCAATTGATTTAATTTGATAGTACGTACTAAAACTATTGAAACAAAAAAAAGTATAATCAACAATGAAGGTTAAAGAAGAATTGTAACAGAAAAGTGTAACAGAATTTGAATGAGGAGAATTGGCGGGAAAAACAATTACTTCATCATTTTGTATTATTGATCAAATGAGAATTTTACAATGCTATATAAGCTACTGAAACATCTAGAAACTTCTAACTAGCTGACTAACTACATTAAAACATGTGTACAATTACATTGGATTGCATTTCGCTTTAGCTCCGTAGTGAAGGTGGTGTTTGGTTGGTTGACTGTGATTACAAGCTGTCTGTCTTGTGACCGTATGGACTTGTGTGTTGGAAAAATAGTTTTGCAAAGTTAGTTTTGCAAAATTTTGGACACTATTTAATATATGTATATGTTATATATATTTATATTTCTTGGTAGCTTTGCGTTCTCCTTGACGAGAGCTTCGCAACGAGCTAAAGAGTGTCAAAAATAGAGTTGATATGAATGAGATATTTGGAACACAAAAATTGGAAAAGTGGGAGTATCCCACATCTCCCAAAACAAGAAATGAAAGCTTGTATATATAGGAATCTTGATATGAACCTCCAAATTGATTTGTTGGTTTTACTCCAATACCTACGTGTGCGCGCGCAGGGGGTGCTGATTTTAGGATTTCTGGGCCAAAATGGGTTCGAAGCTTTTGAACTCATGCGAACCCGCGCGACCTGCGGACACAAGTGCAGCTCCGAAACCTCGCATACTTGCGTATCTTTTTACTGCAGATTTCGTTGTCATATATTTCCAGATTTTGTGTCCATTTATTTTTTAAACTGATTTGAACTTTGTAAACAAGTTAGACAGAACCGGTAGAACCGGTTTAAATAAATGGAAGATATTGAAATCGTGTTTAATATTTAACAAATTTGCATATCTGTGTTTATTTTGGCAGATATCTTTTCTTGGTGACCAAGATATGTTTAGACTATAAATTAAACACCTCTCATTCGGTTTTGGGACACAGAAAAACGTAGCTCCACTGCAGACGAATTCCAGCAATCTATTCGATCAGAAACGAACAAGTTTTCTGCGATCTTTCAGGCAAGTTGTCAGATCCGGCTGTACAACATCTTTGTATGTTGTACCCTGGGAAACAGACGACGAATCTGTTTTAATGGAATCGTGTTAAACACGAGCCTCGTGCCACTGTCTTTACTGCTTTCGTTTAATTTTATTGAATACTGTTTGTCTTTTTCTTCTACTCCATTCTGCCTGTTATTTAATTTTCTGTTAATTATATTAATTGTAATCTGATTTATCTTACAAAAGTGTACACCGTTTGCCACAGACTTAAAACAGATTGGTTTAACCAAATTTAAAAACACTTTGTTAAAATCGTATTAATTATTAACAGATTTTTATAAATTGTTTTCTGTCAAAACCTTGTTGAGTTTCTTTGGAAACCATGATTGAGATTCTATTAAACTGATTTACTCGATCCATGAAAACCAAGATAGAGTTTTGTTGAATAAGATCTGGTACAAGTAGATACCATTTACAACAGTTTGTTTAAATGTTTGTGTTTGAATTTTCAGGATGAGAAACACCACTACCCCTCCTGTGACTACTCCTGTGAACGTAACTGGTGCGCCAGTTACTAACACGGTTGCTAATCATGCTGAGATACCAGAGAAATTAAATGGGCATAATTTTAAGAGGTGGCAATAGAAGATGTTCTTCTATCTCACTACTTTGAACCTTGCACAGTTCTTAAAAGAGAACCCACCTAACGTGGAACCTCCTGCAGAAGGTCAATCCTCTAATCAACAGGCTGTTCAAGCCTTGGAAGCATGGTAACATTCAGACTTTTTGTGTCACAACTATGTTCTGAATGGTTTGGTGGATTCTTTGTACAACGTGTACTGCAAGACCAAGACTGCCAAAGAATTATGTGAGTCATTGGAACACAAGTACAAAACTAAGGATGGTGGTACAAAGAAGTTCGTGGTAGCTCATTTTTTGGATTACAAGATGGTTGATTCAAAGAATGTGATAAGTCAGGTTCAAGATCTGCACGTTTTGCTACACGACATTCATGCTAAGGGAATGACCTTGAGTGAAACTTTTCAAGTTGCTGCTATTATTGAAAAGTTACCTCCAAGTTGGGTAGAATTCAAGAACTACCTGAAGCATAAGCGAAAGGAGATGAGTGTTGAAGACTTGGTTATTCGTCTTCGTATTGAAGAGGACAACAAGCTGGCTCAGAAAAACACTTATACGCCTGATTCTGCCAAATTGAGCTTGCTTCGTCATCTTCAAAGTCCAATGTCAAAGGTAAAGGCAAAGGAAAAGGAAAGAATGACAAGAAGATCAAATGGAAGTCTGAGTACCTTGCTCCTAAAGCTACAATTGTGAAACAGAAGTTCCAAGGGGTGTGTTTTAATTGTAACCAGCCAGGTCACCGTGCTGCTAACTGTAAGATGCTGAAGCAGGTGACTCCACGCCAGGCTAATATGGTTAATGAAGATGTGGACATGATTGCTATGGTATCTGATGTCATTGCCATGATCTCTGAAGTTAACCTGGTAGGTTTCGACAATAGGGAATGGTGGGTGGATACTGGGGCTACCCGTCATGTGTGTGCTGACAAGAGTATGTTTCACTCTTTCAGAGCGGTTGATAGTGGAGATGACATCCGAGAAAGAGCTCAAGTTGATTAATGTCTTGTATGTTTCAGAGATTCGCAAGAATCTTGTGTCTGGTTGGCTGTTGAACAAGTTTGGTTTTCGTCTTGTTTTTTAGTCTGATAAGTTAGTTTTTTCTAGGAATCAAATGTATGTTGGTAGGGGATATGCCCTGAATGGTATGTTTAAACTCAATGTAATGGTTGTTAAGAATGATATCAATAAAATGACATCTTCTGCTTACTATTGAGTCTTCTAATATGTGGCATGGCCGTCTTGGACATGTATTTTAATTCAATGCGTCGTTTGATTAAATTTAATTGCATACCTAATTTTCATATTGACTCAAAATATAAATTAAAAAACTTGTGTTGAAGCCAAACTTACAAGATCGTCTTTCAAATCGGTTGAACGAAAAACCGAACCACTTGATATGATACACACTGACATATGTGATTTGAAATCACTACCCACAAAAGGTGGCAATAAGTACTTTATCACGTTTATTGATGACTGTACAAAGTATTTCTATGTTTACTTACTGAAAAGTAATGATGAAGCTATAGACAAGTTTGTTCTATACAAAAATGAAGTTGAGAATCAACTTAATAAGAAAATCAAGGTGGTACGAAGTGATAGAGGAGTTGAATATGTATCTCCATTCGTTGATCTATGTGCAAAACATGGAATTAGACACGAGTTCACCGCTCCCTATTCACCTCAGCAGAACGGTATTGCCGAAAGGAAGAATCGTACCTTGAAAGAAATGGTTAATGCCATGTTGATAAGTTCTGGTCTAAGCCAGGACATGTGGAGGGAAGCCATTCTAACGGCTACTTATCTTTTAAATAAGATACCTCGTAAGGAAAAAGAAGAGACCCCTTATGAATTATGGATGGGCAGAAAACCATCATATCAGTACTTACGAGTGTGAGGTGTCTAGCAAAGGTAGCTATACCGACTCCCAAGGCCCAAAAGATTGGACCTAAATCTGTGGATTGTAATGATTCGAAAAATCCAGATATACAAAAGGGTACAGTAATGGAATCAAGGAATGCTTCATTCTTTAAAAATACATTTCCTTTTTTAATGATAAGGATTTAAAAGGTACCTTTTTGAGGGGTCATTTAAGCCCTTAATTGATCACTTTTGTATCCGTTACTACTTAATTTCGTTCCTTTTCACTTTTTAGGTCTCTTGAAGGCAAATTGCTGGAATGGCACTTATTTGGACGAAAAGGCGCGAATATACGAAGAAAATGGCCAAAGTCAAGAATCGAGACACTCAAGCTGCTGAATTAAAAGGGGACCACGTCAGGTTCTACTTGTGACGCCATCGGAACAAGTTTTGTGATGACTCAGTAGCCAAATTGCTTATTTACAAGTGACGGCATCAGGTTTTAAAAGAGTAGGGCGTCGCAACTCGGACGGCCTAGATTTGATCCAGACGACGTCAGAGACTGAAGGAGACGACATCACACTCATAAGGTGACGCCATCACAATGCTAACGTGGCCAGGACGAAACCTTAATGACGGCGACCAGATGGAATCACAGTTAAAGAGTGACGCCATCGCAGTTTGTAACACTATATATAGAATCCGATTTTTTCAGTTTTCAGAGTGTAGTTTTGTTGAGTAAAAAACCTAAACCAAACCAAGGCTGTCTTTTACAGTATTTTAGGGTTTCATACCCTATCTTACATCAAGATAAGTGTTTTACTTCATTAATTTAATTATGTCTTCAATTGATTTTGTGTATGCTTGCATGTTCTCCATGTCCGGCTAATTTATTTGTGTGTTTTCTTAGGTAATATGAAACCTAATTATTGAATATTGATTGGTTGTCTCTTATCTTAATTGTTATTGACCTAGTATTGCGATAGGTCATTCGTTGTGCTATTAATGCTTGATTAATCTTTGTTGAACCTTAGCTTATAGTTACTAGTGGAATTGTAGGCTAAACATCCAAAGAATACCTTAGTGTTAAGTTTATGAATCCTAGAGATTTCGTAGTCATTAACCTTTGGTAGCTTCAAAGAGTTAGGGATAAACGCATACCCTACGACCTTAGAAACACAACGCGTTAAAAATAAGGACGTGGCAATTCAACCATCAATAGGAGATAACTAGGGAGTAATAAAACCTAAGTAAACGCATTTTTAATCATCATACGAGCACACAACAATAGACATAGACTACCCTTAGCTTAGTTAATTAGAATAGATAATAGTAGAGTAATCGGTAGAAATACCAACCCCCAAATCCAAACCCCGAGATTCGTACCTTTCCATTTCCAAAAAAATATGAAAAAAGATAAAAAAAAATAATCTTCCTGAACCCAACCTTAGCGTAGTAACTTCTTACTAGCATTCATATTCCCCTAGAGAACGATATCAATACCCGTAGCTTACCCTAATACTACACTACAACGATTAGGTTCACTGCCTAGGGTGTTGAAAAACTTTCTCGACGAAAAGGAAGTTCCTTTGACCCCAAACGCGTTGTGTAAGTGTATCAAGTTTTTGGCGCCGCTGCCGGGGAATAGAATAGCTAGTTAGGAGTCCACCTCGTTTAGGTATCCTTGCTTGATTCCAATCAAGTAAGCATTTTTTCCCATTTTTAACTTTCTCGTAGTCTATCCCCCTTCTTCGTGACCTTTGTTAGTAATCATATCACTTTTCATCATGGAAGGTGATAATCAACCACCACTCAACAACCCACCACCAAATAAATCACTTTCACTCAAAACCCAAACCAATGACCACCACAGCCGCCTAAGCCGTTATGTGAGTAGAAACACCGACCTTCAAGATTTGAAAAAGGTATTTGATAGCACAATTAGGGAAGCTGTTGAGAAAGTGGCCAGCGCCTTTGTAGTTGGCTCCATGATCAACAGTAATTCGAAAGATGGCTTAGTGAATAAAAACGTGAATGAGGAGGATAACGCCTATTTCAATCTTTATCCCACTAAGTAAGAGATTGCTTACCATCAATACATAATCGATAATCTCCGATCACCCATCATTAGGATATGTCCAAAGATTAGGAGAGGAAATCCTTGGAACCTAAAAATTCATTGTATGATCGGATATAGGAATGTCGAACATGCTTACATAGATACGGAATATCCCATTAATGTGATGTCATCAACTGTTTACAATGACATTATGAATGAGCGACTTAAGATTAGGAGAGACCCTAAGTATCCAGGTGGGGTTTGCAACTTTGTGGGAAGAGTCAAGGATGTATACGTCTTTATGGGAAATTTCACCTACCTAGTTGATTTTGGGGTCCTAGAAGACATTGGATCTGTCGTTGAGTATAGCTTATCCCAAGTAGTGCTAGGAAAACCGTTTGTTGAAAAGTCTAAAATGAGCCATAACAAGTTTGAAGGAACGGTTAGGTTTAAGGAAGGGAAGGAAGAGATCACTTATAGGATGCCTTGGAAGACGAACGGATATGGCCCTTTATCCCTTTTTGAACGACACAACATTAGAGCTTTTGAGGAAAAAAGCGAAGGCGATGTTGAAAAAGGTTTGAATTTCATGTGGGAGAAAAGGAGACTTTATTATAAGGATTGCTTGACCCTAGGGCCTAGGTATAGAGTCGATGAAAATTTTGTCAATATGATAGAATTCTCATTGAGAATGAAAAACGAGACAACGTAGGGGCACGACTTCGAGTCTAGCTACAAGAGTCATAAATAAAGAAAAGCGATTCGTGGGAGACAACCCAGGCTTAATTGTTTGCTTGTGTGTCGTATATCTTTTATTGATTGTTTATTCTCATGTTTAAATTTGTAAAAATGTTTTATTTTTGTCTTTAACCTCGTCTTAATTACATATAAAGGTATTTTACATAAGGGATAAGTGTAGGGAGGATTACACACGTTTTCAAAAGAAACATAAACATGAGAATTACAATTAATTAAAAGATATACATGTGTGTTTGTTCGAGTCAAATGCTTGTATCGAGTCATAATGGATGTTTTGCAGGAATTTTTTCCAGATTTTAAAGATAAAAATGTTCCAGAAAATCGCAGACCAGTTTTTGTCAGGATAACCTGACGGCGTCAGGATCTCAACCTGACGGCGTCAGGAGGAGCAGAAACAGCTTATTACTTTTTCTCGTTTTCTGAGCTACTTATAAATTTTTGGAATTTTCCAAGTCTTAATTTTTCAGAAAATCTGTAAACATCCATTCCACAACCATTATATCCTAGTTTAGTAGAGTCTTATATATATTGTTACCGCCGATTTTACGTGAAGGTTTCATTTGTTTTCTTCAAAGTGTGCAGGTTTAATTTAGCAAGAAGAAGATACATAAGATGAGAAGGAGCTTTTCACGCAAACATTCTTCTTGAAGAAAGATGCAACCACCACTTCACACGGATCCTACCGAGCTAATCAGGGGAGTACTAGTTTCTTTCGTTTTTAATTACCTTCCATTATCATAACTATGATACTTCCGGGGAACATTGGGGAAAATGTTCAGTTTAAGTGTAGGGAGGGAAAATAAAATGAGAACTTTGAAACAATGCTTATCTTTGATTATTTGCTTTGTCCAATTTCATTTGTGTAATAAACCATGAGAAATATCGGTTAGGGTAATTTTGGCACCAAATTTAAAATTTTAATGACATATAGGAGTGGACCATTAGTCTTAATAAAGCGTCTCATGGATAGGAAATTATATGAGTAACACAACAAACCCTTTACCACTTAAATTACACCCAAAATGTGAGGATCGCCCTTAGATTTGTAGGAATTAAAGCATTCATCTTTAATGCTTAGAGTGTGAACCGGTAGTATAATAGATTCTAGAACTTGTTTTGTGATGCATTCCGAGATCGCTAGTAAGACTACACTTGTGTAGTTGGGAATAACTAAATGATAAGAGGCATTAGGATAACCCTTGTTTGATACCCGTAATATAATTACTTCTTCCACATCGGTTGAGTAATTCCCCCACACCTTTGCGTTGTACTCATCTTTAGTACACGATACCCCTAGTTAACCCCTAGAGCCTATCCTTTTCGCGCTTCTCGTGATGTTTCGGTTTTCCGAAATATCAATGAAGAGCATTTTTTACAATCCACCCCCAAATGTACACCCAAATCGCCTTAGCCTACCTTGTATGCACTCACTTTTAGTGAATTATTGTTATCATACTAAACCCTTAGTTCAGTTATCTAGTTGCTTGCATAAGTTGCTAAGTCGAGTCATATCCTTTGTACACAGTTTTGGGACGATTGAGACTAATGGGAAAAGTTAAATTTTATGAAATGACGGGAAGGGAACGTTAAATTCAAATTCCCTTTATTTGCATAATAATGTACTCCAAGTGTTTTGATCTTTTCAATTCGGGTCAAATTAGTGTTAGAGTAATAAAAACTCAAGTGTAGGGATGTGCCTATAAATCCCTATCACTTTGATGTTATCGTAGAGGATGGTAGAGTAAAAGTGTATGAAAAAAAAACGAAAAAAAAAAAGAAAAAAAGAGAAAAAGAAAAAAAATAGAGTGTGAAAAAAAATAATAAATAAATAATACGGGCTACCATCCTACATCTATCTTTAAATTTATGTTTGTTTGTTTCAGTTATCTTGAGTTTAGAGTGTCGAGTCTTGGCTTAGCAACGCCATTCTTCACATGCTTATAACATAAAGATTTTTGACTTGCCACCACTAAATCGCCTATCCCACCAAACCCTTTGTTTCCCTACCGTAAGCCTAACATTACAACCCTTTAAAAGACCTCTTGGATAGTCTTTCCTAGGTACTTACGCTAAAGCGATGGAGGTTTGATCTAGTCTCAAGCCTATGGTAATCTATGTACTAGGACCGGTTAATGAGTGTTTATCTTCCATTTCCAACTTGTTATATTTCATATACACCCGAGAGATGTGAGTATCCAAACACCCCATGTGAGGTGCTAGTATGTAATTTCCATGTTTGTTATGACTTTTGCGGGGCTTACATGTGTTGTGAATCGTTCTAAACTAATGCTTCATGACCCCTAATTTATAAATCAATTGGCTAAAAGCACATTTGCTTGAGGACAAGCAAATAACAAGTGTAGGGATATTTGATAAGGATTTAAAAGGTACCTTTTTGAGGGGTTATTTAAGCCCTTAATTGATCACTTTTGTATCCGTTACTACTTAGTTTCGTTCCTTTTCACTTTTTAGGTCTCTTGAAGGCAAATTGCTGGAATGGCACTTATTTGGACGAAAAGGCGTGAATATACGAAGAGAATGGCCAAAGTCAAGAATCGAGACACTCAAGCTGCTGAATTGAAAGGGGACAGCGTCAGGTTCTACTTGTGACGCCGTCGGAACAAGTTTTGTGACGACTCAGTAGCCAAATTGCTTATTTACAAGTGACGACATCAGGTTTTAAAAGAGTAGAGCATCGCAGCTCAGACGACCTAGATTTGATCCAGACGACGTCAGAGACTGAAGGAGACGGCGTCACAGTCATAAGGTGATGCCGTCACAATGCTAACGTGGCCAAGACGAAACCCTAATGACGGCGACCCGACGGCGTCACAGTTAAAGAGTGACGCCGTAGCAGTTTGTAACACTATATATAGAATCCGAATTTTTCAGTTTTCAGAGTGTAGTTTTGTGTATTAAAAAACCTAAACCGAACCAAGGCTGTCTTGTACAGTATTTTATGGTTCCATACCCTATCTTACATCAAGATAAGTGTTTTACTTCATTAATTTAATTATGTATTCAATTGATTGTGTGTATGCTTGCATGTTCTCCATGTCCGGCTAATTTATTTGTGTGTTTGCTTAGGTAATATGAAACCTAATTATTGAATATTGATTGGTTGTCTCTTATCTTAATTGTTATTGACCTAGTATTGCGATAGGTCATTCGTTGTGCTATTAATGCTTGATTAATCTTTATTGAACCTTAGCTTATAGTTACTAGTGGAATTGTAGGCTAAACATCCAAAGAATACCTTAGTGTTAAGTTTATGAATCCTAGAGATTTCTTAGTCATTAACCTTTGGTAGCTTCAAAGAGTTAGGGATAAACGCATACCCTACGACCTTAGAAACACAACGCATTAAGAATAAGGATGTAACAATTCAACCATCAATAGGAGATAACTAGGGAGTAATAAAACCTAAGTAAACACATTTTTAATCATCATACGAGCACACAACAATAGACATAGACTACCCTTAGCTTAGTTAATTAGAATAGATAATAGTAGAGTAATCGGTAGAAATACCAACCCCCAAATCCAAACCACGAGATTCGTACCTTTCCATTTCCAAAAAATTATGAAAAAAGATAAAGAAAATAATCTTCCTCAACCCCAACCTTAGCGTAGTAACTTCTCACTAGCATTCCTATTCCCCTAGAAAACGATATCAATACCCGTGGCTTACCCTAATACTACACTACAACGATTAGGTTTACTGCCTAGGGTGTTGAAAAACTTGCTCGACGAAAAGGAAGTTCCTTTGACCCCGAACGCGCTGTGTAAGCGTATCATTTAACAAAGGAAACTGGAAGCTCATCTAGAATAGATGACGAAGTTGTTCAATAAGAGACAACGAGCTGATAATGATCTCCAAGATGAGAGACACGATCAGACTGAGGAAGAAGAGGTTGAACCTAGAAGAAGCAAAAGGTCAAGAACTGAGAAATCGTTTGGACCCAATTTTGCTTCTTTTATGGTTGAAAATGAACCTACTTCATACCGAGAAGCGGTTACTTCCTCAGAAGGGCCTCAATGGAAAGAAGCCATTAAAAGTGAAATAGATTCTATTTTACAAAATCATACTTGGTAGCTCGTGGATTTACCTCCTGTTATAAACCACTAGGCTATAAATGGATCTTCAAGAAGAAGATGAAAGCCGATGGCACCATTGACAAGTACAAAGCAAAATTAGTAATCAAAGGATTTAGACAACGAGAAGGTCTTGATTACTTTGATACATATTCGCATGTTACGCGAATAACCTCGTTTTGGAAAATACTTGTTATTGTTGCATTAAGAAATTTGGAAGTGCACCAAATGGATGTGAAAACAGCATTTCTAAACGGAGATTTAGAAGAAGAAATCTACATGAACAACCTGAGGGTTTCATGGCTCCCGGACAAGAGAACAAATTTTGTAGGCTTGTTAAGTCATTATATGGCTTAAAGCAAGCTCCCAAACAATGGCATCAAAAATATGACCTCGCCATGCTAGAGAGTGGATTCAAAATTAATGAATGCGACAAGTGTGTTTATGTCAAAGATACAAATAGTGGATATGTAATCTTGTGTTTAAATATTGATGATATGCTTATCGTTGGCAGTAACGACAAGATGATCAAATCTACTAAAGAAATGTTGAAATTAAAGTTTGACATGAAGGATATGGGTTTGGCTGATGTGATCCTTGGAATAAAGATCATACAAACTCAAAATGGACTTGTGTTAAGTCAAGCACATTATGTGGACAAAATTCTTAATACTCACAATGCTGGGGATTCCGGTCTAGCTAGAACTCCAAATGACACCAGTAAGCATCTATCTAAAAATAGAGGCATATGTGTTGTCCAATTAGAGTATTCAAGAATTATTGGCATGTTAATGTACTTGATGACAGGTACCCGACCTAACTTAGCATATGCTGTTAGCAGGCAAAGTAGTATACTAGTAATCCAAGCTATGCACATTGGGCAGCTATGACTAGGGTACTTCATTATTTGAGATACAGTCGCGATTATGGGCTGCATTTTGATAGATATCCAACTGTTATAGAAGGATTCAGTGATGCAAATTGGATATCTGACATAAAGGATTCTAGATCGACTAGTGGATATGTGTTTACACTAGCAGGAGCGGCTATATCTTGGAAGTCTTCCAAGCAAACTGTTATAGCTAAGTCCATGATGGAATCAGAATTTATCGCGTTAGATAAATGCGGACAAGAGGTGGAATGGCTACGTCAATTCGTAGAGGACATACCAAGGTGGCCTAAACCGGTAACGGCCATTAGTATACATTGTGATAGTCAATCGGCAATTGGCAGAGCTCATAGCATAATGTATAATGGAAAGTCCAGACGTATCCGTCGTCGAAATAATTCGATACGACAACTACTCTCAACGGGAGTTATCTCAATTGACTATGTGAAATCAAAGGATAACATCGCGGATCCGCTTACGAAAGGCTTAAGCAGAGAGTTAGTTAGTAAGTCGTCTAAAGGAATGGGACTAAAGCCCTTGAAGGAATCAGTTTCTATGAAGGAAAACCTAACCTAGTTGACTGAAGATCCCAATATCTGGGTTCAATAGGACAACCTAATCATAGAAATGTGGGGGAAGTTACGTCAATGTGGGGGAGTTACTAAATATTGTAACTTCCTAGTCCATTCTTATAACAAAAGTGACTTGTTGAGAGGTTAAACATATGGCTTTAATGATTCAGGATGAAATCACAAAGCATAATGATTCGAGATGAAATCACAAAACATATGTTTTTAATGATAAAAGATGCAATCACCTATGTGATAGAGAAGTAGGGTCGCTTCGAAAGGAATTGCAGGGGGCGCAATTCCTAAGAGCTCTTGCAGAACCAGGCTAGTGTTCATGACCATAACGAACACGACTATGAGGACTTGACAGTGTCAGGGAGAGTCTTGTGTGAAGTGTAATGTCTTCTACATAAATGGATAATGATTTCAAGGACATCGCGTCTACTCAGATCAAGGAGACTAAGTGCATCTCACAAGGGAAGGTTTAAAGGGTTACACCTACCTATCCTATGCAAGACTTAACCGCAGAAATTTCACTGAAACTTTCGTGTATTTTTTACCGATCTCCATTCATGTGAGGGATTGTTGGAAAAATATTTTTGCAAAATTTTGGACACTATTTAACATATGTATATGTTATATATATTTATATTTTGCGTTTTTCTTGACGAGAGCTTCGCAACGAGCTAAAGAGTGTCAAAACTAGAGTTGATATGAATGAGATATCGTGTCTCAAAGTGAGGCACTTGGAACACAAAAATTGGAAAAGTGGGAGTATCCCACATCGCCCAAAACAAGAAATGAAAGCTTGTTTATGTAGGAATCTTGATATGAACCTCCAAATTTATTTGTTGGTTTTACTCCAACACCGACGTGCACGCGCGCATGGGGTGCAGATTTTAGGATTTCTGGGCCAAAATGGGTTCGAAGCTTCTGAACTCATGCGAGCCCGCGCGACCTGCGGACAGGAATGCAGCTCCGAAACCTCGCATACATGCGTATCTTTTTGCTGCAAATTTCGTTGTCATATATTTCCAGATTTTGTGTCCATTTATTTTTGGAACTGATTTGAACTTTGTAAACAAGTTAGACATAATCGGTTTAAATAAATGGAAGATGTTGAAATCATGTTTAATATTTAACAGATTTGCATATTTTGGCAGATATCTTTTCTTGGTCACCAAGATAGGTTTAGCCAATAAATTAAACACCTCTCATTCGGTTTTGGGAAACAGAAAAACGCAGCTCCACTACAGACGAATTCCAGCAATCTCTTCGATCAGAAACGCACAAGTTTTCCGCGATCTTTCAGGCAAGTTGTCAGATCCGGCTGTGTTAGGATCATATATTTGGGTGCTTTGGTGAATAGAGAGGTCTTGGAAGATGAAAGAACATCTTCATCATGTTAGTGAGAGAAACTAGAGAGAAGGGAAACTAGTGTGTGTTTTATTAAAGGAAAATGAAAGGATTACACTAAGAGTCTCACCCTCCTAGGAAAGTCTAGCAGGGTATTTATACCTAAACACATACAACTATGGCAAATTAACATAACAAGCCCATGTGTTTAAGCTAACAAAGATAGAAAGTGTAATCCTGTCAATGACGTTCCATTTACATGTTAGGAGCGATTCTAACAATCTTCCCCTAATGGTACGACATAAGGGATTACTTACAACATTTCCTACAAGTATAAAAATAAATAAAGAAAGGTCTTCATAAGCTCTTCAAATGTTGAGGATGATGAAAGTTTACGCTCTTTGTCTTCTTCTTGTACCTCGACTTGAGAACCGTTTCCTTCACTTGTAGGCAAATGATGTAATATGCATAAATTGAATTAACTTCCCACCAATTCATGCTGCATGTATTTAGCAGCTTCTCCGTACACTCCTTTTTGGCAAAGTTTCTGAATCAGCTTCCCCCAAAATGACAACCGTCTTCAGCAGATTCGAAACTTTGATGTAGTAACATTTCTTCTAACTGTTGAAGTTTTCAGTACGCAGCGGAATTTGTAGATGAGCCGTAAACCACACAAGGTAAATCTGAGTTATTGCGGAAAATCCGTTCGGGGGTAACATGCAAGAAATCAACAAGATCTTCTCACATATGTAGATGCTTCACACCAAACAATCTGCGAAAGACGAGATGAAACGACTTCCCCCGAAATGTTGCGGTCTATAGGAATAATAGTTACTTATGAATATGCAATTACTCGATAAAATAACCATGTGTAAGGCATCATAACATCATACTTAGGTAACTTCACACACGATAACTCTGTGAAAGTGAGACGATAACACCAGCTTGAGAAATTTGAACCACATATCATCTCATTTCTTCCCCCTGATTGAAGAAATTCATGAAAGGAGATGGTTTTCGCAAAAGTCGTCAAAGAAACAAGGCCTTGTACACTCTCTTCCCCCCGATGTTTTCAATGAATCAGAATCATACACCACGTATGTTAATGATGAATTGGAGACAACAAAACCATGTATATCCAACTAAGCGAACAATTGTGAAGTACCATAAATATCTCGTGAGAATCAACTGCTGATAAAACTTCTCTACTCGTGTATACTCTTCTCAGCTAACTCTTTTACCGACCCCATTATCATTCTGACGGCTTTTTGTAGTGACTACTGATGGAGAAAATCTAATATGACGAACTTGAGACTGAAGTAAAATAACCCGAACTTGTGACTTAAACTTGCACTATTGTCAGACGAAGAACCCTTTTTCTTAACACCATCGAAAAAGGGTAAACTTAAAGTTTCTCAAATTATCCACACCTTAGTGATAGTTATACATTGTGAGCACAACAACGTAACTCCTTACATTAGGTATAATTAGATGTTGAAACAAAGACCTTGATAGATCTTATGAGCACTCGTAGATCGTTAGTTATACTTATGTAATCACAAGCACACTAAAAGAAAATCTCTATAACTTGTATTCTGTAGCGGAACTTAAACACAAGCAATCACAAATAACTAAGAACACTTTGATCCTCTATGGATCTTTAAATTAACTAAAACTTTATTTTTCCAAATCGTCCATAACTCATACTATTGTGTTCCTTTTATAGACAAGGAACCCTAACCTGTTTCCCAAGAAACGTATAAACATAAAACTAAATAAGATATACATGATAACTTCCTAATAAAGCTCATGCATATCCTAACTAACTATAGAATACGCGGAATAACTATCTCCGCAGAAACCATCTACACGGCTTCACTACTTCATCAAAATTAGATCTTCAGCAGATTCCACACTACTTTAGCAGAATCCTTCAGCAGTAATTTCAGCATAATTCATACTTCACATAATTCCCAACACTAGACAAATCAAGTCTTTGTCATTCGCAACGGTTAAAGCTCGAACAAGGATCTCGAAGAATCATGCATCCAACCAACCCCAATATCTTCAGATACTAAGTACACGCATCCGTGATATTCCACTTCAACCTCAAATAAATAATAAAGAATTTTCGCCGTAGTCACATCTTACGGTTACATGCTCAAAACTAGCCTTCATTAACGGTTAAGATGAATTTGATAATGGTTTCCCGATCTTGTCAAAAAAATGTATCCCCGTGAAAGATTTGTCATCAACCAAAATACCACTCTTATCGTCAAATATTATACCAAAAATTTATCACTATGTATTAAAAAATACATTTGAATAATTAATTTTCAGCCCATTTAAATAATGATATATCACCAGCCCATATCGTGTGAAAGAACTTTTTGGGCCAATCCATTTGTTAATACCCGTATTTTTTAGCATAAAATCAGGCCCAAGTTGGTCCCAAATATACTCCAAACACTTAACCCTAAACACTTGGGTATAAGAAGAACACAACTAGCAACCCTAATCTCATTTTGTGCAGACAAAGTACATTTCTACAACCCTAATCACCCTTACCAACGCCCCCAAACTCCTTTCAACAAACCCTCTCATCTAACCGAATATCAACTCAATAAAAATTATCTTCGTATCATCTAATCTTAATCTCATTTCATCCTTTTTGTTGTTTTTGATTTTGATGAATCTTTGATTACCAAAACAAAAGGAGAAAACTGAGATCTTGATTAATATTGTAATACTTTTCCGATATGAGTCCGAGTTGTGTTTGATATACGTGAGGAGGTTTGAGATATTGAAAAGATGAACTTGATGTTGATGTTTAGAGTTGGGTTATGGATATGTTGAAGTAACTATCGTACCTTCATTTATGATATGTTTCTTTTTAAATTTGATGACCAATGAAGATTGAAAGCTAATCTGAGGTCTTCGATGAGTTTGGTATTTTGGTATTGTGATGAGGTTCTGTGGTCGTGGTCAAATTGCTTCTTTTCTTAAGGGTAACCTTTTGCTTATGCGTAAACATACGCGTAAACAAGTCTTACTTTGCGTAAACAGAGTTACTCGTAAGCCCTTATGCGTAAAGAAGAACCCTTATGCGTAAAGTTGGTCATAGGCGTAAACACACCTTACGCGTAGGGTTTCTTAGGCGTAAACGAGTGCTTATGCGTAGAAAATCTTACTCGTAAGTTAAACTTTTACGTAAGCTGAGGTTCTTACGAGTAACTTTCCAAGTTACTGGTAAATGGACTGAAGATGACCCTTAGGCCTAAAACTAGGGTTTTGACCTGTGTGACTTTTTTTCGACGATGATTACGACCAAGATCTCCGACCAGATTCATAAAAAAACCCAGAAAAAGCATAAATTGACCACTTTAGACCATATTTTGCAATGAAAGGTTACTTTGACCAGTTTAGACTGAGACCACTTTGACCACGAATAGTTCACGAGATGTATTCCAAAACCAGTAATAAAAGTTAACCACAACAGTTTTGACAAAAAATGATACAAGAACTTTTAAGAAACTATTAAGACAAGATAGTTATAAAAAATTTGTGAAAGGATATGTCCAAAAACAGTTTCAAAAAAATTAAAATTTTGACGAGTTATAGCATCACACAAATCAACCAAATATAAACCGACCTTGCTCTTGATACCAATGTTAGGATCATATATTTGGGTGATTTGGTGAATTGGTAGGTTTTGGAAGATGAAAGAACATCTTCATCATGTTAGTGAGAGAAACTAGAGAGAAGGGAAACTAGTGTGTGTTTTATTAAAAGAAAATGAAATGATTACACTTAAAAGTCTCACCCTCCTAGGAAAGTCTAGGAGGGTATTTATACCTAAACACATACAACTATGAAAAATTGACATAACAAGCCCATGTGTTTAAGCTAACAAAGATAGAAAATGTAATCCCGTCAATGTCGTTCCATTTACGAGTTAGGAGCGATTCCAACAGGCTGTACAACAGCTTTGTACGTTGTACCCTCGGAAACAGACGGCGAATCTGTTTTAAGGGAATTGTGTTAAACACGAGCCTCGTGCAACTGTCTTTACTACTTCGTCTAATTTTATTGAATAGTGTCTGTCTTCTGCTTCTACTCCATTCTGTCAGTTATTTAATTTTCCGTTAATTATATTCATTGTATCTGATTTATCTTATAAAAGTGTACACCGTTTGCCACATTGTGTGCTTGTAGCTTGCTTGAGTTCTTGATTGCCTTTAATAGAAGAGAATCATATCCAAGAGAATATATCTTATGTAAGGTGTTAACCCCACTTGTTTGATGTTTTATCCTTGTGTCCATGAAGCCTTCTAACTAGCTGACGCATTTCCTATGATGATATACATATTTATGCATAAATATCTAATAACAACAATGATACTATATACTATGTCAAAGTTTTATCGTTTATGATTTATAACTCAGCTAATCCCATTTTCTTAATGCCGAGACTTTCTCTTTTGTACGTCGAGCCCCGAGCTTTTCTGGTCCTCCTTTGAGTTTGGGTTCAATCGGATGAATCTGTCAAGTCAAGGAATAGTATTTATTCAAGAAATGAGATACGGGATACGCTATTAATAAACACTTTTGAATTTACGGATTATCATTTCTTTCTCACTTGCGCCAAGAAGGTTTGCATTATAATGTATGGTTTTAACCGGAGCATTATACAGCGCATGGCCATGCAAAGATGCATACACTACTGGCGCGCCTTCCATTTATATACTCAAATTCATTTTGCGTGTTTAGATAGATAGACTGATGTTAACTTTCAATCCTTAACCTCATATGTTCCCAGTCACTAACATGTTCTCCTACCTTTCCTAGTGGAATGGTGAAAGGTCCAACTTGCAGCTTTGCTGGCCCAATAAAAGGACCGATAACGTTAGTGGCCGGGAAATTAACATCAATCTATCTAGCGCAACATGCTAAGGGAGGTTAGTGGGAAGTTGAAGAACCAGAAACAATGGAAAGTGTTCTTCATGTGGGTGGAAGTAGATAAAAGGAGCATAAGCAGTAATCATAGATTTAAGTTGCTCGATAGTAAGAATGTTGTGTCGCCAGTTTCTTGTGGTTGCGCTTCCATGTTTTGGTTTTGGATCTCCATTCTGAAATGACACTCGAGTTACAACATGCAATAGAGGAATTCATATTCTAAAACCATTACATATAGTCATGTATATATAGGATTTAAGTGAAACTAGGCTAAGATAGTCATGAAGGCCACATGGAATTGTCTTTGAGAGAGTGAATAAGCATTTCAGTTAAGTCCAAGATCAGCAGATCATACTTCTTGCATTAGAGCACGTTTAGATATAAGTATTTAGGGGTATTCATGGGTTGGGTAATATCCGAAAACTGAAACCGAACTGAACCGAACTTGCCAAAACCGAACCGAGATGAATTAAATATTCGGTTTTCGGTTCGGTTATGGTTTTAGCAATTCAAACCAAAAACCGAACCGAAAACCGAATTTAAATAAATATATATATATATATATATATATATATATATATATATATATATATATATATATATATATATATATATATATATAGGGTGAGGTTATTGTCAGAACCAAATAAATTCCGAGAACTGCGAGAACCAACATCAACCAATTAGATTTTTTTGGATATTAAATTTTATTATATAATTCAAAAGGGTATAATGGTAAAAAAAACTTTTTTATTTTATTTTTGATTTTTTTTTTCAAAAAACGTTTTTTTAGTTCCCTAAATTCTAGGATTTATTTAATTTTATTTTATTATTATTATTATTATTTTTTTTTTGCATTATACCTGTTTAAAAAAAAAATACTATGTGCACATGTGTTTTGCATTATATGGCATTCGTATTTTTCACTTAAACATATGTGTTTTGTATTTACACATGTATTTTTAAGAAAATATTACATTAATATAAATACAAACAATAAATTTTTAATAATAGATTTATGCAATTTCAAAATGTACAAATTGTATTACTCTAATGAAATGATATTCAAATTTATCACAAACATCAGTATGTTTACACTTGAATTCAATTTTACTACACATATATGAAGCTTGCACATGTGCATAATCCAATGTCTGGTTTATCTTTTAGGCATGCACATGTATTCCTCGCCTAGTTCAAGAAACCATGAAATCTTCAAATGTATTTTTAATTCTTGTGCACATATGTTTTTATCGTCTCGCTTATCTTACTTGTTATAAACACATGTGCACTCTTTATATCAAGCATGGTCCTCATCTTTATCAAACATGTTTGGTACCTGAAACTTCAAAAAAATATTTTTTTTATCATAAGCAAGTAGCAAATACATATGCACAATTAACAACTTAAATGCATACCTTTTTTTCTTGATTTATACAGTCTTTAAACACATACGCACACCCTTTTCATTAGTTTTTTACCAGCCATAAAATGAGTGAAAACATATATGCGTAATATGTTTCTGACTTGTGCACATAAGACCAGATTCTTAACTTCTTTGAGAAATTAGTACAACCTTAATACAAAAAATAAAAATGCACCCTTAAATCAGAACTAAACACAAAATATCCTTATATTATAACTAAAAAGATATATGCACTTTCAATGTATTTAAACTCCGAAACTCTAAAAACACATATGTACAGAAGACATCAAATTCACTAGAACTATAAAAACACATATGTACAGAAGACACCAAATTCACTAAAAACGGTAAAAACACATATACACTCTCAATAACACATATGCACACTCCTTTTATTGATTTTGTATCGACCATAAAACATATATGTATATCAAAAACTATAATTTTTTTAAAGAAAAAGAACAACTATTGTATTAGGACCAATAGTATTTGAATATGTGTTCACATTGTTTCTTTATAACAACATCAATAATTTTATCTTGTGTAATAATCTGAATTAACAACACACGACGACTTCTAGCAATTTACATCCACAACAATTAAACAAACTAGAAATTTAATAATGACAAAAATGGTTGCTGATAAATTAGAAACACAAGAAATAAACAACTCAGTTATAAACATAATTCTCACGTACTTAAAACACATATGCACATCCTAACACACATGCATAATTTAAACATATATCGCATAGATCATAATAACAATCAACCACCAATTCTAACACATACACATACTTTAAAACATATATGCATACATTTTCATTGATTACATCAACCTTAAAAATACATATGCACATCCTTTCATTTATTAATACAAACCATAAAACACATATGCACACCTCTTTCGTTTTATTTATGCAATTCATAAAACCTTAAACACTAAATGAACTTTAACATATTAAATCAGTCGAAGGTTCTGCTTTTGTTAAATAATTCGAATGCTCTGCTTCAAATCAAAAGGTTTGAAATTCATTTAGGTATATTAAAAACTTGCAACATCCTAATCGTTTCCCCAAAATAATACTTAAATTAGATCACAACTGAATAGCAAAGGAAAACATTACATGTATTATAAACAACCCTAAAACCTTTATAGTTGCAGGTAAACCATAATACCAGCACCAATTACAGATGTATTTAAATTAAACACAGCCCCATATAACCCAGATCCAAAATCATGATTATAAAAAATTAAAGAGTTAAACAAACAGATGTTTCTATGCTTGTCAATAATACTTTCTATGCTTCTATCTCTACAACCTATAACATATTTATTTAATCTCATGAACGGCAACGGCTAAAAGTTTAACGAAATCCTACCCGTTGTAGAAGATGAGATCTGCTTCAGGTCGGTTACTTTTTTCTGAATATCATCGTTATCACACCCGTTGTAGAAGAGTTATCCAGATCTGCTTCATGTCGGTTACAACTGCGAAGGTCGGCTACAAAAAAAATGGTACAATCAAAAAACTATCCAGATCTGCTTCTGAATAACCGTTGTAGAAGAGTTATCCTGATCTGCTTCTGAATGGTACAATCAAAAAATGGTACAATCAAAAAAATGGTACAATCAAAAATGGTACACCCGTTGTAGAAGAGTTATCCAGATATGCTTCTGAATAACCGCCGATTTGATTTTTATATCAAATAATTATCTCATACTTCTGTTACAAAAAAAAAATGGTACAATCAAAAAACTATAAAATTACCTTCCATTATTAACCAAAAATACGGCCGATTTCATTTTTTAAGAATCCCAATTTTTTCCGATTGAAAAAAACCTAGTAATTGGGGATTGGGATTTTTTAAATGAAACCAATTTTTTCATTTAACACCCCTATAAGTATTAGCTGAAATTGGTCCGATAGCCTGTTCACATGAACAAGGTTCTTGACTATAATTTCATACAAAACTGTGGTTCTTATACCACTATTTTGCAAGCTTTGTGTATGTAATCTACATTACATTTATTGACTTTTTAACTCTTTTAATTAATTGTATTTTTAAACAATCCCTAAAATGAAAAATACATGTAATTATACATATTGTACAGACTGATAAAACACGCCTCACACAATTATCTAAGTGGAAGTTCGTCCATACTTGAACACTCCGGAGGAAACAGTTCCAATGGTTCGCAAGAGAAGTCTAGGCATCGTTCGGGTTGTCTAGTCCGGATTAAACCTGGCCGGGTAGAATAGTGAAATTATCCTGCTAAGGTGGTCCTATTTGTTAACGGCAAATATAATGAATTTCTAATGACTAGCATAACTTTTTAAATACACTTTCTTGAATAATGGGATGCTTATTAACACACATTATCTCTGCTTTATTGCTTTTTGAAATAAGCTGTCTTGGTTAACCAACTTCAAATACATATTCATTACAATTTACCTCAACTGAATTGGTACTCGACACACAATTAATGTATTCTACATTCCACTCACATTATAAGCATAAAACTTCATGAAAACAAAAATGCCATTCCAATGGATTTACTTTCACAGACCAAAGCTAATGGACCAAAAACAAACATATAATTCATTATAACAGGATGTAATCAATAATATTACTTTTATTAAAGATTTCCATTAATAGCAAGTATGTTTAAAGAGAAAGTAAACAACTTGAACAAAATCTCATGAGAAAAGATAAAAAAATCATTCACTTTCATCTCCATTCCAACTTGGAATCATCTTAGGGCCTGCAGGCCCTACTTGTGCAAATAGCTCATCAGGAAGCTTACTCACGATTCCGTTGACAATCATTTTAACATAGAATGGAAGTGGCAAGAACTTTATAGCCATCTTGGCCTCTTCTTTCCAGTAAGCATTTACTGTAGGACCCCATCTTCCTGTATAATCCAACCATGGTGGTGGGACAATATTATCAGCTCCATAATCAAGAGAAACAATTTCATAGCTCGATGGTGACGCAAGAATATCAAAGACGCGGTCACTTTTGGCAGCTTCGTCCACAAGTCCAACGGCAAAGGAGAATAGTGCTGATTTTCTTGGATAAACACTTTTGAATTCACGGATTAGCATTTGTTTCTCACTTGCATCGAGAAGATTTTTTGCATTATAAGTTATGGTTTTAACCGGAGCATTATAGAGTGCATGACCATGCAAAGATGCATACACTACTGGCCTTCCATTTATATACTCAAATTCATGAGCTTGTAACCATTTTCCCTTTGCATGTTGAGATAGATAGACTGATGTTAACTTCCCACTAACGTTATCGATCCTTAACCTCATATGTTCCCAATCACTAACATGTTCTCCTGCCTTTCCTAGTGGAATGGTGAAAAGTCCAACTTGCAACTTTGCTGCACCATTAAAAGGGTAATACAACCATATAATTATATCAGTGTAACGACCGCTTGCTCCTGGTTTGGCGTGTATATAAGCCACTGCATTGGTCAAAGAACCTTTCTTCACCTTATCTTGTAAAGGTTGTTTAGAAGGGAGGTCTAAGAAGGCACCATCTAATTGGCCATTGCGTGGAAGGTTGTCACCGTCGTTTGTGATCATATGAGGTTTTGGGTCAACTATTTGTGCGCCATTTTTAAAGAACCATGAAACAGATGACGGAAAGTATTCTTCATCAGGGTGGAAGTAGATCAAAGGAGCATAAGCACTGATCATAGATTTAATATGTTCGATAGCTGGACGAACAGGATAAACATCTTTGAAATACTTAGCTTCAAACCCTTCCGAATCTCCAAAATCAGTTGTCTCATGTGCAAAGCCCCCACCTGTTCCTGATCGAAAGATGTTTATTAAAATCTATTTAGTTTCTATAAGTCAATGTACGTATTGAAGCATAAAAAATCTTAATAGTGCATGAAAATCTTACTACTTCAAAACAAATTATATATTACCACAACAGAAATTATCGTGAATGATTAAGACATGTATGCAAGTATCTTTTATCTCAAACCACATATCATTAGATTTCATGTCTTGAAATCATAATATGACACATAATTACGAAATTTTTCTATGAAAAAAGACATTAGATGCATTATCACTTAGAGAATCCAACCTTTCTTCAAACACTTCTTTCATGAGAAAAGTCTTTGAAACATTTAGTATCAAACCTTTGAAAGAAAAAGCTATTGATCAAATGCATAATGCTAGCTTTTTAGTGACTAATTTGAAGAAAAAAAAAGAATTTATCAAGCTTGCATCGGAGATGCCCTTACGTCGTTGATGTATACAAAAAGCTAATATATCTTTAGAACTAAAACTTGAAATTGTAAGTATTGTACAGTTATTCGTAAAATATATACCAGTATATGAATTCCAATCCTAAATCCTGTAACGAAACTACAGATTCATAATTGATCAAAATAAGAAAAAATAAAAAATAAATAAATAATAAATAAATAAAAAATAAAATACAAAAGAAACATTTAACATTATCATGTAGAATCCTGTTGTCTTAATTGATACACTAGCAAAATGAATCTAAGCATCATGTTAATTGTATATAAGATGCACATGCCTGCATGTCGTCAAGTCACCATATATATAACCATAGTTTTAAAAACTTATATAAAAATCGGATTTTTAACAAAGAACTAGCTTGATCTTTCATTTAAGTATAAACAAATTAATAAGTGTACATTCTTAACAGTTTAGTATCAATGAACTCTGTAATTAAATAGCAACAAAATAAATTGTGTGACATCAATAACAAAAGAATTACTAGCAATCTTAAAGGTTTGAGATAACCTTTAGGAAAATCAAATGGTACAGCCTCCTCTTCGGCGTTGTTGAAGTAGTCATTATATGGGCGATATGCATTACAAGCAATCTGAAACATCAGAATAGCACAAAGCATATGAACTGCGATCTTACATAGACGAAAAGAAGACATTTTTGATTGAGTAATCCTAGAACACAGAATTGTTAAAGGAGTTGTGATGCAATGATAATGGTAGCAAAGGTCGGTATTTATATAGGTGAGTATTGTTAAGGTGGTTACACTTGCCATGTATGAGTGCTCATTGATTTTAGTAGAGATTGTCATGTATTAGAAACGATCTTATATACAATATGTAAGGAAACTAGATATACTTGTCAGAAGAGATTGTGAAATATATACGTACGCACATATGTTTTAAAAGATTTTACCTACCATATTTATAAGAAAATATGATTTGCTTGTCATGTAATCAAGCTTCATTTCATTTATACCTAAATAATGCCAAAAAAATAACGATATTTTGTATATAACCGTCATATTTAATTAGTTTGTTTTGTTACATTTTGTAGGTATACATTTCTAACGAGCCTACATTTGAGACTATGCCAAAGTTTCTTATGATTTATTAGTTAAATAATTTAAATAAAACTTAATTACAAGTTTAAAATAATGAACAGTGTATTCGATCTTTACTTATTTTCTTTTAGCCATCAAAGCTATGTTGGTAATATCAGTTGGCCAATCCGTCAGTAATGTGCGTCGGTAATTTCCGTTGATATTTAATGACGGATTAGAAATGGAAAACTCCGTTGGTGACTTTTGAAATACGTCGGTCAAATTACCGACGTAAATATTCAGTCCGCTATCCGTTAACAATGGTCGTTACTTACTAATGGATTTGGCCATCGGTGTGCCCTGTTTTCTAATATGATCTTGAGGGCTATTTTATATTCAAATCCTATTCAGAGACTAGAGGGAACTGAACTGACCCAACACTTCTAATGCAAGATAAATGACATATTGTGACTAAACAATAGTCATTAATAGACTAAAAAAGAGTTACTTAACGCATTTTAGGCTACTCTCATTGTTGAAAAAATAGTCACTACTCAAGCTATCACTGAAAGTCTATAAAAAGTATTTGTATCAGCTCTAATGACTCTTAGCTTCTTTGGTCAGGAAAACATTTAGTGAGTAAAAGTGTTTTTTTTAGTATTTTGTTTTGTATATTAGAGTCAAAATATGTGGTTTTGTGTCCCGCTTTCGTCATAGTCATAGACTCATAGTAGCAGAAATTCATCACGAGTTGTTATGTTTCATCCAATGTTCTGAGTATGTGATCTACCCGACCTAGTAACCGGGTCGACGGGTCAACCTGGTTTTATGCACATGTCCAAACACCCATTTTCTACTATCCAAATACCCATTTTGTCCAAACACTACTTTTGCTGTAAAAAAAACAGCAAAGAATCATGTTTTTCTGTTGTAAACAACAAATCATTCTAAACTGCCATAAATCCTATGAGATTACAAGTTTCATACTTCGAAAGACATAAATCCTACGAGATTACAAGTTTTATACTTCAAAAGACATAAATCCTACGAGATTTACAAGTTTTATACTTCAAAAGACAATACAAAAGCATAAACTTTAAGACGACACATCAATATCTTGCTATTGAGACATTGGAGTGTTATATGCATCAAGTCACGATCACTTAGGAGACTAAATTCACTATCATCGTCTTCCTCATCCTCGTCAAAAAATGCATAACCCTGGATACATTCAAGCGCATTTTTCACTTTCAACATCTTCTTAAAGTCACTGGATATGACCATAGCTTGCAAATCAATTTTATGATCAACCAAACTTTTTAAGGCAATAAATATTGTACCGAAACGAGTAGCACCCAGTTCAATGATTTCTCTCTAGCTAGGTCTTTCTCTCAACCAATTCAAGGGCCACTTATGAATATAAGTAAAAACGGTAATCATAGATGCGCGAGTGATGATTTCTTTCACATTATACAATTCTGAAACATCCTTTAATATAAGATCAAGACAATGTACTGCACATGGGGACCAAATAATAGTACAATATGGTTCACTTAACAATAACCCTGCATCTTTGTAATTAGCACCATTTTTGGTAACCATTTGAACTACATTCTTTACTCCAACCATTTCAACAATCTCAGAACACAAGTACACAAATTTTCAGCATTGCTCTCAATTTTGGATGCATCAGCATATTTAATAAATGAGATCCCACTAGGACAATAAACCAAGAAATTAATCAAAGGGCGTTGCCTAATATCCCTCCACCCATCACCCATAATCGCGCAACTACTATCAATCTATTGACTTTTATACGAGTTAATCAACAAAGAAACTCACTTTTTTGCATCTGCTAACAAATTCATCCTCAACGCATGATAACTATATGCTTTGTAACCAAAAAAAAAACACCGAAAATAAACCAAGAAATTAATAGAAGGGTGTTGTCTAATATCCCTCCACCCATCACAATAATCGCGCAACCACTATCAAACCATTGACTTTTGTACGAGTTAGTCAACAAAGAAACTGACTTTTTTGCATCTGCTAACAAATTCATCCTCAACGCATGATAACTAGATGCTTTGCAAACAAAACCAACACCGAAAATAAACCAAGAAATTAATAGAAGGTCATTGCCTAATATCCCTCCACCCATCACCCATAATCGCGCAACCACTATCAAGCCATTAACTTTTAAATGAGTTCATCAACAAAGGAACTGATTTTTATTGCATTTGCTAACAAATTCATCCTCAATGCATGATAACTAGATGCTTTGTAACCAAAACCAACATCGGCTATTTTATCTACTACGTGTTGAAAATAAGGAGAATTGCAAGCATTTATAGGTATACAAGCATCATAGAACCACATATCAATAGCCAAATCGACATCATGCAATTTTTCCTGACTTTGCATAGCTTTCTTAATAGTGGGTTGAGAAGAATCATTTATACCATTTGTAAAGAAAGGATGAGAACCTGATGTAGCTTTTCTTTTACCCGTTTTTAGTTGGATTACCTCTTGAACCTCTTGTTCTTCATCGTCATTAGATTTGACATTACTCTCACCTAAATCAGTAGCCTTCCTTTTTGGCTTATGGTCATTTTTTTAGAAGACCTTCCATGGCAAACCTAACATCCGGATCTACTTTTGTACACAATGCTACCTCACCCTATTGGCTACCAATATGTTTCTTAACTCTATTAATGCCACCACCACAAATTATTTTATAACAAAAGTTACAAATGAACGCTTTTTTCCCATTTCCTTCGATTTGTTGCGTATGATCCCATGCTTTATCTAACTTCATTCTTATACTCGATTGAGTCGATTGAACTGATGTATGAGATTGAGACCCACTTGGTGCTTTATCTTTAGGATCCATACTCTTATAATAACAAAATACAAAAACAATCCAAATAAATACCATGATATGTCTAAGATATGCATACTGTCGTCATATCAAACAAAAATAAAACATGAAAACAAATTTTATAAACAACCCATTATGCTAAATTGGTATTTGTTATTCCAAATTACATCTAAACTTTATACAGTAGTTCAAATGCGAGGAACATCCGAAAAGATTACTAACATTAAAAAAAATGTGAAAATTACCTCCATCACTTATATGGGGTTACTGCATGCTGTTGCAAGGTATTTGCTAACGATTATGATTGTTTGTTTCACCGGAAGTTTTTCATAGGTGAGCTAGGTTATTTGCATGGTGATTGCACACTAAAGATGGGTTTGAAAAAAAGGGTGAAAAGTGGTACAATAGGGTAAATGTACTATGTATGTTTTATCAGTATTTAAAAATAGATAAAAAGGAATTCGGCCGGAATTGTTGTCCCGGGTTTCTAAAAAACCGATAGTTCAAACTGGGTTTCACATACTCACTAAATCGGTTATTTTGACCCGTTTTTTGGTCGGAACCAGTTCGACTGGTTAACCCGGCCGGGTTCCAAAACATTTGTATTTGAGTAATGATATATGTAAGTTTACTACTTTAATATAGTTTTTTTTTGGTTAAAGGGATTAGTATCTTGGTAAATATATTACTCCAAAAAAAGCATATTACTTCAACAACAAAAAAAGCAATATGGTACTAAAGATGTAGGTAAATCCCACATCTCAACCCGCTACAAAGACGGGAAACAAACGAACCATATGAGCTTTAACTTAAACCTGTCATAATAGTCCGCTATCCGTTAACAATGGTCGTTACTTTCTAATGGATTTGGCCATCGGTGTGCCCTGTTTTCTAATATGATCTTGAGGGCTATTTTATATTCAAATCCTATTCAGAGACCAGAGGGCACTGAACTGACCCAACACTTCTAATGCAAGATAAATGACATATTGTGACTAAACAATAGTCATTAATAGACTAAAAAAGAGTTACTTAACGCATTTTAGGCTACTCTCATTGTTGAAAAATTAGTCACTACTGAAGCTATCACTAAAAGTCTATAAAAGTATTTGTATTAGCTCTAATGACTCTTAGCTTCTTTGGTCAGGAAAACATTTAGTGAGTAAAAGTGTTTTTTTAGTATTTTGTTTTGTATATTATAGTCGAAAAATATGTGGTTTTGTGTCCCGCTTTCGTCATAGTCGTAGACACGTAGTAGCAGAAGTTCATCTCGAGTTGTTATGTTTCATCCAATGTTTTGAAAACCGGGTATGTGATCTACCCGACCGAGTAACCGGGTCGATGGGTCAACATGGTTTTATGCACATGTCCAAACACCCATTTTCTACTATCCAAATACCCATTTTGTCCAAACACTACTTTTGCTGTTAAAAAACAGCAAAGAATCATGTTTTTCTATTGTAAACAACAAATCAAAATTGCCATTAATCCTATGAGATTACAAGTTTCATACTTCAAAAGACATAAATCCTATGAGATTACAAGTTTTATACTTCAAAAGACATAAATCCTACGAGATTTACAAGTTATATACTTCAAAAGACAATACAAAAGCATAAACTTTAAGACGACACATCAATATCTTGCTATTGAGACATTGGAGTGTTATATGCATCAAGTCACGATCACTTAGGAGACTAAATTCACTATCATCGTCTTCCTCATCCTCGTCAAAAAATGCATAACCTTGCGTTTGAGAAGGTGGTTCTTGTTCAAGCATACTCTTCAATTGATCATAATCTAGCTCTCCTTGCGCCTCTTCTTCGACCACCCAAAAATCATTATCATCAATACATTCATATTTAATTGGGTCGTAGACCTCTTATCAACATGGAGCCTATAAAAAATATACCAAAAGAGTAACATGTAAAAACAAAAATATGTCACAATTACACACACATTGTATTGAACTGTATAATACATGTGTCTAAACGCAAGTTGTAATGAACATACACAAAGTCATTTAGCCTATAATATTCCAATATTTCTCCTTTTCGTGTGAATCCTTTCAAAACACTCCAATTACATTCACAACCCGAAGAAGATGCAGTTCGGCTTAATATCATTATAGCAAAGTTCTGCAATATGGGAGAATCTCCACCAAACAATCTCCACCACTCATATAATATAAAAATGGTTAGAAAAAAATATTTTGTAACAGCATACTAATATATTTCACAATAAGTTACAAAAAAGATATAATGTTACCTAGACGATGTTTAGTACGAGCTTGAACAACACTAATCCTACCAAAGTTACCCTTGTTGTCCCAAAAATTGTCCTAAAGCCCTATTATTATCTATAAGTTCGCCACTAGAATAATATTTCACAACCATTTTAGGAACTCCGTTAAACAAGCGCATTTTTCACTTTCAAAGTCTTCTTAAAGTCACTGGATATGACCATAGCTTGCAAATCAATTTTATGATCAACCAAACTTTTTAAGGCAATAAATATTGTACCGAAACGAGTAGCACCCAGTTCAATGATTTCTCTCTAGCTAGGTCTTTCTCTCAACCAATTCAAGGGCCACTTATGAATATAAGTAAAAACGGTAATATAGATGCGCGAGTGATGATTTCTTTCACATTATACAATTCAGAAACATCCGTTGATATAAGATCAAGACAATGTACTGCACATGGGGACCAAATAATAGTACAATATAGTTCACTTAACAATAACCGTGCAACTTTGTAATTAGCACCATTTTTGGTAACCATTTGAACTATATTCTTTACTCCAACCATTTCAACAATCTCAGAAAACAAATTACACAACGGTTCAGCATTGCTCTCAATATTGGATGCATCAACATATTTAATAAATGAGATCCCACTAGGACAATAAACCAAGAAATTAATCAAAGGGCGTTGCCTAATATCCCTCCACCCATCACCCATAATCGCGCAACTACTATCAATCTATTGACTTTTATACGAGTTAATCAACAAAGAAACTGACTTTTTTGCATATGCTAACAAATTCATCTTCAACGCATGATAACTAGATGCTTTGTAACCAAAACCAACACCGAAAATAAACCAAGAAATTAATAGAAGGGCGTTGTCTAATAGGGCAAATGACAAAAAAATGCATCGAACTTGACACTTTTTATGATTGTGTGTAGCCAACTATTTTTTTCTTATTGTGTGTACTGAACTTTCAAAATTCGATTATTGTGTGTATTTTGTGACCATTTTACCCTTAATTTTTTCAAATTTCGAATGGTAAAATGGTCATTTTACATGGCATAATAGTCACAAAATACACATAATGGTCGAAATTGGAAAGTTCAGTACATACAATAAGAAAAAAAATAGTTGGCTACACACAATCACATAAAGTGTCAAGTTCGATGCATTTTTTTGTCATTTGCCCTTGTCTAATATCCCTCCACCCATCACAATAATCGCGCAACCAATATCAAACGATTCACTCTTGTACGAGTTAATCAACAAAGAAACTGACTTTTTTGCATCTGCTAACAAATTCATCCTCAACGCAGGATAACTAGATGCTTTGTAATCAAAACCAACACTGAAAATAAACCAAGAAATTAATAGAAGGGCATTGCCTAATATCCCTCCACCCATCACCCATAATCCCGCAACCACTATCAAGCCATTGACTTTTAAATGAGTTAATCAACAAAGGAATTGATTTTTATTGCATTTGCTAACAAATTCATCCTCAATGCATGATAACTAGATGTTTTGTAACCAAAACCAACCTTGGCTATTTTATCTACCGCGTGTTGAAAATAAGGAGAATTGCAAGCATTTATAGGTATACAAGCGTCATAGAACCACATATCAATAGCCAAATCGACATCATGCAATTTTTCCTGACTTTGCATAGCTTTCTTAATAGTGGGTTGAGAAGAATCATTTATACCATTTGTAAAGAAAGGATGAGAACCTGATGTAGCTTTTCTTTTACCCCGTTTTTAGTTGGATTACCTCTTTAACCTCTTGTTCTTCAACGTCATTAGATATGACATTACTCTCACCTAAATCAGTAGCCTTCCTTTTTGGCTTATGGTCATTTTTTTAGAAGACCTTCCATGGCAAACCTAACATCCGGATCTACTTTTGTACACAGTGCTACCTCACCCTATCGGCTAGCAATATGTTTCTTAACTCTATTAATGCCACCACCACAAATTGTTTTATAACAAAAGTTACAAATGAACGCTTTTTTACCATTTCCTTCGATTTGTTGCGTATGATCCCATGCTTTAAACTTCATTCTTATACTCGATTGAGTCGATTGAACTGATGTATGAGATTGAGACCCACTTGGTGCTTTATCTTTAGGATCTCTACTCTTATAATAACAAAATACAAAAACAATCCAAATAAATACCATGATATGTCTAAGATATGCATACTGTCGTCATATCAAACAAAAATAAAACATAAAAACAAATTTTATAAACAACCCATTATGCTAAATTGGTATTTGTTATTCCAAATTACATCTAAACTTTATACAGTAGTTCAAATGCGAGGAACATCCAAAAAGATTACTAACATTAAAAAAAATGTGAAAATTACCTCCATCACTTATATGGGGTTACTGCATGCTGTTGCAAGGTATCTGCTAACGATTATGATTGTTTGTTTCACCGGAAGTTTTTCATAGGTGAGCTAGGTTATTTGCATGGTGATTGCACACTAAAGATGGGTTTGAAAAAAAGGGTGAAAAGTGGTACAATAGGGTAAATGTACTATGTATGTTTTATCAGTATTTAAAAATAGATAAAAAGGAATTCGGCCGGAATTGTTGTCCCGGGTTTCTAAAAAACCGATAGTTCAAACTGGGTTTCACATACTCACTAAATCGGTTAGTTTGACCCGTTTTTGGGTCGGAACCAGTTCGACTGGTTAACCCGGCCGAGTCGAACCGGGTTCCAAAACATTTGTATTTGAGTAATGATATATGTAAGTTTACTACTTTAATATAGTTTTTTTTGGTTAAAGGGATTAGTATCTTGGGTAAATATATTACTCCAAAAAAAGCATATTACTTCAACAACAAAAAAAAAAAGCAATATAGTTCAAAAAATGTAGGTAAATCCCACATCTCAACCCGCTACAAAGACGGGAAACAAACGCACCATATTATGAACAACTACTAAACAGACACAAATGAAAAAATCGTCTAAGTTTCCTACAAAGATTAATATCGTTCGCCTCACAAAATGCCCGATGTTCATTTGTTAAACCATCAAGGTCATAAGTGTCATAGGTATCATAGTCTTCGTCTTTAAGCAAACTAGCAAAATATGCATCTCCACTAGTCATGAAAGTAGCAGTCTCATCGTAGACATTCGACCTCATCACTGTCACTATCTTCCATAAACTGTTCCACCTCCTTAATGGTATCCCCAACATTATCTTCCCTTGAACTCGCCGCCTTCTCAAATATATTTTCAATTTCCTTCAACGCTTTAAATAAGTTATTAAGAGTAACAAGATTTATACCATCTGAATTCCCATGTTCCTACTAGCAGAAGTCATAGCCGTATTAGTAGTGGTATCTTTTGAGGTTGAAACCCTATTTGTATATGTCGAACTCTTAATATAGTTATGCATATAAAGAGCAGGATGGAATATTTTCACCACACTAAGCTTGATAAACAAGCTATATGAGTAATTACTAGTATAAGTTATTAGATGTGTTACTGTTTTTGTTAATAAAACATACAAATTCATAGGATTCGACACAGAAGAACAAGCGAAAAGGCCATGAAGATGATAGAAAGTGAAAGGGCCATTAGATTCAAGTTTCCTGCAAAGTTGGTCCTATTTGTTAACGGCAAATGTAATGAATTTCTAATGACTCACATAACTTTGTAAATACGCTGTCTTGAATAATGGGATGCTTATTAGCACACATTATCTGTTTTATTGCTTTTTGAAATAAGCTGTCTTGAATAACCAACTTCAAATGCCTATCCATCACAATTTACCTCAACTGAATTGGTACTCGACACACAAGGGCTACGATATGATCAAAACTACTGAATTGTTATGTTTCATCTTAAAGACCCACAATTAATGTATTCTACATTCCAATCACATTATATGCGCAAGACTTCATGAAAATTAAACGAAAATGCCATTCAAAGTAAAATAACAAGCTGCCAATGGATTAACTTTCACAGTACCAAAGCTAATGGACCAAAAACAAATATATAATTCATTATAACAGGATGTTATCAATAATATTATTTTATTTCAGATTTCCGTTAATACCAAGTTTGTTTAGAGAGAAAGTAAACAACTTGAACAAAATCTCCAAAAAAGATAAAAAATCATTCACTTTCATCTCCATTCCAACTTGGAATCATCTTAGGGCCTGCAGGCCCTACTTTTGCAAATAGCTCATCAGGAAGCTTACTCACGATTCCGTTGACAATCATTTTCACATAGAATGGAAGTGGCAAGAACTTTATAGCCATCTTGGCCTCTTCTTTCCAATATTCATTTACCGTAGGACCCCATCTTCCTGTATAATCCAACCATGGCGGTGGGACAATATTATCAGCTCCATAATCAAGAGAAACAATCTCATAGCTCGATGGTGACGCAAGAATATCAAAGACACGGTCACTTTTGGCAGCTTCGTCCACAAGTCCAACGGCAATGGAGAATAGTGCTGATTTTCTTGGATAAACACTTTTGAATTCACGGATTAGCATTTGTTTCTCACTTGCATCAAGAAGGCCTTTTGCATTATAAGTTATGGTTTTAACCGGAGCATTATAGAGTGCATGACCATGCAAAGATGCATACACTACTGGCCTTCCATTTATATACTCAAATTCATGAGCTTGTAACCATTTTCCCTTTTCGTGTTGAGATAGATAGACTGATGTTAACTTCCCACTAACGTTATTGATCCTTAACCTCATATGTTCCCAATCACTAACATGTTCTCCTGCCTTTCCTAGTGGAATGGTGAAAGGTCCAGCTTGCAACTTTGCCGCACCATTAAAAGGGTAATACAACCATATGACTATATCAGTATAGTTACCGGTTACTCCAGGTTTTGCGTGTATATAAGCCACTGCATCGGTCAAAGAACCTTTTTTCACCTTATCTTGTATAGCTTGATCAGAAGGGAGGTCTAAGAAGGCACCATCTAATTGGCCATTGCGTGGAAGGTTGTCACCGTCGTTTCTGATCATATGAGGTTTTGGGTCAGCTATTTGCGCGCCATTTTTAAAGAACCATGAAACAGATGACGGAAAGTATTCTTCATCAGGGTGGAAGTAGATCAAAGGAGCATAAGCACTGATCATAGATTTAATATGTTCGATAGCTGGACGAACGGGATAAACATCTTTGAAATACTTAGCTTCAAACCCTTCCGAATCTCCAAAATCAGTTGTCTCATGTGCAAAGCCCCCACCTGTTCCTGATCGAAAGATGTTTATTAAAATCTATTTACTTTCCATAATTTAATGTATTAAAGCATTAAATATCTTAATAGCATGCACCTTAATTATATCACAAATCTTACCTAATTCAAACAAATTATATATTGACCACAAAGAATTACCCTAAGATATATGTATATATACAAGTATCTTTTTATCTCAAACCAGATATCATTAGATTTTCAGTCTTAAAATCTACTACTACATAATACTAGATTGTAGATACTGTAACTACTAAAACGTACATACCAATAATGCAATTATATGAAAAATGAAATTACATGCATGATCACTTACTTTATTAATGTATATGAAAATCTAATAGAGTGCATCTTTTAGAACTAGTAATTGAAATTGTAAGTATCATAAAATATACACCAGTTTTTGAAATCCGATCCTAAATACATCGATGAAACTACAAATTCATAATCGATCAATATCAAATCCTATCATATTTTGAGTACACTACATTATCAAAAATGAAACTAGTTAAGCATCATAACCAAAAGTTTATTGCATGCATGCATGCCGCGAAATTGCACGCTTTGGAAACTTATAAAAAAAGGATGTACGTTTAACCAAGATCTTGATTAATCTGACATTTTAGTATACACGAGAAATCGCAAATTCGCAGACAACATAATAACAATAAACTTTGCAATGTAACTAGATTAAATAGGAAATTAAACCTAATGACATCAATGAAAAAAGTAAATAAAACTCTTCTTAATGGATCATAACTAGAGATAACAAAATGTATGCACCTTCGAGATAATCAAATGATATGGCCTTCTCTTCCGCGTTGTTGAAGTCATAATACGGGCGATATGCATTACAAACAATCTGAAACATCAGAATTGCAGTAAGCATATGAACTGCGAGCCTACATAATGGAAGAGAAGACATTTTTTTGATTGATTGATCCTAGAACACAGAATTGTTAAAGGAGTTGTGATGCAATGAACGTGGTAGCAAGGGTCGGTATTTATATAGGTGAGTATCGTATAGGTGGTTACACTTGCTATGTATGAGTGCTCACTGATTTTAGTAGAGATTGTCATCTATACAATATGTAAGGAAACTAGATATGCTTGTCATAGGATATGCGAAAAATATACAAATACTTTTTAAAAGATTTCATCTATCATATTTAAAAGAAAATAAGATTTTCTTGTCATGTAAGCAAGCTTCATTTCATTTATGATTAAATAGTGCAAAAAAAATAACGATATTTTGTATATAACCGTCTTATTTAGTTGGTTAAATTGGTTATACTTGCAATTAGTTAGTATTGTTACATTTTTTAGATATACATTTCTAACGAGCTAGCCTATATTTGAGAGTAGGCCAAAGTTTCTTATATTTTTTTACTTAAATAAATCATTGATCACAAGTTTATAATAACGGACAGTTTATTCTTTTCTTATTTTCTTGTAGCCCAAGAGGTTATGTTTAATAAACTTTAACATGCAAGCTTGAAATGATGTAACTATGGTTTACAAATAGTCTTTAAATTATGGGAGAATTGCATATATACGTAGTAAAACATGTATATTTACATATTTATTCAAAATATAAGTTCTAATATATGTATAATAGTATGTAAACATGTTTTGAGAAAATATACAATATTTCAATAACTTTGCAATAAAGTTAAATATTTTGATAATACCTCAATTCATAGTTTTGTAAAATCTAAGACTTTTCTATAAAATTATATTAATTTTTTATACTTATATAGGTATAATATTCGTTCACGTGGACTTTTACATAATTTTTTCAATATGTGTTAATTTCGATTAATATTTATTATAGAATTTTGCTGCACGAAGGATTTGACTATGTTTAATTGACATAGTGTTTGGGTTAATGTTTAAATTTAACTATTAAGTTTAACTGCCATAGCACATAATAACCCTTAAAAATATACGTGTTGTTGATATATGTACAATCTCTTGAATTTAGTTTCATCTCACAAGTAACCGTGTAGGGTTGTGCCTTTATTTTGATATGTATATTCGTGTTAATCATAATTTTAGCCGTATTTAATTTTTATACATGTGTTCGCACGAGTTAAACTTATAAAAAAAATCATGAGTCGTTATTGAATACGAATATAAAAAAAAATGTTTTTCAGGATATTCTTAGTCAATCTCATAAAAATGAATAACATGAATCATTCGTACATATATAATCTCGTGTATTCATTTACATATCACGGAAACTTGTGCTTTCATTTTGATATTTATAAATCCGCGCATATACATTATTACTGATAATAATATTTATAATAACAACAATATACATGTTTTATTTTTTCTTTATAAAGTATAAAGTATATGGGGTTCAAAGATTAAGGGGTATTTATTAAATTTACAAAGTTATTAAAAACATAGAAACTCATAAGCTTACTTAAGTCCATATAATTTATTGGCAACAAAAGTTTTATTAACTCTTTTTTTTAATTTTTTTTACAAAATTACCACATGTATTTTTATACATATTATATTCTTGGATAAAATTTAGATTAGTTTGACCAATTGAAGCCAATTTGACTTTAATTGGCCAATAATGCTTTATTTCGGCTACGTGACAAAATTGAGCATTCTCATTAGTTTGATATTCGTATTGGATATGAGTGGGAACCCCCTCATTGTAGTACTTGCTTGTTATATGGTCATTCTCTTGATGATTGTCTCAAAGTACCTCCTAAACGTGCGGTTAATGGGATAGATAAAGGCAAGGGTCAAAGTTCGGGTGTATCAAAGAAGGTTTCAAATTCTAACGATGGTTTTAAGGTTGTGAGGCGAAAAAGAGCTAATTCAAAGAAGTTTAATGGTGTTCTAATGAACAAGTTTGAGTATGGGCCTGTTGCACCAAAGAATGCCAAGGTTTTTAATTCAAAAGATAACACAAATGAGGATTCTACGTCTAGACAACCGAAAATGGATGCTAAAGTGGTAAGTATTTCTAATGCATTTGGTGTTCTAGGTGAATTGGATGAGGCTTTTAATGCTAATGTAGAACCTAGTGGTAATGTCCCTACACCTTTGGTTGGTACGGCATCTGATTGTCCAATTACTACACATTTGATTGCAATTATTAATGAACTGGAAAGTCAAATAATTGATGAGAAGCTTGTGTTAGTGGATGATAATAGGAAGCCACTAAAACCTTGTAAATTAACACTTCCTATTTCTAAAAAGGGTGTTGATCCGGATAATACGGATAATGATGATGAAGTGACCGAGGTCTATAATGAAAATGCTACTTATATGGCATCTACGAGTTCCAAGGTTAATGAAATCTCTAAAAATGGTGTTAGAGTGTGTAGGAAGAGTTTATACGAGCAATGGAAGGAGGAGACCTGTGATGAAGACTCGTATGATGATGATGATTTTAAAGACTGTGGTTTGACTGAGTTTGCTACCGCTTTTGACATTAGTCTCCGTAGTCAAATTAGATAGGGTCTTTAATAGGTCTCATAAGTTTGGCATGTCATTCTTATGCTAGATTAGGTGTTAAGCACAGTAAGAGCGTTTGTTTTGCCTTTTTGGGCTGAGATGTGGGACTCACGAATATCCATTATACTTATTTTTACCAGGGTTTTGAATCAAAAAATAAATAAATAAATAAATAAATAAATAAATAATAATAAAAACTTCAATTGTTCAACATAAATTTTTCACTTTTGGAAATCTCTTATTATATGTAAGAGATTTGAAAGTAACGTTCACGTAATACACAATGGAAAAGCTACATTTTTTTTATCATATCAATGAGAGAGTTCAGTTATAAAATCGAGTTTTCTGATTGGCAAATAAAAGTCAAAATTTGCTTCAATTTAGTCAAGATCATTTAAATTTCATCTAACAAAATAAATATGTATAAAATACATGTGTCGATTTTATAAAGAGAAAAAACAAAAAACAAAATACAAAAATATGGGAAATTAATAAAATTTTAGTTGTTAAATTTTTGATAATTTTTTTTTAAAAGGCAACGTATATTAAAAGAGGCAAAAAAAAGACAAATTACACAATAAATGGCATATCTCCTCAACAAGCTAACTAAAGAGAATAGGACCCAAAAAAAACGCAACAAATAACACATTAGAATGACAGTGACATGGAACCAAAATTAAAATATGGGGACACTTAAACAACCCATGACCTGACAATTCCAAACAATATACTCACCACTATCCCATGGCCCACCCCAACTATAAGAATAAAAAGCCAAGAAGAGCCAAATGGGACCAAGACTACTGATGCAACTTTCTTGATAAAGCTACTATATCTTTCACACATTGTAGGAGCCAGTCATAATAAAATACCCACTGACAAAACTAAATATGCAGTCACTTGAATTGTAGTCCGACTACACACTAGAATTACCAGGAACTAACCATAACTTACTACACTTAAAATATTGCAGCACCTATGTAACTCCAGAATTACCAGCATTGCTGTTGACAGTAATGAGTAGAGAGAAACACACAGTTCACACAGTGAAAATGATTCTCCTTATTACTTCAAAATGAAAGATACAAAGGTTTTATACAGTAGAAACAGATGGGAGGAAGGAGATGGGAGGAAGGAGAAAAGAATAACCGAAAAGTTACAAAACAAACCCTACACTATTTCAATGTTCCAATATGAGTCCTTCAACTATTAACCAACCCCTCTTTTACACTCCCCCTCAAGTTGAGAGGTGGAAGGACTGCAAGCTCCCAACTTGGACATTAATTTAGAATGCTGATCTGCTGGAAGAACTTTAGTAAACACATCAGCCAGCTGGTCTTTAGTGGAAACATGAGAAGGTAGGACTTCCCCATTCTTGACTTGATCCCTTACATAATGGCAATCCACTTCTATATGCTTTGTTCTGGCATGGAAGACCGGATTGGCAGCTATATATATGGCAGCTTGATTATCACATTTCAAATCTACAGGACCAAGATCTTTGAGCCCCAAATCTTTCAACAATGTCACCAGTCAAGTAACTTCACAACATGTTAGGGCCATAGCTCTGTATTCAGCTTCAGCTGATGATCTAGACACCACTTGTTGCTTCTTAGATTTCCATGAAATAGGTGATTGACCCAGCAAAATACAATAGCCAGTGGTGGACCTTCTTGTCATAGGACAACTAGCCCAATCACTGTCACAATAGGCAGTCAAATGAACAGCTGAACCATTAGCTAATAATATACCTTGACCTGGTGAATTCAACAAATATCTCATCAAATGTTTCACTGCTTGCATATGCACTGATGTAGGATTTTGCATAAACTGGCTCAACAACTGCACAGTATAGCAAATATCAGGTCTTGTTATTGTGAGATATATGAGTTTGCCTATGTATCTTCTGTATACTTCTGGATCAGGTAAAGGAGTTCTCATGTCTGCTTGCAACTTGATATGAGAATCCATAGGCAACTTGTATGGTCTTGCATTAGTCAAACCAGCTTCTTGAAGTAAATCAGTAGTGTACTTCTTTTGAGAGATGAAAATGCCTTGGTCACTTTTGCACACCTCCAGTCCTAAGAAATAATTCATCTGACCCAAATCCTTCATGTGAAAATGAGTACTTAATTGTGTTTTAAGAGCTTGAATCTGAGTGTTGCTAGAACCAGTGATTAGAAGATCATCAACATAAACAAGAACTGCTGTAAAGGATTCAGCATCTGTCTTGATGAACAATGAGTAATCAGCCTTAGATTGAGTATAGCCAAAGGACAACAATGCTGAAGAGAGTTTAGCAAACCACTGTCTAGGTGCTTGTTTGAGGCCATACAAGGACTTCTTGAGTTTGCATACTAAACTTGAATCAGCAAGAACATTTTGCACACTCTCCCCCTTTCCAATATACCCTTGAGGCATTTGCATATACACTTCTTCAAAGAGATCACCATGGAGAAAGGCATTAGACACATCCATTTGACAAATTTCCCAACCTTTCATGGCTGCCACTGCAAGTAAAGCTCTAACAGTCACCATTTTTGCCACTGGAGCAAAAGTTTCTTCATAGTCAACACCTTTTCTTTGCCTATTCCCATTCACTACAAGTCTAGCTTTCTTCTTGTCAAGTGTACCATCAGCTTTGAGTTTGATTTTGTAGATCCAATGACAAGCAATAGCTTTCTTCCCTTTAGGTAGAACAGTCACTTCCCATGTATCATTCTCCTCTAATGCTCTTAGCTCCAAATTCATTGCATTACACCAGTCTTCTTCTTTAACTGCTTCTTTGAAGTAAGTAGGTGCTGACTGAGCCACCAAAGCACATAGAAAAGCATGAAATTGAGACTGAAGAGGAGTAACTGACACTTGATTAGCCTTTGGTTGATGAATTGGTGTTACATAATCTTTTAGCCAGCTTGGAGCACTTGACACTCTAGTGGATCTTCTGATTCCTGCATCTTGAACACTAGTGACGGGAATGAAAGATGGTGCAGTGTGAACAACATCAGCAGATTCATGAACAACATCAGCAGAATCATGAACAACATCAGCAGATTCATGAACAACTTCAGCAGATTCATGAACAACTTCAGCAGAATCATGAACAACTTCAGCAGTAACAAAGGGCTCATGAACAGGTTGTGTTGTGGACACAAAATCTTCATACCACAATGGTGAAGAAATGGGTGCAGGCACAGGTTGAAGAACTTGCAACATACTTGTTTTAGAGTAGGGAAATATATGTTCATAGAAGACAACATCTCTTGACACAAACCTTGTATGATTCAGCAAATTCAGAAGTTTGTACCCCTTTTGATGTTGTGGATAACCCAGAAATAAACAAGGTACACCTCTGGAATCAAATTTGTCAGCAACTCTGGAAGGATTACTAGCCATTGCTAAACAACCAAACACCCTTAGATGACTATACTCAGGTTTAGATTGCAACAAAACTTCATAAGGTGTCTTAAATTTCAACACAGCAGTGGGAAATCTGTTAATGAGATATGTTGCAGTGATAACACAGTCACCCCAATAATGTACAGGCAAATGAGCATGCAATCTTAGGGCTCTAGCTATCTCCAATATGTTTCTATGTTTCCTTTCTACCCTCCCATTTTGCTGAGGTCTATCAACACATGAAGTTTGATGCTCTATTCCCAGTGAGTCCATAAAAGGGCCTATAGATCCTTTGAGAAATTCTAAGGCATTGTCTGATCTCACCACTTTTATATCTTTTTCAAACTGCTTCTTCACAAAAGTAACAAATGACTTGAAAGTAGCAAAGGCATCTGACTTTCTGACTAGTAAATATGTCCAAACAGCTCTACTACAATCATCAACTATAGTGAGAAAATACTTATGATTCCCTATGGTTGGAACTTTATAGGGTCCCCAAATGTCTATATGAATGAGCTGAAATGGAACTTTGGAATGAGATTTACTAGCAGAATATGGAAGTTTTGTGAATTTTGCCATTGGACAAGTCAAACAAGAATTCTCATTAGAATGAGATACACTTTCAGGAACAGAAGTAATATGTTTGAAAGTAGAATCAGAAATGTGACCAAGTCTATGATGCCACAAACTGTAAGAATTATTGAAAACACTAAAAGCATAGTTTGTTGGAACAGAACAGTTTGAGAAAAATGAAAATAGACTACAATCTTCAAGGGCAGACACAACCATTGAAGAAAGTTGAGAATGAATTTGATCCAGAGGAAGATTGAGTAGATGATAGAGGCCAGCTTGCTTTTTACCCAAGCCCAACACCTTCCTGGTTTTCAAGTCCTGGATAACACAGAATTTCTCATAAAATGTAACAAAGCAATGAGAATCTTTTGTTAGTTTAGAGACTGACAAAAGCTTGAATTTGAAGGAAGGAACTATGAGAACATTGTTTAGCTTAAGTCCATTTTGTAAAGCAACATTGCCTACTTTGGAAATGACTGAAGTATGTCCATTTGGCAAATTAATAACCTGTTTACACTTAAGAGCCTCAACATCATTCAAATCATTGCTATCTGGTGACATATGATCACTTGCCCCTGTATCAATTATCCATCCTTCTATAACCCCATTCACACAAGAAAAGCAGTAAAGTGTACCTTCTCCAAAAGGATGTTCCAATGCATTGGTCTCATCAGTGGTCTGATTGAAATGAGGAATACTCTTCATTAGTTGCTCAAATTGCTTTGAAGTGAAGACCACATGACCACCAGTTTCAACCATTGCAGCTGTCTTTTTCACATAACCTGGACCAGCCTTCTGAGGAGCTTTACCTTTCTGTGACTGCTTATACTTGTAATGCCATGTAGGGTAACCAACTTTCTCCCAACATTTATCTGGTGGATGCCACTTGTAGCCACATATGTTACACTTCTCTTTGACCTCACCTTTGCTATAGAGGGCTGTAGATTCAACAATTGACTGTCCTGATCCAAATACTCCCCTTTGAGACTCTTCTTGCTGAAGCAAAGCACAAGCAGTTTCAACACTTGGTAAAGGAGAGTTTAACAACAACTGACTCCTTTGATGAGAAAATTTTTCATCCAAACCATTCAAGAACTGAAACAATCTTTGTTCTTCTTTCTGAGTACTCAAAGCAGTTAGAAAAACAGCAATTTCTGGAGTAATATTGACTATTCTTGGCAATTCATTCATTGAATCCAATTCTTCCCAAACACACTTCATACTTGTATAGTACTCACTCACAGATCTTCCTGATTGCATAGTCTCATAAGTTTCTCTGTTCAACTTATACTTATGTGACCCATTGCTGAGAGCAAATCTTTTCTCAAGTTGAATCCAAATTGCATAAGCAGTTCCAATGAACATAATAGACTTTGCAATTGATTCAGATACTGAGTTCATTAACCAACTAATCACCAGATTATTACATGTATCCCACTGTTCTTGTAAATTCCCATCATCTTGTGATCTTGGAACTGTTCCTCTGATGAAACCTAACTTTCTTTTGGTAGAAAGTGCAATTTCAACCGATCTTCTCCAAGAACGATAGAGATTTTGGAACAAAAGAGATTGACTGTTTTGGCTAGTAGCATCAGTTGAAGAAGATGATGCTGCCATTGTTAACACGTTGCGGAAGCTTCAACAATCTTGAAAGAACCGTTATAACAACCAGATGATTCAACAAATTCAGTCTTGAATAAGACACTTGAACTGAATCACTTTACCAGAATGTAGATGAAAAATTGATAGTTATTGATGAAAGAATTGTGATGAGAATGATAGAAATGATGGAGAAATGATGATTTGATAATGATCGGAAAAAGTTAGTTACGGTGGTTTATGGTGATCGGAAAAGTTAGTTACGGTGGTTGTAACGGTTGTAACTGATCAAGAACTCATTACTGAGCTCTGATACCATGTTGACAGTAATGAGTAGAGAGAAACACACAGTTCACACAGTGAAAATGATTCTCCTTATTACTTCAAAATGAAAGATACAAAGGTTTTATACAGTAGAAACAGATGGGAGGAAGGAGATGGGAGGAAGGAGAAAAGAATAACCGAAAAGTTACAAAACAAACCCTACACTATTTCAATGTTCCAATATGAGTCCTTCAACTATTAACCAACCCCTCTTTTACAATTGCAACACTTGAACTTCTGGAATTAAAGCTAAACTATCTTCACTGAAATATTGTAGCGACCACTGTAACTGAATCCTTAACCTACCTGGAACTGCAGACCTCAACTTGACAGACCACACAAGATTACTTATTATCAGACTGCATATTGTCAAAAAGGAGCTTAACTGAACTGTTACGGTATCCATATTTCAAACTCTACATTTAACCGGATCAAAAAGCCAATGTTGCCAATTCACATCCCTTTTCTTTCCGGATCTTCTTACTATCCACTCGAAGCTTTTAAGTTGAATATCTTGAACTATTTTGTTTAAACTTGAAGCTTTCCTTTAAAAACACGCGCATTTCTTTCTTTCCAAATTAAGTACCCGGATGTCCAAATTACCACTTGCCACAATCTAGATGAATGACTAGGAATGCTAACGTTTCCATTAGACGCGAATAATTCCTCAATGGAAAACGCATTAACAATCCCAATCCTCCACCAACTATATATTTTTTCCCATACGCTCATAGCAAAATTGCACATTACCAAACAATGCGAACATGATTCCACCATGTCGCCGCACGAAGGACATAATAATGAATCTAAATCAATTCCCCTTTTATCTAATTCTTGACGAACCGGAAGTCTACCCATTAGCGCCCTCCATACAAATATGTTGACTTTCTTTGGTAACCATTTATTCCATATTGTCGCCTCGCCCCCACTAACTACGCTAAGCATCTTTTCTTCCACCAAATTTGTTAATTCTCTAACCGTGAAGTCTCCATTATCTTGAAGCGTCCATCTCCAACGATCCCTACAATCAAACTTCATAACAACATTTTGCAATAACACTTGTAACTCCTCAAAATCCTTACAAACCCTCCCTCTAAGATTTCTAACCCAATCCCACTCCCAACACCATGAATCATCTACCCAATTTCCTTTTCCCGCCACCCTAACCTCCTTACTTCTATCAAGATGATAAAGCCTCGAAAATCTATCACAAAGCCTAACTCCACCCACCCATTTATCAATCCAAAATCTTATATCGTTTCCATCCCCCACTCCCCCCACAAACGAAGAAACAAACCCAATACCTAACCCTTCCAAATCCTCCCCCCCCCCCCCCCCAAACACCCCTAATGTCACCAAGCCCCCCACTTTCCCGATGAATGCTACTTATATGATTATAAACACTTATGTAAACTTATGAGTTTTTATGTTTTTTTTAATAACTTTATAAATTTAATAAATACTCCTTTAACTATATTTAAAACATATACGTTATTGTTATTAGTAAATATTATTGTCATTATATATTCAAATAATGTATATGCACGAAATTATAAATATCTAAATGAAAGAACGAGTTACACTGGTATGTAAATGAATGCACGAGGTTGTACATATACGACAACTCATGTTATTCATTAGATCAAGTAAAGAGATTAGCAAAAGTATTTTTTTAATTAATGTCGTTCAATAACGACTCATATTATTCTATTTTATAAGTTTAACTCACGCGTACACATATTTAAAAATTAAATACGGCTAAATTTATTATTAATAGGAATATAAATATCAAAATGAAGACACGAACCAACGTGTTAATGTGAGATCAAATTAAATACATGAGATCGTACATATATATAGCAATGACGCATGTAATTCATTTTTATAAGTTAAACGATGATATCCTGAAAAACAATTTTCAAGGGTCATTGCGTGTTGATAAGCACGCACAATGTCTGGAACATCTATAATACATAAAGCTTATCCCCCTTAATTTAATGTGCAAGGGGGTTGTGCACAACCAAAAGTACGGTACATACATGTCTATGCATACCGAAATAACTACAACTTCATGTATGATCATTAATCGGAGGTATATGAAGAGACATTAAGTTACTTGGAGGTATACAAAGAAACACTCCATTTAGTTGTTGCAACACTTCATATTCATCTTAAGAAGCCTATAAATAACACATGCATTTCTTAAATTTTTCACACCATGGAGAAGAAAAAGACGGCATAATAAAGAAGCAGCAAAGTAAGTTAATTATTAGTCATTATATACATAAGCATCAATAGATTGTGATGGGTAGTGTAAGCAGAAACATGAACCAATGCCCTGTGACAAGGAAAAGAGCACACCATACACTATGGGCCACCATCTCAGGAACCACCACAGCATTAATGCGAGATGATGTATCTTAGAAATATCCATTTTCCATTCGTGTTTGAATAATTACTATACTAGAATGTTTCATCTAACATGTATAAACTGGCCATTTTACAGGTTCGCATGCAGTTTGCTTAGACAAGGAATGACACAGATTATAATAACTTTAGAGTCTCCAGAAATAGTATCAGCAGAAAAAGCTGGGGACAAAAATGGAATTGCCAAGGTGAGTTTACGTTAAGTATTCTGTGTTTACCGTTAATACGTGCACAAGTTCTTTTTTAACCGTAAATGAAAATTATGCTCTTTCAGATCTCGAAAGAAAATGTCAAGAAGCAAATATTAGCAGGAAAGGCTCAGCTTACTGCTTCATCGTCTGATCCATATTATTCGCAGATTAAAGGTGGCACCCTTTGCCGAACCAGGAACAACATCCACTCTTAAAGTGCAAGTGTTAATTAATTAATTCTATGTAGTTTATTTTCTTTTTGATGATATATGTAGTAATTCTATTATTTATTTATCTTCCTAATATTATTCAATATTATTGAATTGGTATGTACAAAGTGAGTTGAAGAAAAATGAGACGAAGAAAATCAAGTTGCTATTACATTACTCTTTGAATGATCTAAAAGTTATATCCAGGCTCACGAAAGTAGTAGGATCAGATATGTATTACAATGTACATCGGATACTAGAAAGAGAAGCATAAAACTCTCTATCAAAAGTGTTTACTGATCCCATCATTGAATGTGAAGTGTTCATGCAAATGAGATTAACGATTAGGTTTATTGATGTACTTATGACACCATTTAATAAGTATTTAATGTGAAAGTATATGTGAAAATGAAAGGAAGATTTCACACTTACATCCCTTTGCCTTCCATCTGTTACCAGTTACAACATACAAAACAAATTCATACAATGCCATTATATAAGGACTCTCAGTTGGAATAGTTGAGATATGTGTTAATTGGGCTATCATTTGAACTGTTGGAGAGGTTTTGGGAGGTGGCTTTTGATGAAATTCCCTTCAATTTTCAGTTTTTGATGGTTCAAGAAGGGGTCCAACCGAGGAGCAAGTGAATAGTGCAAGTTTTAAGATGTGGTTTTTTAGCGCCAAGGTCTTCTGAAAGCTGTTGTCTTTCCTCCTAGAACAGTTATGTTAAACGCATATGTGGTCTCTTTTTATCTTTTACATGGAACAATATATATGCAACTTGAGAAAAGAAAATTGAGATTGCAGTGTTCAACTACTATGTTTTTTAGTGATTGAATGTTAATAATGGATGTTGGAATAATCTTCGTTGCTAAAATGAAAAATAAACATGAAAGTGTGTGACAACAGTGACTTCACCTATATTAACCATGGTTGAAGATTAATCGTTGCAATTCACACGAATGTGGTTGGAAGAACTTAAAGAACGTTTTAATGATGAGTATTAAATTTGTATTTGTCACAGATTAAAAATGATGATTATTCAACTTTATTCATTTTCTCATTGACATATAATGTGTTTGTTGCAATAAGTGTATGGTTGTTTCTCATCGTCGTTAGCTTTCCTTAAGTTCTATACCCATTTTAGTCCTTATTAAAAATCAAACTTTTTACATAATATCTAAGCTAACAATGATGAGAAATTAACACATATACATCTTTCTACAATTATCGACTTTAACAAATAATTTATAAGGCTGCAAGCAAGTCAAGGTGAGAATTTGGTGCACTTTTTTGTTTTACTGTATTTGCTCTACATATGTATTTTGTTCCCCTTAAATCTGTTTATTTGAATAAAGGCTCTCCATTGAGCATGAAGACAAACATGATACGATAGCGGCTCATATGATAGATGGAGTTGATGCTTTTATTAAGATACCTCAAGGGTGGCCAATGAAAATCAAGGACTGTAATCATAGTTATACTTTTATAATTACCATTTGGGGCTAACTATCTATGTTTCATTGGAGGGTATATTTTCGATGTGTATATCCATATATGGTTGTAGAGTGATGAAGTTGTGGATTGCAATGAGTAAAATTACTTCATGCATTCAGACCCGTGCGAATTTACTCAGTTACTTAACAACATAGTACGTTCATCGCACGGGTTAATATCATCTTTACAAGTTGATTAATTCAATTCACGATTACACATGACTTTTGTTTTGATGGATTTTAGTCACTTATGTTCAATGGATCTTTATCATTTATGTTACTTTGATCTAACTATTATACCGTTAACAATATTACTTAAAAAACACGTATATATTCAACCCTTAATCAATCGGTGCAACGCGAATCTAAAGCTACGCCACGATGACCTAACGCTTCCATGTTCAAAATCATCGTGTTGTTTTTTGCCATTACACGCCTCAAATGATGACAACAATCAAAAAGCAACTTTGATAATGCATCATCTTCACATGCCTGTTGCACAAACCACAAACGCATAAAATCATGCAATTTAGATTATCCTGAAATATTCATCAAATTCTCTAACAACTCAAAATTTGCCATTGAAGAGTACAAATAGTTATATAATTCCAAATAACAAAAGTCACAAATAAATAAGCAACAAAACACTTATGTAATTTACTCAAATTAAAATACTACATATGAAAATACTATGTTAATAAAAACTTTTGATGAAAATAAAATAATATAAATACAAAAGTAATTATAACATTATTAGGCATCTAAATATAGATTCCACTAAAATAATATAAACTAAAGTAATAATAACATTATTAGCCATCTAAATAATAAATACAATGCAACTTCTCTAATAGGTATCTAAATACCATCATATACAACATTACGAATAAAAAACATCACCCCTCAATCACTAGACCGTGCATCGCACGGGTTGAGGGAAGCCTCGTGATATTAATAGTTAAGTTTAAACAAAATAAAACTCAACATCATGTCACTTTAACAAAATCAAATACTTCGTTCACCAAAGTATATACGGAATATAAATTGATTCTAATAAATATGTATCTAAAAATCAGCATGTGCAATGGTATTGTAACAATATAATTATAAAAGATTTTACATAATTTTATATTTAAAAAGAAAAAATAAATAAATAAATAAATAAATGTCTTATTTAAGAGACCCGTGTATGAACGGGATTAAAAGCTAGTTAATTGATATGCTAAATTACTTTTTAACCATTCTTACTTAACTAAAACTAAAATCTCATATCATGCCATCTTCTCATGGTTTGTTAAGATCCTAATCAAACAAGTGGCCAGAGTGTCTAACCCATCAAAGTTTTACATTGTGCTCAATAGGCCTATTTTTCAACACTAGACCCATGTTTATTACTACGAGGATGTTACCCACACGCGTTAAGTTACAACGAGATCTCAGCAAAACTTACAGTAAGATTGCCAACAAAAGTTAAGATATCGTTTGGTGTTGAAGTCATATTTTCCGTGAGCAAACGTGTCTATCACCACTTACTTACAGTAACTACCAAGTCTTAATGCAGACTTTTGGATGTATAAATTACCAAAAACGCAGCACGGCACCAACAATGACAGACAAAAGTAACTTCATAGTTTCGGCAGGTTTGCTCAACTTTTATTATCAAAGAAAAGGAAACATTATACAATTTCAAATTTTAAGACCAAAAAATATAACAAAACGACAACCACATTGAATTCTTAAACGAAATACTTGACCATCTGAATTTCTTTCTCTTTAAACCCACATTTCTCATAAAAAGCCTTATTACCAGCACTACAATCAAGAATTACCTTGTAACAACCCATTGAACGAGCATGATCCGCAAGATAACCAATTACTTTTTTCCCTAACTGCATCCCTCTAGCACTCGAGTCAACAACTACATCTTCAATATGTCCTGCTTTCCCACAACTCCTCACAAATTTCTTCTCGATAAACACACTACCAGTTGCAACAATCTTTGATCTACTCACGTCTTCAATCACACATATGATATGATCATCACCGTATGATTTGAGTTCTTCAAAACGTTTTTGGAATACTTCGTCTGATACAGGATCACATACTGTAAGTTGTTGCAGTAGCTCCATGAAACCTTTGTTCTTGTCGGTTATTTCCAACTTTCTAACTTGGTATCTTTCTTCATTAGTTGAGGCTGTTTCGCTTTGCATATTGCTCAGTTAGAGTTTATATACTGCATTTACGAAAGAAACGAATCATATAAACACAATACTATGATAACTTATATAGTCACTGGAATGTAGCAGAAGTTCATCTCGAGTTGCTAATAACAGTCTAGTTGTGACTAATTTTCTGGCCAATATTATCGACAGCGTACACGAACGAGTTCATGAACAATTAGCAAGATCGAAATGGTGTCATTATTTGCAAAACATATGAATTCATTAGGTTTGATTCAGAAGAACAAACGAAAGAGGCCATCAAGATGAAAGAAAGCAGAAGTGTGTTAAATAAGAAGATACGAGTCGCAAGTTGTAACCACTAAAAACAAACGCAAAATACGATTGCAAGGATGGTTACCAAATAGTAAAAGGGGCACTTGACTGTATGACTTAACACGTTTAAAGAACAAATTTTAGAGGGTGTTTACCATCCTAATTATGATTATCTGATTTTAGGGGGTGTTTGGATTGCGTATTAGAACAGCTCATCTGAGCTGTTTTAAATAAGCAGTTTCAGCATTTAAGTGCTTATACAAGACGATTTTTATTTTAATAAGAAATAACCTGATAAGTAGTTTAGAGACATACACAATCCTGAACGCCTTTTATTAGCGATATCATGAACACCCTTTAAAATGTTGAGATTACAGAATTATCAAACGCTCAAACAAGTAAGCATATCCAAATGCTATCTACTACTGCCTTACATGTTACAGCTAATTATTCTAAAATATTCCGTATCACAAAATGCAATGCCAAAGACCTCTAGTAGGAGATGTTGTTCTCCCATATATAACGTTTATAGGTCAACTTTTAGGGCGTGTTTAGCCTAGCCTTTTGAATATAGTTATTCCGTGCTCAAATAGCGGATAAACAACTTTTTATCGTTTGAGTATGGGGAAATTAGTAATAAGGGGGGTTGTTTGGGATTGCTAATTATCACACCTCATCTGCTCATTACTTTTTGAAAAAAGCTGTCCTGAATAACAAATCTAAAGTGCTTGTTCAATACATCTTAATTTCGACAACAAACACTCTACTAAGTATTAGCTACATAAGCCCTCAAAACTATTGATTAGCAATATCAAAGCCAAAAAAAAAGCAGTTCTAATAAGCAATCCTAAACACCCCTTAAAATGTCTAGACTCTAGACGGTATTATCTAATCATTTCAGCTTCAAAAATTCCATGTCCCACATTGCCCATGAAAAGAAGCGAACCTAGATACTTAACCTAGGAACTTGGCCTTAACCTATAGGACGTGTTTCGCTACAATGTATGAACTTGTACCAAGAACAAACCCGCGAGAGGGACAATATTCTATTCGAATGGGTCGGGTTCATATGATCATATCAACATTTGCTATGACTTACAAAACACAATGCCAAAAACACTCCTACATGTATAACAATATAACCATAGCTCTATAAATCAATCCTTATATCAGATATAAAATAAGAAATCTAAATGGGTTAATCTTAATTATATGAAAGCTATAGCCTATATGTAAACTAACTCAGATATCCCAATTAACATAGACATTATATAAGCCCAGAAAAAAAATACTGGATAATAATAAAATATATAAAATAAAGAGACAAAACCAACCTTAAATCTTAGCAGTTGGATCTTAGTATGAACATAAGATCATTGGTTTGTTTAAGGTTATCAAAAGATGAAGTGGTGTGTGATCTGTGAACTGTGACTGTGAGCTAAGTGAGGAACTGTTTGGGTTTTTTTAACCCATCAGGCTAAATGGCTTGTTTTAAACTAGTCCATTGGGCTTTTAAATATTTAAAACCTCGGTCCAAGTTTGTAAACTATGGTACTTTATATGTGGCTAAAGTGATTATTAGGTGTTGTGTTAGTGTGGACTAGTGTAGTAGTAGTTAGTGTCGCCATTGTTGTTGGTCGAAAGTATGTTGTCACTTGTCAGGGTTATTTTTGGTCGGAAATACGATGGTAGGGTTGTTGTCGTTTCAAGGGTCAAGTTGATCGGAACTAATATTTCTAGCCTCTGGCTAGCTAGTTTTTTATTATACATATAATTGACATTTATAGAAAATAATACTGACGTCTAACTCGCATGCCTAAATATATGATTATCCGGTTAGAAATTACGTATTTCATAGTTCATTTCTCTCTTTATACCTTTTAATTTGACATGTGTTTGATCTCGTAGTTAGATATACTTTTAAGACATATATATCGCACAATATGTATCTTATCTTAATACCTTATAATGCATTTAGGACTATTCTATAATTAGAAAGTTTAAAAATTCAAACTTTTTACTTGCTTGTTATAGAAATATTTGACTTTTACTATAAAATCAACTCTTCAATTCATAATCAGCAAACATTAATGCACCCCATTATAACAGCTAACATTAATATAACATTATAACCCATTATAGCATCCCAAACATTAATATAACATTATAACCCGTTATAACATCCCAAGACGTTCGTAACAGCCCTCCATCCGCACCTGGGAAGGATAAAAAAAACAAAGCACATCTAAATAAATTTTCATCCCTCTTTCTCTCTAAAAGCCCAAACACGTATCTTCAAATTACCAACTACTGTCGCCGCCCTCATCAGAATCCGCCGCTACCACCACCACTACCACCGATGTCAAAACTAATAAATACATTGGTCAATAATTATTAAAAACATTTAACTGTTATAAATCATTATTATCAATAATGGTTATTAAACATGTGTAACCGCTAAAAATTATTACTATCAATAATGATTATTAAAAATGTGTAACTGCATTCACCATATAAATCCACACAAACAATTTCATATCTCTCACACACAAATATATTTTATAATTCTTGTGATGTGATGAGAATCGTGTTTTCATTGCTCTTTTTATTATGTATAAACAAAAAGCAACAATAGCCAAGAACTTCTACAACATACAAACAACAATACAATAACCAAAGTTTACGACACATCTATCCTAATCCCGCCATCTATATCAACGAACAACAAACATAAACAACCTTTGTCCCTACCCTTGTAACAACATGTCAACAACTACAATATCTACACAAAATCCCGTCTCAGTGAATATCAGCGACAACAACTACAACAATTCACACCAACAATCCATCTCAGATTCGAAACATAAAGAAACAATAAAAAGATCTCAGATTTTCAACTTTTTTTAGAAATCTTTAAAGATTCAATAGTTTGAACAAAAACCTATCATCGATCTTAAAAAGTAAAACAAAACAAATGGCCTACCCGAGACTTTGTTATCAAGATCTTAGTTGTGTTCTTGTTGAGATTGGAGACTAAAGGGATTTTGTGCGCTGTTGGTGCTCGCTTTGTAGCCAGGAAGAAATGAATATTGGGCAAGGTGTACACGTTGGGTAGACATGAGATATGGAGTATGACTATATTTCGTTTTTGGTTTAAGAAAGTGAGAAAAAATTGCTATTGTGTTGCTATGTATTCGTTGCAAGAAAAGATAAGAAAGGAGTGTGGTGGTTGCGGTGTTTGAGTTAGAGTGAGATTAGGTTTTGAAAAATTAGGGTGGTGTTATTTATTTACGGATTATTTAGGATTTGTTAATAATTTGGGTTGGGCTTTTCTAATTCGAATTAGTATAAATTTATTGGACCGTTTGGATCGTATATCTTTTTATGTACTTCTCTCCTTCTCTACTTCTATATCTCTTTTATCAATATATCTCTACTATATCTATTACTATCTCTAACTCTATCTCTATTTCTACTACATTGTAATGTATCTAAGACTATTCCATTATTAGAAAGACTTAAAATTCAGACTTCTCTATTAGCTTAAAATGGAAGGAAATGTGTTACTTTTGCTATCAAATAAAACCACTAAAACTATATTATTAAAAATGTGTAACCGTTAAAAATCATTACTATCAATAATGATACGGCTCACTCGGAAAAGACCACATTAGTAGTCGACACGTTGATGACGACTTGATGGCCATGGCTTGCTGATGCCGAGTTGCTGATGTCGTGTTGCTGAATTTCCTATGTTTATTGTAAAAAAACTGTTATAATTTAAAATACGTAATTCACCGAAAATTAAAACACGTAAAATTATTATTAGAAAAAACATATAAATGAAAAACATTTACTCCCCTCATAATTAAGTCACAGGGTACCCGCCGCAATGCTAGTTTTTCATAAAGAATATACTGAGTCATGTGTATTCAAGTTGCAACCAAATTCAGATTATATTTGGACTTGTGATGTCATAGATTAGACTTAAAAAGTCAAAACACAAACTTTTCTTAATCTTGTTCAAATAATAAGAAAAGAAAGAATACCGAGGTATGAACTCCAATAGCAAAAGTGACATGATAAACATTTCGGTAGTGTTTGTTTATTGGTTATGGGAATGAAAGAATGAGTTTTAAACCCATAAAAGTATGCATATTCCGAACCCTTAAAGAGGGGTTGGGTTTTCTCTCTTCCATAATACCGATACCCACCACCAACCAAACACCCCCTTAAGTGTCAGGAAGTTGAGCATGACATATACCGAGTATTTTCATTTATCTGCAAATACAAGTGTAGTTTATGCAAAGCTTGCATACTAAAATGATACCAAGTTTATGGGTAACAACCATATAATTCCAACTAATTGTTAGAGAAGGAATCCAATTAGGCTTCAAGAGGATCGATTAGGCGAAGCAAAATCTTGTTGAGTTCATCTCCATCGCTCCATTCATGAACTTCTGGTTTAATAGGTACAGAAGATTTTAAAATGCGATTGTGTAACGGGAAGTCTTTTCTGGGCATGACATGGTCTTCTATCCCGAGCTTCAAGGTTGGGCAGAAGTCACCTCCACCATCTCCAATGTAGATTATGACCTGCTTCTTGACATCTTCAGAGGTTGAATCTTGCATTTGTTTCACCACAAGTCCCTGTTCAGAATGTGAAAGTACGTATTAAACTCATGAGAGAAGAAAAACCATCAATTCTTGCAAAAAAGATGATGACGCTTTATAGTAACTTTCAGAAACTTTATGATCCAACAAATAGAGTGTCCACCGTGGTCCTCTTAACTAAGGTACCGAAGTAACTTAAGATGTTTTTATTGACCACAGGCAAAGTCCTACAATGCATGCTCCTGCCATATCATCCCATGAAAATTGCAGCAATTCTCAATACAACTTGTTGACTCGAAATTCGAATCTTAATGCTATTTTCCCACGTTATATAAATAGGACGACAAACTGAAAATGACTAATCAAATGAAACAAAAAGAAGTAGGCAGGAGTCGTCTAGCAACATCTTCACACGTAATACACATACTTATGCAAGCATAATTTAGCAGATATAGTTATTTGGGTACCTTGCACAAATTAGGAGGGCAGAGATCACACCCATGAGGTGGCACTTCCGACCCATGATAAGTTAAGATCCTAAGCCTGCCTTCTTTATCAATAACAGTCGGGTTCGTGATAATCTCCGAAAAGCAATCATAAACTCCATGGTTTTTCAAGATCGTTTCAATGAAGAACTGATTCGCATCACTAAGAACCTTCAAATCACATCTGAAAGAGTAATAACAACCTTCTAATCAGCATAAAATCCTTCATCATTTAAAAGAAAAATATCATAAACTATGAACCAAGGAAATGTTAATGTTAATAAGATAAGTAGATACCCCTGAGCATGAGCTGATTTAATGGCTGAAACGATCTGTGGATGCAATGGAACACGATTCAAACAGTGTACGATATCTTCGATTGTTTTTCCTTGAGAATGTAGCTCCTCCATCATTCTATCCTAAAGACAATAACATAATAATAAGCATGTGACTATATCAGTATGTGTGTCTGACTATAGTTACCTGATTAGCGTTTTAAAAAATAATAACATACTGAAAATGCACATCAGGGGACAGGGGCTGTTTGGATAAGACTGCTTATCTGCTCATAGCGTTTTGAAACAGCCGATAAGCAGTTTTGAGGGCGTTTGGATTTTCTTATTTAAACGCTTATCAGAATATATCTTTACTAAGTTAACTATAAGTAGTTTCAAGTTGCTTATTTACAAAAAAATATTATAACGCTTACAGGGTGTTTGGGACTGTTTATCAAAAGTGCTTATTGTGAATTTATACAGAAGATTAGTAGTATTTGGAGAGAAGCAAACTGCTTATTATGATCTAGCTTACATGAGGTTGAAATTAGCAGTTTGGGAGCTTCTTATTTACGCAGCTTGTCTGCTTCAGATTTTCTTACGTCTTACTCCTCAAATAACTTTTTCTTATGCAGAACACTCAAACACACCCTAATTATGTTTGCCAGACTTAAGGGGTGTTTGGGATTGCTTATTTAAACAACTTTTACTTTTTAACAAAAGTGCTCATTAGAAACGGTCACAAGGATATCTCCTCGGGTAACCTAAACAGGGAAAACCTCATCCGTGTATATGCTTAAGCTATGTCAAAACACAACACGCTAATCTAATACTCTATTTCTGATAAATTTGATGATAAAGGTAACAAGTTGCTTGAACTATTAGTATAACATTCACGTCGTGTATCATACGCACACGGAGTTATTAAAAACTAGTGAACAAGTAATAGAAAAACTACATACTCGCTTTAAGTTTAAAATGGGAGATCACACATTAGGTCAAAATTAAGAATCATCATACACATACATATACCGAAGAACGCCATAAAAAAAATATGATACTCCATTACAAGTTCTACTATGAAACATAACTTGGGGGATGTTTTTATTATGGAGTTATTATACAAAAAAAAAGTTACTAAAGTTTACCCAGAAGTTGTCCTATGTTAATATAGTTTCATTTTGTTCACTTAGGTTACTGAACTTTTGGTAAGCATACACTTTAATAAATTCAATGTTAGTCCTAGTAACCAGAACGTATATTTTTTTGATAAGTTCAGTTAGGGGTGATCACGGTCTAAAAACCGGACCGGACCGGCCAAGACCGGACCGGACCGAGACCGATGTTGCCAAAAATCTTAGACCGAGACCGGACCGAATGTGGTCGGTCCGGTCTCGGTCCGGGTCGGTCCTTCGGTCTGTCCGGTCCAACAAGGCCAAATTAGCCCAAATTAGTCGGTTTGTGGTCCGGACCGGACCGAGGACAGAATTAGCCCTAAATCCGAGACCGAGGACCGGACCGAATTCCGGTCCAGTCCGGTCTCGGTAGGTCCGTCGGTCCGGTCCGTTCGGGTCATTTGCTCAGCCCTAAGTTCAGTAGTAACATGAGTGTAGTAACCTGAGTGAACAAAGTTTCAAAGTTCAATAACTTGAACGTATATTTTTATAAGTTCAGTAACCTGAGTGAACAAAGTTTCAAAGTTGAGTTACCTGAGTGAACAAAATAAAAATATAGTAACTTAGGACAACTTCCGGGTAAACTTTAGTAACAAGGTTGAGTTACCTGAGTGAACAAAATAAAACTATAGTAACTTACAACTTTTGGGTAAACTTTAGTAACAAAGTTCAGTTACTTAAAACTTAAAACTACAGTAACTTAGGACAACTTCTGGGTAAACTTTAGTAACTTTAACCCTTTTATTGTGTCATCATCCAACAAATCATTATTTCTTATAAGTGCTTATTTATAAGCTAGAGTAAACTAGCACTTATTGACAAAATGAAAAGTAGTAGTAAATATATACCATGAGGGAATTCCAAGGGAGTGTTTGGAGAAGGTGATTAAACAATGGGTTTAAACCCATTTCGACAACAACCCATCTGTCACTGTCATCATCCATTATTGTCCGATCAAAGTCCCATATTATAAGAAACTCTTTCTTTTTCTTTTCAATGGCTACTTGATCAGCCGGCGCCATTATTTGACTTCTTCTTCACGGTGGCGGGCGCCGGTGAACTACAAAGTATGATTTAAGCTTTTTATGAGTGTCGTATGATAAAACACGTGTAAAATATTATTGTAATGTTTTCTAATTTCCTTTTTTTTTTTTTTTATACAAGAGAGATATGTGAGCCTTTGACTTATACTATAAGGGTACCCGCGCAATGCGGCGGCGGGTATCTGGTGACCATTTTTATAGCGAACAAATGTTTTTATGTGACACTTTAAGCACAACACGGCGACCAACACTTTTTTTCCAACTTTTTTTTCAACCATTACATAATAATTCAAATACATTTAAGAACATTACAAATAGAACTACAAATAAAATGACTAAACTACTAATCCATCAACACATTTACCATAACTTTTAAGGATAAAACTACCGGTCTATGTATATTTGGATAAGCCCGTTAGTGGTCCAGATTTTCGCATAGTCTAATTACTAATCCATCAAAACATTTTTACTACATGATGATGATGGATTAAATTGGATGTTACAACTCACAAGTTAATGGGTTTTATGAATATTAAAGTTGTCACAGTGTAAAATATTATTGTAATGTTTTCTAATTTCTTTTTTTTTATATACAAGAGAGATATGTGAGCCTTTGACTTATGTACACGTGATTTAATAAAGTAGTTTCTCATATTTTCTATAAGGCTTATCGTACCTAAAAATTACTCAGGGGGAGCGAGTGGTCACCTAATATGTTATGTGTCACATCACCTCTATCCAATAAAAACCCTTCAATTCAAAACAACCCAATTTTACCCTATCACTACCCGATTTGGAGGGAGTGGTACCCTAGTACTCGATTTTTTTTTATTTTTTTTTAAATATTAAAAACATATCATTTCATTAAAAATAAAAACATTACATAATACTTAAAAAAAATACTGTAAAAGAGGGGTTGGTTAATAGTTGAAGGACTCATATTGGAACATTGGAATAGTGTAGGGTTTGTTTTGTAACTTCTCTGTTATTCTTTTTCTCCTTCCTCCCATATGTTTTTCTGCTGTATAAAACCTTTGTATCTTTTATTTTGAAGTAATAATGAGAATCATTTTCACTGTGTGAACTGTGTGTTTCTCTCTACTCATTACTGTCAACATGGTATCAGAGCTCAGTAATGAGTTCTTGATCAGTTACAACCGACTCAACCGTAAACACCATAACTAACTTTTCCGATCACCATAAACCACCGTAACTAACTTTTTCCGATCATCATTTCTCCATCATTCCTATCATTCTATTCACAATTCTTTCATCATTTCTATCATTCTTTCATCTACGTTCTTTCAAGATTGAGTTCTGGTGTATTGTTCAAGGCTGAGTTTGTTGAGTCATTTGGTTGTTGTAACGGTTCTTTCAAGATTGTTGAAGCTTCCGCAACGTGTTAACAATGGCAGCATCATCTTCTTCAACTGATGCTACTAGCCAAAACAGTCAATCTCTTTTGTTTCAAAATCCACTGTATTTGCATCCTTCTGATGGCCCTGGTACTCTTGTGGTGAATGAGAAATTGTTAGGAGCACAAAACTATCGTTCTTGGAGACGATCAGTTGAAATTGCTCTTTCTACCAAAAGAAAGTTAGGTTTCATCACAAGAACAGTTCCAAGATCACAAGATGATGTGAATTTACAAGAACAGTGGGATACATGTAATAATCTGGTGATTAGTTGGTTAATGAACTCAGTATCTGAATCCATTACAAAATCCATTATGTTCATTGGCACTGCTTATGCAATTTGGATTCAACTTGAGAAAAGATTTGCTCTCAGCAATGGGTCACATAAGTACAAGTTGAACAGAGAGACTTATGAGACCATGCAATCAGGAAGATCTGTGAGTGAGTACTATACAAGTATGAAGTGTGTTTGGGAAGAATTGGACTCAATGAATGAATTGCCAAGAATAGTCAATATCACCCCAGAAATTGCTGTTTTTCTAACTGTTTTGAGTACTCAGAAAGAAGAGCAAAGATTGTTACAGTTCTTGAATGGTTTGGATGACAAATTTTCTCATCAAAGGAGTCAGTTGTTGTTAAATTCTCCTTTGCCAAGTGTTGAGACTGCTTGTGCTTTGCTTCAACAAGAAGAGTCTCAAAGGGGGGTATTTGGATCAGGACAATCATTTGTTGAATCTACAGCTCTCTATAGCAAAGGTGAGGTCAAAGAGAAGTGTAACATATGTGGCTACAAGTGGCATCCACCAGACAAGTGTTGGGAGAAAGTTGGTTACCCCACATGGCATTACAAGTATAAGCAGTCACAGAAAGGTAAAGCTCCTCAGAAGGCTGGTTCAGGGAATGTGAAAAAGACAGCTGCATTGGTTGAAACTGGTGGTCATGTGGTCTTTACTTCAAAGCAGTTTGAACAACTCATGAAGAGTATTCCTCATTTCAATCAGACTACTGATGAGACTAATACATTGGAACATCCTTTTGGAGAAGGTACACTCTACTGTTTTTCTTGTGTTAATGGGGTTATAGAAGGATGGATAATTGATACAGGGGCAAGTGATCATATGTCACCAGATAGCACTGATTTGAATGATGTTGAGGCTCTTAAGTGTAAACAAGTTATTAATTTGCCAAATGGACATACTTCAGTCATTTCCAAAGTAGGCAATGTTGCTTTACAAAATGGACTTAAGCTGAACAATGTTCTCATAGTTCCTTCCTTCAAATTCAAGCTTTTGTCAGTCTCTAAACTAACAAAAGATTCTCATTGCTTTGTTACATTTTATGAGAAATTTTGTGTTATCCAGGACTTGAAAACCAGGAAGGTGTTGGGCTTGGGTAAAAAGCAAGCTGGCCTCTATCATCTACTCAATCTTCCTCTGGATCAAATTCATTCTCAACTTTCTTCAATGGTTGTGTCTGCACTTGAAGATTGTAGTCTATTTTCATTTTTCTCAAACTGTTCTGTTCCAACAAACTATGCTTTTAGTGTTTTCAATAATTCTTACAGTTTGTGGCATCATAGACTTGGTCACATTTCTGATTCTACTTTCAAACATATTACTTCTGTTCCTGAAAGTGTCTCTCATTCTAATGAGAATTCTTGTTTGACTTGTCCAATGGCAAAATTCACAAAACTTCCATATTCTGCTAGTAAATCTCATTCCAAAGTTCCATTTCAGCTCATTCATATAGACATTTTGGGACCCTATAAAGTTCCAACCATAGGGAATCATAAGTATTTTCTCACTATAGTTGATGATTGTAGTAGAGCTGTTTGGACATATTTACTAGTCAGAAAGTCAGATGCCTTTGCCACTTTCAAGTCATTTGTTACTTTTGTGAAGAAGCAGTTTGAAAAAGATATAAAAGTGGTGAGATCAGACAATGCCTTAGAATTTCTCAAAGGATCTATAGGCCCTTTTATGGACTCACTGGGAATAGAGCATCAAACTTCATGTGTTGATAGACCTCAGCAAAATGGGAGGGTAGAAAGGAAACATAGAAACATATTGGAGATAGCTAGAGCCCTAAGATTGCATGCTCATTTGCATGTACATTATTGGGGTGACTGTGTTATCACTGCAACATATCTCATTAACAGATTTCCCACTGCTGTGTTGAAATTTAAGACACCTTATGAAGTTTTGTTGCAATCTAAACCTGAGTATAGTCATCTAAGGGTGTTTGGTTGTTTAGCAATGGCTAGTAATCCTTCCAGAGTTGCTGACAAATTTGATTCCAGAGGTGTACCTTGTTTATTTCTGGGTTATCCACAACATCAAAAAGGGTACAAACTTCTGAATTTGCTGAATCATACAAGGTTTGTGTCAAGAGATGTTGTCTTCTATGAACATATATTTCCCTACTCTAAAACAAGTATGTTGCAAGTTCTTCAACCTGTGCCTGCACCCATTTCTTCACCATTGTGGTATGAAGATTTTGTATCCACAACACAACCTGTTCATGAGCCCTTTGTTACTGCTGAAGTTGTTCATGAATCTGCTGATGTTGTTCATGATTCTGCTGAAGTTGTTCATGAATCTGCTGATGTTGTTCACACTGCACCATCTTTCATTCCAACCACTAGTGTTCAAGATGCAGGAATCAGAAGATCCACTAGAGTGTCAAGTGCTCCAAGCTGGCTAAAAGATTATGTAACACCAATTCATCAACCAAAGGCTAATTAAGTGTCAGTTACTCCTCTTCAGTCTCAATTTCATGCTTTTCTATGTGCTTTGGTTGCTCAGTCAGCACCTACTTACTTCAAAGAAGCAGTTAAAGAAGAAGATTGGTGTAATGCAATGAATTTGGAGCTAAGAGCATTAGAGGAGAATGATACATGGAAAGTGACTGTTCTACCTAAAGGGAAGAAAGCTATTGCTTGTCATTGGATCTACAAAATCAAACTCAAAGCTGATGGTACACTTGACAAGAAGAAAGCTAGACTTGTAGTGAATGGGAATAGGCAAAGAAAAGGTGTTGACTATGAAGAAACTTTTGCTCCAGTGGCAAAAATGGTGACTGTTAGAGCTTTACTTGCAGTGGCAGCCATGAAAGGTTGGGAAATTTGTCAAATGGATGTGTCTAATGCCTTTCTCCATGGTGATCTCTTTGAAGAAGTGTATATGCAAATGCCTCAAGGGTATATTGGAAAGGGGGAGAGTGTGCAAAATGTTCCTGCTGATTCAAGTTTAGTATGCAAACTCAAGAAGTCCTTGTATGGCCTCAAACAAGCACCTAGACAGTGGTTTGCCAAACTCTCTTCAGCATTGTTGTCCTTTGGCTATACTCAATCTAAGGCTGATTACTCATTGTTCATCAAGACAGATGCTGAATCCTTTACAGCAGTCCTTGTTTATGTTGATGATCTTCTAATCACTGGTTCTAGCAACACTCAGATTCAAGCTCTTAAAACACAATTAAGTACTCATTTTCACATGAAGGATTTGGGTCAGATGAATTATTTCTTAGGACTGGATGTGTGCAAAAGTGACCAAGGCATTTTCATCTCTCAAAAGAAGTACACTACTGATTTACTTCAAGAAGCTGGTTTGACTAATGCAAGACCATACAAGTTGCCTATGGATTCTCATATCAAGTTGCAAGCAGACATGGGAACTTCTTTACCTGATCCAGAAGTATACAGAAGATACATAGGCAAACTCATATATCTCACAATAACAAGACCTGATATTTGCTATACTGTGCAGTTGTTGAGCCAGTTTATGCAAAATCCTACATCAGTGCATATGCAAGCAGTGAAACATTTGATGAGATATTTGTTGAATTCACCAGGTCAAGGTATATTATTAGCTAATGATTCAGCTGTTCATTTGATTGCCTATTGTGACAGTGATTGGGCTAGTTGTCCTATGACAAGAAGGTCCACCACTGGCTATTGTATTTTGCTGGGTCAATCACCTATTTCATGGAAATCTAAGAAGCAACAAGTGGTGTCTAGATCATCAGCTGAAGCTGAATACAGAGCTATGGCCCTAACATGTTGTGAAGTTACTTGGCTAGTGACATTGTTGAAAGATTTGGGGCTCAAAGATCTTGGTCCTGTAGATTTGAAATGTGATAATCAAGCTGCCATTTATATAGCTGCCAATCCGGTCTTCCATGCCAGAACAAAGCATATAGAAGTGGATTGCCATTATGTAAGGGATCAAGTCAAGAATGGGGAAGTCCTACCTTCTCATGTTTCCACTAAAGACCAGCTGGCTGATGTGTTTACTAAAGTTCTTCCAGCAGATCAGCATTCTAAATTAATGTCCAAGTTGGGAGCTTGCAGTCCTTCCACCTCTCAACTTGAGGGGGAGTGTAAAAGAGGGGTTGGTTAATAGTTGAAGGACTCATATTGGAACATTGGAATAGTGTAGGGTTTGTTTTGTAACTTCTCTGTTATTCTTTTTCTCCTTCCTCCCATCTGTTTTTCTGCTGTATAAAACCTTTGTATCTTTCATTTTGAAGTAATAATGAGAATCATTTTCACTGTGTGAACTGTGTGTTTCTCTCTACTCATTACTGTCAACAAATACACATTACATAATACTTAAAAAAAACTTTATAAAAAATGCAAGTATGGATGAGATTATGTAAACCATATTAGCTGCTACAAGACCTAGAGGGAGTTTGAGTCCATTTAGCATTTGAGCCCAACTTTTCTAACCCTGCTACAGGACCTAACGCAGCCATTTAGACTTCTTCTTCTTCTTAGAGCTGGCTGCTACAAGACCTGCAATAAAAAAGAAAAAAAAAAGAAAACGCAAACACAAAGACACACAAATTTTCAAATCTTTCCCCACATACTCGCTCGGCTTCACAAACCGAAATGGAAACCCGATCTTGCTACCCGATGTGGAGGGGGCGGTGTACCCGCTCGGGTATCCCTACCCGATCTTGCTACCCGAACCCACTCCCTCCCCCCTAAAGGTGCGTTTGGTATGTTTGAATGAATCACTATAGGTGTAGATTTGAGAATAAAATGAAATGAAAATGGGTATGTAGATATTACTTTTTATGGGTATCCACATACCCACCAAATCATACTTCTATGAGGAAACCCACATATCATGGGTATCCTCATTCTATTGTGATGAGCCCCATAACTAATCAAACAAAATTAATCACTTTCAAAGTCATAGATTTATTTCCATAGTAAGATACCAAACGTACCTTAAAGTTTTTTAAAATTTTATCCTAACTTACTATAATTTTATTTGGTTCATTCAGGTTACTGAAATTTGAAACTTTGTTTACACAGGTTATTGAAGTTATAAAAATATACATTTTCAGGTTACTAAACTTTAACAATCTGTTTACTTAGTTTACTCAACTTATTAAAAATTATACTTTCAGGTTACTCGGACTAACACTAAAATTTATCGAAGTGTATGCTTCCGAAAGTTCAGTAATTTAAGTGAACAAAATGAAACTATAGTAACTTAAGACAAATATTTGGAAAACTTTAGTAACTTTTCTGTACCATAACCCTTTTTGTAATTCATAAATTAAAAACGAGTGTTATAAAAGGTCTTAGCCGCACAATAGCAACGTACTTTCAGCTTAATACCATTTTGGTACATGTACTTTTTTTTTGTTCCACATAATATAACGTACTTTCGGGTTTTGTGCTACTTTGTTTTACAGGAACCGGAGTTATAATCATACGTGGACATGCCACATATGATTTTCACTTACAATAAATCTTAGAGTTAATTACATAAATAGTCCTTGTGGTTTGCAATATATCACGAATTTAGTCCCTAATTTTTTTTTAACTATTTTCTTATGTTTTTATACGTTTTCATCCTTTTTTTATACGTTTTTGTCCAATTTTTTACGTTTTCATCCGTTTTTATATGTTTTCGTCTCTTTTTATATGTTTTCATCCATTTTTATTCGTTTTCATCAATTTGTATCTGCTTTTATCCGTTTTTATATTCTTTCATATGTTTTCATTCATTTTGCACGTTTTTGTCCGTTTTTATATGCTTTTCTCCATTTTGTTATATTTTCATCCGTTTTTATATGTTTACATATGCTTTTACACGTTTAATACACTTTTCTTACCTTTTCACACGTTTTTAACTGTTTTCTTATGTTTTCAGTCGTTTTTGTGCGTTTTCATCCGTTTTTACATGTTTAATAAGTTTTTCTTACTTTTTCATACGCTTTTAACAATTTTCTTATGTTTTCGTATGCTTCGCCCGTTTTTATATGTTTTCATTCGTTTACTTTACACGTTTCGGCCGTTTTTATACGTTTTCATTCGTTTTCTTATGTTTTCATACATTTTCTTTTGTTTTCTTCATATGGACAAAAACGTATTAAAACGGCTGTAAACGTATAAAAACGGATGTAAGCATATAAAAACGGACGAAAACGTATAAAATCGGACGAGAATGAATAAAAATGGATGAAAACGTATAAAAATAGACAAAAACGTATAAGAATATTAGAAAACGGACGAAAATGTATAAAACTGATGTAAACTTATAAAGACGGACGAAAACGTATAAAACGGACGAAAACGTATAAAAACGGACGAATACGTATAAAAACGGATGTAAACATATAAAAACGGACGAAAACGTATAAAAAGGTAAGAAAATGGACGAAAACGTATAAAAACGTAAGAAAAACGGACAAAAGCGTATAAAAACGAACAAAAACGTATAAAAACGTAAGAAAACGGACGAAAACGTATAAAAACAGACGAAAACATATAAAAACAGACAAAAGCGTATAAAACATATGTAAACGTATAAAAACGGACGAAAACGTATAAAAATGGACGAAAACATTTTTAGGGACTAAATACCCGGCAAACCACAGGGACCATTTATGTGCTAAAAATATTCCACTTAGACTTATCCGGTAAAATATCACTTTTATCCTGTAGCCCGTACTTGCACGTACCAAAGTAGCAAAACAACATATAAGTATGTTACATTAAATTGAACAAAAAAAAGTACACGTACCAAAACGATACAAAGCTGAAAATATGTCGCTATTTTGCGGCTAAAACCCTATTATAAAAAGAAGTCACTAAAGTTTGTGTGAAATTTATTCTAAAGCATTAAAGTTTCAAAGTTGTCATTCAGGTTACTCAACGTCACGGGTTTGTTTTATGTGTTACTGAACCTTTTAAAACAATAAACTCAGGTCACTCCCAAGGTGGGCAATCTATTATAGCACTTTCAGTTTTCAAACATTGACACGTTAGGTCCCTGTGGTTTGTAGGGTATCACGAATTTAGTCCATAATTTTTTTTTATTATATATTAACTATTAATACGTTAGGAAAGTCTGTTTTTATACGTTTTCTTACTTTCTTTTATTTGTTTCGTCCATTTTTATACATTTTCACCCGTTTTTATACGTTTCGTCTGTCATTATACGTTTAGGTCCGTTTTTATATGGTTTTCTTACATTTTCATATATTTTTATTCGTTTTAATCAATTTTCATACGTTTTTACTGTTTTCATCTGTTTATAAACATTTTCGTCCGTCTTTATACGCTTTCATCCGTTTTTTACGTTCTTCATTTGTTTTCATACATTTTTATCCGTTTTTATCTGTTTTCAAATGTTTTTATATGTTTTTCTTACGTTTTCATACATTTTTATTCGTTTTAATCTATTTTCATACGTTTTTACTGTAACGTTTTCATCCGTCTTTATACGCTTTTGTCCGTTTTTATCGTTCTTCGTACGTTTCCATATAATTTTATCCATTTTTATCTGTTTTTAAATGTTATTATACGTTTTCATACGTTTAAGCCATTTTTATCTTTCATACGTTTTCATACGTATGAAAACAGACAAAAACGTATAAAAATAGATGAAAACGGATAAAACGATGAAAACGTTTAAAAATTGACGAAAACGTATAAAAACAGATGATAATCTATAAAAATGGAAAAAAGCGTATGAAAACGTAAGAAAGTGGCGAAAACGTTTAAAAACGAACGAAAACATATAAAAACGGACGAAGATGGATAAAAAAGATGAAAACGTATAAAAACAGACGAAAACATATAAAAACAGACAAAAACGCATGAAAATGAGCGAAGATAGATAAAAAAGACAAAAAAAATATAAAAACGGATGAAAACATATAAAAAGGATGAAAAAGGACAAAACGAACGAAAACGTATAAAAATAGACAAAATATATAAAAATAGACGAAAACATATAAAAACGGATAAAAACGTGTGAAAATGGATTATAACGGATAAAAACGTATGAAAACGGATTATAACGGATAAAAACGTATAATAACGGTCAAACTAAAAAAAAGTGGTCAAGGGGACTAAATCCGTGATACTCGACAAGCCACAAGGACCGTTTTGTACTTAAAAAATTAGCCACTTAGGATTTTTACCGGTTATATCCGATTACCAAAAATATAGTAACAAATATAACCGGTCGCAAGAAGTTGAGTAACCTGGATGACAACTTTGAAACTTTAGTGCCTTAGGACAAATTTCATGCAAACTTTAATGACTTCTTTGTAAAATAACCTTTAAAAACGAGGTTACAGGGACATATAAGTAGTAAAATTATTTAAGTACATTTTAATATATAATGGATTAAGACGCAAAAGCTTGAAATATATCCGAATCTAATTTAGTGTACTTTTATGTGATTTTACATAAGCTTCAGCTTTAACTAATTCGTCAAACAACTTTAAAAATATAAAAGGTATGTTTGGCGCGGAGCGGTGTGAAGCTTTTGGTGCGATAAGCGGTGATCAATGAGTATTTTGAATTTTGATGGTCGTTTGGCAAAAAACGGTGAGCTTTGCTAAATTTTAGGAAAACTAATCTTCCAATTCTTGTTTAGGAAGCGGTGAGTTGCGGCTACTGCTCAATGCTAATCTTAACAAACACACCCAAACTCCAACTTCTAGCTTATAATATGAGATCTAGCTTTAGCTCCAAGTTCCAGCTCATTTCATCAAATGTCATCATATTCGTATACAAAATCCATGTTGAAAGTTTAAAATATTTAATGTTTTTCAATATTTGATATATAAACGAGGATAAACATAATTATTCAAAAACTAACCGTTACATACAAATGGTAAAAATAAATTTATAAATGGAAAAATAAACACTAGCACAACCACTTTTTTTGCTCAAGCTATGGCGTACCTCCTCTAATACCAAGGTGACGCTATGACGCTTAGACACGTCGGATGGGACCGGCCATACGCCAAGATACCTTAAGCTCTTAGCAATAATTTTAGAACATGACAATTAATTGAAAAATTAATTTTTTCCCTTCGTGCGTGATTTTCAAGATATCACGTCTTTCCTTTCTTTTTATTATTTTTCTAAAGTCCTATATCCAAAAATCACCTAATTGTCACAAGCCAAATTCTAAAGAGTCGGGTTTTGCTTGGAAGTGTGTTGAACATGTGGGCTCGTGGTTTATCAAGTTGGTCTTGTTGGAGTACCCTAATGGTAAGGTTGTAGTATGTGCCAAGAGTAGAATACTTGATATGACACTACACTAAAAGGGAGCTAGGGCCGCTCCTGGATGAGTCCAAGGTCAGGACAGAACCAGTGAACCTATTATACGCGAGACGTATGGCTGGTCCTTATTGGATTAAGGACATCACACGAGGACGAATGAATAACTTCATAAAAGCTGGTATCAGAGCGAGGTCAGACCAAGGCCAAAGCAAAATTGTTCATGTAGCTCTCCCAAAGTTCTTAAAAGTGTTGGTTGTTCATTTCTGGCAGGAGAGGTCTCTTGCGGCGTTGTTGAGAATAACATGATGCCAAGTTGAGTATACAATGTCACATTCGAAGGAAGCTAGAAAGAGTAATTGACTAATCTAAATGAGGATGTCAGTCGCTGCACGCTGGATCTTAAGTTGCCAAAAGAGTAATGGACTAATTTAAGAGGGAAGGTAGTCGCTGCACGCTGGGAGCCAAATGAGTCAAAAGTCGAATGTCCTTTTAAGACATGAAGTCAAAGTAAAGCCAAATCATCTGAGGGAAGTCATTCGTCGAGGTGAATGACCATGCATGAGGTTGTGCATGAATTGGTGGTGGGAGAATGTCACGAGCCAAATTCTGAAGGGTAGGGTTCTGCTTGGAAGTGTTTTGAATGCGTGGGTTCCTGGTTTATCATGTTGGTCTTGTTGGATTACCTCAATGGTAAGGGTGTAGTACGAGCCATAAGTAAAGGACCCGATATGACACTACACTAGTAGAGAATTGGGACCGTTCCCCTCATGAGTCCAAGGCAAGACGAAACCATTTAATCTCTATTATACTCGAAGCGAATGGGTGATCCTTATTGGGTTAAGGCTACCACACAAAGTCGAAGTCGAAGGAATGAGTCTGTCACATAATTCACACAAGTCAATCTCCGAATATGATAGAAATTTCCTTATTTAATCGATTGAAAGATAGCTAGAGTTCTTTTTAATAGGCTTATTTTCAGATGGTCTTGGAACGGAGTGCAATAGGTGCCGTCCCACAGAGCCTCCACTTAAAAGGGGCTACCATTTTATTAGTTTTGCAAAAAATGCGTCTAATATTAAACATATATGAGTTATATAATTCAAGTTTATATGTAATTTCTCTTTAATTTACATGTGTAATAGGGCTTTTTTGCTGTTATTGTCTAGGGTCACCGAAAACCACGAGATGGCTCCGCTTATTTTAACAAGAATATATTATGTGTTTGACCATGTCTTAGAAGAAAATATGCAACTTACAAATCTGTATATTGTTCAAGTCACATCAGTTTTTTGCTCTGTTGTAAAAATCAGCCCAGGCGGCCGATTTATCCCCGCATAATCGCTGATCGGTCACTAAGCGCCTTGATTTATCACAATCGGTCTATTTAATGGGTTTTGTCAAAGATCGCTTAAAAATCGGTCAAGAAACTGATTAATCGGATAAAATTGGTCTAATCAGATTAATTGGACAAAATGGCTTAAAATCGGTCATAAAATCGCTTAAAAATCAGACAAAATCGTTTAAAAATGGGTAAATAAATCGATTAATCGGACAAAATTGGTCAAAGATCGCTTAAAAATGGTCAATAAACCGAGTAATATCTATGTTTGACTTTGAACTCTGAAGAATTATGTATTATGTTTATATTTGAACACCTGAAATATTTAAACTTTGATGCACTATACTTATCTAATACATATAATATAATATCTAAAATTATAAATTTGTGCATAAAAATTCTAATCCGATTAATCCCCGACTAACCTATTAATCGCTAGGCTCTACCTAACCGTCTCACTAGCACCTAACGGTTTTACAACCATGGTCTTTTGTCAAACAAAAGTAGACATGTGTTAAGTGATCCAATAATTGTTTGAAACACAATGACATCATGTTGTCCTAAAACTAAGCCGATCAAACCCTTTTGACTCGGTTTTATGTCCCAATTTATACTCACACCCCTCCTAAATATATAAAAAAATTACCAAAAAAATAAAATTTTTGATGCCATTGGCCTTGCTAGTAAGATAACCAAACAAACACACATTTTTTCACATACTAAAATCATCATCAATTTGTTTCCTAGATCTTTAGATGTCTGAGTAATATGAGTGTTTCAATCTTTCACAAGACGGAAAAGGGTTCTTTGCTTTTGTTTAGTATATAAACATCAATTTCATTTTATGTCCACAACGTACGACGTAGATCTAGATCCATCAATGGCTCGTGTTTTAGGCTCATTCACATTTCTAGCTCTTGTTTTTTGTGTGGCCGTTGTGGCCGATGATAGCCCTCTACAAGATTTCTGTGTCGCGGACATGAATGGTCATGGTACGTAGGTTATATATTATTCGTTTTATCTTTTTTATATTTTTTGGTTTTGAAGTAATAATTAGATTAGCTACATTTGTAACAGTTTTGGTTAACGGATACACATGCAAAAACCCGAGTTGGGTTCACGCCGAGGACTTTTACTATGGCGGGCTACACATGATGGGAAATACCTCGAATCCACTAGGATCTAAAGTGACCCCAGTTTTCGTGACACAGTTGCCAGGACTCAACACATTAGGAATCTCGTTAGCGCGTATTGATTTTGCACCATTTGGGATTAATCCACCTCACACCCATCCTCGTGCATCTGAAATCTTGACTCTCTTGGAAGGGAGTCTCGAGGTTGGATTTATCACATCAAGTCCTGAAAATCGTCATATTTCTAAAGTTTTGTATAAAGGTGACGTATTTGTTTTCCCGGAGAATCTAATACATTACCAAAGAAACAATGGGAACACAAATGCTATTGCAATCGCAGCTTTGAGTAGCCAGAACCCTGGAGTAATAAGTATGGCTAGTGGGGTATTTGGTGCGAAACCAGAAATACCTACTGATATACTTGCCAAAGGCTACAAAATAGGTGACGACGCTGTTAGTAATATTCAACATAAGTTTTAGACCGAACACGTTTGGAAAATTAGATAATACATATGTTATTCTTTACAAATCAAAGATTGATTCAATTAATGTTTGCATTTTGTTTGTATCATTTAGTTTTGTAATACTTTCTTGTATTAGAAATGTCTTGACAGAGTTGGGTTTTCTTGTAACGTCTACTTTCAAATATGAATCGTTAATTTGAACAGAAAGCGTAGAGTGTTGATTATGTTGATTTGAGTATCTAACTTATCCATAACAATTAGTGATGAAATTGCTGGTTTGCTTATGATTCATAGACGATTTCTATACTTTTAACACTCTTATAAGCAACTTAATTAAAGTTTGTTATGCAGGATAATAAACACTCTTATAAGCATTCGTTTTACGCAAACTAATAACCTTTCTAATGTCTAATGATTAGTCGATTTGTGAATTTTAATGATTATGGTATAATGCTAGCTTATGTTCAAAGATATTTTTATGTAATAGTAGTATTTTCACTTATCTTCAAAGATAGTTTTAAGTTGGTTTCTTTCAACTCAGCTCGTTACCATCAAACTTTTACAGCAGTGACAATCATACCCAATTTGATGTACTTACATGCAGTATTTACACTTTTGTGTTCGATCCTGAATCTAAGGTTTATAGAGGCAATGCAAATTTTAGGAATTGTGTTTGCCAAGATTGAAACGTTCAACTTAGAACTTGAAGCATAATAATCCATGCAACAACATTTATATCATGCAAATGGTACAATGCATGCAGTGAATAAAAGTTCCTTGTGAGTGAAGATAAGTCTACTAAGACAGGTACTGCATCACAAGAACCCCTTGTGAGTGATTTGAAAGAGATGGAGTCGGGTGTGTCTCCTATAACTAGTGATTCTTGTATTCCGCCCACCTCTTCTACTAAGAGAGTTAACCCTTTTTCTAAAGTGGGAGATATCGTGGTGTCTGATTCTGAAGATGAGGTGGTTGCTAACCCATTTGATGAGTCTGCTAATCTATTCGATGGTGGCCAAGAGTTTGAAGATGAGTATGATGACTATGACTACGATGACTATGCGAAGCAGGTTTCTGATCTTCTAGGGAATTTGGATGCCTTTAATGCCATGTATGGCACCAAGCTTCAAGGACCTAGGAAGTAATTTTCTTTCGTTATGTCCTATGTTATCATTAGAGTAGTGGTTTGTTTTCTTGTTTAGAAAATAAGTAGTATCTTGTTATGTAAGCTTTATGCCTATGTAACGGGCTGAGATATGAGATTTCACTCATATCCATTGTACTTAAACGTTTTTTGGTTAATATATTTACCAGGGTGCAGGATTACTCCCCTTTACCCAAAAAAAGAATAAAAGTTCCTAAAATATGTAATTCTGTGAGATTTAAACTTCTACTATACCATCTTTTATATGAAAACTAATTTGAAATCTTGAAGAGTAAATCTAGCACTTCTGATTATTATTCTAACAAAACTATATCAAGATCACTTGATGTGGTTGTTAGATAGTGAAAAATGCGTAGGTTACCATGCATTATTCAACAACTATAAATAGAGTACGGTTGATACATGCACGAAGAGACCCGAGTCTTCATGCAAGATTACAAACTTTGCCAATATACCTCATGCACGTTTATTGTTTTCATATTTTTAGTTTCCATGTTTAGTTGATTAGTTCCATGCATGTATTTAGTATTTTGCAGTTTGTACCCACATTTCCCATTTTCTCCATTTTGTCAGTTGCTCCACAAGTTTAGGAACACATGCATTTGTCTTTTGGTTATTTAAGTGTAACATTGCATTGTGGAATAAACAGAAAAGAAAATTGTATCAAGTCTTAGTTTCTCTCTAGTTCAGTCGGAGTCTTGCCCGCTCAAAGGGCCTTATCCATCTCAGTTTCTCATATCTACTTCTTAGGAGATTGACAATCTCATATAGGTCTTATACCAGAAACCCTAATAGGCCTCCGTCCACCAACACAACTAAGCCGAGCCCTCAAGATCTAAACATAATATTCTTAGGGTTTTTTTAACTTGTGTCATAGGGGCAGAAGTTAAGTACACCAAAAGTACATAAGGGTCCACGAAAGAGTATACAAAGACTCAATTAAAAGTACAGACAAATGTAATTTTATGTGGGTCCTTGTGTACTTTTGAAGTACTTTTGGTGTGCTTAACTTGTGCCCCTAGGACACAAGTTACCCATATCCTTATAGTGGTTTCTTAGCCATTTGCTAGCTTATTGGCATTATAGTGTAGTTGACTCTTACATTTTGTTGTCCATAGGACGACATTGACATGGTGATACTAGAATCCATTGTGTCTATGCTTTCTTTAATTTCATTATATATAACCTTCAATTCACAGCTAATATATCCCATCATTTTCATGCATCAATTTGATCCATGATTCACAACCAAAATATCACGTTCTTTTGATCAATCTAATGGCTCGTGTTTTTGGCTCATTCGCGCTTCTAGCTCTTATTTTCTCCGCGGCCATGGCAGCGGACCATAGTCCTCTTCAGGATTATTGTGTCACAGACATGAATGGTCAAGGTTGGGTAATCGTTTTATTTATTTCTTTGATATATCTTTATTTGTTTGAAGTTTAGTGTACTGATGTAGACTAAATAACGAGGTAACACAAATCAAGCATGTTGATTCACACGAATGCCAGGATCGATTCTTCCAACAATCGTTGATTCAATAGAATTCCGACTATTAGGATTCTTAGCAAGAAAACTGCTAAAAATAGACTTTTGATATTTCTTTCAACTGATTATCCCACATTACAAAGAAACTCTTAAATAAAGTTAAAAAACTGAAACAGACTAAAAAACCAACGGGCCGAAAGCATAAACAAAGTTCAAAAAAACCAAACAAATATTAAAATGCAAATAACTCATAAAATATAGTGTTTTAGAGCTCGAAAGTTTTGTAAACTAACGTGGTCGATTTACCACAACGTGCTCCTCGTTTCACGCTTCGAATCGACTGGTCATTCGCCTGAAACGGAGCCCTGTAGCCCACGTTGTGCTCATTTTAGTGAGGCCCTTTTTGTCACACGATCTTGGGCCTTCAGAAATATAATGGCCTGTTCATTGACACTTGTGCCCACATCATGTACTAATTAATAAGTTGTGTTATACAGTTCTAGTGAATGGATACACTTGCAAAACCGCGAGTTTGGTTCAAGCCAATGACTTCTACTTTGGTGGCTTGCACAACATGGGAAACACCTCAAATGCATTTGGGGTTGGGCGGTCCCGGTTTTCGTGACACAGTTGCCAGGACTCAACACTTTAGGAATATCAATGGCTCGTGTTGATTTTTCACCATGGGGGATCAGACTCACCTCACACACATCCTCGTAGGCAGCCTTGAGGTTGGATTTGTTACATCAAACCCTGAAAACCGTCTAATTTCCAAAGTACTATATAAGGGTGACATTTTTGTATTGCCGGTAGGCCTCATACATTACCAAAGAAACGTTGAGAACACGAATGCAATTGGTATTGCGGTGTTTAGTAGCGAGAACCCTAGATTGATCTCCATTCCGAATTGGTATTTGGTTCAAAACCAGACATATCGACGGATATACTTGCTAAGGCCTTCCAAACTAGTGAAAATATTATCAGTAGCATTCAACTGAAGTTTTAGAGTACCGCACAATATTTTGTAACAAGACAAAAGTTAATTTTTATTGTAATTTGATTATATTTTTCGTGTTGTGATATTTTCTTTCTAAAAAGAATCCGACTGCATAGTTGCTTATCTTATTAGTATCGCCATCCGTCGACGTTACTCTTCTCCAATGTGATCTAGTGGTAAGGTGTAATCAAGTCTCAGAAGAGACGAGGGTGACGAAACATATTTGGACGGTTAGAGAAAAGTCCGAAATGAAACGAGAACAAAGGTTACACCACGTACATCTGAGCCAAAAGGCACGACTCATAGTAATTTGAATAGAGATCCCCTTCGTTTACCATTTCACATTCGCAGATGAATCATTAGTCTGAAGTGAAATTGTCGATCATAATGGATTTGGGCAAATTGAAGTTATGTTTCATGTTTGAGGACCAAATTAGGGTATGGATCCGGTGAGAAGAATCTTAAAATGAGAATAGTTAGAATTAGTTATAACCACATATTTGAGATGCATCGATTTGAATTAGATGCATTTATATTCTTTTATATGCATCTCAATTAGTTTCGAAAGTGATTTTAAAGTGAAAAAGATGCAACGTAGTACAATCAACAAATTTGACCCGTAGAGGGCGAGAAATACAATGGATTTGCCTAACATGATAAGAAACATTTAATATATGTATATGCGGCTAATTTTTAGCTATAAAATATATTATGATGCATCTATAAGATTAGTGATGCATTTAACTAAAATCGATATATCTCTAATATGTGATTATAGTTCTTTCTCATCCTTTTTAGTTTAAGAATTCTTCTATTTTTCGGACGGATATATTTCATTTTCCGTTGGGCCTAAAAGTGGACATCTGCTCCAATTATGACCCAGTGTTAAGAGAAAGAGGCCCAACTGTAGTAAAAATAGAATCCATAAGATGATTTAAAAAGGTCAAATGAATCAAGTTGATATAAAGTTACTCTAATTTAAGTTGTCAAATGGGAACCAATCTATAAAATTAAACCTCTAAATCAACTATTTAAAAATCAAAAAATAATACGTAAATTTATAGATCCTTATAGAATATAGATATAATGTTGTTAAATGTGGCTTGTTAGCCTTTGTAGCTCATGTAACAACATGCTAAACACAAAAATCTAAAAACAAAAAGACTGTTTCAAGTATTGACTAGACGGCATTCTATGCATTTTTTCACTATATACCCTTACATTCTTGACCATCACATCCAGAACTCATATAACCAATTTCTCATCCTTTCGGTCTATCAATGGCTCGTGTTTTTGGCTCGTTTGTGGCTCTAGCTCTCGTTTTCTCGGTGGCAATGGCAGCGGACCATAGTCCTCTACAAGATTTTTGTGTCGCGGATGCAAATGGCCAAGGTACATAACACATTATTTTCGTTCTTTTTTTTTTCTGAACGTACTTTCTTGGCTTATTATTAGATTTTTAATCAGTTTACTTATTGCAGTTTTGGTGAATGGTGTCACTTGCAAGAACTCAAGTTTGGTTCAAGCTAGCGACTTCCACTTTAGCGGCCTCCACAAAAGAGCAAACATCTCAAACACAGCACTCGGGTTTGGGGTGACCCCGGTTTTCGTGGCACAGGTGCCAGGACTCAACACTTTAGGAATCTCATTGGCTCGTATTGATCTTGCACCATTTGGGATTAATCCACCTCACACGCATCCTGGTGGCACAGAAATCTTGACTGTCTTGAAAGGAAGTCTTGAGGTTGGATTTGTCACATCAAACCCTGAAAATCGTCATATTTCTAAAGTATTGAATACAGGCGATGTCTTCGTCTTCCCACAGAATCTTGTGCATTACCAAAGGAACCTTGGACAGAAACGCGCAACTATGATTGTGGCGTTGAGTAGCCAGAATCGAAGGGTGATCTCTATTGCAAATGTGGTTTTTGGTTCGAAACCAGATATAGCGACTGATGTTCTTGCTAAGGCGTTTCAAACTAGCAATGATGTTATCAATAACATCCAGTTGAAGTTTTAAAGCGAATGAAATGGGAAAGTCACCTAAGCAAAGCTCGGCTTACATATATCCAGAGAAAAGACAAATGATCTTCGTGTGTTCATGTTGTTTTCTAACCAAAAACTGATTTTATGTATGTTTTCATTTTCATCTTAAGTTTGATGTATTATGTTATTTTTCAAAGGGAATTTTCTTGCATAGTTGCTTTTCTTTTTTAACGTCAATAATTAGATAGGAATGGTTTTTTTTTTATTATTATTTTGGCAAAAGGTGAAATATATATTAGTTAAAACCATATATCAGCTGTACGATAAGCAATCAAATTAAGGATGATGGACATGCCCAAACACCCTCAATAGAAGCTTTCAAATAACGACAGGAACCATACTTTGTAATGTTTTGTTATTGTGGTTATATATTGATGCATTCCTAAAAAAACAAGAACCATACAAAGTGAATACTAATTGGATTCTAATTCTCAATCTTGTAATGTCAATCACCATAAAAGGCTTATATATTGAAACAAAACCTCAAATTCACCATGGAGAAACCACTTCTCTTGACTGCATTTCCATTCATAATGGTATCATACCATTGGATATTAGTGCAGTCTGCCACCCTCACAGTGAATAGCCAAAGTAGACCAGATGAAGGCATCATGATCAAGAAAAAGTGTAAAACTCTTGTTCTCAAAGGTATGATACCCAACAGACTACATCTCCTTCTAAGCTACCACAACAGATACACACATGGAAATCCAATCGTCACAAATCTATATCCCTATGCTTACTTATCCAGCCATATGAGGGAATAATAATCCTTTCAGAACACCCGCTACTAGAAAAAGTGTCAATAGCAACGAAAATTCTGCAACAACCAATAAGTCGTTGCTAAATTCACACATTAGCAACGAATGTAGCGACGACATTCAGTAAAAATGGAATATTTGGTTAGCAACGATTTTTAGTTGCTAAATTCGTTGCTATCTTCTCAAAATTTGGTGGGAACATTCCCTCTCTTTTTTAGCAACGACTTTCTCAGAAAAATTCGTTGCAACAAAATTAGCAACGAAGTTTTAATTTTTGCCAATCAAATCATCAAATATTAGCAACAAAATTGCAAATATAGCAACGAATAATTTGTTGCAAAAATAGTTGGTCAAAAAAATTTGCTTGATACTGTGTTTCGTATACTGAGTTTGATTTGTTCAATTATATGGTTGATTTCATGTTCAATCTCATTTGTTGTTTAGTATGTTTGTAAGCTTAATTTTCTCCATGTATGTGTTTTAAAGGGATGTTAATATGAGCACTAAAACTCCATTCATATATCTATGACACCGAATTATGCTAGTTGATCGTGGTTGGATGAAACGTTGAGTCAATCCAGATGATTGTTCGGTAACTGACGAATTTAAAACCGGGGTAATCGAGTTTTTGAATTTTGCTTATAGTAGTCCAATTTGTATTTTTGAGAGGTAATCAACCAAACAAGTCTCGTTTTCTTTGTATTTTTTCTTGTCGTCTGTTCTTATCCCCTACGCATTTCACTGTTAGGTGTATGATGAACTTGAAGAAAAAAGTTCATAATAGAGCATCCATAGAGGGTTCGATATGTGACCTCATTCAAGAAACATCAACATTTTGCTCACAATATTTTGAACCTCATGTTCAAACAAGTTTTAACCGTGTTCCAAGAAATGATGATGGCGGCCATGTGGGTGAAAAATGTAAAGTTAATGTCTTTAGTCATCCTTGTCAGCCATTTGGAGAAGATATTGAAAATTTGTTGGTTGAAGATGAATACATATTTGCAGAAAGATATATGTTCTTTTAAATTGTGCGGAGATTCTGCCATTTGTGAAGTAAGTGTGTTAAACACTTATAAATTCCAATTCCACATGCCTATTACTTCTTTTCAACTATTGTAATTCTTGCTACAAAGAATTTGATGACCTCATGACTGCCACCAATCAAAATATTAGAGATGAAGAACTCGACCATTTACGTGATTTGGAATTCTCTACATGGGTTAAAGGGAAGAGTAAGTGTTCCATCTAAAGTCTCATATGACAATCAAGTCCAGTTTACTAACACAATTTTTTTTACTGATACATCATGACAAAACCATTGATGAATCAATACTTTATCTTTGAAATGATCGTAGTAAATATGTAACATATTGAAATATATAGTTGTTTCGTCAATGGTTTCAGGCTTCACGCGAAAGACTATGGTGAACACCAAACAACAATAATATGTGGTGTGTGCGTCAAGGGTAGTTGTTACAATGACTACGAAAAGGATTATTATGGCATTCTACTTAATGTCATTGATAAGGATTTAAAACGTACACTTTTAAGGGTTATTTAAGCCCTTAATCGACCACTTTTATAACCGTTACTGCTTAATTTTGTTCCTTTTCACTTTTTAGGTCTCTTGGAAGCAAAATGCTGGAATGGTGTACATTTGGATGAAAAGGAGCGAATTTATGAAGAAAATCGCAAAGTCAAGATCGAAGCCACTCAAGCTGTTCAAATTGAACCTTACGGAGTCCCAATCAAAGGGCGACGCCGTCCCTCTATACAGACTTGATAAAAACATGCACCAGATGGCTCAGTGGAATTTTTGCTCATACAACCTGACGACGTCAGGCTTTGAAGAAGAAGGGCGTCACTCAGACTTTTCATCTCAGACGGTCCAGATCCAGAACCAAGACGACATCCCACTTAAAGACTGACGGCGTCACAACTCTAAGGTGACGCCGTCCCATCGATGACTTGGCCAAGACGAAAACCCTAATGACGGCGAGTTGACAGCGTCCCACCTATAAGGTGACGCCGTCGCACTTGTAAATCTAGAATTCGATTTTTCTGCATTTAATGTGGTAGACTTTTGGAGTAAAAACCCTGAACGTTTGTAGTCCGACTTGGACAGTATCTTAGGGTCCCAAACCCTATTTTACACATCAAGATAAGTGTTTTAATCCAAAGTATCATTATGTCTTCCATCGATTGTGTGTATGTTTGCTTGTTTAACATGTCTAGCTAAATTTCTTGTGTGTTTGCTTAGATCTATGAAACCTAGTTATTAATTATTGTTAGGTTGTCTCTTATCTTAATTGTAATTGGCTTAGGAGTGCAACTAGGCTTTTGTTGTGTTTAATGCTTGAGTAATCTTTGTGAAAGTTGGCTTATGAATGAAATAGTTTAAGTACTAGCGGATTTCGTAGGCTAAACCCAAAGGTAACCTCAAAGAGTTAGGGCATAGGCACACCCTATGACCTTAGGAAATATAACGCGATTAAGATAAGGTGTGACAATTCAACCGACCAATAAAAGATAACTAGGAAGTAATAGTATCTAAGTAAACACATTTTTAATCATCATACGAGTACACATCAAATAGACATAGCTACCCGTAGTCTTAGATAATTAGATAGTAGAAGTAATTGGTAGAAATACCACCCCCCAAACCAATTGCCCCAAGATATTTACCTTAGCTTTCTAAAAAACCAATAAAAGATAAAAAAAAATAATAATCCTCAACCCCCACCTTAGCGTAATACATTTCTTGCTAGAATTCCTATTCCCCTAGAGAACGATATCAATCCCCGAGGCTTACCCAATACTACACTACAACGATTAGGTTCACTGCATAGGTGGTTGAAAAACTTGCTCGAAGAAAAGGAAGTTCCTTTGACCCCGAACGCGCTTCGTACGCGCATCAAGTTTTTGGCGTCGCTGATGGGGAATAGAATAGCTAGTTAGATTTCTATCTCGTTTAGATTCCCTTGCTTGATTCCTATCAAGTAAGATTCTTTTTTCTCATTTTTAGCTTCCTTGTAGTCTATCCCCCTTGTTCGTAACCCCATCACTTTTCATCATGGAAAGTGATAATCCACCAAACAACAATTCCCCACCAAATAAACCACTTCCACTCAAACCACAACCAATTGACCAACACCCCTCTAACCATCGTCGCAATCGAAATATTAGTAGAAACAATGAGCTTCAAGAATTGCATGGGGTATTTGAGAGTACAATTAGGGACGCTATTGAAAAAGCGGTTAGCACCTCGATTGTTGGCTCCACGATTAGCAATAGTTCAGGTAATGATTTAGTAAAATGAGAATAAGAAAATAGTGCCTACTTCAATCGTTACCCCACTAAGGAATAAGTTGCTTACCACCAATACATAATCGACAATCCTCGATCACCCATCATTAGAATATGCCCAAAGATTAGGAGAGGAAATCCTTGGAATATTAAGATCCCTTGTATGATTGGATATAGGAATGTCGAGCACGCTTACATAGATACGGACTCTCCCATTAATGTGATATCACCAGCTGTTTACAATGACATAATGAATGAGCGACTTAAGATTAGGAGAGACACTAAGTATCCTGGTGGGATTTGCAATTTTGTGGGAAGAGTCAAGGATGTACACGTCTTCGTAGGAAACTTCACCTACTTAGTCGATTTTATGGTCCTAGAAGATATAGGATGTGTCATCGACTATAGCTTGTCCCTAGTTGTGTTAGAAAAATCGTTCGTTGAAAAATCTAAATTAAGCTATAACAAGTCCGAGGGAACGGGCTGTTGTGATAAAACTCTCCCCTCCCTTTGGCGATTTGGTGATTCTGGGAAACCCTAAACCTATCTTCTCAACCTGATCGATCTTCAATCCTCTTCTACACAATCTTGATTCAAGCTTGATTATATCTTGTGTATGATCTTGCTTAAATCATAGACTGTCCCTGCTGTTGATTTGTCGATCGATTTGGTTGTTTTTTTCCTGGGTTTTTTCCATAATCGCATACTTAGGGTTTCTTGGTCGGTTGTGTTATTGTTTATTCCTAATCATTATCAATCACAACTGATTTGACATCATTAATTAATCATGGGTTAGTTATTGCGCATATCTGGATTATAAACCCTAGTTGTTAAATTAGGGTTTTATTTTTTGTTGGACGATTCTTCTTGTGTTTATGTGTGATTGTAGTGTGCAAGGGTTCTGATTTGTTGTGATGTCGATGCTGGGAGAGAAGGTTGATAGTATACCACGACATGTGGCTAAAGAAAACACTGCTAATGATGACGTGAATGCTTTAGAAGCTGGTATGCAACCCTTAAAGGGTGGCGACTATAGGAACATAAGTGTTTCTCAGCCATGTAAGGCAAATAATACAATATTTGGACCTGAATTGCCAGAAGCTATGACTAAGGATGATGAGGATGCTGGTTGGTCGAGTATTAATGATGGTGGTATAAACTACCCTAATCCATCTGAATATCCATCACTTTCTGAGGTTCATGTTACTACTTGTAAGCAAGTGGAGCCGGTTTCACTTGCTCCCCCTGCTGCTACCCATTCCTCTAATCAGGCTACACCAGAAGTCATTAGTAAAAGGGATATGAATTCCAATGAGGTTGTGAAGCCGGCTTCACATGTGCCTAGTGAACGGAATGACAGTATTGATGATCCGGTGTTTTAGGATGCTGGGCCTCTTAGTGCTACAAGTATCTTGAATATGCAAGATTTCCCATCTACAGTTTACAGTGTCGAGGACACCACTAGGGGGGCTAATCTGCCTAGTGGTGATGGTATTAGTGTAGCTCCTAAAGCTAGAAGGGTACATGTTTCTCCACCAAAGGACACATTAACCGGTGCTACGCCAATTATTCAATCTGTTGGGGTTAATACATTACATATGTCGTATGTTGGTGCTACAAGTGGTTTAATTTCTACTAATTGTAATGGTGCTACGTCAATTGATTCGACGAAACGCAAATCAAATTTTGGTAGGTTGGAGTGTATTAAAAAGTCGAATGGGGTGGGTCTCTCCATTCCTATGAAATTCGTTGAGGAGGTAAACTCTAAATTTGAGAATACCCTTTATGGTTACTTCCTTGGTAAACGTATTGCCTTTCCGGTTGTTGATTATTACGTTCGCAATACATGGGCCAAGTATGGTATTCAAAAGGTTATGATGAATGCGAAGGGGTTCTTTTTCTTTAAGTTTTCCACTCGTAAAGGTGTTGATGATGTGCTTGAGAACGGTCCGTGGATGATTAGGAATGTGTCAATTATTCTTAAAACGTAGACTTTGAATACTAATCTGCTTAAGGAGGATTTGACTAATATTCCGGTATGGGTTAAATTCCATGATGTGTCCCTTGCTATGTTTTCTGATGATGGCCTCAGTCTCCTTGGTACACTGATTGGTACGCTAAAATTGTTAGATTTTTATACTAGTCAAATGTGCTTGGAATCATGGGGTCGAATTAGTTTTGCTAGGTGCTTAATTGAAGTCAAGGCAGACCAGGTTCTTAGGGATAGCATCACTGTTGAGATACCATTACTTGATGGGACAGGATCTACTATTGAAAAGATTCGGGTGGAATACGAATGGAAACCGCCTCGGTGTGATACATGTAAATTGTTTGGTCATACGCTGATTGATTGTCCTAAATCTGTTCCACTTCCTACTCAGCCTAAACAGACTGTTAATGATGGTTATCAAACTGTCACTAACAAGAATAAGGGTAGGAATGGTGGTCCAAGTGTGCCAGGTAAGGGAGGTTTTAATAAAGTGGGTCCTAAATTTAGGTATCAACTTAAAGCACCTCCTCCTGAACCCAAGAAGGTGGATAGTGCGAAGAAGATAGCCACTGATGTGGCTAGTACGAGTGGGATGAAGATTGCTACATCTAATCCTTTTGCTGCACTAAATACGATCGATTCTGATGAATGTGGCAATCCTACTGATGTAGAGGTTTCTGGTAATACAATGGAAGCAAAGGAGGTTGGGTCTCTCTAGACTGGTAATGTATCACAAGATCCGCTTGTGAGAGATTCAATGGTAGCTAACGCGGTTGGTCCTACCCCTATTGTTGAGAAAATTGGGGAATTTGAAAGGCTTCTTATTGATGGGAAAGCTACTCTTGTTGATGATAATGGTAATCCTATTAAGAATGTTGATTATAAGGGTTATAATAAGGAGTTCCCGGCTACTTCTTTTACTAAGAGGGCTAACCCATTCTCTAACGTGGGAGAGATTGTGGTTTCTGATTGTGATGATGAGGAGGTTGTGAACACCTTTGATGAGACGAGTAACCTATTTGGTGGTGGTCATGATCGCGAAGATGACTATGATGACTATGATTATGATAACTATGCGGATCAGGTTTACGATCTTCCAGGAAATTTGGATGCCTATTATGACACGTATGGTATCAAGCTCCAAGGCCTTGGTAGGAAGTGATTTATCTTCATAGAAATCTAATGCTATATTTTGAGTAGTGGTTTATTTTTTTATATAGAGAATAGGAAGTATCTTGTTATGTAAGCTTTTCGCCTATGTAACGGGCTGAGATATAGGATTCACCCATATCCTTTGTACTTAAACGTTTTTTGGAGTAATATATTTACCGGGTCTTTGACCTTTTACCCAAAAAAAAAAAAAAAAAAAAAGTCCGAGGGAACGGTTAGATTTGCGGAACTGGACGATGAAATTACATATAGGATGCCTTGGAAGATGAACGGTTATGGCCCTCTATCCCTCTATGAACGAGCTAACATTAGAGCTTTTGAGGAAAAGAGCGAAGAAGATGTTGAAAAAGGCTTGAATATCTTGGTGATGTATGTTTTGTGCCACGTCGTGGTTGCGTTTTGTGCCACGTCGTGTTTGCGTTTTGTGCCACGTCGTGGTTTGATATCACTTGAAAATGTATGTTTTTCTATATTCTTTGTTGCATTTTCTTGAAATCCTTTTTCGTTTAACAAAAAACGAGAAGAACCGTATAGGTACCGATTTCCCGGTACCGAGTACCGGTACCCGAATCTCGTCCGGTACGGTACCGGTACCCACTTTCATGCTCGGGAAAAAATCGGTACCACCAATTCGGTACGGGTTCAGTACCATTCTGGTACCATGCTCATCCCTAGCTTGGTGTATTTGGGCCTTACACGTGCCCCACTCACTTAATAAAGCGTTTTTTAAGTAAAGCGCATGAAAAACACGCGTTAAACAGTTGCAGTAAAAACAATCAATCACTTCCCTCGGTAAAGAAAAGGGTATTGATTCGTACACTCTCATTTGTTATTTGTACACTCAAATGTACAAACCGGTAAAGCGGCATAAGATAAATGTACAACTGCTTAATGCACAGATTTGAGTGTACAAATAAAAATGTGGAGTGTACAAATCATTAGCCTAAAGAAAATGACGGTTGCCGAAATGGCATTTCGGAGGCTCCTGCATTTAAGGAATGAAAAGACAATTCAAAAAAGCCTGCCAAAAACGCTACGAATAAGAAAGAGTCTGATACATTATGCTTTGAAGACCACCATAACACATGAAACTCGGGGGGGGGGGGGGGGGGGGGGGGGCTTAATTTTGTACTCCATCCTCCAGCTAGGAGCCTAGATTCTGAATGACATACACACATGAACACTCGAAGTGCTCATTGGCGTAATGCCTACTACCGTAAAAGAATCAGCCAATATACCAGATTTCACTCCTCAGAACCCCAGACTCCGAGGAGCCATAGCCTCCAAATAGATCGAGTTCGTAACTAAAATACAAGCAAAATATTTCGTGGACCCTACATGAATAACAGTTATCCTTTATTCCCATTCGTGTCAACAACTGCACATGGGCACGATCTCGGAGCCTATACTCAAAGCCTTCTCATTGGCTGAAGAGAATATGCTCCCCTCTAACCAATCCGGCTAAGACATGTGGCAAGGCCTAGTTCCTTCTAATGGTTTGCCTATAAATACTCACGTCATTTACGCATATGAGGTATGTTGTGACCTCCTCTCACTACTTTCTCTCTCTAAACATTATCTCATTTATGTGATTACTTATTCTCACACCAGAGCCGGTTCGTAGGGTCCTACGCTCCGACTAACCCAAGCATGTTTTCTGTCTTATATCAAGTCACCACCATCACTAGAAGTATCCAGGTTACGTTACCAGCAGGCTCTGATAAGTAGGTGCAATCCATTGTACGATCACATACAATTGAAGTTTTAGACCACATGATATTTGAAAAGCTAGAAAAACAAAAAGTTCATTTATGATTGTATGTTTCATGTTTTTATCTGTTATATTTTCTTTCTAAAAGGATGTTGTTTGCATAGCTGCTTATCTTTTTAGTATCTAAATTCGTAAACGAATCATTTCTGCTAAGAAAAGTGTCGATTTGAAGTTACGTCGTTTGATCACCAAACTATATATGAGAAATAAAATCCCTTTAACGTATAAACTAGAATTGGGTCTAAATAATTTTTCTGTTTTTAGAAGAATCTCAGTTGCATTCTTGGGGGACCGCATATATATCCTTAAAAAAAAGTTTAAAATTGCGTATATATCGGATTTAAACTTCAACTGGAAAGGAAAATGCTAAACTTAACCACTAGAGCTATGTTAAATAATTTCTGACATTATAAATTGTTTGTTCCTTTAAAATAGTGTACCCCTAAATTTAATTTTTCACAACCAACTAAATGTATCACCCATTATTTGCATGTTTTTATCTATCAAAAGTAGCCATTATGGCTACAATTAGAAAAATCCAATTTAAAAAAGTCAAATAAATCAAGTTGTCAGAAAGTTACTCAGTCCAAATGGTAACCAATCTATTTAAAAAATATATATATATATATATATATATATATATATATATATATATATATATATATATATATATAGTGTATCTTTATTTTGAGAACCCTGTTAAGTGCGAGAACTGCGAGAACTCCTATTGACCAATCATAATTTAGTAAATTATTATTTTTTTAAATTGATATACTTAATTTGTAGGGGCATTAAGGGTAATTAACATCCATACATCTTTAACTCATAATTCAAAATTTTCCTATAATTATGTCAAATATACGGTTTCTTATTTAAACTTAATTATACAGATATTTTTCTTTATTAGGTATACATCAGTTATCATTAGATCTATCTTTTTTCATCTTCTTCACACACAAGAAAACCTAGCGGCCTATCTCTCAATGGTGCCAACGCCACCACAAAGCAAAGGCTTCATTTACGTTTAAAGATTAGAAGGAAACTAAAAAAAAAAAACTACCGGGATCGTTTACCAGCGATATCGCCAGTGAATGTGATCGATCGTACGAGGTTAAACTTGTGGCGGCAATACCTATGGTTTCAGATAATCTAACATTATTAATTGATCTTATATAGATCTGTAGGCTTTGTTGTGTTAATATATTTTTTTATTAACTTTGGAAGCTATAACATATTGAGACGTTAAGATTGCGGCTCGGGTGGGCTTGTTGCAGATAAAGGTATTATTAATTTCTTTTATGGTTTTCTATCCACTCTTGGTTTATGAATTTACATACCCATTGAGGTAAAGAGGGTATAGTGTTTTCTAGCAAACGGCTAAAAGTTGCAACTTAAGATATATTATCTCAAAGATTATATAAAAAGGTGAATGGCTTTAGTCTGTAATTCTCTGAAATGAGCGGAGATGGGTTTCCGTTATCACTTTTCTGGCAAATAAATACAGCAGGAATAGTGGTTGGAGATGTTTTGTTCTGATCTTCCAGACACTAATTTTCGTAAAGTTTATGCAATTATAAGAAGATTGAATCAATCCTTGACAAATGTGAACAATTTTTTTACTCTAAAAAAAAGGTAGTTTATATACCCCAGGCAACCATAGTTTCATTTTTTGGTTGATGGAGGCATGGCTGGAATGCAAAGCTGCAATTGTAAGAGAGCTGCGACAAGCTTGAGTTTAAATGTAATTCTCAGGTTAGGCTTGAACTCGATTGACAAACTTTCACGTGATGCAAGCTCAAGCTTGCCTCTAGTCATAGTCAAAAGTTAAATGGTCTTCGACTTCTTGATGTTGTACACTTTTTCCAAGTCCTTGTAAAACAAAGCTTGAGATATATTCAACTCCTTGAGTTTTTACTCAAATTTGACTAATGGTTTGTTTTGGAAACTGATTTAAAAGAGTATTCATGTTCATTATATATTTTTAGTTTCACTGTTGCAATTGCTTATAATGCTACTGGTGCTCTACCCTTCAGTACCATTGTGGTCATTGTTTTAATATGGACTTTAGTGAAATCTCCATTGCTAGTATTGGGGGGTATTGCATCTGTTATGGTTTCTTTCTAATGCTTGGAACAGTCGGGTTCCGTGCGGCTATGTTCTTTGTACGTCGATCAATCAAGTGCGAATAGAAGTTTAATGTTCAACCTAGTATGCTTAGATAGGTATGTCCTATTAATTTTAGTATTTCTTTATGTTACTTCTTGTTTGGAACATGAAGAATTGTATGTTACTTAATATATCTGCTCAATGTATATCTATATGTAAAAGGGTCATGCATGTATTTCATCTATGTACACATCCTTATATCACAATGTTTTCATATGAAATAGTTAGCACTAAAATGATGAATGGGATCCTAGAGGAGCTACTGAAGTAGTATATCTAAAGAGGCTAAGATGCAAGTATGTTTAACATTACATATATGTTCTTGGTTTAACATGTTTGTTCTTGGTGTAACATATATTTAACATGTATGTTCTTGGTTTAACATGTATGTTTTTAACATGGTTATTCAAATAATATTAATTTAATGGTTATAGATTCTTTATTTTGCATTTAACATGTATGTTCTTGGTTTCTCATAAATTTACATTATCTAGAAAACACATATGCACTTTACTATTTGAAAAACATAAATTGTAAAAATATTATTCAAAAAACATAAATAAAAAAAATTAAATTTAGGCCCTCATACATGTGTTTATACGTGTGTATATTAGTTTGCGTTTATTTTTCCTAATTTTTATACTTTTCTTTGTAACAGATGTAGCTGAATTAAAAGAATGATGACAACGAGTGTGCACATTTGTCCGTCTTCTGAAACATTGAAAAGGAGCATGCACATATGTCCAACTTATGAACTTTGACAACTACGAGTGTGCATATATGTCCGACTTCTAAAAATGTTGATAACAAGAAGTGTGCACATATATATGTTTGCGTAAAATATTACTTGTACACACGTGTATGATCGATTAGATTCATGTATTTCTGCTTCTCATAAATTTGCATTTAATTGTATATCAACCGATATTAGATTTTGTATGTAACATGTATGTTTTTGGTTTCATATAAACTTACTTGTCTAGAAAACATGTATGCACTTCACTATGAAAAACATGTATGTCCAAAAAACTATTCCAAAAGCCAAAATAATAAAATTAATTCATAAAAATACATATGCACTAAATCAGTTTTAAAACAGGCATGTTCAAAAAAAAAAAAAAAAAAAAAAAAAAGCAAACAGAAAAACAAAACCAAAAAAACGAAAATTGAATGTTTTTAAAAAATAGGATTTATTTATTTTAAAAAATCAAAAATAATATAAAATTGACTTTTACTATTATACCCTTTTGGATTAAATAAAAAGGTTTAATAATTCAAAATTGCTATGTTGCACAATATGCATTACTAAGAGTACATAAGGGGTTCTCGCAGTTCTCGCACTTAACAAGGTTCTCAAAATAAAGGCCCCCTATATATATATATATATGATTTTTATGCTTAATTAGCAAGCCTACTAATATCCCTAATGATTTGATTGATAGATTTGAAAAAGTGATTGGTGAAAATTTGAAGAGAAAAAATATACAATATAATTGTACAAGTAATTTATGCATTAGGCTTGTATTTAAACATGAATTGCAGGTCTAAATAGCATTACTCAAACAAAAATATAGTGAAATAATATTGTATTAACTTTTGTTATCAATCTGGGTACACTAATCATTTTAGATGATTACAATAAGAGTGAATTACATAAATCGTCTTTGTGGTTTGGTCAAAATAACGGATTTTGTCCCTATACTTTTTTTTCAGTGCGTTTCGTCTCTGTGGTTTACAAATCTTACGGATTTTGTCCCTCGTCCAAAAATGTCCGTTAAGTGTTTTGCGCTGTTACTCCTTCGTTAGTGCAGTCCGTTAAGTGTTTTGCACCGTTAGTCCTTATTTTTTAAAATGTAGTTTTTCCCAATTAGTCCCTCCGTTAATAATAGTTATCGCCCGATTTTTTACGTTTTTGTCCGTTTTTATCCGTTTTCATTCGTTTTTATCCGTTTTCCCCCCGTTTTTTTTTCGTTTTTCGTCCGTTTCTTACGTTTTTATCCATTTTCGTCTGTTTTTATATGCTTTCGTCTGTTTTTCTTACATTTTGTCCGTTTTTCTTTCGTTTTTAAAATTTTTTCCAAAAAAAAAAATTGGAAAAAAAATATTTCCGAAAAAAAATTTGAAAAAAAAAAATCAAATTTAAAAAAAAATTGAATAAAAAATTTCAAAAAAAAAATTTGAACAAAAATATTTTTTTCAAATATTTTGAAAAAAAACGGACATATTTAAAAAAAAAACATATTTGAAAAATATTTTTTTTATTCAAAATTTTTTTTTTGAAACGGACAAAAACATACCAAAAACCGATAAAAACGTACGAAAAACGGACAAAACGTAAGAACAACAGACAAAACATAAGAAAAACGGACAAAATGTAAGAAAAACAGACAAAAACGTAAAACAACGGGCGAAAACGAAAAAAAACGGACAAAAACGTAAAAAAACTGGCGAAAACGAATAAAAATGTAAAAAAACGATCGAAATCGGATAAAAAAAACAGACAAAAACGGACAAAAGCATAAAAAACAGACGAAAGCATATAAAAACAGACGAAAAGGGATAAAAACGTAAAAAACGGACGAAAAACGAAAAAAACGGGTGGAAAACGGATAAAAACGAATGAAAACGGATAAAAACGGACAAAAACGTAAAAAATCGGGCGATAACTATTATTAACGGAGGGAGTAATTGGGAAAAACTACATTTTAAAAAATAACGACTAACGGTGCAAAACACTTAACGAACTGCACTAACGAAGGACTAACAGCGCAAAACACTTAACGGACATTTTGGACGAGCGACAAAATCCGTAAGATTTGTAAACCACAGGGACGAAACGCACTGAAAAAAAAGTATAGGGACAAAATCCGTTATTTTGACCAAACCACAAGGACGATTTATGTAATTCACTATTACAATAATTTGACAACGTGACTTTCGAGTTGACTCAATGTCGCGAGATCTTTACAGAAAAAAATTCACCATTTGACATGTTATTGATCTATTTATTTTGCGACCTCTATTTGTAACTTAAGGTGGCGGTATATAACAAGTTTTTTTTAAAAAAAAAGTGAATGGTATATTACCAAAACCAATATAAACATATTACAAATGACACTCCATCTAAATTTTATATAAACCAACAAAAAGTTTAATATAAACCCAACAAAAAATTAAGTATATGGAAGTATGAAGCATAATATTTATATTATATTATACTATTGAAAATTTTAAAAATAATACGTAAATTAATGTTATTCAATGTGGTTTCATAGCCATTTGTAGCTCATGTAACAACATGCTAAACACAAAATCTAAAAGCAAAAAGACTATGTTAATACTCACTAGACGGCATTCTATGCATTTTTTTCACTATATAATTAAGCACCCTTACTTTCTTTACCATCGCATCCAGAATTCATATAACCAATTTCTCATCCTTTCGGTCTATCAATGGCTAGTGTTTTTGGCTTGTTTGTGCTTCTAGCTCTCGTGTTCTCAGTGGCAATGGCAGCAGACCATAGTCCTCTACAAGATTTTTGTGTCGCGGATGCAAATGGCCAAGGTACATAACACATTGTTTTCGTTCTCTTTTTGGTGCTTTTTTGGTTTATTATTAGATTTTTAATCGCTTTACTTATTGCAGTTTTGGTGAATGGTGTCACTTGCAAGAACTCAAGTTTGGTTCAAGTTAGCGACTTCCACTTTAGCGGTCTCCACAAAAGAGCAAACGTATTTAACGCAGCACTCGGGTTTGGGGTGACCCCAGTTTTCGTGGCACAAGTGCCAGGACTCAACACTTTAGGAATCTCATTGTCTCGTATTGATTATGCACCATTTGGGATTAATCCACCTCACACGCATCCTCGTGCTTCTGAAATCTTGACTGTGTTGAAAGGAAGTCTCGAGGTTGGATTTGTCACATCAAACCCTGAAAACCGTCATATTTCTAAAGTATTGAATAAAGGTGATGTCTTTGTTTTCCCAAAGAATCTTGTGCATTACCAAAGGAACCTTGGAAAGAAACGCGCAACTGTGATTGTGGCGTTGAGTAGCCAGAATCCAGGGACGATCCCTATTGCAAATGTGGTTTTTGGTTCAAAACCAGATATAGCGACAGATGTTCTTGCTAAGGCATTTCAAACTGGCAATGATGTTATCAATAACATCCAGTTCAAGTTTTAAAGCGAGTGAAATGGGGAAGTCACCTAAGGGACTTGCACATATCCGGACAAATGATATTTGTGTTTCATCTTATGTTTGATCTATTATGTAACTTTTTTTAAAAATTTGCTTGAATAGTTTCTTTTCTTTTTTAACGTCAACATTAGGAAACGAATGGTTAATCTTAATCAGAAATGTTGATGATAACGGACTTGAGTTACTGAAATTATCGAGTGTCTACTGATTCATAAGCTTTAGTGTCATGGAAGTCATATCAAGTGACTCGAAAGTTTAAAAAACGCGACAAACGCAACTTCACATACAAAATCTTTGGTGTTAAGGCCTTTCGGGTGGCTGTGTTATATAAGACATTTAGAGTGATCCAAACTTTCACAAGAATGCGCTAGCATACAGAAGCTTTAGTTTCACCCTTGACTTTGTCAATCAATTAGTATACATGCATGGATTACGTCAATGGTTATTTATTTGTTGTCTTAGTCAATTATGTAGTACCTATGTGCATGTCTAATAAAGACTAAATCTTGAAGTTCATTAGGGTGATTTTGTCCTTTTTATACAATTTTCTTATAGTATTAGCTCATGAATGACATACAGAATACTATACAGTAGCTACTACCCAGTAAAAGTATCAAAAATACATTAAAATTATCAAAAATACATTAACAAACAATGATATAAGCATTATGTCTATGACTCATATGGAGACATTTACCTGCTCATATATTATGTAACTTGACTGTTTCAATGTTATTTTAGAGGACTCATTCAAACATGGTATCGTTAGGACGGCCATAGTCTTTGTTTTCTTTTCACTATATAAGGAGGTTTACTTTCTCACCTTTTCTTACACAAATTAACCCAATGGCTCGTGTTTTCAGCTTGTTAGTGATTCTAGCTCCCGTTTTCTATGTTGCAACGGCGTCGGAACCTAGTCCTCTTCAAGATTTTTGTGTTGCTGACATGAATAGCCAAGGTACGGTTATCAGTTCATTCGTATATTCAATCTGTTTTTGTTAAATTTTAAAAAAGAGGTGTCAAGTTTAGCCGTTACTTAAAGGGGTCAATTTGGTTATGCTTTGTCCCTTGGATGTCATATGGGTTGGGATAAACTCTAGCATAGAAACCTACTATATCCAACATTAAACATACTTTTATAATTGTATTGCAGTTTCGGTGAACGGATTCACTTGCAAAGATCCAAGTTTGGTTCAAGCCGATGACTTCTACTTTGATGGGCTACGCATGATGGGGAACACATCAAATCCAGTGGGGTCCAAGGTGACCCCAGCTTTCGTGCAAGAATTGCCAGGACTCAACACTTTAGGAATCTCAATGGCTCGTGTAGACTACCTTCCAGGGGGTCTAAACCCGCCTCATTATCATCCTCGTGCCACTGAACTCTTGACACTTTTGGAAGGCACTCTTGAGGTCGGATTCGTCACATCCAACCCTGAAAACCGTTTTATAACAACAATTTTGCATAAGGGTGATGTTTTCGTTTTCCCAAAGAGACTTGTACATTTCCAAAGAAACATTGGGAAGACGAATGCACGTGTGATTTCAGGGTTAAGCAGCCAAAACCCTGGCATTGTCACAATTGCAAATGCGGTTTTTGGTTCCAAACCAGATATATCTATGGATATTCTTGCCAAGGCCTTCCAAACGAATAAGGATGTGATTGCGAATCTACAGTCCAAGTTTTAGAAATGTTCCAGATCTGAAAGTTATATTTACACAATCTAAACTATATAGATTATGGCTATCAAACAACAGTTTATCTTCATGTGTAGTTCCTTTAGCCAAGATTGATTTCATTTTTTTGTTTTTTGATTGACTTTTATTGTATATTTCATTAATGAATAAATGAATAATAATGACCTTACTATGTTTTTATGTTAAATGTATAGTGGTGACACATATTGTATGTTTTACTTAAGACTTCTAACACATAAACTAGACACACCATACTTTCAAATCAAGTTTGGAATGACATGATTCTTAACTATTAAAGCCTCACGTCAAGGAAAACAGGATCATGGACACGAAACTTACCTATAATACTTTCAAATCAGTTGTGATGAAAGTCTCTCTCATACCTATACCAAATACAAAGTTCTCACCAATGAACTTAAAAATGATCGTGTCAATTGTTGGAATTATATAACATGACAATCATATATAAAACACATAAAACATCAAACAAACATGCGGAAGCGTATAGGAACGAATTAATGAATAACTAATTAACATAAACGTAAAGTATGCGTACCTTTTGATTCTAGCCCAACAAGAATCAATTCCTTTAAACTAACAAGTGATGAACCCAAATTAGGGTTTATAGGATTATGTGAATTACCCCTTACCGATTTTGTAATTCAATCCAAGATACTAACAATAGTGTGTTAGTACCACGTTCTTGTACACACGTACTATAACAAATTAAAGTAATGCTAGTTTTAAGAACACGAAAACTTTTGTTTTGGAAAAACAAGTGGATCGACTACCCAAAGGGGTTGGACGATCGTTTAGCACTAAAACACACACAAAAAAATTTAGGTTTTAGTTTTGGAGTACAAGAGATGGAATACCAAGACCCTAGGCCTTGTATATATACCCAAGATAACTTGGAGACCAAGTTAGACATGGGGTGGGTTTGGAAACCCCTTGATCGATCGGTCCTAGCATCCCCAAGGGTTTCCGGAACCTTCTCGGTCTCTATTTTAACATTTAGTCCTTCTATTTAACATTTAACGATCGTTAGTCCATTACACTTAATTAACTTAACGTCATTTATATATTTCTTGTAAATAATAAATAAATACAACATTTTATATTTAATTATTAACTTTAATTCTCATACGCAAAGTGTGCAATCCCGTGGTCTCGAGTTCGATCCTAACTCATGACTACTAACTCACGACTACTAATTTATATCCATAAAACCAACAGCTCCCACTTGGATATATCTTAATAGTGTGATCACATCGGTTAGCGTCTAGCAACACTTCGATGCCTCTAGCACGACTCGAGTAAGGCTCCTGGAAAACCTTATAATGATTTCTCATTATTATTATCCTTTTGTTTCTAATACCATGTTAAATAAAGATATGGAATTAAGTCATTCTTTATTCAACCATTTTGTTTCTCGTTTTAAGTGATTAAGCAAGATTACCAAATCTTCTGAACATATTCAGGGGAGATCTTAGGTGCGGCCGCACAAACATCTTGTCAACCCTACGAGGGGCCCAGCAGTATTAAACTCCAAATAAATTTGAATGAACAAATTCTATCTTGACTACAAGAATAACTCACAAACTTTGTAACACTTCTGGAAGCAACCCTTATGACTACCAGTTACGTATAGCGTTAAGTTGTTCCACAGAAATGCACTACATTTATGACACTTATCTGGTATCTCAAGTCCGAGGATAACTATTCACAATTTACTTAACAACAATATCTATAAAGTAAATTATGTAGTTGGGATAAGTCCTATATTCAATTCATTGAATATCATCTGAAATTGGTATGCTTTCTCATCAATATACGTTTAAGTATATTCTACCACATCTCTCATATTTGTCTTAGTTTAATGATACTCCCATATCATTAACTGACAACGGACAATTTAGAATAACTTAGTTACTCGTGGATTAAACATGCAAATATAGGACAACAATATTATAAATGAAAATAAACATAATCAAAATTTTATTTCATCAAAATAATAAATGTTTACAAAATCCTTTATCCAAATACTAATCACAGTTATGCATGAAACTATTAGCCAAACGAAGTCCAATAAGCTTTTCTCTAGGTAAAGCCTTAGTAAAAGGATCAGCTAAGTTGTCATCTGTGAGAACTTTAAATAGATTAATTTCACCTGCGCGGACTTGTTCCCGAACATAGTGATACTTCCGTAGAAAATGTTTGGTGCCTTCATGACTCCAGGTTCATTGGCAAATATGATTGCAGCAGAATTTTCACAATACATATCAATATGCGATTCAATTGAAGGCATAACACCAAGCCCTAAAATGAATTTCCTAATCCAAACAGCCTCCATTGCAGCTTTCGAAGCAGCTATGTTTTCGGCCTCTGTCGCAGACATCGCAATCGTGCTCTGCTTCTTGCTCTTCTACTCTACTGCTCCTCCATTAATGACAAAGACATAACCCGTCTAAGACTTTGTATCATCTTTATCACATTGCCAGGACGCATCACAGAAACCTGTAACACCAAGCTCTGTGTCTGGATTTCCACCATACACTAGAATCATATCTCTCGTATTCCTAAGATACTTTAGAATATGTTTAACAGCAGTCTAGTGAAGCTCACCTGGATTCTATTGATATCGGCTGGTCATATTTTGAGCGAACGCCACATCTGGCCTTGTGCATCTCACATCATACATAATAGATCCTACTGCCGAAGCATAAGGAACTTTCTGCATGCGTGCCACCTCTGCAGGTGTCGAAGCACACATATCGCTACATAAGCCATGTTTTACTTCCATCGACAAATGTCCTTTCTTGGAATTTTGCATATTGAATCTCTTCAATATTTTATCAATGTAAGCACTTTGACTTAAACCAATTAACCGCTTTGATCTATCTCTGTAGATCTTGATTCCCAGAATGTATGCAGTTTCCCCTAGATCCTTCATGGAAAAACATTGTCCAAGATATGCCTTAACATTTTGCAAACTTGGAATGTCTTTTCCCATAATTAATATTTCATCGACATAAAGGATAAGGAAATTTACATCACTCCCACTAACTTTGTGATATACACATGGCTCATCAAGATTTTGAATAAATCCATACCTATTGATTTCTTCATCAAATCTCTTATTCCATTGTCTTGATGCTTGCTTCAATCCATAAATGGACCTTTGAAGTTTGCATACACGGTTTGGAAATTGTGTGATAGAAACAGACACAGACCTTGATAGATCTTAAGCACTCGGAGATCGTTAGTGTTGCCTATGTAATCACAAGCAAACTAATAGAAGATCTCTACAACTTGGTATTGTAGCGGAAAATAAATACAAGTTATAATAACTAAGAACACTTTTGATCCTCTATGGATCTTTGATTATAGAAACTCTATGTTTCGGATAGAATACAAGACTTGAGAAACTTAAGAAAAGCTTATCTATTACAATCTATCATGGTTTCTTATATAGGCAAGAAACCCTAATGGAGCGTTGACAATTTACGCTTCTACTACTAAACTAGACTAAGCATGCTTCTAGACAAGCATGCAACTAATCATATTGTTTTGTTAATCATATTGTTTATTCTGATAAGCTCTACATAATACGGCGCCAACCTATACATACGGCGCTGACTTTTACTCTAGACTGAGCTTATCTCTCCTACGTGGTTCCCACTTTCAGCAGCAACACAATGTACTTCTGCTGAAGTATAACTTCGGCAGAATCCTTTCTTCTTCGGCAGAATCTCTTCGACAGAATCAGTAGTTTATGCTTCGGCAGAATCAGTGGTTTTCCTTAATTCCCAACAATCCTCCCCTAAACTGGAATTTGACTAGGTTAAGTTCCAGTTTCCTTGATAGATCGATAATGCTGTTGAGGATTGTACCAGTTTACGAATAATTTCCAGGCAAGATCCTTCCCATATCTTAAACACTTCAGAGCTATGGATGGCCAGAATCGTGAGGGTCAGCAACAAAGATTTAGACGAAGAACATCTCTATGATGACTGAACTGTGAAACACCATATCTTTGCAGCAACATATGACAATATGTACATCAAAACGGATAAGTTCAATACTATTCTCATCACTTCCAGGTGTGTTAACTCCTGTGAGAGGTGAATCATTGAAATTAATGGATTTGATGTCTCTTTACCAATAGCCATTACTACTGGAGTAGCCACATGTTTGAGTTCGAAAACTATGGTACATTGATAACCATCTGATTTATTGGCAAATCAGCAACCATATAAACGGATTTGGCTTGTCTTTACCTGTAGCCGTTTGCTCAGGACTAGTCAATTCTTGGAATTGGTGAATTGAGCACCAAATATGGATTCAGTTGCCTTTACCACATGCCATATACATGTGGGCTAGCCAATTCTTGGATTCCAAACAGGAATAGACCATGGTGAATTGATGACCATACAACCCTCAGCAGTTAAGCATGGGTGGTTGCAGACCCTATGATTTTGAGCAAACCATTACAGCTATCAACAGATTTGATGTGTCTTTACCAAAGCTGTACCCTTTGGACTAGCCAACTCTTTGACATACACAAGATACATCTGGTGAGTTAAAGACCATCAGAAGTGGACAACAAACAAACCTGCATAAAAGTTAGTTTTTTTTTTTTTTTTTTTTTTTTTTTTTTTTTAACTAAGAACAGGATTATAACACTGAAAAAGCTTAATAATCAGTTGAAAAAGAAAGTTAAAGACCTAATTTTTATTAAATAAACGCTATCACTATTTTTAAAATGATGTTTTTGTGAGTTTTCTTTTTATGAAGGTTTTTTTACTTCTAAAAAAAAATTTGACAAAAACAGACAAAGAACATAAATAATGCAAACTAAAATGAACAAAACAGGGTAGTGCAGAGAGTACAAAGTGTCCTGATATGGATGAAGAAGAGGCCTATTGCAGTTGTTGAAGTTGAGTTTTGATCAATCCCACCAGTGCTAAAGCAGAGTGCCTTTCATTTCCCACTGGATCTGGAGGAATTTCCAATTTCTGGCTCAGCATCTTTTCCATAAGTCTTTTAGGCAGAGGGTACTTTCTTTCAGACAACATGCACACAGTGATTCCACCCTTAGTCTCAAGAACATGCACCCGAGGGAGAGGATAGAATCTCCAGGATATAAGCTTCCACCGATGTGAGTTTTCCCAAATGGAAGATGCTTTGCTGTTGGGAATGTGGGAGTTTAACAGAACTTGAAGATCTCCTGGTAAAAACATCCCAGAACCTTGTGGTTCCTTGTTGCAATAATGGGTGGTAACTTGAGTAAACAGAGAAATTAAGTCTGCCCTGTCGATCAAGTGTAGAATTTCCTTTAGAAAGGTGAATTCCATTGAAGTGGAGTTCCTTCGAAGAAGAACATTCATCTCATCATCCTTTAATTTCCACTCTATCACCCCATCTGAGTTTCCATCAGGAAAATCAGCAGCAGTCCCTTCTACAATGAAAGCTGAGTCATCAGCTTCAAGATCCAAAGGAGATATTTTGGCCATTCTCTTCTGCCTCCTCCCAGGCTGATAGATTTCCTGAGGGGGAGCATTTTCATCTAGTGCATTGGTAGTAGGACTTGTATTGGTAGATGGAGACTCGGTTGAAGTGCGAAGTGCTTTCATCCTGTGGAATATCTTTATCGCCCTCTCTGTTTTAGTTTCTGTGAGATTAGCTTCCTTTACTTCAGAATCTTCCAGTGTGACAATAGGTGCCACTGAGGGAGAGGGAGCTGATGCTTCAGGTGCTTCAGGAGGAATGGAAGATGGTTCAGCAGATTGACCCTTGGCAGTAGAGGAGGCAACTTCAGAAGTTGCTTCAGCAGGAATGACTGGAGAGGATTCCTTGGTTGGAGCATCATCAGCCTTGAGTCTTTTGGCTTCTGGAGCAGCTTCATTTTCTGAAATCCTCTTTAGGTTGAGAGATTTTGCTAAAGATAATGATCTTTCCTCCATGATTTGGTTATATTTGCGATACAGGACATGATCAGGAAAAGCCTTGACTTGTTTCATTGTTAGGCCAGAGTTGGACATTGAGTATTGGTTTTTCACCACCCTTCTTATTTCATCTTTGGTAGGAGGTTTGTCCTTGGCCTTCTGAGCTTTGATGTCCCTCTTTTGGGCAATTGCTTCTTGCCTCCTCTGTCTTCCCTGAGCCATCATTCGCTCCACATAATTGTCACTGAGGAAATCTTCACCTAATATACTTTGAGCCAGAGAAGGTCTTGAAATGACTTGCTGAGTTAGAATATCCCAGTGTTCAGCAGGCATCTGAACCCTCAGTTCATCTAGTTCTTTTCTTCTCTCAGGAGTTAGAGATGAAAATCCCTCTGTTTCAAGTTGTTTAGCCAATGCTACACTTTCCTTTGACTTTTCAAATTCTGCCAATCTACTTACTTGACCTAGTCTTTCCTCCTCAGTCACAAGGTTAGGACCAAGCTCATCTTCAGTGATGACATTTTTCCCTTTATCATCAGGCTGCTTAGCACACTCTTCTTCAGTTAGATCTACTATAGGAATTTCTACTGGAGTACCTAGATCAACATGTTGATGTAGATTATCAACTGGAGTGGTCAAGACAGCAACATCAGGAAGATCTGCTGAAGGTGAAGGGCCTGATGGTTCTTGAGTAGATGAAGATTGATCAAGGTCTGGAGATGCATCCTCCATTTGCATATCAGCAGATGCAGCCTTATCACCCCCAGGTTCCTCTGAAGCTTCAGAAGAATCCTTATGAAGATCATATCTCTTTCTTCTGGTGTACTGAACAGGTTTCTTCTTCTTTGATGAAGTGGCAGCTACTGATGAAGGGTCATTGAGAGAAACTTCAGCCAACATGTCTAGAGACCCAAAGGGAGGAACTTCTTGTTCTTCATCAGAGGAAACCACAAGTTTCCTTTTGGAAGACCCTTTTAGTTTGTGCTCTAAGACCTTAACCTGATTCTGCAGTTCTTCAATTTTACCCCCAAGAGACAATTTGGTCTCTGCAAGTTCCTTTTTCAGATCATTAACCTCTGCAGCATACCTGTTGACAAGAGCATACACAGATGAGAGTGTAATGGGGTCCTCAGCTCCACCAGCAAATTGCTCTGTGGCAAGGGGAGCCTCATTGGACCTTTCAGTAGAAACATGGTCATGCTCAATGTGAGGACGATCTTCATCGAGAGGATCCCTCACAGGACTTGGTGTGGGTGGTCTATTAAGATCTGACTCAACATGAGTATCAAGTGTGGGTGGAGGACTGGGACAGGGTGGCTGGTCTGGAGCAACATGAGTTGCTTCAACAATAGAAGATGGGCCCTCATCAATGTTAACCAATGGATTACCATCAGTAGCAACAGGTGAGGTAGGAGGATTATGAATCACATTCTCCTCATCAGCAGCCTCATTACCTTGAGGCAACATGGCTGCTAGCAAGGGATGATGTTCCCCCTGAAAGTTGGTTCTCATAGTAGCAAACAGTTTAGCAGTCAAAGTACCTATGGGATAAAAAGCTTGAGCTTGGGTAGAGGTGTCTAATATAATTTGTAAAAATCTTGGGTACATTAAAAATTTTCCCTTTGTCTTTTGAATATTTTCAACCATGTTTTCGAAAATATACTTAGAAAAATTGAAAGTTACCCCTTGAGAAAGACACACAATACCATATCCCAGTTTGGTAGAGAACTGGTCCCATCCTCCGGTCTTGTTGCTCATGCATTGGAGCAGTGTGTGAACCAGGAACCTCCATTTTGGGCAGAGTTCCTTCTTTAACCACATATTTGTTCTTGTTCCTCGATACCCAATAGCCCTAAGTCCATTCAGCACATCTTCCTGATTAGAGTAAAATACTCCATCAGCATCTTCCAAGTGAAGCTTCCTCCTAATCAGGTCCTCTGTAACATTGTACTCTTTTTCATCAATCACGGCCCTAATCTCCGTCTCGTTCCTCTTCTCAGCAGTTTCCCAGAATTGAGTGATCAGAGACTCATATATCTCATTTGGGGAATGAGTTAGAGCATAATAAATTTTGGACCTTTTCAGGAATTCCACCATTGGTTCGTACAGGTCATATCCCTTGCCATTTCCCAGAAATGCAACTTTGTTGTGATCATGTTTAAATTCAAGAGCCATGAGGGATATGAGTGTTTAGGATTATGATTTTGAAATGGTGAGAGTTTGTGAAAGTGGAATGAGAGGGAATTTGTTTGTTCTGAAGCGAGTGATGGTGGGTGGAGTGTTTTTGCCCAAATTATAGTCAAAGAAAAATGGACCGTTTGGTTGACTTTGCTGACGTGTATGACAACTTTGACCCAACCCAAAATAACACTTCAGTAGGAACACATGATCAATCTGCTGAAGTTGTAGCTTCAGCAGAATGCATGAAAGATAAGAATATCTTCGGTAAGTTTCTAGAATTACTGTGCCACCCACTTGCATTAAACTCATTGAACCTTGAATCCGTCTTTAAAATGATCCCGATGTAACTCATCTTTTCACCAAGATCCCCAAATATTTACCACAAACCCTAGAAGTGAAATAAACTCAATTAGCCCAATTGCACCATGAATACCAAACCTGAGATCATAGATCTCACTTCCTCATCTTCCTCATCCTCTTCATCATCATCAAGTGGTGAATCAAACCCATGGTTCCATTACTTTCCTCAACCCTATCCAAGACCAAATAAATCGCCCTTTCTCCCTTCTTCAGAAGATGACAGTGTAGTGAATCCAAGTGAATCTGCTGATGATTCTGATGACTCCTATAAGGAGGGAACTTCTTACTCCCAACCTCCAGCACCTCGGTCTCAACAAAGACCTCGTGCCAGGAATCCGCCACTCCCCAAAGATAGAGAGGTGGTTCTTGGTCTCACTGCGCCATCTTTTGGTGCATGAACACACATCGTATAGTAGAAGGGCTTAAGAAGGGTGGATCGATTGCATTTTGGTTGAAATGAATAGATGAAGCACAAAGGACACGATAGTTCTCTTCGTCATCCTTCGTGGTCATCGTCATCATCAATCGTTTGCATCAATCCATCCTTCCATTTTGGTCCTTAGCATCTTCGTCGTGCTGGTCATGCATATCCAACCAGCCAGTTAGACTGAATGGGTGGTTACGCAAGACCTACGAAAGCAAAGCCAGCATTTAACGCATATCCAGCATTCCATTAGATTTCGGAATGAAAGATATACACTAGATTAGGCTTAGCTTAAGTGTACAGCTCGTATCTTGAGGATGCAAAATAGAATGTTGACTTTATGTAAGCTGTAAGCTGTAAACTGTTTCTTGAATGAATGAATGAACAATTTGACTTCAATTTCTTTTCTTTCAGTATTATCTTCAGTAGAATCAAATTGTATGCTTCAGTATTTGTTATCAGAAGAAACAAGCAACACTCTTTCAGCTATCTGACCATGTACAAATGAGCCACTCTTGATGAATTTGATCTTAATCATGGGATGTATATACTGCAATCCAGATAAGGAACAGACAAAAAGCAGTACAGACAACTGCAAAACAGACACTAAAACATACACAACAACAAAAACAAACAAACTAGAGACTTATTAGAAGTTAGTGTTAGAGAACAAACTAATATACAAAACCAAAATAAACAAAAATCTGCAGAGTTTGCACAAATCCTCCCCTGAGGCATATGCCTCCCCTGAGGCCTATGCCTCCCCTTAAACTATGCAGTCAAGGGTTTAGCATTCCAATATTGACCACGAGGTGTTGAAACCTTGGTCCATCAAACGCTTTTGTTAATAAGTCTGCCACATTATCATCAGTATGGATTTTAGCCACTTTTATCAAATGTTTTTCATAAGCATCTCTTATAAAGTGGTGCCTGATTTCAATGTGTTTCGTTCGACTGTGAAAAACTGGATTTTTGACTATGCAGATGGTACTTTGATTATCTATATGAATTGTAGTGTTCATAAAGTTGTACCCATAGTCCAGCAATTGGTTCTGAATCCAAAGGACTTGTCCACAGCAATTTGCAGTAGCAACGTACTCTGCTTCAGTAGTTGAGGTGGCCACAATAGTTTGTTTCTTGCATTGCCAAGAAATCAACCTTTTGCCTAGAAATTGGCAGCCTCCAGTCGTGGATCTTCTATCCAGATTTGCACCAGCATAATCACTGTAACTATATGCTTCCAACTTGAAAGGAGATTCTTTTGGGTACCAAAGGCCTAAAAGTGGTTGGCCTTTGAGGTACTTAAAGATCTTCTTGACAGCATTGAGAAGTGAAGCAAGTGGAGTGACTTGATGTCGAGAACAAACACTCACAGCAAATGTGATATCAGGTCTTGAAGCTGTCAAATACATCAATGAACCAATCATGGACCTGTACAGATGAACATTCACAGGTAGATCTGGTTCATTATTTGTTTTAGCCTTTGAAGCTTCATAAGGTGTTGTGGCAGTCCTAACACCTTCCATACCAAACTTCTTCAAAATGTCCCTCACATATTTATCTTGACTGATAAAGATGCCATCTTGTTTCTGCTGAACTTGGAGACCCAAAAAGAAAGTAAGTTCTCCCATAGCACTCATTTGAAATTCACCCTTCATAAGTTCCTCGAATTCCCTGCACCAAGCTTCGTTTGTGGAACCAAATATAATGTCGTCCACATACACTTGTACCAGAATGATGTCGGAGTAATTCTTCTTGAGGAACAGAGTTTTGTCAATAGCCCCTCGCCTATAGCCATGCTTCAGCAGGAATGATGAAATCCGAGCATACCAAGCCCTTGGTGCCTGATGTAGACCATAAAGAGCTTTAACAACCTTGTAAACATGATTTGGGTGATCAGGGTCTTCAAATCCCTTGGGTTGGGTGACATAGACTTCCTCTTCAATCTCACCATACAGAAAAGCACCTTTGACATCCATTTGATACACCATGAAACCCATGTAAGAAGCATAAGCCAAGAAAATGCGAATAGCTTCTACTCTGGCAACAGGTGCAAACACTTCATCATAGTCAATCCCTTCCTCTTGTATGAAGCCTTGAGCTACTAATCTTGCTTTGTTTTTGATCACAACACCCCTAGCATCTCTCTTATTCTTCAAAACCCATTTTGTCCCAATGGCATATTTGCCATCAGGTAGTGGAACCAAGATCCAAACCTGCTGATTGTGAAATTGTTGCATCTCTTCTTGCATTGCTTCTAGCCAGCTTGAATCATTAAGAGCTTGAGAAACACTGGTTGGTTCCACTTGAGAGAGAAAACAAGCAAACAGACAATGTTTGAAGTCTGTGTGATTGTCTCTCTGTTGGTTGGAGACATAAGAGAGAAAAGCAATCTGTCCAAATTGAGGACTTGTGATAGCCCTTCGAGTTCTAACAGGTGCCAGAAGATCACCTATGATGTTGGATTAAGGATGAGCAATGTTGATCCTCTGAGTAGCAGTGGGGTTGACTTCAATGGATGAATCAAGATTAGTGATGGTTGGTTCAAATTCAGCATCATAAGAGGGTGAGGTGAAGATGCCAGCTTTGGGTTGATGATTTCCAAGATCTGAAGGTTTTGGAAAGCGTGTATAGGGTTCACCAAAGTCTGAAGATACTTGAGAAGGAACAGCATAGCCTTCAGCAGATTTGGGGATGGATGGTGTGACAGAGTCAACTTCAGCAGACACGTTGTTTCTGCTGACTCCTTCATTAGCTACCCCTTCTTTCAGTTTCTCTGCTTCAAGCTTGGCAGCAAATTCTTGAGTCTGAAGCCTAGCAAGGTCCTCAGCATAATGAGAGTCATCTTCATCACTCGAATCAGCAGTATCCTTGGAGGTGGTACCTGCAATATTGTTAGGGGAGAAAGAAGGCACAAGTATGGGTTGCTCATCATCTTCAAACTCATTTTCAGAGTCATCATCAAGGGGACCTGCATGGTTAGTTGGAGATTCTTGAGAACCTGCATTTTGATTAGCCAAGTGTCTAGTGTAACCCAAGGAGTCAGTTAAGTAGTCAAGGTCAAAAGACCAAGTATGACCCTGTCCTTGAACATTATGCTTATCTTCCAAAAATCTCAGGTTCAATGTCTCCTCTATCTTCTTGGCTTGCAAATTGTACACCCTGTAGGCCTTACTATGAGCTGAATAACCCACAATATAACCATCATCAGCCTTCTCATCAAACTTTCCCAACGGATCACTGGTGTTCAGAATGGTCACTTGACAACCAAAAGGTTTTAGGTAGTGAATGACAGGAACCTTTCCAAAGAGAAGTTCATATGGGGTTTTGAGTTGTGGTCTGGTAATGGACACCCTGTTGAGCACATAGCAGGCAGTGCCAACAGCTTCAGTCCAAAACATAGTGGGCAGTTTAGAGTCTGCAAGCATGGATCTAGCAGCCTCTATTAAGGTCCTATTCTTTCTTTCAGCCACCCCATTTTGTTGTGGGGTTCTTGGATTACTATAGTCCCTTTTTATGCCTTTTGACCCACAGAGTTCTATAAGAACAGCATTTTTAAACTCTGTCCCATTATCACACCGAATTCCCTTAACCTTTTTGTTCAACTGATTTTCAACAAGAGTGATGAACTCAGTCAGCACTTGAGAGGTTTCATCTTTGGTTCTGAGAAAGAACACCCAACAAAATCTGCTATAGCCATCAGTGATAACCAAACAGAAGAACTTATGATCAATGCTTCTGACTTGAGTTGGACCAAACAGATCCATGTGAAGCAACTGAAGAGGTTCAGTAATGATGCTCATAGCATTGATAGCTTTGTAAGAGGCTCTGTGTTGTTTTCCTTTGTTGCAAGCGACACAATTATGATCATTTGTGAATACTTTGGTGGGAAGACCTTCAACAAGACCCATTTTAGAAAGTTTGTTAATGGTCTTGAAATTCACATGCGCCATCCTCCTATGCCATTTAGTGGACTCATCTAGAGATGCTTTAGCCACCAAGCAAGTGAGGTCACCACCTGGTTGAACTTCATTAAGGTTGAATGTGTATAAGTTGTGGGTTCGAGGAACTTTCAGTAGAATTGAAGTTTCTTCTGGGAGTTTGAAGTCCTTAGACAGCACAAGACATTCATTCTCAGTGAAGAGAACTTTGTTCTTAGTGTCACAGATTTGTGAAACAGAGAACAAGTTGAAATGCTGAAGTTCCTTAACAAAGTACACATTTTCAAAATCCAGATGAGGTGTCTTTATGGTGCCTTTCCCTGTGATATTACCATCACTTCCTCCAAAAGTCACATTGCCTCCTCCTTCTATAGGGACAAAATTGTGCATCATATCCCTGTTTCCAGACATGCTTCTGGAACAACCACTATCAACAATACCAATATTCTTATGCTTAAGGGGATGATCCTACAACAACAACAAAATATATACAAACAGTTAGTATTCAGTGGAGGTTCAAGTCATTACTGACTTGAACCTGCCTTGTGGATCACAGGTTTAGGGCATGAAGTTATAGAGGATCCACCATTGTTCTTGGTCCTCCATTGATAATTTGGTCCCTTGTTAGTCCAAGAACAACCTGCTGAGGGCTTCACAGCAGTGCTCCCATATCCCATCCCAGCATACATAGAGTCAACATATGTAGGCCAATAACCATGTTTAAAGAATGGGCTAGTGGGTTGAACATATGGTCTGGTAACTGAACCTCTCCAATGAGAGTCAGTCTTTGCTGCTTGAGGGACATAAGGTGGAATATTAGCAACATTGGTCCAGTTAGGTTTGTGTTTCTGGAGAGTAGCACATGCACCCAATCTTTGTTCATAAAAATCACAATCCTTAATCAAATGAAATTTACTGCCACATACAAAACATGTCTTCTTCTTAGAAGTTTTATTCAAAAAGGGAGATGTTGGATTACATGCAGAAGTATTTAAAACAGATACATTCAAGGAATTGATTTTAACAGACTGATTATTCAAACATTTAAAAGATAAGTCTTCAGGAGAAACTGTCTTGGAAGTTGATTCCTCAGCAGCTTCCCTAGAGGGCTCACAAGTAGACTGGGGTGCAGGCTTGGGTGTTGGTTCAGGCTTGGGAAGGTCAGACTTCTCATTTGAATCACAGCTTTCATAGGAAGTAGACCCTTGATCCGATGAATTGTCACTGTCAGAGCAAGAGACAAAATCATTAGATGAGGTATCAGGGTCTGGCAAGTCTTTTGACTTTCTGCCATATAGATGATGTGATCCATCAAAGTCAACAGTGATGGAAAGGTCTATGGGCATGAATTCACCTCTAATAGGTCCAGGGACAGCATGCAAATCACCTTCTTTTACAAAGTTAGCTAACCCTGCTGATGTAGGTTTACGCCCATCATACTTAGCTTCTGGACCTACATATTTTTGAAAACCTAAACCTATCGGGCATGTCTGAGATTGACTAGTATAGATGATTCTATTTAAGCTTTTACCAGACATTTGCCATTCATTATTCCTAGCAATTTCCTCAGCTAGTTTTTCTTTAAGCTCTAGGTTCTCAGACACAGCTTCATCCTTTGCTTTCTCAGACAGTTTTAAGTAATTATTTGCAACTTCTAGATCAAACTGTAACACTTTTATCTTTTCTTCATAAGCTATTTGATTCTTTTGAAACCACACTTTTTGTCTTTCTACAGTTTTTAATGCAAGTTTATGAGCTTCATTATCAATATAGCATGCATCAAACTTAGGTTTCATAGCATCAAATTCTTCTTTAAGTTCATTGTATCTAAGACTACAGCCAAATATACAATTGTGTACCTGAGATAGTCCCATCAAGGCAAACTGATCATGCCTTTCATCCGAAGTGCACCTTGCAAGCAGTCCAAGCTTGTCAGTATCATGAGCTTCCTCATTAACAGGTTCATGTGCAGTCCAGTTGACCTGTTCATCCATGGTTAGGAGAGCTGCTGAAGCTTCAGCTTCCTGCTGTTTCTGCTGATAGGAAAGATATTTGGCTCCATCTCCATCCTTTCTGTCCTTGCATTCTCTTGAGAAATGCCCCATCTGATGACAAGTGTAGCACTTGACTTTCCTCCTATCAAATCGAGCTGGTTCCTTTCCCTTGAAAACAAACTTCCTTCCAGCCTTCTCTTCAAACCTTTTGATGTCCACTGACAGCAATGCCACCTGCATTTTCAGCTTCATTTCCTCCATTTCAAGAGGGTCCAACTGATCAAAGTCTTCATATACAAGATACTGCTGAGTATCATAGTCAGCAACAAACGAATGAAGAACATCCTCCATCACACTACTAGATCTAGCTTGAGAACTTGGTGGAGTGGGACGAGGGTTATGTGGTGAAGGGAGAGCTGAAGATGATGATGGAAAGTAGTTGGAACTAGGAGATGATGGAAAATAGTTGGAGCTAGGAGCTTGTACCATCATGTTGGAATGAGATGTCCCAACAAAAGCTGCATGGTTAGAAGAAGATGTACGATAGGGAGTCCTGACATCTGGTTCAAGAGTTCTGAGTCTGTTGTATAGCTCATCAAAAGTGAGCATGTCCAACCCTCCTTTAGCCTTGAGTGCAATACTAACATGCAACCATGATGGCGGCAAGGACCGCAAGAACTTTGAGTTGCAATCTTCATTATCTGGTTTAGCATTCAGCTGATTCAGCTGACTCAAGATCCTATGGAACCTGTCGTATCCCTTGTGGATACCTTCTTCTTCTGATATGTTGAAGTCCTGAAACTGTTGTCTTAGCATGGACTTCCTCATTCTCTTTGATTCTTCATTTCCACCGAACCTTGCTTTGAGAGCCATCCATATGTCTTTAGCATCATCCATATGGTGAAAATCACATAGATGATCTTCAGGTATGGCTTGAAGCAGGATAGTCTTCACTTTATGCTCTCTCTGCATGGCCAGCACTTCTTCAGCAGTTTTTGGTGGAGCCATGATAAACTTCCCATCCCTGTCAGGAATCATTTTCTTTAGACTGTTTCCTTTCTTTACTACCTCCCACAGATTCCAATCAATATTGGAAATCCAGTTTTCCATCTTCATAGTCCAAAGTTCATACTCTTCCCTCTTTAAATAAGGGAATTTACCATTGCTGTTTGTGAGACTGAGCTATTGCATGGAAGTGGTGTTGGTGTTGTTTGTGTTGGTGACTTCATTTTCATTATCGGATCCAGGCATGGTGAATGAATGTTTGATTGTATGGGGGTGAGAATGGTTCTTAGTATCGTAGAGACTTTCCCGAGGCTCTGATACCACTTGATAGAAACAGACACAGACCTTGATAGATCTTAAGCACTCGGAGATCGTTAGTGTTGCCTATGTAATCACAAGCAAACTAATAGAAGATCTCTACAACTTGGTATTGTAGCGGAAAATAAATACAAGTTATAATAACTAAGAACACTTTTGATCCTCTATGGATCTTTGATTATAGAAACTCTATGTTTCGGATAGAATACAAGACTTGAGAAACTTAAGAAAAGCTTATCTATTACAATCTATCATGGTTTCTTATATAGGCAAGAAACCCTAATGGAGCGTTGACAATTTACGCTTCTACTACTAAACTAGACTAAGCATGCTTCTAGACAAGCATGCAACTAATCATATTGTTTTGTTAATCATATTGTTTATTATGATAAGCTCTACATAACTTAGTTACTCGTGGATTAAACATGCAAATATAGGACAACAATATTATAAATGAAAATAAACATAATCAAAATTTTATTTCATCAAAATAATAAATGTTTACAAAATCCTTTATCCAAATACTAATCACAGTTATGCATGAAACTATTAGCCAAACGAAGTCCAATAAGCTTTTCTCTAGGTAAAGCCTTAGTGAAAGGATCAGCTAAGTTGTCATCTGTGAGAACTTTAAATAGATTAATTTCACCTGCGCGGACTTGTTCCCGAACATAGTGATACTTCCGTAGAAAATGTTTGGTGCCTTCATGACTCCAGGTTCATTGGCAAATATGATTGCAGCAGAATTTTCACAATACATATCAATATGCGATTCAATTGAAGGCATAACACCAAGCCCTAAAATGAATTTCCTAATCCAAACAGCCTCCATTGCAGCTTTCGAAGCAGCTATGTTTTCGGCCTCTGTCGCAGACATCGCAATCGTGCTCTGCTTCTTGCTCTTCTACTCTACTGCTCCTCCATTAATGACAAAGACATAACCCGTCTAAGACTTTGTATCATCTTTATCACATTGCCAGGACGCATCACAGAAACCTGTAACACCAAGCTCTGTGTCTGGATTTCTACCATACACTAGAATCATATCTCTCGTATTCCTAAGATACTTTAGAATATGTTTAACAGCAGTCTAGTGAAGCTCACCTGGATTCTATTGATATCGGCTGGTCATATTTTGAGCGAACGCCACATCTGGCCTTGTGCATCTCACATCATACATAATAGATCCTACTGCCGAAGCATAAGGAACTTTCTGCATGCGTGCCACCTCTGCAGGTGTCGAAGCACACATATCGCTACATAAGCCATGTTTTACTTCCATCGACAAATGTCCTTTCTTGGAATTTTGCATATTGAATCTCTTCAATATTTTATCAATGTAAGCACTTTGACTTAAACTAATTAACCGCTTTGATCTATCTCTGTAGATCTTGATTCCCAGAATGTATGCAGTTTCCCCTAGATCCTTCATGGAAAAACATTGTCCAAGATATGCCTTAACATTTTGCAAACTTGGAATGTCTTTTCCCATAATTTATATGTCATCGACATAAAGGATAAGGAAATTTACATCACTCCCACTAACTTTGTGATATACACATGGCTCATCAAGATTTTGAATAAATCCATACCTATTGATTTCTTCATCAAATCTCTTATTCCATTGTCTTGATGCTTGCTTCAATCCATAAATGGACCTTTGAAGTTTGCATACACGGTTTGGAAATTGTGTGATAGAAACAGACACAGACCTTGATAGATCTTAAGCACTCGGAGATCGTTAGTGTTGCCTATGTAATCACAAGCAAACTAATAGAAGATCTCTACAACTTGGTATTGTAGCGGAAAATAAATACAAGTTATAATAACTAAGAACACTTTTGATCCTCTATGGATCTTTGATTATAGAAACTCTATGTTTCGGATAGAATACAAGACTTGAGAAACTTAAGAAAAGCTTATCTATTACAATCTATCATGGTTTCTTATATAGGCAAGAAACCCTAATGGAGCGTTGACAATTTACGCTTCTACTACTAAACTAGACTAAGCATGCTTCTAGACAAGCATGCAACTAATCATATTGTTTTGTTAATCATATTGTTTATTCTGATAAGCTCTACATAATACGGCGCCAACCTATACATACGGCGCTGACTTTTACTCTAGACTGAGCTTATCTCTCCTACGTGGTTCCCACTTTCAGCAGCAACACAATGTACTTCTGCTGAAGTATAACTTCGGCAGAATCCTTTCTTCTTCGGCAGAATCTCTTCGACAGAAGCTTCGGCAGAATCAGTAGTTTATGCTTCGGCAGAATCAGTGGTTTTCCTTAATTCCCAACATTGTGGATTCACGAACCCCCTCAGGTTGCTTCACATAGATGTCTTCATCTAAGTGACCATTCAAGAAGGTTGTTTTGACATCCATCTGCCATATCTCATAGTCATAGTACGTTGCTATAGCTATGAGAATTATAATAGCTCTAATGTCTGCTACAGGAGAAAAGGTCTCCTCGTAATCTATCCCAAAAGTTTGAGTAAAACCTTGAGCAACTAGACGAGCTTTATAGATTTGTACATTGCCATCCATGTCAGTCTTTATTTTATAGAGCCACTTACTTCCAACTACCTTAGCATTTGAAGGTAAGTCAACCTCTTCCCAGACTTCATTATCTTTCATGGATTGCATTTCCCCATTCATTGCAGCTTGCCATTTTTCCTTTTCAGGACTTGCCATGGCAGCTCTATAATTAGCAGGCTCTCCAAGATCTTCTAATATAGTTTCCTCACCTTCTACGTTAAGACATAGACGTTCAGGTGCACACATAATCCTTATAGATCTACGAATGGGAATCACTTCAACTTCTGGTGGAGGACCCAGACTATCAGGTTCTACCGGAAGTACGTTAGTGTTTTCAGAAGGTAATGTATCTTCATGATCATCTTCCAGATCATAAACTCTCCCACTGAATTCTTGAGATACGAGATCCTTTTCAATAAAATCTCCATACCTAGCAATAATTACTTTATTTTCAGTTGGATGGTAAAAGTAGTAACTCATAGTTTCCTTAGGGTATCCTACAAAGATACACTTTACAGATCTCTGTTGGAGTTTATCTGCTGAGACACGTCTAACATACGCCTCGCAACCCCAGACCTTTAAATAAGACAAGTTAGGAGCTTTACCATGCCATATTTCATATGGTGTCTTATCAACCTTTTTGGTGGGAACCATATTTAGAATACGAACAGCAGATTCTAAAGCATAATCCCAAAAGGATAAAGGCAGAGTAGTAAGATTAAACACTGATCGCACCATGTCTAACAATGTACGATTTCTTTTCTCAGATACACCATTTTGTTGTGGAGTATATGGAGATGTGAGATTCTGGACAATTCCATTCTCAGCTAAGTAATCTTTAAACTCTTGGCTTAGATATTCACCGCCTCGATCTGAATTGAAGAGCTTTAATCTTCTTTCCTAATTGCAGCTCTACTTCTACTTTGAAAACCTTAAATGTTTCAAACACCCCATGTTTATGCTTAAGTAAATAAACATAACCATAACGGCTGAAATCATCAGTAAAGGTTAAGAAGTAGCTAGCACCTCTCTTTGACACATGTCTAAGTGGTCCACACACATCAGTATGAATAAGACCAAGTAGATCAGAAGCCCTCTCCATATTGCTATGAAAAGGTTTCTTCGTCATCTTCCCAAATATGCATGACTCACATTTATCAAATGATTCATCATTGATATTTTGCAAAAGCCCTTCACGTTGTAGTTTTTACATGCGAGTCTTGCCTATATGAGCAAGTCTACAATGCCAAACATAAGAAGAATTCAAGTCTAACTTCATTTTCTTATTGATTCTAAACATCGAATTATTATTGTTGTTAGATACATTTCCAATCATATCAATTTCAAACACACCATTCACAGTAATTGCATTAAAATAAAATACACCATTTAAAGAAACTGAAATTCCATTACTTGTGATAGTATGAGTAAAACCAAGATCCAACAAAACTGAAAAGGAAACAACGCCTCTAATTATATAAGGTGCATAATAACAATTGTTAAATAACAGTACTAAGCCCGAAGGCAATACTAAACTAAACACTCTTATGGCTTCAACAACTGCAGGTGCCCCATTACCCACATGCAGATATTGCTCTCCATAAGACAGCTTCCTTTCCACTCTAAACCCCTGCAGTGTATTACATATGTGAATACCACATCAAGTATCATATACCCAGGAATTAATTTTATGATTTAGAGTAAATAATTCAATCATAAATAAGTTACCTGAATGACCGGTGCCCGAGGACCCGGAATGCTTCAACTTATTTTTCCGCAATTCATCAAGATAGAGAGCACAGTTTCTCTTCCAATGCCCAACAACTTTGTAGTGGTGGCAAGCTTGATCCATTTTAGGATTTTCCTTCTTCTGAGGAGGGTACTTCTTTGGTTCTAGTTGATAGCCCATAACTTATTTACCCTTGTCAACCTTACCTTTCCCTTTACCATTCTTGTTGTTCACACGCTGCGGTTTTAGCTTGTTAATCCTACCACCCTAAATAGCAAGTACCTGAGGAGTAGGGGACTTTTGAGGTAACCCTTTTTCATAATCAATGAGCAATGCGTGTAGGTCATTAATTGTCTTCCCCACGCAGTGCATATTAAAATTCTGAACAAAACCATTAAAATCCTTGTTAAGGGATCTATTGATCAAGTTCACAACAATGTCATTTTCACAAACTTTGCTAAGTGCCTGTAGTTGGTCCATGTATCCTTTCATCTCCAACACATGCGCACTTACGGGTTTATCCTCTCCCTGCTTGCAGCTATGAAGTGCATCAATCAAATCATAAATTTCTACAGCTGCAAGTTTCTCAAACATTATTCTGAGTTCATTGAGCATGTTGTATGGGAAGTAATTTTTGAACTTCTTTTGGAGAGCAGAGTCCATCATCCCCAACATCAAGCAAGCCACATCATTATGACGCTTGTACTCAACCTTCCACGCAGCTTTTTCCTCGTTAGAGGCAGTAGCTGCGGGTTCATCAGGGCAAGACATGTACATATAATCCAACCGATCAGCCACTCTACAGACAATTCTCAAAGAGCGATGCCAATCATTGAAATTCTTTGTGCCAGTCAACTTTTCTCGTTCAAAGAAAGTTTTGAACGCAGAACTTAGTGTAGTGTTATAGTTGTTTTGAGCCATTTCTACAGAAAAAGTTCAAATATTAGTATTTTAGATAATACAGTTTTTCAAGAAAATAAAAAATACCCAAGGTAATATAAACATATAACCATATAATTTTCTCGAAAACTAGGATCCAAATTATCATAGGTTCATTACATCAGTTGATCTGCTAGTAATGAAAGCATATAATAAGGTAATCTGTCGAACAATAATTGGCAAACATTTTCCAATTCCTAGATCATTATGGGATTTACATTTTCCAATGCTATTGCAAATGTAAACATGTTTTATCCCCATCTCGTGCCTTGAGTCCAGTTCTCACTTACTACTCAATTTAAGTCGTCTAACTTAAAGAACTACAAATGTGTCCATGCAAGGTCTGACTTCACATGAAGATTTACCTTTCCATCACAATCTCGCCAAGTTCCCACATGACGTAAATTGCAACTTCGAATGGGAGTTCCTATAGTAAGGGGTGCTAACAAACACAAATCACAATTCTCAATTGGAAGTTCCTATCACAAATCACAATTCTCAATTGGAAGCTCCTATAGTAAGGAGTGCTAACAAACACACAATTCATCTTGCCATAATAAGGAGTGCTAACAAACACAAATCACAATTCTCAATTGGAAGTTCCTATAGTTCCTTAATAAAACCTCCTATTAAAGCCAAACCTTTTCCTCTATGTATCCAGTGTGGTTTCAATGATCGTCATTTTGATGATTGTTTTGAGTACCCATGATGTGATATTTGTGGAAGCAATGGTCACTACTAATAACATCAAATCATATCATATTTTGGTTATTATTATCCTATATTTATTGTTATTTTATATCATTTTATGTGAATTTGGTACTTAATTGCTTCATATTTGCATAATAGGATATAATGGAGCTTTGGAATGGAAAGACGTGGAAATTAGATTATGTTTGAAGAAATCTAAAAACAAGGCTTTCAAGGCGCAGATGGGCATTTGTCTCTACGCCGTAGTTAGTGGGGAGTTTGAAAAGAAATCACTTCGAAGCGTATACGCCGTATTGACATACTTATCTTTACGTTGTAGTAATTTTGAAGATATTTGGGCATTTAACCAGCAAAGCTTCTACGGCGTAGACGAGCACTTAGCTTTACGCCATTGACAATGAAGACTGACAAGAGTTTTTGAGACGCAACATATAAGGCGTAGAGGCTTACTTATCTCTAAGCCGTAGAGAGGTCGCGACAACAAAACCCTATAAATACCGACCCAAACTCGTCCATAATTTATCATGCACCACATAATTCGATTTAGGGTTTACTTAAAGACGAATTTCATCACTTTAAAGTTGTAATCCAAGGGAGAAGGCATCATCATTCATCATCATCATTAGGATTAAGTGGGTTTGATTATTGAACACAATGTTTATTACTTTCTTTGTTTCATACGTTGTTTATGTGATTATTACTATGATTTTTTGCTAAACACTTCATGTGTTAACCTAGTTATAATATTATATTTCCATTAATATAAATCCTTGAGTTTAATTATTGATCTTAGTAGATATTTTATTTTCTTATCGTTAGATCATTTTGTTTTGGTATAGATTATGATCATTAAAGGATAATACACTAGGAGGTATGTCACAAGCTGAAAACTAGGGTATTTAATTGACTAACGGATGATCACTCCCTCTTAGTTGTCAGGTTATGACCATTAAATTGGCTTAGATTAAGAATAATTTATTAAAAAGTGTGAAGCTGGCGGCGGGGCTTGCTTAACCGGATACACGGAATTGGGATCTCTGTCACATGCAAATCTTTCTATCGGGAAAGCCTCGCTTATTCAATTCAAAGGGCTGATTATTTAAAACCCTTTTTGCTCATAAGATAAGTAAGAAAGCGTTAGTGGGATCAGCAGGATGATGATGAGTATATAAATCAATAAAGAAGAAATGGCAAGAGTCAACATTTTCAATTTGCAACTATAGGCGTTGAATGTTAAGTTATTAACATAGATAAATCAAATAGGATAGTTAGCGTTCTTAATGACTAAAATCCGAATAAGCTAATTGTTATAATTTTAGGATTAGATATTTGGAGATCATAGGCTTAGATTGTGAGAACCAATCGGATCTTTATGATATTATAGCCTCTACTGAGATCATGATAAGACATTGCACGTAGGATTGAATCATTTGGAAGCATAGAAGATTAGCTAGGTTAACACAGTTTTCTCACCTTGGTTGTATTCTAATTATTTCATGTTTTACCGTTTATTTCTTATTTAAGTTTTAATTAGTCTTTTAAGTAATTAACGCATGGATATAAAGCACAATTTGGGTTATATAATTGCTTTCATAGGGTTTGACACTCGTATTTACTTTAGCTACAATACTGCACGATATGGTACATTGCTCTTAAGTGTGAAAGGCAAGGAATGCCTTATTGCCGGTTCATGTATAAGGGTCGGTTGAGGGGGGATGCTAGTTTTTTAACATTCTTCTTGTCTCGAATTGTAAGCTTTATTGGTTTTAATAAAGGGGTATTCGAGGGCAATATCGTGTGCTTATCGTTTATACTTGAAGATCTTCTTGTTCTTCTTGGTTTGTCGTCCAACGCGGGTTTCGCGTTTGGTGTTGTAGCTTGTTACACAGAAGCTCTAGATTCCGTGTCTCGATATTCAGGTTGTTGCCGAAGTTTCCAACAATCCAACATTACGCAAATTTGAAAGCATATACAAATGATATCTCAAAGACAAAATGCTTATACATGTTGCACATTGTATCGATAAATAAGTGTGTTTCTCATATATTTCTGTAACTTGACTGTTTCTATGTTTTTTATGGGACTCATTCAAAAAAATTATTGTCTGGACGGCCATCCATGGTCTTATATTTTCTTTTCACTATAAAGGGGCCATACTTTCTCACCTTTTTCCTACACAATTCAACCCATCAATGGCTTGTGTTTGCACCTCGTTCATGCTTCTAGCTCTCATTTTCTATGTTGCCATGGCGTCGGACCCTAGTCCTCTTCAAGATTTTTGTGTTGCTGACATGAATAGCCAACGTACGGTAGTCCATTAATATATTTAGTCTGTTTGTAAAATTTTAATAAGAAGTGGACAAGTTTAGCCATTTCTTAAACGGGTCAATTTGGCTATATTTTGTCCCTTGGATGTCATATGGGTTAGGATAAAAACTCTAGCTATAATGAAAACGGGTCGAATGGTTCAATGAGTTAAAAGTTACCAAAGTGAATTGATGCATATATAGAAACCTGCTATATCCAACATTAAACATACTTTTATAATTTTATTACAGTTTTGGTGAATGGATTCGCTTGCAAAGATCCAAGTTTGGTTCAAGCCGATGACTTCTACTTTGACGGGCTACGCAAGATGGGAAACACGTCAAACCCATTTGGGTCCAAGGTGACCCGAGCTTTCGTGCAAGAATTTCCAGGACTCAACACTTTAGGAATCGCAATGGCTCGTATAGACTATGTTCCAGGGGGTGTAAACACACCTCATATTCATCCTCGTGCCACTGAACTCTTGACACTTTTGGAAGGCACTCTTGAGGTTGGATTCGTTACATCCAACCCTGAAAACCGTTTTATAACAACAGTTTTGCATAAGGGTGATGTTTTCGTCTTCCCAAAGGGACTTGTACATTTCCAAAGAAACATTGGGAAGACGAATGCACGTGTGATTTCATCGTTAAGCAGCCAAGACCCTGGCATTGTCACAATTGCAAATGTGGTTTTTGGTTCCAAACCAGATATATCTATGGATATACTTGCCAAGGCTTTCCAAACGAATAAGGATGTGATCGCGAATCTACAGTCCAACTTTTAGAAATGTTCGAGATCTGAAAGCTCACTTTAAACTTCTTCTTCATGTGTAGTTCCTTTAGCCGAGATTAATTTCATTCTTTGATTTTTGATTGACTTTTCTTGTATGTTTCATTAATGACTAAATGAGTAATGACCTTACTATGTTTTTATCTTAAATGTATAGTGGTGAAATTTATTGTATGTTTTACTTAAGACCTTCTTATACATAAACTAGACACACCTTAAATGATACATCAACCAACATGCCTTAGTAAAAAATAACTTATTCTGACCCAAATTTGGAAGGCATGATTACATGATGGAAATCTTGTTTTAATTTTTTTTTAAATCTATTTGAGTAGGATGAAAGAAAGAAAGAAACCAAGTGTTAGCTCTCACCGGTAGGGGAGGAGCTAGCGTGTTTTTATCGGTCTAAGTTTCAAGCCCATTTTGTGAGGGTAGAGAAGCTCGGGATTGACGCCGCCTGGGCTGACTGGGCTCCTCGGGCTATCATTAAACTGGCATGTCCTATTCAATCCAAACCTTTTTAGAAAATACTCAAGGGGCATAGCCATTGTATGAGGTTGTGATGACTGAGCTCAGGAAAAGAACTGTGTGTATACTCTTGAAGCAAAAGTGATGAATTTTGGTGTACAAAATCATGTAGATTCAAAACAAGTTGGATTCAAGCAACTTGGTCATAAACAACTTAGGTTCAGACAACTTAGTACTAAACAAGTTGGGTTCAGACAACTTGTTCCTTGTGTTAAAACACAGGTTGATAAACGTGTTTGGTTTGAGGTGGAACTCAATGGAGCTCAAGAAAATCGTAAAGCTGAGGTTATTCAGGATGGTAATGATGAAGCTACAATGGCTCAAAGAAAGTTGGAGGATAAGCACCTTCAAAAAAAGACAAACACGGACTGATTGGTAAAGGAGTAGGAAAAAGTACACCTTCACATAAAGGTGGGGTAGACATTTTGGTAACCAAAGTACCTGGTCAAGAGGGTGCAGAGGGTTATGTTGCTGAAAAGAGGAAGGTGAAGGAGTCTATTGAAGCTAATCTTGGGAAATTACTGAAGTACAATACCCGGTCAACAAGGTGGTCTCCAGTTCAAGGTTCCAGCACGAAGAAAAGATGTTGGGTATCGGTTATGCTTAAGTGTTACTCCTAGGGTGGAAATTGTAGGATATTAGGAGTAAATTTAAACATAGGTTAGGGGTTTAAGTGTACTTTGTAATTTAGATTAGGTGTTAGACTAGAATTCCTTGCAAGGCAAGGAAGGCCTTATAGCCGGTTCTTGTATAAGGGTCGGTTGAGGACTCCTAAACCGACTACTACATGGTTTCTTTACCCCCCTCATCTTTATAAATAGAGGTGAGGGGAATGCTAATTCTTTAACATTCTTCTTGTCTTGAATTGTAAGCATTATTGGTTTTAATAAAGGGGTGTTCGAGGGTAATATCGTGTGCTTATCATTTATACTTTAGTCGATATCTTTGAGGTCTTCTTGTTCTTCTTCGTTTGTCGTCCAACACGGGTTTCGCGTTTGGTGTTGCAGCTTTTTACTTGATGTGGAAGCTCTAGATTCCGTGTCTCGATATTCGGGTTGTTGTCAAAAGTTTCCAACATTATGCAAATTTTGAAAACATATACAAATGATAACTCAAAGACAAAATGCTTATACATTTGCACATTGTATCGATAAATTAATAAGTGTGTTTCTCATATATTTCTGTAACCTAGACTGTTATCTATGTTTTTTTATGGGACTCATTCAAAAACATTATTGTTTGGACGGCCATACATTGTCTTATATTTTCTTTCCACTATAAAGCAGCCCTACTTTCTCACCTTATCCTACACAATTCAATCCATCAATGGCTCGTGTTTGCGCCTCGTTCATGCTTCTGGCTCTCATTTCCTATGTTGCCATGGCGTTGGACCCTAGTCCTCTTCAAGATTTTTGTGTTGCTGACATGAATAGCCAAGGTACGGTTATCAGTCCATTCATATATTCAATTTGTTTGTTAAATTTCAGTAAGAGGTGACAAGTTTAGCCGTTACTTAAAACGGGTCAATTTGGTTATGTTTTGTCCCTTGGATGTCATATGGGTTAGGATAAAAACTCTAGCTACAATGAAAACGGGTCGAATGGATCAATTTGTTAAAAGTTACCAAAGTGAATCAATGCATAGAAACCTACTATATCCAACATTAAACATACTTTTATAATTTTATTACAGTTTTGGTGAACGGATTCGCTTGCAAAGATCCAAGTTTGGTTCAAGCCGATGACTTCTACTTTGACGGGCTACGCAAGATGGGAAACACGTCAAATCCATTTGGGTCCAAGGTGACCCGAGCTTTCGTGCAAGAATTTCCAGGACTCAACACTTTAGGAATCGCAATGGCTCGTATAGACTACGTTCCAGGGGGTGTAAACACACCTCATATTCATCCTCGTGCCACTGAACTCTTGACACTTTTGGAAGGCACTCTTGAGGTTGGATTCGTTACATCCAACCCTGAAAACCGTTTTATAACAACAGTTTTGCATAAGGGTGATGTTTTCGTCTTCCCAAAGGGACTTGTACATTTCCAAAGAAACATTGGGAAGACGAATGCACGTGTGATTTCATCGTTAAACAGCCAAGACCCTGGTATTGTCACAATTGCAAATGTGGTTTTTGGTACCAAACCAGATATATCTATGGATATTCTTGCCAAGGCCTTCCAAACGAATAAGGATTTGATCGCGAATCTACAGTCCAAGTTTTAGAGTTCAAGATCTGAAAGCTCAATTTACACTTTATCTTCATGTGTAGTTTCATTAGCCAAGATTGAATTCATTTTTTATTTTTTTGATTGACCTCTATTGTATGTTTCATTAATGAATAAATGAGTGATGACCTTAATGTATGTTTTACTTAAGACCTTCTGATACATAAACTAGACACACTTGAAGATTAGTAAAAGACTACAAATGGATGATTGCTAATCATTCAAAAGTTAATTCTTTCTTGTGGAGCTAGATGCATACCAGTATACCACCTTCCATGATGGAAATCTTGTTTACATTTTTTTTTTATCTATTTGCATAGGATGAAAGAAAGAAACCAAGTGCTAGCTCTTGCTGGTACGAGAATGGGGAGGAGCTAGCCGTGTTTTTATCGGTCTAAGCTTCAAGCCCATTTTGTGAGGGTAGAGAAGCTCAGGATTGACGCCGCCCGGGCTGACTGGGCTCCTCGGGCTATCATTATTAAACTGGCATGGCCTATACAATCCAAACTTTTTTAGAAAATACTCAAGGGGAATAACCATTGTATGAGGTTGTTCTTCTGTCACCATTGATCCACATGCATGTACCTATATCAATTTGGGTCATTTTTTATAAGTACTAAATAATTTAGCGAGTAAAGTCGATTTTCTTTTTTCTTGTGATGTATATACGTACCTCAACTAAAGTGCAGCGTTTTCCACCCAATTTTGCAGTCATGTGGTAGGATTCGTCAAGAAACGGAGAGCTTTCTCCAACAAAAATAATTGTTTTGCATTTTAAACTCGCTAATTCTTCAGTGATGTCGCACCTTCTACTCATTCCAACAAAATATTTTTAAAAAAAAAATCTTATCCAACAATAAAAACTCTAGTGAAAAAATAGAGGTGGCAATGTGGCATAATGGGGGAGTAAGATGGGTCGGGTCAAAACAGGTAAATTTAGTACCTCTTAGATTGACCCAAAAAAAATTATCCAAAATCTATGTAAATAATTTTTGCGTTAGATATGATTGAGAAAAACATATATTATGAGAATTAAGGTTTTCTTTATCTAATAACGCAACTTAGCATGTTGTATGGAGGACTTAGAACCCCTGTGACCTCCTTCGTTTTTTTCCTGACCCGTCAGAGATAAAGCATAACTTTAAACGACCCGTTTATAAGTAGGTCGATCATATTGCCACCTCTGGATATAAACATGAGTGGAATCTTATTTTATCTCTACCTATGAATTGCTTGTAGATACCGCCACACGTTAATATTATCTCTCTCGTCTAATAACTGTAGTTGAAAAATGAACATATGATAGTTAGTCCCGTTCACCTAATGTTTCGAAACATAATGGGACCCACAAAACTAACCTTCCTGCAAGCTCTAACCACATCTGATTCCGGGACATGTAGATTACCGCAGACTTCCTGATCGAATCCATAGAAATGCTGTGATTAAAATTATATAGTATTAGAAGATATTAGAAGAAAAAAATGAAATAGCCCGCGAGAATCACGATATACCTTACTAAAATATCTGTGAATCAACATTTCCTTTAACAAGTCAGATATACCATAGTAATAGAGCAATTTCGACATGAACTACAAACCAAAACTTTTGTTAAAAACATATAAACAAGAAAACTCCTAATTATGTGGAAAATGTGTATGACATAACCAACCTTATTGTAAAACCACTCATTCCAAGAAGGTTCTCGGCATATAGGGGATATAAGTATCAAGCCATTAACTCGTTCACTATACTTTATCTGCAAATAAACGTAAGTGGTCAAACATGATGAGTTAATAAGCTCATGGTTCATATTTGCTACGTACTGACAACTTAATAAGATACAATACCGCAAATAGTGTAAGGACGTAGGCACCCGCCATTGCTCCCATACACATCACTGAACCAAGTCTGCAAAAAAAACAGCAGTTATGTGTACTAATGTACTATAATTCTCGAAGATCTTGACCATAAGATAACTTAACTATAAGCACCAAGATTTGCCATCGTGAACTACCTAAAATGATTGAGTACCACAAGGATTTGATCACTAAGTTCCTCAATAGAAGGCATGGGATCATGTGCAGATATAGATGCAGCTCCTGACTGAAGCAACTCATGTTCGAGTTCCAAAAAAGAATATTATGTTAAAACGTAAATAAACATCATTTGAAAAATGTGCATCCAAACACTCCCTAAGTATGCGTTTTTCAGTCTCAAACAAAAAGTCGAGAAACTAACAGACCTCATGACCAGGTGGACTAATGTGATAAACACAGAAGTTGTGAAGTAGCAAGGAAGCTGATTCGGGAGCCATAAAGAGTCCTTGGAAACATGACGTGTCTGTCCATCATTTGCATAAGAAAATATAAAATACTTTATAACTTACCTTACGAAAAACGCTATGTTACAATAGAAGATATATAATTGCTTACGGTTTAGAGCTAAATCAGGATAAGTAATCAATGGTGGCTTTTCTTGATTTCCATACACAGTAACAGACACAGAACCGCAGCCAGTCCGAATGATATGTTCCTGAATAAATAACAATTCTAAATTTAAGAGAATAACAAGGTAATGAGATTTCAACAAATATCATTATATTACGCAAATTTTGAAAGCGTATACAAACGATATCTCAAACAAAAGGTTCCAACAAGACGATATGGTTGTGCAAATATAGTACAACTTTAAAGGTTGATCGTGTTCTATACTAGTCATGTACCCTAACAAATATGGTTTTATCCTTGACAAGAGAGAACATAAATTGGCGCCTTAATCTCTCTCAAAACGCAACAACCAAACACCTAGGAAATCAATGCCAAACATCCCCTCGGGGTCAAAATATAGGATTTGAGGAGGCCTTAATCGTCGTTATAGATTCTGATTTTTCAAATTGCAGAAAATCTAAATAAATGATTGTGCGTGAATATTTTAAATACATATTCGAATAGGAATGACCTTGCCGGGAAGATGGATAGTTGGCAAATCAACGGCAACGGGATGACCGGTATTTGCCATGGCCGCGGTGTCTGTGTCCGATGGAACCCAAGAACCCTTTCCTCTTCTTTTTCTTTCTCTCTACTTTCTTTTTGATGGATTTTTTTTTCTGTATAATTCTTAACCAATCTTTATAAGTACCAACTATTTGTGGTTAACATACCAACCAGTTTTCCCTCGATTTCCCTTTTTTCGTGCCTTACACTATTTTCCTCTTAAAAATACTTTCGCGTAAAAACTCGACCCTTAAGATTTTAGTGACAAAAGGCATTACTTAAGATATAAAACACAGATCACTCACAACCATCAAATAACTCACAATCATTAAAATGCCATAAATTCATAAATGAAAATAACCAATTTTCGATACAAAACTTGATGCACATACTGGGATTGTACAGATTACATAAATTGCAGACCACCCCAGATTCTCTCTGACCTCGACTCAAACGACCCATATTCTTCATGATCGTGTAGGAGGTTCCCAAATGTTTTCAACGCATTTTGAATTGTTGGGTCCTTGAAACATTGCAACGACGACCATTGAATGAGTACTTGAGAGTGATGTCAAGATCACGAGGATTTTTCTTGTTCTGTGTCACTGTCATTGTTCCGGTAATAAACTCACCTTGGCATATAGTCAGTACATCTTCAAGGTATAACACCGTTTGCTTCCAATGTGTGGTCCTTGATTTTGGACCTATATTAGACGTAACAAAAAATCAAGATCCAAATTAAGTCGTTTCAACTGGGCTTTGGAAAATCGTTGTGGTTACTAGATGCGCTACGACCCATTCAATTATGGGTCAAATAAACAACGGTAAATCACAGAGCACATACTGAATCATTCTAAGCATTCACCCCGAGAAACAATTTAACTACTTGCAAGAATTATTGAACTAGAATACTGCTAACCTGTAGAGAATCCTGTCATCTTGTGGCACGCACTAAATGAGACGTCAAAGTATGCCACAAGAGCATGGATGTAATCATCACGTTCTGCCACAAGCTTGAAAGGGGCTGTGAAGGATGCATCCCCAGACGTCATCTTGGATATATTCATGGACTGTATGATCAGTTAAATCATTGTTAGATAAGGACATGCGGTCGCAAGATTTTAACTCGAGGTGGCAATTTTGACCCATTTACTAATAGGTGGGATTCGGGCTATGTTTTATCTCTAAAAGGTACCTAATACAGGGTTACAAGATATATCCCCAACTACGTCTTTAGTTACGTAAATTTAACAATCATAATGACATAATAGGACAAAAAGTGTTTTTGTAAAGCCCGGCCTGTTTTGACCACTTACCCAACCCACCCGACCGGCCCATTTTTCCACCTCTAAATTCTACCGAAAATGAAATGTGAAGGGTGGAAATATCTCCTACCTTTAGTAACACGGAATTCGTAACAATCTGATTTTGGTCAACTGTGTCAACAAGAGGTTCCATCATGGACTGTTTCCTGATGCAGCTCATGTCAAAGCCATATACATTCTTCCAAACTGTGCCATAACAAACAAATCCCGATGAAAATGAAGCCAATATGTGGATTTACAAAATAAGCTATATCAAGAGGTATCAGCTTACATTCAATCTTGTCCTCTTTGTACTCAGAATCCTCTATGGCCGTCAAATGGAGAGTAGCGTTATCAGGTAGCACAATTCCATTGTTAACCTGTGTAGAACAAATGTCAATTAGCATTTAACGAGTTTCATAAAAAGAAAATTTGAAAGGTAACCTGCCGAATTTCACATGTGAGTGAGATTACAATATTCCAAATGAGGCGAAAACCAAAAGACGCAGAGGAGATGAAACTTACCAACCACTTATCCCGAGCGTACAAAACTGTATTCAACATGTTCTCGTATAATAGAAAGTACCCCATCCATTCCGAAATAATAATATCCACTTGCGGAACTGGAAGGTCAATCTCTTCAACTTTTCCCTTCAAAACAGTTATAACTGTAACATTGATGCAGAAAGACGACGATTTAGTTTCCTAGTTAATTCAATACTCGAAGAAATGCAGGACCTCAAATTTCAAAGATGGTATTACCGTTTGAATAGCCATTCGCCTTAACAATCTCTTTTGCCATGTCAGCCATCTGTGAGCACTCGATCTGCAAACAAACAGCTTGTTGTACTTACATTCGACAAAAAAACGTATCTGTGTATTTTGTATGTTTATATAGTACTACAGTGAAAACAGGATACATACAGCATAAACATGTTTTGCTCCAGCTTTCGCACAGAAGAGGGATAGTATGCCTGTCCCAGCACCAACATCGAGAACAATTTTGCCATTGAATAAATGTTTGTTCTTGTAGATGACGTTTTGGTAAGTCTTGGTTCTCACCACATCCTTCAACATTTCCTGCACACGAAAAAAGTAAATTACTTTTAAATATTTTTGACCAACAAAATTAACGAAAAAGGATTAAAAGAAACGTGGGATGCTGAAGACACTGGGCTGACCTCGTGAATACCTGCAGCCACAAAAACAAAGCAAAAAAAGAAGTGTAAGAAAACATTAAAGAAACAAAGAAACACTGGTTTGCGTTATTGCATCTGATATTAAAACATACTATTAGTTTGCACTAACATATAAGCCCCTTTTACTTTGCTATTTAGTTTTATTTCACTAATAGTGAATCACAATACAATATTTAGCTTCTTTAGAGGGCATATTACTAATAAGCTATAATTGGTCAGTTATTAGCTTATTGAAAGGGCTTAATAGCATATTGTAACTTAAAATAAAATAAGGGGGTGAAGGCTTATCAGCTTATTGTATTATCCAATAGCTTGCCCAAACACTTCTCAAAAAGCTCTTTAAAATTACCCCAACACAAGCCCAAAAAAGACCTTATTAGCTAATATATAAGAACAAAATCAACTTTTGAGCTTTGTGAAACTGTTTCAAATAAGCTAATCCAAACACCCCTTTACACGAACAATCAAAGATAACTAAAAATAGAAACTTGGGGGTGTTTGTCTTGGCTTATCTGCTGATGGGCTTATGAGTTTTTTTCATTAAGTTCATTTTTTAAGGCTTATGAGCATGTCAAGTTGAGCTTAAATAAGCTAAAAGGTCAAGTTTATAAGCTTATTACTTATAAGCCAGTAGAAACGAGCTTATAGGCTAATACACTCATCAAATTAGGCTCAGACACTCGTTAAATAAGCTAAGGTGGTGTTTGTGCCAGCTTATTTGATGGGCTTATAAGTTATAACCTTATTAAAAATTAAGCTCATAAGCTCATTATTTATGACTTATGAGCTTATCCACTTTAGGTTGTAACTTATATAAGTTCATAAACTCAAGTGGATAAGCTCATAAGCCCATCAATTAAGCTTAATAACATTACTTTTTACACTTATCACCGTAAAAGCAAATCCAAACTAACTTTCTAAAGTGCTTATTAATAGGAAGAAAATAAGCAATTATTAATACCCTCTAACTCAAAAGTGCTTTTTAATAAGAACAAAATAAGCAACCCCAAAAACCCTTTAACTAAAAAGTTCTTATTAACAAGAACAAAATAAGCAATCCCAAATACCCCTTTAACTAAAAAGTGCTTATTAATAAAAACAAAACAAGCAATCCCAAAGACCCTTTAACTAAAAAGTGCTTATTAACAAGAACAAAATAAGCAATCCAAAACACCCTTTAGCTAAAAAGTGCTAATTAATAAGAAGAAAATAAGCAATCCCAAAGACCCTTTTAACCAATCAGCTGAAACATACCAAAGTGAGAGTAGGAATCAAAGTAATAATCAGCACTGGTCTTATCAGCAGCAATATCAGACATGACAGAATCTTGTTGTTCTTGAAGGTTTAAGGTACCATTCATTGCTTCTTCAATTGTTTCATCTGCATCTTGGTACTTTTGACTATCTGTCATTGTTTTGAGTTTAAGTGTTTTGTTGTTCCTTAAACCTTGGATGTGTTTTTAGGGTTTTAGAAAGAGAGTGGCTGATGGAAGTACAGTGGGGTTTTTTTAGGGTTTAGGAAGTGAAGCTAGTTGCTGTTTCTTTTTTAGTAAAGAAAAAAACCCTTTTATGGTTTGTCGACATGACACCAAAGGTAAGTGGTTTAGATAAAGATAGTGTCTACACACGTTTTCGTGGACCCATGTAACATGTTTTATTTAAGACTAGGTTTGGGTTGCATAGAGTTGGAATTTTTATAGCGGTAAACAGTTATAACGAGTGTGGAAACTCGCGCGATGCAGCGGGATTGGCTTCAAAAGACTTATTTTGTAGTGACACTTAAACCTTAGGGACTAATTTTGCCAAGTTGCTATAGTTAGCAATTAATTTTACATGACTTACCTTGCAACGCCCCTTAAACCTTAGAGACTGTTTTTGCCAAGTTGTGAAACTTTGCATTTAATGTTTGGACTTACTTTGCAGCGCCACTTGAACCTCAGGGACTATTTCTGCCAAGTTGTGAAACTTTGCAATTAATGCGTGCTTTGCACTGTTTTCCTCCCCGCAAATTAGTATATATATATAATTACGGTATTTGAATGAAATGTTCGGGATCAAGAGCAATAATTGGATGAATCTATAAAATACGAAAAAATAAAATGAATACAGATAGTTAAAACAAAAAAACTTATGGTAAAAAATAAAATAATTTGCTAAACACGATCTTGTTAATTTTGTATAAGCAATTCAAATGTATAAAAATGACATTTAGTGAATTCAATAGTGATCAATAGTTGTATCATATACTCTCTTTATCCGCAGACGATTTCTAAAACCTCGATTGCACCAAAAAAACAAATGTTCAGTTAACTAGCACTGCATACTCAGTTACCCAGCAATGCATACTCAATACAACAACTTTTTATACATGTCACGTTATGACACAGTTGTTAAAAAAACACGTGAGTTTCAAGCATGTTTAACTAGTTGTCTCAATAATGGATCTTAGGCGCTAAGACGTCTCAATTAACTTATATTGCAAATCTAAACTGTGGAAAACTAGAAGAGGGGTTGAATAGTTTTACCGTTTAAAATCTTAATTGTTTTAAGAACTTATTGTAAGATCAATTGATATAAATAAAAGAAGTGTTACTGAAGAATAAATAATATGCAAGCAATATATAATAAGTAAGTAAGGAAAGAAACAATCAAACCACGACAAAGTTGTTTATAGTGGTTCGTTATATAAGGACTCTTTTTCCTTGTCCTACTCCACTCCCCGAGTCTCCAACTCGAGAGTTATCTTCACTAATCAACAAGCTCCTTTAACCGGAGGAGAAAACCTTTACACGTTGCTTACACAATATTTCTGACACAAAGCTAGATGTCGAGTTCTTTTACAAATGTACAACCACTCCCAATACACTACGTATTTTGAGGACTGAAATACTAACAACTCACACTCAGAGGTTTAAGATGGTTTGATACAACAATGATGTATGAACAATAATGAATCACACAACAACAAAAGAAACAAGCCTTCCAACTAATTGTTGAAGCTTGAGTATGCCTTGATCTTCTTTGCTACAAAAGATGATCACTAGAATGAAATGAAACTGTGTTAAATGTAATAGAATGAGAGAATGTATGTGTTTTATGCTTATGAGGGATGAGAGAAACAACTTTGGTTGGCTTGCTATTTATAGGTCAATTGTTCAACAAGACCACGGACTGGACGGAACGAAAAAAAGGGTTACGCCCTTGTTATTTTTTTGTTCCGTCAGTCTGACAGTAAAGATCACAAAAAATCTTTCCAAGATCACCCAAATCTCTCCAAGATTATACAATATATGATGAGTGAATATCTAAACAAAATATTATATGAAATCTCCTAAAGATTTCCAATGTGATGCAAGTCATGATGTAATATGTTGGTTTCCATTTTTAGAATTAATATGTTATATAAGTAAATACTTATGTAATGTTATGTTTAAGAAACTAAACATATTTGTTCTAAAAATGTTTATGCACATTATAGTTTAGAAGGATATCAATGTTAATTGACACATAGCTTAATCAAAAATGTGATGAGATGTAAATGCTTAAGTGGTGAAGACTTTATTTAAGAAAAGCTTGTTTTAATATCTATTAATCTTGACAAGCTTTATACTTTACAAAAATGAAATTTACTTTTGTCGTTAACAAAACAAGGTAAAGATAATGAAATATAAATAACGTTTTTAGGACGATATTTTTATTAACATAAACGTCCAATAAAATTTTAAAAACCTCTTCAAACTTATCAACCTGAGTCTATGGGTATGTATGGCACGAAGCGGTGTGGAGCTTTTTGGAACGGTGAGCAGTGAGCATTTTAAATTTTAGAAATCGTTTGGCAAAAGAGCTGTGATATTTGGCTAATATTAGTAAGGCTTATTTTTCGAAGCTTTTTAAAGAAGCAGTGAGTTATGACTACTGCTACTTTTAACAAACACACCATATGTGTTTCTCTCTCATAAAACAAATTATACTAAATCAAATAGCTCATTAACTAATATTGTCTAGCAACGCGTTAACTCATATTATAGCAAGTAACTAAAGCTTAAACCACGCAAAAGTAAAACAACAATGATTTACAACCGTAAACGAACTATAAACATAAAGAATGTAAACCGAACTCACAAATTTGTTTATAACAATCATATGCACCCTCTATGCTTTAGTAAATCCGGAATAACTGCTAAGTATTCAAATACATACCAATTCCCCCAATGTGATGTCAATATAGCCTTTGCCAAATTTCCATTTCCTCTAACTCAGAGCGGAAGGAAGAGAAAAACCACTGAAGTGACACCCTAAGAATGAACACGTTGATATATAAATGTGGCTTTTCATTCCCCACTCCACATTTCTCTGCCAAATGCTTCAGCAGCTCGACATTAAATGGAGCAAACCAAACTCGAGTGGGGAGCTAGGGCCATTATCCGATGCCTTGATACACAAACATCGAAGAAAAAAAAGTTTATCAATAAAAAGCATGGCAAGCTTAATATATAAAAACAGATTCATCAATTCAATAAATCACAAAAAGTAAGATCAGAAAAAAAAAAAAAAAAAAAAAAAAAAAAAAAAAAAAAAAAAACTTACTTAGAGAATGCCAATTAATGTGGCCATAGTTTTATTTCTTAACCCAAAACAGAGGGAAGGGGAAAATGACTGCTAAAGCGATGAGATTTATCCCGTCATCGCTATCAACATCCTATAATTGGTCCTCTGGAGCAGAAGAGTCATACACCTTGTCTAACAATCCTTGTTCTACCTCTCTATCATATTTATCTTCGTGGTCACATAAAGTTACCATTCGATGTGAGTTGATACCACAAGTGGAGAAGACACAGTTAGTCGAGGTGCAGTCTATTTATCGGCTGACAAAGACTTACAATATGTTATTTGACCTTGCAAATACATAATAATTTTTTTGGTCGAAATGTTGCATTCTTTTCGCATGATATAAAAACCTATTAATTCATTCTTACATCGTCAAAAAAAAGCCGCTATCAAGTGTCAAACATAACCTGTATATCGATTTCTTTCATCCTCCTCACCTACATCATTAAGTCCACCTGCCACCTAAATGCAAAAAAAGACCATCCATTAATAACTTAAGCAGCAATATTTATACACAATTGTGTCACACCAAATTTTAGACTCAACTAGCAAGAATTGACTTGGTTACCAAAAATAAAAAGAAAAAGAAAATATTTTAGTGATTACCATACCAAAGCCAAGACTAACAAAGGGAGCATAACGGAATTGCCAATCAATTACCATCTAAATTAGATTTACAAAAACAAAACTACCCTACGATAATGTTTGATATATCAAAAATTAATAATATAAATAAAACATGCACCTGCGCTGCAAGCCACTTTTTCGACGAAAGGTTTTTTATGCATCGTACACACAGTTCCCATAATGACAACATCAATGCACACTAAAAACCAAATTCATACGTAAGAACAACCCCTAAACAAAAAAAAACTGCATCAAATAACATTAAAAAGTATGACCATTCAAAACAAATTCATACAATAACACATTGTCCCCATACCAAGAAACTATTCTAGACACATGATATTTAATATATATATATATATATATATATATATATATATATATATATATATATATATATAGTGTATCTTTATTTTGAGAACCATATTAAGTGCGAGAACTGCGAGAACTCCTATTGACCAATCATAATTGAGTAAAGTATTTTTTTTTAAATTAATATACTTAATTCACAGGGGCATTAAGGGTAATTAACATCTACACATTTTTCAACTGATAATTCAATTTTGTTGCTAAAATCACGCCAGAGATAAGGTTTTTTATTTTGGAACTTTATTATTCCAGATCTTCTTCTCCAAAACCTAATAACCACCCCCAAACCCTCTCATCCCTCTCTCCTTTTTATTTGATTCAGCGACCAAAAAAATTATGAAACGAGCGGGTTTTAATGATCGATCACCATCGGTTTCCATATGGTCAGATTCGCCTTCCACCCCCTGACGGATGGATTTTCAAATCTTAACATGAATAAATCGGGTTTCCGGTATCAATTTTTTTCGGTGAGAATTTCAGGAGATTGTATATCATCTTTTTGTTCGTGTATCAGAATTAAGATTGTGTATCAAAATCCAGCAATGGAGGTCTCGACACGATCAATGTAAATTTACTAGTTTGTCGTCGGCGGCTATGATGCGGTCATCATTGTTTTGGCTTGATCTTGAAAAAGATGTCTCAGGTAAGATATTGTTTTCTTTTTCTTTTGAAAATTTTGAACTTTATTGAAAGATTAGTAATGGGTTGAAAATTTTGAGTCTTGTTATGGCTTCACGAACCTGAGATCTTTGAAAGTCAATATTTTTCTTTTCGAATTCTTTGCTTTAGGTTCGTTAAAGATTTGTGATGAAGTTCATTTTTAATACTTAAAATTATCCAACATAGGCAAAGCACATGAGTTGTTTTTTTTTGTTTTTTTTTTCCAATAGTAAGGCATGAGAAATTTACATATCTGTTTTGGGGTCCTTTCTACATAGCTTTAATCTAAGGCTCCAAGCAATGCAATTCTTGTTTCATTTGGGTTGTCGTACATTTTCAAGTGGTGTGTTGGATTAATTTGCTTTGGTTGGTTTTGGTTTTATGGTCCATATTTCTTTTTTTCTTGGTTTAGTTTTGATCTTTTTTACAAAGTATGTTGACTAAAATAATTTTGACTAAAATAATGCTTCGCATACTAGGATAAAAATATATCAGTTCATGTAGAGAAAAGGATGCTTTTATCTTTTTAACATGTTTGTTCTTGGTTTAACATGTATGTTTTTAACATGTTTGTTTTTGGTTTAACATATATTTAACATGTATGTTTTTGGTTTAACATATATTTAACATGTATGTTTTTAACATGTATATTTAACATGTATGTTCTTGGTTTAACATGTATGTTTTTGTTCTTAATAGTTTACCAACCTCTATTTTTACCTCATTTTGTGGAGGTGCTGCATTGGTCAAGCTATTGCAACAGACACACGCATTCCCTTGGTTTCATTCACTGGAAGTTCAAAGGTACCTTAATTACCTATTCTATATGCAATTATTGCAGGCGGAAAATTTAGCATCCTTCATCATTCCAAATTTGTATATTTGTATCTGACACATGGAATGTCACAAACTTCAGGTTGGTCTTGAGGTTCAACAGAAAGTCAGTCCAAGGTTTGCTAAATGTCTGCTTGAATTGAGTGGTAACAATGCATTAATAATTATGGATGATGCCGATGTCAAACTTGTTGTTCGGTCTGTCTTGTTTGCTGCGGTTGGTACAGCTGGTCAACGCTGCACAACTTGTCGTAGACTGGTAAGCTCGACCATGAAATGATTTCTACAGATTCCATTTTATTTGTTTTCTACAAAAAGGGTTGATGTGCCCGGTAGGTGCAAGTTTTAAATTTATAAAAGGTGAATTACCAATTTTACCAATAACACATACGAGCAAGTATACTCGTCCGTTATAGCAAGATTATGAAGGTAAGTCGGGATCGTTCGCAGGGATTTGAGTGAATCAGAGCACAAGTTTGAATTAACGGAGTCGATCAAAAACATATAACAAAGCAAATAGATATAATGAAATTCAGATGATTAAAAACTACACTTGCTCAAACTAGTATCATATCATAGATTAATGTGATTGTATTAACTACTTAACATGTTGGTTGTTATAATTAGTTGAAAACTAATCTATTGTTCTTACAAGTTAAACCTTCGTCAAGATTTTAGTTCATAAAAACAAGCTTTAAGTTTAACCAATCAATTCAAGATCAATTCAAGTTTCATAAGTCTACTTTCATAAACTTAAACACAAAAACATCCACTTGTTCATCAAATTGCTTAAGAAATGGTCAATACAAAAGGTACCCGATCATAGACAAAAGGCTACAATTAATTTTCAACAACTAATCTTACGACCATTTAGATGTTTCCAACCAATCCAATTTGATAATCAAAAAGCGTTTCTATTACAACCACACCTTAGTTCCTTTGTATAATCAAGAATAATGGGTAAAAACAATCATCCATAGACAAAATGATTATGACTAGTTGAATAATACGAAGTTCTTTCGACCCCAACGATAGTTACCAATTAGCCAAACTTGATTAACAAATGTCACTATGAAACTTTAGCACAATTGGATCTTAGAATCAACTTGAAATTGAATTAAAACATGTTAATACAATCACTAACTAATCATATAATAATCAACATCATTTAAGCAAGTGTATAAAGAAACTAGCCACTCATAGCAAACATGAACATAAACTCATAACTTTGATCATTAGAAAACATGATTAAAAGTCTTACAATGCTTGGAATAAGATTACAAATGATGAAGTAATGATTCCCAAAGGATCGTGGTGGACTTCTTAGTGTTTCGGCTTCCAACGGTGGAACTTCTGGAACTCCAAACTTCTCTGGATTTCTAAGGACGAATTTCAGGAGGTTAAGGCTTGGTTTGATGAGTAGAGAGCTTTGTAATTGAAGTGTGTCTATTATGCTCACAATTAACCTCTATTTATACTAATTCCAAGGCCTAGGGTGTTAAATGCTTGGCTTGGCCTCCAAGGAGTAAGGAAGGGACTAGAATACACCAAGAGAAGGACCTAGAATCGTTTGGATGCAAAGGGGAAGCTTAGTGATGAAGATTTGACAACTGCAGCTTCTCCAACCGGATCGGTCATACGACCAACCGATCCGGTTGGTCTTCAATAATAACACACCGACCGATCCGGTTGCGGGTTGCGACCGATCGGTCGGTCATGGCAAAAACATGTATTCCGACCAAATGCCAACCGATTCGGCTGAAGGTGTAACCGGATCCGGTTGGATCTTCTGAGATAAGAAACTTGAACTTCACTCTTCACTCTGACTTGTAGAACTTGTTTCTTCAATCACTAAGGTCTTCAAAGGTACTTGGGATTTAGCTTTACTGAGACGGGAATCTTCGATTAACTGCATATTTCCACATTTTCCTCCATTTCCCTGCACTTGGTTATAAATACTAGACAAACATCTCTAGATACGATTAAGTGCTAAAATCACACAAATATAACCAAATAACAGATATAAAAGTACACACAATGCTACTAAAAACATGCACAATCTGAGTGTTATCAAATTCCCCCACACTTAAACTTTGCTTGCCCTCAAGCAAATCTAGGACAAACATCCACTGGGACAAAATCGTGATTATGAAAAATGTGATGCAAATCAACCAAGTATAAATACGAAAGAAGATTCATCAATTATGCTTATAAAGGTGAAACATCAAGATGTTTGACAATATCCAACGATTTTCTTGCATGATAAACATTTCAGAACACCTCACGAAAAAAATTATGGAATATAATTCACTCAATCACTCATTTTTAGTGGAGTAACAAGATAAATCACACTCATTGCTCAGTCATGATTAGATTATTACCATAAGCTTGTACAAGAAACAAAACTCCACCGACGTGGCGTGAGCACCAAGTAAAAACATCTAAAGAGGGCTTTTATTCGGGTTATAATGATAGGCTAAGGGTTAAGGGTATGGATAAGGCATGGGAATGTTTAATGAAATTGGTGTTAAAATAAAAATGAAATCAAGTCTAATACCCATGTTGCTAGCTACCAAACATTCCACGAACCAAATAAACGATTATAGCTTTGCTTTCTTTCTTTTTCACTTTCCACAGCTTTTTGCTTTGCCATGACAATTGTTCTACGACCATAGCACATTGGCTATTATTTCCATACTTTCAACACATTTTTTTTTTTTTTTTTTTTTTTCAATGAACATAACATAATAACGCATGGCTCAATCAATCACAAAGGAGGTGGTACTCATAATCATTTGAACAGTCTTCACTTTCCATGAAACTAGCAACCAACCGTTAGACATTGATAAGGTGTAGGCTAAGGTTTAAAGTGTAAAATCTTTTTGTATTTTCTGGGTGAAGCAAAAATGAAAGGGATGGCTCAGAAGGTGTAACTAGGGGTATCTAGTGCTAAAAATGAGCACTACAAATGGGTCCATGTGGGTGGTTAACTAACCGATGAGGCTAGCTAATATATCATTAGATGAAAAATGGAAGGCCATTTGGGTTAAATCCTAAGTTGCCTCTTTATCACACGAATTCACTTATATCGCACGAATGCAATCTCACTGCGGTCTAGTAATGATTTACAAGCACAAGTTCTAGAATAAATAAAATCACCGGCACACTCATAGCAAAAGATCTAAGCATAAAAGGTGTATGCTAATAAGAAATAGGCTTAAATCCTCACATTTTAGTGGAAAGGGTATAATATGTGCTAGCAAATGTTTATCGATCCAAAAATGGATTGTAATAGTAATCGGAACACATCTCGAAGTTTTAAATATTACCAGCTTTTACCAGTGGAATGATCCAGTTATTCTAATAGATAATCCTAAAAGTGTGAAAACAACTAGATCACAAGGGCAAACAAAATTTTAAATTTAAGCATGAAAACTCTAATTTTTCCTATTCACCCCCCCACACTTAAGTTAGACATTGTCCTCAATGATAAACGAACTTCAAAGTATAGATATAGGGAAAATAGAGATGAAACCAGATATGTCAACGAGTTTATCAGCTTAAAATTCTTTCTTCATTCCTTGCGTCCACTAGAGAAATCAATACCTGCACACAATCTTATAAACAAACAAAAGGTTTTATTAAAAGGGTGGCACTCCCCCACACTTAAGTTCAACCAAAGGTTAAGACTTTGGGGAGTGACCACAGAAAATCAAAACACACGGGTTGCCTCCCGAGAAGCGCTTGTTTTATTACCGAGTCGTCAGCCTGACTCGAATCTTCCCCGGATTAGGATACTTTGACAATACTGTTCAAATGGGGAATTTCAGTTCTTAAACGTTGAGGGTATGGAATCTTTGGTTTGTACTCCACAATGGATGGGAATACATTTGATTCTTTTGGTTTGACCAAGTGAAAGTCCCTCTTTGTTATCTCGAACGTTTGGTCAATTTCATTAGAAAAGAGGACAGGTGGCGGATTTTTTTGATTTTTCGGAGGATCATCGGATTTTCCACTCCCAGTGAATATGGCATCCACATTCTCAAGGTGAGATGTAGGAGGTGGCTTAGTCCTACCGTTTTGATTTAAAGAAACTGGATTTTGTGGTTCAGACCATTTGTCTATCTTTCTTTCCAGTTCTCCATTCCAGTTGTCACTGATTTTGTTGAACTTCTCATCATCAACATGATTTGGAAGTAAATTGCATTCGGAACTTTTTAATTGCGTCATTGGGATATGCATGGTGCAATCCTCAAGAAAAGGTAACACGGTTGGTGAGTTAGACATGATTTGGTTCAGATTTGGCGTGGTTGGAATGTGCTCGGTCTCGTCCTCTTTGATAAATTCAACCTCACCCTTATCGTTCTCGTATTGAATTGAGGTTGGTTTGTAGACAAATTCATGTCTCGAGTTGGAATCTGTGGTGTAAGGAAGAGATTCAACGTGATGGACTTCCTGTTCCTTAGTTAATCTTTCTATCCTCCTCTCCAAGTCTTGGCTTATCGCTTGTTGGTTCCTTCTTCCTTGATCGACTTTATGTTCCAATTCAACCAACAGGTTCGTCATTTTCTCATTGGCTTTTGTTTGACTGGCCATCCACTCTCTCATCATCTCCTCCGGTGAGGTTTTAGGTGTATTGAAATGTTGTGATGGATGAGATATTGTATTCCATGACTGATATCGAGGATATGTTTGGGTTGGGTTGTGATATGGATAGGAGTACGAATTTCTGGAATTTTGGTGGTGATATCCTTCGTGATATCCTTCATGTTGGACTAGGTTCGCTTCCATGGGATCACACATCGGCGTGTCATCCTCAGCATCGTAGTTTGAAGCGTGGTGACTATTTCGCAGTTCCATCATCTCCCTCCGTATGCTTATGAATTGGGTATCGATGTTTGTAGAGAGAGCTTCCAATTTCTCGATTAATGAGGCATGATCGGTTTTGATGTTGCTTCTACCGGCGGAAACAACGGTTTTCAGATTGGAATCGTTCGATAGACCACTTCTTGTGAAGATAGCATTGACATATTCATTTCTTGTTTGTGGTGGACGGTACGTCTTATCATTTGATGGTTTTGGGTTGGATTGGGTATTACTTGGCAATGAACCAGATGGTCTAGAGGAATGTTGGTCAGAAAGTCTGCCAAGCTTGTTTTCAAGATCTTGGATAGATGCTTGATGATTTTTCTGTCCTTGCTCAACTTTGGCTTTAAGATTGAAAAATTGATTTTTGATAAAATCGTTTGCGGATTTTTGACCAGCCACGAATTCTCTCATGGTTTTTTCGAATTCAGTTTCTTCTGTCTTTTTGTCGGAAGTTTGGTGTGGTGGATCGTCAGTTCGTGGTTGAGAATCACGGTTGTCATCCCTTGGTCGGCGATCTTGCCAATTTCCAGAATTTCGACCATAATAGTTACTACGATATCCTCCTCCACGGTATCCTCCTTGAACGTAATTTGCTTCTCCTTCTTTTGGTCCACCCATAGGTTTATCGTCGCACTCGGACGATGGGTGATTTCCTCCACAATTGTTGCATCCGTCTCGCATTTCTTTCATTTCATCTTTAATATCCTTGTATTGCGAGTTGATTTGTGAGGTTAACGCTTCCATCTTCTCCATGAGTTTTGAGGTATCGGTGTTTTCGACAAAAGCAACGGTTTTTCGGAGAGGTTTGGTTTTGGAATCTTTAGACCAATCAAGTTTGAGAAGTACTCGATCTTCGAGCAATTGATGTGCATCGTTGGGAGTTTTATAGAGAAAAATTCCTCCAGCATCAAGGATGCCTTGAGAGATTTCATCCAGTCCATGGTAAAAGATTTGGATAATGGTTCCTTTTGATAATCCATGTCCATGACAACTACGAAGCAAATCTTTCATTCGAAGCCAAGCTTCGACAAGTGATTCGTTTGGGTTTTGGTTGAAAGCACGAATTTCTCCCATTAATCGATCAAACATGGCAGGTGGAAAGAATCGGCTTACAAAAGCTTGCCTCATCTCCTCCCAAGTATTGATGATTCCCGGGGTTAATTCATTGTACCATACTTTAGCATCTCCGGCGAGTGATGATGGAAAAAGTTTGAGTTTAATGGCATTGACATCGGTGTCGCCATAACGAAACATGCCGCAAATTTCGATGAATTCGGCAATGTGCTTATGCGGATCGGCCCGCGCACGGCCATCGAATTGTCGGTCTTTGATCATAGAAAGGTGATGTCCCTTCACGGTGAAGTTGTCACCAAGGTTAATAGCAACAATAGCACTTTCGGGTGTTGGTGCTACGGTTCGGTTGGTTCCCCACATAGGTTGATCGTCCGCCATGGGAAAAGGTAAATTGGTGAAAGGGTTGTAAACAACTTTGGCTTCAATGAGGTTATCAAATGGTGGGTTTGATACTCTTGGTATACGGTTTTCCAATGGTATGAAACGTGTTCTCCTTCTTCTTCGAATCAAACGTTCTGGGTTGGTAAGAGGTGTAATTGGTTCTATTCCCGCTGCTCGAGTGTTCATACAATGTCCTAGAGAATCCAGGAAATATCTAAACACACGGACAAACAACGAAAACGGTTTATATGGAACAGAGGATGGTAACCGGATCGGTTGCGGGATGCGACCGATCGGTCAGACCTGTTGAATGATGAGTAAACTCGTAACCGATTCGGTTGAGGGGCAACCGGATCCGGTTAAGGTTTCTGAGAAAAAAATTTTTTTTTTTCTTTTTTAAAAAAAATCGGCTGAAGGAAATTCAAGAACTTGTTGAAACACAATCAAATCCCCGGCAGCGGCGCCAAAAACTTGATGTGCCCGGTAGGTGCAAGTTTTAAATTTATAAAAGGTGAATTACCAATTTTACCAATAACACATACGAGCAAGTATACTCGTCCGTTATAGCAAGATTATGAAGGTAAGTCGGGATCGTTCGCAGGGATTTGAGTGAATCAGAGCACAAGTTTGAATTAACGGAGTCGATCAAAAACATATAACAAAGCAAATAGATATAATGAAATTCAGATGATTAAAAACTACACTTGCTCAAACTAGTATCATATCATAGATTAATGTGATTGTATTAACTACTTAACATGTTGGTTGTTATAATTAGTTGAAAACTAATCTATTGTTCTTACAAGTTAAACCTTCGTCAAGATTTTAGTTCATAAAAACAAGCTTTAAGTTTAACCAATCAATTCAAGATCAATTCAAGTTTCATAAGTCTACTTTCATAAACTTAAACACAAAAACATCCACTTGTTCATCAAATTGCTTAAGAAATGGTCAATACAAAAGGTACCCGATCATAGACAAAAGGCTACAATTAATTTTCAACAACTAATCTTACGACCATTTAGATGTTTCCAACCAATCCAATTTGATAATCAAAAAGCGTTTCTATTACAACCACACCTTAGTTCCTTTGTATAATCAAGAATAATGGGTAAAAACAATCATCCATAGACAAAATGATTATGACTAGTTGAATAATACGAAGTTCTTTCGACCCCAACGATAGTTACCAATTAGCCAAACTTGATTAACAAATGTCACTATGAAACTTTAGCACAATTGGATCTTAGAATCAACTTGAAATTGAATTAAAACATGTTAATACAATCACTAACTAATCATATAATAATCAACATCATTTAAGCAAGTGTATAAAGAAACTAGCCACTCATAGCAAACATGAACATAAACTCATAACTTTGATCATTAGAAAACATGATTAAAAGTCTTACAATGCTTGGAATAAGATTACAAATGATGAAGTAATGATTCCCAAAGGATCGTGGTGGACTTCTTAGTGTTTCGGCTTCCAACGGTGGAACTTCTGGAACTCCAAACTTCTCTGGATTTCTAAGGACGAATTTCAGGAGGTTAAGGCTTGGTTTGATGAGTAGAGAGCTTTGTAATTGAAGTGTGTCTATTATGCTCACAATTAACCTCTATTTATACTAATTCCAAGGCCTAGGGTGTTAAATGCTTGGCTTGGCCTCCAAGGAGTAAGGAAGGGACTAGAATACACCAAGAGAAGGACCTAGAATCGTTTGGATGCAAAGGGGAAGCTTAGTGATGAAGATTTGACAACTGCAGCTTCTCCAACCGGATCGGTCATACGACCAACCGATCCGGTTGGTCTTCAATAATAACACACCGACCGATCCGGTTGCGGGTTGCGACCGATCGGTCGGTCATGGCAAAAACATGTATTCCGACCAAATGCCAACCGATTCGGCTGAAGGTGTAACCGGATCCGGTTGGATCTTCTGAGATAAGAAACTTGAACTTCACTCTTCACTCTGACTTGTAGAACTTGTTTCTTCAATCACTAAGGTCTTCAAAGGTACTTGGGATTTAGCTTTACTGAGACGGGAATCTTCGATTAACTGCATATTTCCACATTTTCCTCCATTTCCCTGCACTTGGTTATAAATACTAGACAAACATCTCTAGATACGATTAAGTGCTAAAATCACACAAATATAACCAAATAACAGATATAAAAGTACACACAATGCTACTAAAAACATGCACAATCTGAGTGTTATCAAGGGTGTTCTCGAATGCTTATTCTGTATATTTGTTGTTATTGAAGCTTGTTCATGAAAAGATTTATGACTCTGTGGTTGCACAACTACTTGAAGCATATAAACAAGTTAAAATTGGGGATCCATTAGAGAAAGGTACCTTGCTTGGACCTTTGCACACTCCAACTTCAAGGCAGAATTTTGAGAAGGGAATAAAAGTTATTAAGTCTCAGGTACGTTATTGCTAGTAAGTAAAATTAGACATTTTTGTTCCTATGGTATGTCAAAAGTAATAAGTTTTCTTTCTAAACTAATATAATAACAAATAATGTTTTAAAAAGAGAACAACTTGCATGCTTTTGGTCCCTCGGCAGTCTAATTTATGTAGTAAGTGTTTCTCCATCATTTGTAATTTGACCAAGGACGAAAAAGAGTAAAATGACAATAATGGCCAATCATGTATCAAACTGAATGCCTGGCATGCTAAGTTAGATGGTTTAAGGGCCAATCATTTAATCTAACGTTTTAGTTATTAAAAAAAATGGTTGAATGGTTTGAACTGATCTATGGCATACTTAAGTGTTTGCAACATCCTAGAACTCATTGTTATATATAATATTAGTATATTATTTTAATAGCTTTTGTAATTGTATTTAGTATAATGCGGAGGGCCACCAAAACTTGTATGTTTTTAACATGTTTGTTTTTGGTTTAACATATATTTAACATGTATGTTCTTTGTTTAACATGTATGTTTTTAACGTGGTTATACAGATAATTTTAATTTAATGGTTCTAACTTCTTTATTTTGCATTTAACATGTATGTTTTTGGTTTATGATAAATTTACATTATCTAGAAAACACATAGGCACTTTATTATTTGAAAAACATAAATTGTACGTGTATATATTAGTTTGCGTTTATTTTTCCTAATTTTTATACTTTTCTTTGTATCAGATGTAGCTGAATTAAAAGAATGATGACAACGAGTGTGCACATTTGTTCGTCTTCTGAAACATTGAAAATGAGCGTGCACATATGTCCCTTAACTTTGACAACTACGAATGTGCATATATGTCCGACTTCTAAAAATGTTGATAACAAGGAGTGTGCGCATATATCTATTTGCGTACAATATTACTTGTACCCACGTGTATAGATCGATTAGATTCATGTATTTCTGCTTTTTAGAAATTTGTATTTAATTGTATATCAATCGATATTGAATTTTGTATTTAACATGTATGTTCTGGGTTTCATATAAACTTACTTATCTAGAAAACATGTATGCACTTCACTATGAAAAACATGTATGTCGAAAAAACTATTCAAAAAACCAAAATAGTAAAATTAATTCATAAAAACACATATGCATTAAATCAGTTTTAAAACATGCATGTTCAAAAAAAAAAAAAAAAAAAAAACGAAAATTAAATGTTTTTAAAAAATAGGATTTTTTTTATTTTAAAAAATCAAAAATAATATCAAATTGAGTTTTACTATTATACCCTTTTGTATTAAATAAAATGGTTTAATAATTCAAAAATGCTTTGTTGCATTGACATGTTGCACAATATGCATTTCTAGGAGTACATAAAGGGTTCTCGCAGTTCTCGCACTTAACAGGGTTCTCAAAATAAAGGCCCCCTATATATATATATATATATATATATATATATATATATATATATATATATATATATATATATATATATATATATATATATATATATATATATATATATATAGTTTTCTTCTTTCAATTAATAGCAGATACAAAAGCAGTCGTGACCCAATATACAGAGTTCATGACCACTCAAGATCTATACTAAAAATGACATCAATAATATGATAACTGATAAGTAGATATCCAATGACAGGAAGTAAGCGCATAAATATTTCAAAAGTTATACACGTAACAATAAAAAACCAAAAACTCGTTACTCTAATTCCAAACCTCGTTTATACTTTATCCACACAATTTTTTTGATCATCGTTGAATCCTGTCAAGTTTTTGTGCTACCCAAATTTTAATTTATGTCAAGTTTTTTATGCCACACATGATTTGTTGAATCATGTTTCTGATATGTCATGTATAACTATCAGCAATGTATTAAACCAAATCATAGGATCATGCAACCCAATGCACCAATAAAACCAGTACATGACTCTTGAGCTTTTACATATACATCCACCAAAGATGCCACTTAACAACTATCCATCTCACGGTAGTTTCGATGCAAACAATCGATTATCCACAAAATGAAGCTAGATTAAGCAAAAAAAACATTATCAAAATACAACATCAACTCTACAAAACAACATTTAGCCTGAAACACCAACCGAGCCTAGATACATTTTTTTATCGTTGTCGAATCCTGTCAAAATTTATGCTAACCACATTTTACTTTCTGCCAAAAAATTTTGGCTACACATGTTTCACTGAAATATGTTTCTGATATGTCATGTATAACTCTCAACAATGTATTAAACCAAATCATTGTATCATGCAACCCATTGCACCAATCAACCCATTACATGGCTTATAAGCTTTTACAAACACACCCAAAAACATGCCTCTTATCAGAACCACCTATTCACCTCATGATAGTTTGGATGCAAACATATGATTAAATAAATTCCAAACCTCACATATACTTTATCGATACATTATTTTTTTATCGTTGTCAAATTTTGTCAAGTTTTTATTCTAACCACATTTTACATTATGTTAAAAAAAATTCTACACATGTTTTGCTGAAATATGTTTCTAATATGTCATGTATAGCTCTCAACAATGCAGTAAACCAAAACTGGATCATGCAACCCATTGCACCAATCAACCCATTACATGGCACATAAGCTTTTACAAATACACCTACAAATCATGCCTCTTATGAAACCCTTTCATTGCATGCATTTACCATGTTCAAATAACCATAAAACAAAGCTAAATTAAGCAAAAAACCATCTCGAAATAGAACAATAACTCAGCAAAACACCATATTGGTTCGAAACACTAAACATTGTTGCATAAGAACCGAAAAAACGATGCTCGAGTATTGATATTACCTAATGATGATTTGGGTGCAAACCCACGACTATCAGTCCCATTGCAAATATATAACTTACCACTATTGAAACAATCAACCAAACAAAAACACCATATGAGTCATTTCATCAGGACCGCTAACAAAACACATAAAACTCGAGTATCAAACATATCAGATATCAAATATGGTTCATATTCATTTTATCAAATTAAACATAAAAATACATATAACTCAACAACAATGAGAATATGTAAACTTATGCCGAACTCGAATATCACATTCACAATCTATAACATTGATTCAATCTGTAAAACAATCCGTTGAAACAATCAGAACAATACTGAAATTAATCGACTGAAATACCTGGAAGGATCTGTAAAACTCAAATTTTGCCTCACATTCAAGTTTCTGATTTTCAGTGTTGCTTGTGGTAGTTAGAATATATTGTGTTTGAGAGAGAGCTTTCATATAAAAAACCAAACAAATAAAACACCGATCCTTCTTAAGCAAAAGCTTCTAATCGATCATGGAAAACAGGTGCACAACATTCGATGAACACATCCAATCCAAAACATGTGTCAAACATGCGATTAGGCGAACACATGAAGTGACAGATTAATAGAGAACCGCTAACAAAACCTCACTACCTTATTATTTAATCCCTCCAAACCGACGGCATGACTTGGCTCAGCGTTTGGATAGTGTTGGCTCAAGCCGTGGCTCGATAGTGCACCCAAGCCGTCCCACTCCCTTAAGCCGATCTCCCACTCGGCTGTTTCGGAACAGTACTGACTCCCAAAACACTCTAATGAATGTTATATAGTATAATATGGGGTTTAAAAATGGTTTTAGGATATCATTTTTTGTATTTTTAAATGAGAAATTTATGTTTTAAAGGGATATTTTTGGGATTAGACATTACTCATCTATTATACTTAAAGCTTATCCCCCTTAATTTAATGTGCAAGGGGGGTTGTGCACAACCAAAAGTACGGTACATACATGTATATGCATACCGAAATAACTACAACTCATTTCGTTTTAGGAGGCCCTCATATTCAATGCAGATTCAATTTGGTTTATGAAGAGGCTCGAATTGAATGAAAATATCCCTGGCTTGAATGCTTGAAATAAATGTTAAGTCTTAATGCTTTAAAATGTGACTTTTCAGTAGGAATTTTAAAGATTATAAATAACCAAACAATCACCATATTCACCACCATCATTTTTTGTGTTTCCGTGATTTATACGTGTCAAAGAACACCTATTGTTAACCATATCAATTATACGAGTAACAAGCTCTATAAATGTTTATCCCACGATCATACCGACCTCAGATCTGTTACATCCTCATCGGTCCAAGAAAATTCAAACGAAAAAGAAGAGAAAGATGAACAGAAGAAATAGCACAAATAACTTTCGAAAACATAAAGGAAAAGACAAGATCTTAGATTTGTTAAACTTTTTCACAAATCTTTTGAAGATCTTCTTTTATCTATAGAAGCATAGCTTCTTTCAATATTCGAAAAGATAAAGAAACAACAAAACCTCAGTTTCATTGTTTCTTTTTTTTTTTCGTTTCAAACATACGAAATAAGTATCACCTACCCGAGAGATCTATAAGATCTTAAAGCCGAACATGCTAAAATGAAGTGGGTTTTTAATTCGATAAGCAGCAACGCATTTAAAAGAATTGCTATGTTTTTTATTACATTAAAGTGGGTTTGTGATTCGGATAAGCAACAAAGAATTGTTTGGATTTTTTTTCTTCAGATTGAGACTAAAAGGAAGAGGGAGGCGGAGGCTACATGATTAGAGGTGTGTGGCATGATAACTTTACCCTAATGTTAAACCACGCGTATCTTATTTGATAACAAAGTATCATAGTAGATTAACAGTTATCAAATTGGGCCGGGCTGACCAGTCACATGGCTCAATGCTTAGTAGTTGTTTCAACGTATTTATAAAAAGTTGTTGATTTAGTAAAACATATGTCTTCATTTTCAGATACATTAGGGTTGTTTTATTTGGTTTTCTTTTTTTTCTTTTTTCAATGTTTCATCATGTTTGTGAACCTTTTCAATTATTTATATATAATATTTTGACTGATGATTGTTGAGATTGTCTTAAAAGTTCTACATGAATAAAGGTAATTGTGGAATTTAGTTGGGAAGTAAATAGTTTTTTGTGAGATTTAAGGTTTTTTTTAGAAAAGAATTACACTCTGAGTTTAAATATACTTTAAATGGAGACCATAAACTATAAAGATTGCTAAGTTGCTCAAGTGTTGGGCTATAATGATTTTAGTATCCAATGTATTTTAATACATGGTGTTAACTTTAGCATATTAGTTGGCAAAAAGAGTGATATTTTGGACTTCCAAATTTTCACGGGTTGATAAATTTTACACGGCAAAAGTTTATATCTATCTAATATAATAAACAAGAGTTTTGTACCACCTAATAATGCAGCAATTGCAATTAATTATCTGATGTGTCTTTACTATGATTGGTCCGAAAAAAAGGAATGTACAACACATTGTAAGCACATAATCTTTAATACTTTACTCTTTCAAAAATACACACAAGTCAAAGCTTCCTCAATACTCTTTCAATCACATAGAATCGGTTACATTTACAATAAATCAACATCCTAAAATAGTACACCAAGTCTTCAATACAATTCTTGATTCAAATTCACCAATGCCACCCACCACTACAATCTTCTTTTATAGGCTTCATTTCTAAATCCCTAATCAATATTCAGTTTTAATTCAACAAATAACCTATTCCTTCTCAAATCACTTCCCGATTCATAAATCAAAGCCATATTCTTTCTCACATCAGTTCATGGTTCCAAAATCAAAACCAAATCCCATGATTCACAACAAATGCTACAATTGATTCGAAACACCGTTATTATCTATGAACATGCCTGACTCAAAATCACTACAAGGATTCTACTGATTAAAAAAACACCGTTATTATAACGGTTCCAAAATAAAAATAAAAATCAGGCAATGATTCTACAAATTCAAAACACAACCTATTCAAAAATGGGGCAATGGAAGAATTGGTAAGTACCGATTTAATTGTAATATTTGGGTTTCTAATTATTAGTTCCATATTGCAATTATTTGGTTTCGATTCAATAATATAAGATATTTTTGATTGATTATGTTCAAATTTAATTGTGTTTTACGAAACCCGAGAAATATATTGGTGAAAATCACATTTATCAATATGTATGATTATGTTCAAATTTAATTGTGTTTTGCAAATGAGTACTTTATGCACTTTTTGATGTAATCAATTTTTGGTAGTATTCGGCAATAAGCGTATGGAACTGTCTTGCGTAAGGTGGAATGTTGCATTGGATGTATATAGTTAACGGAAAACGGTTAATGATGGAACAATCTATTCGATTTTGCCTTCCACTTTAAGTTTTTGTTTCACCAAAACCTATGATTTTAGTGTATGTCGATGTTTGATGATGGTTAACTGAAGAAGATACATACATACACGTTTTATATAATTTTACTACTTTCAGATTCACTTAGAATTTGAAGTTTTATATAGCATGTTTATTTCTTTGATTATTTATCATATTAATGGTCATTAAGTGATATATTTATCATTCTTTGATTATTACATATGAACTATAAGTGAATGAGCAACTATAGCGTGAAGATGCGCAAGGGTTACTTTAGAGGTATGGAGGTTAAAACTAAATTCGGATTTTATTCGATTACGTTTTAGTTGTTTGTTTGAAAATTTTGTCACTCCTTTATTATTATTATAGCCAGTTCAATAAAGTTGGAACATTGAAGTTAGTCTCAGTAAATTCATTAACATTTGGCTGTGATTTACAGCTCTTTGCAGGTTTTATTCCTTTTCTAAAGAAAACTGTCAATAAGATTTACAAAGGAACATGGAACACCAACAGAAGAGGTATTGCCTTTTAGATTTAAAAAGGTATATTACGTTATGTGAGATTGTGTCACTATTATGGTGCATGTAATCAACAACAGATTTAAGTAACTTAAAGGTTGTACGTTGGAGTTAAGCTACATAATCCCAAGTCGAATTATTATACTTATCTCATTAAATGGCTTTCTTGTGACGTGCTTGAGGTTTTATTGAATTAATATATGGAGTTGGTATTATTCTTCAAGAAATCTTTACTAAACTGATATGTGTTTTCGTTAGGCATTACACTGGATTTTTTAACCTTAAACAAGAAGAGTACGTAGATTGCTGCATGGTGATTCGGTTTCGTTGTTGATGAGCGACAGTAAAAAATTTACTCGCGTTCATTTGTATCATGGATGGACAATGCACAAAGTAGCATCAATATCATGCCCAAAAGGTTTTTAAAGTCGACTATTAGCCCATGACTATCGAAATCATTAATTGTTTACTACATGTATTTGTTTTGATGCTTGGTAACTAATATTTTCTCATGGACACAATTATACGTTGCACTGTCACATGCGAGAACCGAAATCCTTGCAGAAGTACTTATAAGACCACCTTTCTTTGATGCTCCTAACATTAGAGAAACTAAGAGCATTCTCTATCCAGGTATATGAAAATGCCCAGACCACTCTTTAAGCGTACTTATTTACTTCATGAATCCTTAATTTTTCTGTAACGCATTCGTTAAACTTTCATTTCAGCCACTATAACAATGTTATCTTTTCATCTGTTTTCTGCAGAAAGAGAAGACTTGCCTCTTAGCAGAATCAATATCTAACACAACCTGATCCAAAGTACCGTTAACACACACATGCATGTGTAAGCAATAGCAACAAACACAACCAGAGCTTAACTGATACCGGTAGTTTCTTTTTTTAAAAGTTCTGAAGTACTTTTGATTATGTTCTTTTATATCCCCGAATGTAAAGAAAGGTTATATTAATGAAAGTTGGTTGTCGCACAAGCGTTATCTTTTGAGTTTTTTTTTTTTTTTTTTTTTTTTTTTTTTTTTTTTTTTTTTTTTGGTATTGTCATTTGATTCTATACGTATCTCAACAACAGTTCCTAGAAATGTATTCAATAGTGTTTGAAATATAACATGGAGATGGTTCTATTTGGATTTAAAGTAAACATGTACAATGCTACATCATTTAGCCAAAAAATCAAGCTATGAAGTAACAAATTCGGTTTTATCTGTTTTGGGTTGGGTTACTGCTTTCTTGACAAACATTAGGACTACCTAAACTTACCTAATAACTATGCACAACCTTAACCTTAATAAATTAAGACGAAACATCCAAGGTTGTGTTTATCTCTTCCACAAGAAAAGAAGTTGCTAGAGCTGCTAACATACTTCTTTTTTGTTAAAGCCTATACTAGATAAACTTTTCTATTTCGACCTTTCAGCTCAGTTTCTAACTTGTACATATTTAGTTACTAGCTTATAGACCTGTGGATTCACGGGATTTTTAATGAAATTATACATTAATAAGTTGAATTTCTGAATAAAGTAATAAACAACGATGAACAATATAACTTCCATTATTTTTGTGAATGAATAATAACTAATAAGTCAACGATCCTATAAACAATAGTGTTTGTAAATATTAATATAATACTGGTGAACTTAGTGATATGTCATAGGTGCCATTTAGGTTCTTCACCAAAAATCACTTTTAGTGTGATTATAATTCTTTTAGCTATAACAATTAAACCAGAGGCATGTGAAACTGATGTGACGATTGGAGCAAAGAAGGGATTTGTAGTGATGTGACGATTGGAGCAAAGAAGGGATTTTTAGTAAGCCACAAAACTTTAAAAAAAAAACATACAATCCTAAAAAAAAGACTCCTACCTCAACCGTATAATCTTTTAACCTCAGATTTGAAACCTTAAATATTATAAATTAAAATTTGAAACCCTAAATATGAAATACTTACCAATTTTTCATGTTGACAGTATAGAAATGACTTCCACATGGATTTGAAACGTTATGGCTGGTGTTTTTGAATCGGTAACTGTTATTGTGTGGTAATAGAGATGGAACGAAACTACCTTGAATCGATGTTTTGAATGGGTGTTTTGAATCGGTGTATTAAATTGGGGATTTTGGTTCGTAGGTTTTTAATTGGAGATTAAGGAAGCTGTTACAATAGATTTATTTCTTACCAAATATATTGAAGGAAATGACATTAATGAAGGACGTATACATGATTATGGGTTTGGAATCGGAGGTGTTGTACATTCCAAACTCTATGACCAATAATAATTGAGACACATCAGCCCATTGATTGCAATGTGTGCTTTATTAACTTGTTCAAAACTCTTGTTTATTATATTAGATAGATGTAAAAGTAACCATTATATCTTAAGAGGGAATATTGGATCAAACTATCGAACTTAAGTTAATTTTGATGATTAAATTTGGTTACTATATGTCTATTTGTTCTATCCCTTTTCAACTTTAAGGAAATGCAAAAGGCATGTGGTATCATGGATGTGTTTGTAGAAAAGCTCACTGCAGTAGTTTGAAAATTAAAGAGGTAAATTTTCTTAGTGAAAAATATATATTCATTCATTAATTTAAAGAGAAAAAAAATATGCTCTTAGATATAAAACTTCATAAGCAAATTGTAAACTATATAGGAAATGTTTTTTTAGTATCCCTTGATTATTTTTCTAAAATATTTAAGCGGGCTTTTAAAGTGACTAGCACACACATCATTTGGATATCTAAATGAGGGGTTTTGGAATGAATTTATTGTTTACTTGATTGAGAAAAGTCGTACATTTAACATAAGAGTTGAACACGTGGTTAACTAGACATACCAAGACAGAAATATCTGAATATTATGCAAAACAATGATTCGAATGTATCTATAGATTTCACCCAGATGTTGCACTTTTGACCCATTTAATTGTAACTTTTTGATATGGGCTGTGTTTTATCATCATTTAAAATAGGTTAAACTTAAGTATTTAAATAATAATGGGCCCAGTTGGTTTCTCGGCTTCCCACTAATTTCTTGTAAATCCTATAAGTTTTTAATAAAGTGATGTTATAAAATTAAAAAAATAATAATAATAAAAAAAATAAAAAATAAATAATAATAATAATAATAATAATAATAATAATAATAATAATAATAATAATAATAATAATAATAATAATAATAATAATAATAATAATAATAATAATAATAATAATAATAATAATAATAATAATAATAATAATAATAATAATACAGACTTGGTTTATATTCTGCAGGTGATGTCTTGAACTATGCCTTCCTTGCTTCTAGACTTCAATCAGCTGGCCTACAGACTAAGCTTCTTCATGGTTCGGGTATTGTAACTGCTGGTCCCTCTTTTGATGATGCTCTATGTACTTTCAATGTGAATATGGATATTGACCTTTTGAGTAACCCTAGCGAGGTCGCTGCCCCCAAACTTATGAAGAAATTGGCAGATATATATTTCGCTCGGGTTTCCCAAACTGTTGAATCTACTTTCCATCTTTCCCCTCGACAGATGGCGTTATGGAGTTCTTTAAAGGAGGATCACACCTCGGATTGGCTTAGGGTGGCTCCGATATCTGGATTGGGACAAACTATGAATGCCAGGGCTTATTGTTGTGTGCTGTGTTATCGTTTGGGGTGTTCCTCTTTTCACTGTTCAGGTACCGTGTTCTGCCTGCTCTAAGGTTTTTCCTGGAGATATTTACGGGGATCACGCTGTTTCATGTGCGGGTATTGTTGGCATTAAACATCGTCATAACCTTGTGCGCGATGTTCTTGTTGATATATGCTCTCGGTCAGGGATTTTCGCTCGCAAGGAGGTGGATATTGGGCTTTTTGGAAATGGGGACAGATCCTTGCGACCGGCTGACATATTACTCTACTCTTGGGATAGTGGACGCGACGTATGTGTTGATCTTACGGGTTCGTCGCCTTTGACGCAATCCGGGTTGATTGATTTTATACCAGGGCGAGCGATTAGTGATGCTGCACAGCGTAAATGGGTCAAGTACGATGCTAAATGTGCGGATACTGGATATGGGTTTCTCCCATTCTCTTTTTCTTCTTTTGGAGAACTTGAGAAAGATGCAGTCACCTTACTTAAGCGTATTCGACGATACTCTATGACCCAGGACATTGGAGCGCGTGCAACAGTTCATATCTTTAATAGGATTGGTTTTACCATTGCTAGAGGTGTGGGGGCTCAGTTGATTTCGAGGCTCCCCACTAATTTTTTGTAATCCTATGAGTTTTTAATAAAAGTGTGTTTAATAAAAATAATAAATAAATAATAATAATAATAATAATAATAATAATAATAATAATAATAATAATAATAATAATAATAATAATAATAATAATAATAATAATAATAATAATAATAATAATAATAATAATAATAATAATAATAATAATAAAATGGTCAAATGGTTATATGTTTAGGGTGCAAATAAGTAGATAAGTTTAGTTCATCAAATAATTAATTTAAAATGTTTAAAGTTATACATTTACCAATTCGCTTTACAAGTTCTAAATAAATGGCATATCCTTTTATCTTCGAGCATAAAAGAGTTTATGCAGTTTACTGTAGACTCACTATCCCCTAATTTAAATTACGCCTAAGATTCTCAAAAAAAATGGACCCGTTAGGTATGTTGAACTTGAACCTACTACATTTTTAGTTCAGTTTAACCAAATTGACCCATTCATAAGTTATGAATTCAATTTCATCGTGTTTTGATGTGCCTTGCGGTTGGGCCTTCACTGGCAATTTTTTACATTATCAGGTATTATTATAGCCTATTTACGTTCATTGGTGTTCGTTAATTTATTCACAAACATAACTCTTAGTGAATAATTTCTTTAAAGATCCTTGTGATTCCACGGGTCTATAGGCTATATGTATATACAAGTATAAAGTTTAATGTACGAAATGGTTTAAAGCTAACTTCATTACAAAGGTTCAAACAATGGTATTGGAAGGTCCTATAATTACACCCCATCTTCAAATGTATCACAAGATAACACCACCGAGACATCTCGGAAACATCCTACAAAAGGAAAATAAGAAAGTAATACATGATATAACAAAAATCTATCTTGACATTTACAAAGATGAAGATGTGGTTAATTTAAATAACCAACAACATGATCCTTACTAAATTAGACGGGTGATCTTCCGTGAGTATTTGGCCGGAAATGTTGATCATTATTATGTCAATCGCGATAATGGGCCGTATTACCAAGTATTCAATAAAATGTCTCATTAAAACAAAAAAAGGAGTGTGCTTTTGGTGAAGTTAGTGTGTGCACCTAGGCTGTATTAGTCAAACTAAGAGATTGGAAGTAAATTCGAGAATCTTAATCCTCCTTAATAAGTTAACGTGGTTGATAACTTATCAGTGAGTGTTGTGTGTATAGGAGTTTGGTAGTTGTCACATTTGGAATAAAATGTATAGGTTTAGATTTCAGTATATAGTAGGCTTAATAAGGATGAGTTTTTGTAGCCGTTGATGATTGTATATGTCCCTAATATCATTGACTGGCTTTGTATATCATTTGTCGAAGTAAGCTCTTCTTAAGCCATTTTGTCATTGATATTATTTCGTATCTATAGTATATATTTTAAATGGTAACTTCAATTCACCTAAATTTTATTAGAAATAATAAATTATTTCTCTACCTCATACTTTTAAGTGCCACCAGATCTCTTTTGCACTTGGAGGTGAAAGAATTGGCAGGTTGCATAGCCAGTTGGGATAAATCATAGATGCGATTGATACAGTTTCTAAATAAAATTATTAGGAACAATTGAAATGCACATTCGAAAGCTGAGTCTTCTTTCAACCACATGGTTTTTGATATATCAGCTTATCCATAGCATGTTTATGTTACATATTTCATGGGGTAGGAACACTTGAAGTAAATTGGTTAAAATAAGCAATAAGCTCATCGGAACTGAAAAAAGTGAGCTAACCCAAACACCCCCTTTATATTGCTCGATTTCATAGATGATTCCTTTTTTATTCTAATGTGATAGTATATGAGTTAGATGGTGTGCCGTGTGTGATTTTTTTCTCTTCTGCTTATGCTTTTGCTTATAAGGACAAGCAGTCAAGGTTTGGATTTGCTTATGCCATAGGAAATGTAAAAGAACACATTTTATCTTCATAACTGATTCCTTTTTTTATATGCTAATGTGATAACATATGAGTTAGATGGTTTGTGTTGTATGGATTTTTTTTCTATAGAATTTTATTTAGTGTTTTTTCAACACATAATAACATTTTATTTTCAACTTTTTATTTCAGATAAGCAAAATGTTGTTGCTGGTGTAGTCCCTGCTATTGAGAAAGCAAGATTGTATCATGGAAAGGGTGGTGAGATAATGCGTGTTGTTGTTTGGTTCATTGAGTGTATTTCTATTTTAAAAATAGCTTTGACATATAAAATAAAGAAAAATAATCACTTCATTAACGCTCACTACATATATTTGCTCGTGAAGATCATCAAATTTATTGACGACGATGCATGGACATTTATTATATCAATAGTTACAAACACAATTGTTTATAAGATAATTGTCTTATTACTTATTATTCCTTTAAAAACATAATCGAACAATTTTCGTTCGTTGTTGTTTATTACTTTATCCACAAACTTAACTTTTTAATGAATAATTTCTTTAAAAACCCCGTGAATCCACGGGTCTATAAGCTAGTTACTTATAAAATGTGCTTCGAAGATTATTCTTTACTATTATGCAATTTTGAGAACACGTTGGATTACACGTACATGACAAAAAAAAATATTATTAATGTGTACTAAAAATCATAATATTTGTCTTCGAGCTAAGTTTTTGTTAAATGGCAACAAATCATACATTTGTTTTTCATTTTAGATGATCGTACGTGTTTTCTCTAACAACTCAAAATTTGCCATTGAAGAGTACAAATAGTTATATAATTCCAAATAACAAAAGTCACAAATAAATAAGCAACAAAACACTTATGTAACTTACTCAAATTAAAATACTACATATGAAAAGACTATGTTAATAAAAACTTTTAATGAAAAGAAAATAATATAAATACAAAAGTAATTATAACATTATTAGGCATCTAAATATAGATTCCACTAAAATAATATAAACTAAAGTAATAATAACATTATTATCCATCTAAATAATAAATACAATGCAACTTCTCTAATAGGTATCTAAATACCATCATATACAACATTACGGATAAAAACATCACCCCTCAACCACTAGACCGTGCATCGCACGGGTTGAGGGTAGCCTCGTTTTCAAGATTTTTAAGTATTAAGCAAATTAATTCTATATGTGGGTATGTTTTGCAAAAGTAACTATTGTGAAACTGGAGATTAAGTTGTAGATGGTGATCGAGCAGGAGTAAAACTGATTATTTTCAAAAGCCACATGAATTAGCATTTAATTTTCACATACTATGAAATATTTTTTTCTAATATAATCTATTATAAGTTTGTTTGTCAAACAAAGTTTATACTTTAAGGGTGCGCTTGGTTCAAATTGGGGAATGGGAAAGGGAAAGGTAATGGGAATGCAAAGGGAATGCAAAGGAATGAAATGTAGATTATCATTATCTTTGATAGTGCTTGGCTTGAGAAAAATACATTAACCTCCAAAGTGGTGGTGGTGGCTGATAGTGGTGGTGGTGGTGGTTAGTGGTGGTGGTGGTGGTTGCTGGTGGTGGTGGTGGCTGCTTTTGGTGGTGACAGTGGTGGCTTGTAGATGGTGGTGGTGATGGATGGTGGTGGTGGTAGCTGCTGGTGGTGGTGGTTTCTGGTGGTGGTGGTGCTTCTAGTGGTGGTGGCTGCTAATGGTGGTAGCTGGTGGTCGTGGTGGTGGATGCTGGAGGTGGTGGTGGCTGGTGGTGGTGGTGGCTGGTGGTGGTGGTAGCTGCTGGTGGTGGTGGTTTCTGGTGGTGGTGGTGCTGCTAGTGGTGGTGGCTGCTAATGGTGGTGGCTGGTGGTCGTGGTGGTGGATGCTGGAGGTGGTGGTGGCTGGTGGTGGTGGTGGCTGGTGGTGGCTAATGGTGGTGGTGGAGGAGGTGGCTGGTGGTGGTGGTGGTGATGGTTGGTGGTGGTGGTGGTAGTGGTGGCTGCTAGTGGTGGTGGTTGGTGGTGGTGGTGGTGATTGTTGGTGGTGGTGGTGGCTGCTAGTGGTGGTGGCTGCTAATGGTGGTAGCTGGTGGTGGCTAATGGTGGTGGTGGAGGAGGTGGATGGTGGTGGTGGTGGTGGTGGTGGTGATGGCTGGTGGTGGTGGTGGTGGTAGTGGTGGCTGCTAATGGTGGTAGCTGGTGGTGGTGGTGGTGACTTGTGGTGGTGGTGTTGGTGGTGGTGGCTACTGCTTGCTGTGGCTGCTGCTGGTGGTGGTGGGTAATCATTACCATACCTCCCAATTTACTGTGTAATGCCCCATTACCCAATACTAAACAATGATTGCATTCCCTAGTTCTAACCAGGCATGTTTAATCATTACCTTTGTCATTCCCCACCCCCATTACCCCCAACCAAGCACCCCCTAAGTATTTTATTTTTACAAAAAAATAAGTATAATCTCCTAATAATCTTATATGCTAAATATACCCGTAGTAGAATTACAATCTAAATTTTTGAAGGGGGCGTTTGACTTGTATTTAAAGAATCTCTAAAAATATAGGTATGAGAATGAGTTTACAAACCCATCACTAAGACTACTCGTAAAGGGATACTCAACCCATGGTTGGTCTGCCCCAACTAGACGCCCCCCTCCCCCTCCCCCTGAGACAACCAACGAGACGCCCTTCAATCAACTAAGAGACCAAACCAAATACAAAGAAAAAGTATACCCCAACGTCTCTTGTGATCGTTGGAGGGTGTTTGTTTCAAATTTTCTTTAAAAAATAACACACTTTTTCATCTATAAGTACCACATTTGCTTCTACTTTTTTCACAATTTTCTTCTAAGATGATCTTCTTCAATTATTCTCTAACTAAAAAAAAATGTCTCACAAAACTCTTGAAACCAAAACACCAAAAAACCTACGACAACAAACCTCAATCTTCAATTAACCGGGCACTTACCACCTATTAATTTTTGACCCGCTAGTTTAGCATACCGATTACAACCTTACCAACCTATTTATGTGAATAATCCCGTTTTCTCCCTCGTATAACCAACAACAGCAAAATTATCCATTTCAACCTCCGTATAACCAACCATAACAACAATCTCAATATTATCATCCCAAAATGCCATCACCGATGGACCAAGGTCAAAGTTCTCCAAGATTTTATCCGGTTAACACTTATATGGATCAATTTCTTGGTAGTCAAGATTTTTATACAGCCCAAGGTTTGGATGGTTCATCTGAACCCGTTGAAACGAGTCTCCCGTCAAAGAGGTGACACCCGTTAAAAGGAAGACTACAAAAAGACGTCAACAATCCAAGAAGATGGTGAATGACTTAGCTGAACCGTGGAGCCATGCGGAAGAGGTAGCCTTGTGTAGAGCTTGGATGCACGTGTCCGAAAATAGCATTGAAGGAAATGCTAAAAAGGCAAAAGGGTTTTGGACGGAAGTACTAACATACTTTTGAAAAGGAAATGAATACATGTAAAAGAGGATACAATTTAATTTTGTGCAAATGGAAAAATAGGTTTTGTCCTAAAGTTACTTAATTTTGTGCGGTTTACGATACCGTGAAAGGAAGGAACCAAAGTGGCGCAAATGAGACAACAATCTACGATCAAGCGATAAAAGAGTATTGTATTATTTACTGTTAGCCTTCACACTGACTGAATAATGGAGAATATTGAAGGACCATAGAAAATCGAAAATGGTCGAAATGCCAAGGTTTTACAAACAATCGAAAGAAGGTAAAGGTTCAAAGAAATCGCGTACATCGGAAACACCTCACATTTCGACTCAGCACATGGTGGTTTTAATCTGAACGACGAAGCAGATGATTCAGATGAGGCTAAGAAGAAAGCGTCACTAATGCTCGTTCAAAATATTCAGCTGGTGCACATGATCTTGTTGACAAGATGGTCAATAAATGGGCAAACATCGCATCGGGTATGATTTCCGATAGGGCGGAAGCCTAGATTGAGTATTTGAGAATAAAGGAGCGGCAAATGGATCTGGAAGAACATGCAACAACAAAGGCTTTCACAAAGGCAACTAAAACTTGATCTTCAACGTCAAATGTTTTTATTTAAGCAAAAAAAAATGTACTTCAATGAATTTCATGACCATTACCGGAAAGCAACTAGAGGCGGTGTTGGCGATTAAACAGAAAATAGCTCAGAAATATAGTTTATACTATTAGTTTAAGTTTTTATTTTTATTTTATTTTTATTATAACGTTTTTTTAATTATTAATGAAATTTAGTTTTTTTTTTAAATGTTGGGTCACTAGTAATGTCATCATTAGATTAGCATTAATAAGACCACAATAAGACTACATACAACACTGTCATAATAAAAACACACTAATTTTTCATTCATTCAATTAAAGATACAAATTACAATGAAAAAAATAGAAATAGCATACGAAATAAAAAAAATACAAAAATAAAAATAAAAAATGGAACATAAACATAATAAGAAATTTATATAAAATAATACACGAAAAGCAAAACACAATCTTCCTATGTATTTTTTGCATGCATCCACATAATTTTAGTAATGATTTGATCTTATATTGTTCTAGCCATTTTAAAACATAGCATATTTCATCTCTCAATCTTTTCAGGATTCGTCTTTTAAAAAAGTGTTAATCAAGGCTAGGTTTTATTGTGGAATGTCTTTGCATTCCGCGTATACTTTCCTCATATATTCTTTAGCTGCTCATGCGTTATCTAACTACATAGCTAAGTCGATAATCACTTGCTTACGAATGAGATCCCCATCAATTAGTTTTTGAACACCAACTTTGATTTCATCTATGGTATGTGGAAGTTGACAATATATAATTTTTGGTAAAGAGAAGTTGTGTTTTTGGTTGAGAGTACGTGTGTATAAAAATGAATAAAGGGTAAGATTTTTATAAGAAAAGGTGGATTTTTTTGTTAACACAAAACACCCCCTACGTTCAAATATACTCTTCATTTGTTCGGTCCATTGACGGACCAAAAGATTGCAAATCAAGGGGTGACGTGTTCCATTCGGTCTCTGTAAGAAGGAGACGTATTCGGTTTGGCTAGACCAACTGAACCATTTGGTTCCACTACTACTAGTCTTACAGGTGTTTAGTTAAGTGTTTGATTTAGAAGAAAGAAACTGATGTGACAGTGATATGGTCATGAATTAGGTTACCATTACTACTACTAGGGGTGTCGTTCGGGCTGGCCCGACCCGACCCGAGTCAATACGGGTCGGGTCAATCGGGTTCAAAAATATATTCGGGTCAATCGGGTCAACCCGAATTGACCCGAGTTCTAAACAAGGTCGGGTTCGGGTATATTTTTTTAGCCTTGACCCGACCCGAACCCGACTAACCTGGTTCAACAACACTTTTACAATGTAAAATACTCGGGTTGATCCTGAACCCGAATTGACCCGACCCGAGTTGACCCGAGTTTTAAATAAGGTCGGGTTCGGGTATGTTTTTTTATGGCTTGACCCGAGTTGACTCGACCCGAGTTGACCCGAACCCGACCGGGTCAACCCGAATAACACCCCTAACTACCAGGAGGTTTAGAAATATGGTCATTATTACCTTTGGTAGAACCGGAAGCAGCCTCTCTACCTTAGGTAAGGGTATGGCTGTCTACGTCTTAACCTCCCCCATACAGCGTGGAAAACGGTATTGAGACCCATAACCCGTGGAAGACGGTATTGTGAGTTACTTTACTTTTTTTTTTTACTCATTTCCATAATAAAACCCATAAACCAAATGAAAGTCATTCCTTCCAAACACACCCTAAGTTATTTTGAGCAATAAACAAAAATCAGGAGGTGTACCAAACACCCCTGAAACCACACACACAATCAACTAGTCATATACTCATATCTCAAGCAGCCCACACCTTCTTCTTCTTCTCTCTCTCCATCTGTGAAAAGTAAACTCTCAAACCATCGGCGACATTTCATTGTTTTCGGTAAACCCTTTATTTATTTTCCTAAACTCACATATATTTAATTAAACCCCTTTTCATATTTCATTTCATTTCATTTTAGGGTCTCAAGATTTATATTTGCTTAGATCTTTATATATCACTATATGTATTTCTTGTTATATCATTGACCAATTTTTATCATTGATTTGTTGTATTCATTTTAGGGTTCTGTTTTTTTATAGTCAATTTTTATAGATTTTCTGTTTGGCCAAATGTTTCTAAAAAGTATCATACTTGCCGTCATTTGTTTTTGTGGGTAGCGAACCAATTTTTTTACTTTTGCGGATACTTTTCTTTCAAATTCATCCTTTTTAGAGTACTATGTGACATTTTTACCCTTCGAGATTTTTTTTTTGTTAGCTAAGAGTGGCAAATATGTACAAAAGTTTCGCAAAATACAAAAAAAAAATGATAATTTGAAAGAAAGTACCCACAAAAGCAAAAATTTTTGTTCGCTACCCACAAAAGCAAATGGTGGCAAGTATGATATGATATAAAAAAATATTCAATATGGGTTATTGGGTTATCAAGATTTTAGTTTACAACAATTGATATTATGATTATTAATGTGATGTTATTATGCTTTAAGGGTTTTCTTGATTTAGTGAAATTATATAGTAAAGTTTACATTTTTAAGGTTTAAGATTAAGTGCAAATGACAAAAAAATGCATTAAACTTGACACTTTTTATGATTGTATACAGTCAACTATTTTTTTTCTTATTGCGTGTACTGAACTTTCAAAATTCGATTATTGTGTGTATTTTGTGACCATTTTACCCTTAATTTTTTCAAATTTTGAAGGGTAAAATGGTCATTTTACATGGCAGAATAGTCACAAAATACACATAATGATCGAAATTTGAAAGTTCAGTACATACAATAAGAAAAAAAATAGTTGGCTACACACAATCAGATAAAGTGTCAAGTTCGATGCATTTTTTTGTCATTTGCCCTAAGATTAATGTATTGTTGAAAAGATTAAAACTATACGCGTAAAGTCATTTGGAAGGTTTGAATTAGTATACTAAACACAATGCAACAAAATGATTGGTTTTTAAGGTTTCATTTTTGAGGGTTTTGTTTTTTAGTCAATTTTGATTGCTCATTTGTAAAAATTTAATATTGGTTTTTGGGTATAGATTAAATGTTATCAAGATTTTAGTGTAAAATAATTGATGTTATAAATATGCATTTGATAAGTATAATGTGATGTTATGTTAAAAGGGTTTTCTTGATTTACTGAAAAAATGTATTGAAGTTTACATTTTTATAGTTTTTTTAGGTCCAAAAATGATTTAAGGGGGTGTTTGTTGCGACTTATATAGCCGGCTTATGGCTTATATGGTTTTGGGCTTATGTTTCATAAGCTCACTTTTTGTGGCTTATTTTGAAACTTTTCGCCCTATATAACTTACTATGACATGATATGCTTATATAAGCTGAAACTTTTCAAACTAAACCACCAAAAATGAGCTTATGAAACATAAGCCCAAAACCAAATAAGCCATAAGCCCACCAAATAAGCTGAAACAAACCACCCTATAAAATAGCTGTGATATTGTTGGTAGTGATGGTTTGCAATGTTGTTGGTCTGTCATACACGGTTTTGTGACTTTTGTCTTGGTCTAAAATCTAATACAGTATTGGTTTTTGGGTAGGTTGAATGTAATCAAGATTTAGGAGTAATGTTATAAATATGCAGCTAATAAGTATAATCTGATGTTATGATATAAAGTTTACATTTTTATGGGTTTTTAGGTCCAACGGATGATTTAAGATTAATGTAATGTTCAATTAATATACAAACACAATGCAACAAATTGATGGTTGTTCAAGGTTATGTTAATGTATTTGAAAGGGGTTGTGCGGGATAGTTGTCATTTACCAATTGTGAGACGAGGATTGTTAAGTTAGTAGTGAATAATGTTGTTGGTAGCAGAGCAATGTTTTCAATCTATATAGTCGGTTCACTCTTGGCGGGTGTTTTGGGATTGTCTTTTTTGTTTGTTTGTGCTTATTTAGATGTAAAATAAGCAGATTCTAATAAGCTGCTTATTCAAAATGCTTATCTGACATGAATATGATATCATTCTTTTACCAACACATTTAATGTAAACCTTATCCTAAATAAAAATATAAAACAAAACATAGCTTTATGTTTCTACGAGATGTGAGAAATTGTAAATCTTTCCTCATTTGATAAATTAAGTTATTGTTAATCGATATCACTAGCGTGAGCTTGTACCCAGGGGTGGGTGGATGCATCCCCTGATTTTTAATTTTGCAGTGTTTTATATAGTAAGGAAATGACAATGTTTTTCTGTCTATCATTAATTAAGGAAATGACATTGTAAATATACAAGTAAAAACAATGCAAGCACACCAGTCATAGTACTCTTAAACATGATACTAAACACAAAGCTCGTTGAAGTGAATGAAAAGGAGCGGCATCTTTGAAATTAAATGCTGACCAACCACTGTTTTGATAAGGACAACCCCTGTTTTGTCCTTTTCTTCAAGAACAGAGGTAAGAAGGTGGTCCAATGTGTCTTTCGACCAGTTGACGGACTCAAACATCTCAAGATTATTGATTATTGACTAGCCTCCAGAATGAAGTTTGATGTGATGCTTCTTGGTGTTGCTTGAACATAAGATGCTTTATAATATAATTGGACATCAACCTTGTAAATTGAAGCTTGCTCATCTCTTTATTAACCACCATGTTCTTAAAAATCTCCTTGAGATGTGAGGACACGAGTTTTTCTTTTATATCGCTCACACTAACAAACCTTTCTCTAAGTTCATATGTGCTCAGCAAAGGTCTTGGTAGTGATTGAAATCAGCCCCACTATCTTTTAAACCAAGAACGCTGATTTCAATGACTAGCAAGACCTTTGCTCAACACATCCCACAAAATTTCCTGATTATATGTATGAACGTAGAGAAAGGTTTGCTGATGTGAGTGATAGAAAAGAAAAATTCATGTCCTCGCATCTCAAGGAGATTTTGAAGAACATGGTGGTTGATGACGAGGGGGGCAAGCTTCAGTTAAGAAGGTTGTCGAAAGCCACATTGGACCACCTTCTTACCTCTGTCCTTAAGCAAAACAGTGGTTGGAGAAAGCTGAAAGCTGCCGCTGGTTAGCATAATTTCAAGGGTGCCTCTCCTCTTTAGGAGGTATGGTTTTCATTCACTTAAACGAGCTTTGTCTATAGTATCATGTTTAGGAGGACTATGTATTTGGCGGGCTTGTATTGTTTTACTGGTATATTTACATTATCTTTTTTTTAAGGGTTAATGGCACGAAAAGGCATCATACTTGCCACCTTTTGTCATTGTGTGTAGCGAACTTTTTTTTTTTTTTTTTTTTTTTTTTTTTTTTTTTTTTTTTTCTTCAGTTTTGACACCAACCTTTTGAATTCGTGCTATTGTGTGTATTTTTTGACCATTTTACCCTTACTTTTTCAAATTTTGAAGGGTAAAATGGTCATTTACATGACAAAATAGTCACAAAATACACACAATAGCACGGATTCAAAAGGTTGGTGTCAAAATTGAAAAAAAAAAGTTCGCTACACACAATGACAAAAAGTGGCAAGTATGATGCCTTTTCGTGCCATTAACCCTTTTTTTAATAATGTGGTAGGCAATGGTATAAGCTGCATAATAATGTGGTCAGCATATCCCTGTACATTACTTGTATTTTTTTTTTCTGCTTATTACAATACATGACTTTATGTTTTTACGAGAGGTATGAAATTGTAAATATTTCCTCATTTGATAGAATTTTAGTTCTTGTTAATTGTATAACTAGTATGACGCGTTTCATGGTTATATTTGTATGATTGTTGTTTTTGATTGGATCCTCGAGTCACTGATAAGCGTCAATTGCAGATACAATGGCATCAAAACTAAAGCAGTTGCAATCAAAGGCAACCCAGGCTTCAGAGTTCTTATCCAAGCACGGAACCACTTACTACAAGCAATTGTTGGAGGAGAACAAACAATATATTCAGCAACCAGCCACTGTCGAGAAATGCAATGAGTTGTCCAAACAATTGTTCTACACTCGTCTTGCCAGGTTAACTATTTCAGCCCTTTTTTTGTGCCTGAAAACTGCTTATTGTGACTTCATGTCATTATAAACGGATATTGAGTTCTGTAACACAGTTCCAATCACCCCTTAATTCGTTTATTGTTTTTGCAGTCTCCCTGCCCGTAACGAGGCATTCTGGAAGGAAGTCGGTCACGTGAAGGAACTGTGGAAGAATAAGCAAGATTTGAAAGTTGAACAGTTAGGGATTGCAGCTCTATTTGGGATTGAATGTTTTGCGTGGTTTTGTGCTGGTGAGATCGTTGGAAGGGGTTTCACATTTACAGGTTATTATGTCTGAATCTGCAACCAGCTTGGTTCATAAAAGCTTGTCTCGAAAGAGAATATTGTAAGGCCTTTTTTCGCATGATTAAGGTAACGAGTTTCTATAATGATGACATTTTTATTTGGAAATTTTGGAGCTGAGAAACAGTTGAAAGTTGGATCAATAATCTGCATATTTGGAACAATTTGATGACATAATCTGTGTAATGACTTGTTAGTTTTTATAAGATTCGGTGGTTGTTTTGCTTTGTTTGAGGGTATTTATGTCATTTTGAGTTTTCTTTAATAGTTAAGAGGGTGTTTTTACTTTTTTTAGTAGAAGTACATAAGCAGTCTTTAAGTCTCGAGTACTGCATAGGAGCTAACAGTTTAAAATAAGCAATCTCAGTCACCCCAAAAATGCAGAAAACTTCTACTTAGCTTCGTAAAAATAGAATCTACTCTTGGATTTTACCGCACGTCTTATTGTTAGGAGAATAAGTAGAAGTATAATTTCAGGTTATAGATGTTCAACATTCTTCTAAAGAATGTTTTAGCCCGGTTTAAAGAAACATTCTTCTTAGCATTGTAATAACTGAATGATGTACTTGCAAGACAGGTAGTATTTTTTTCGTTCAGGAGTTTGTTGCGAGCTATCGAGAATTGTATGGTATATTATTACTCTTTGAGGTAACAAAGTGATTTCTTATCATCAAAAACATTGTTAGAAAAGGTGTCACCCTAAGATAATTAGTGTGTAAATGTTGATCCATTATAGGAAAAGAAATGTGACATTTTGTTCTATAATGGCTGAAAGAGTAACCAAAGCCTGAAAGAAATCCCTTGAAACAAAGAAAAACACCAAGGATACGAATTAGCAGTTAGAATGGGGGTAGTGGTGACCAACGTGACAACCGTCAACTAATCGCTACACCACATTTTCACTACACGCCTGACACCACTAACAAGGTGTAATAAGACCACCAATCAAACATACCCGACCTATACCTCAACACACACAACAACCAACTTCCGCAAATTACCGACTTTCCTCACCATTGACGCGTGAGACGCCGGAAGAGGGGGGGGGGGGGGGGGGGGGGTTATTATAAGGACAACACGTTCTTTATGCCCACCAACGCGTCTTCTATGTAGCTATTACACTTGGCCTTATGTGATCCCTTCAACAACCTCCTAGACGCGAAACCCAACAAAACATACTTCACTCATCGGAAATTAGTGATTAAATGTTCCTTTAACATTTGGTAAACTATTTAAAATATAAAGTGTACTCATTGGACATACTCCCTCCGTCTCAAAATTATTGTCAGGAGACAAGAAGCACAAAGATTAATAAAAGTGGGACCACTATTACTCTCAACTACTCAAATGAAATATTCCTTCATTATATTCTCTTTTTCTTACTAAAATAGGAAAGTGGACAATTAATTTGAGACATTCATAAATGGAAATATGGACAATAAATATGAGACGGAAAGAGTAATTATTATGAATAAAAGTTAAAAAAAATTAATTATAAATAAACCTACAGATCAATAAAGCAATGCAATCAATCATAAATTAATAATTGAGTATGCAGGCCCATTAGCTGAAAAATTAGATGTCCACATGTCTTAGATTCTCAATCCATGGGCCCACAGTTGATTTATATTTAGTCAACTCAAGCAAGCTAACCTACCAAGAAATTTTACACTAAAAATTGTAACTTAAACTCAAGTTGTTGAAGTTGACTAAATTAATGTGTGTCCCAAATCCCTTCGTGCTACAACTTGTGTCAAAGGGTCATGTTTGCTTTTCAAAAGGAGAATATTTGTCTATTCAAGGTAGAGCCGTAATTACTGTCACATCAGCTTTCTCAGTTTACAATAATTTCATGATTAACTTAGTGTAATAAAGAAACTGATGGCACCACAAAAAAATGCCCCATTTACACACAAAAGAAAGCCAACGACTCGGTCTTAATTTAGACCGATTTCTTGCTTGACCGAGTACATGACCGCGATTCTGTAATGGGGAGGACGCGTCCATTTTTGAGGTCTTACATGCGACGACTGAGTATATGACCATGCATTTCGCCTGGTCTTACATCCTGTCAGAGTAAAAAAAAAAACGTTGATAACTGTTAACGCAAGTTGACTTATAGAAAATATGTTTCCAACTATGTGTTAGCGATATATGCAAAACAATATTGATTCATGGACACTAATGTTAATTACTCACCAAGACTTGAGATTTATCAAATGTGTATATGAGGAGTGTTTCCTATGAAATTTATGAAATAGCAGGAGTGAAAGAAGAGGGAAAAATAACGATGGTGATGGCGTGGTATATCTATGGCGGTTCAACGATAAAGATTCGGCAATGACAAATAACCAATATGGTCCACTTTTGCCAATTTGGAGATACGCATGATATTTGACATCTTGGTCGACTAATATACATGGTTTGAGCTCGGTCACACATAATCAAATCAGGTAAATGTCTTGTTGTAGTAAAATGGGTTAAAATTATAATTAAGAAGATTTGAGGATCTTCAAACATATAATATGTGATCATTCTTTCTTATTGTGAAATTTGGAAGAAATTTACAAATCTATTGTAATAAAGGAGATGATTAACTATAAATATTGGATATGTTATTAGAAATTGAGAATGTGTTGATTGCACTAGGGGTGAGCAAAACCGACCGAATCTCGAATCCCGTCTTGATCCCGAGTCCCGAATCATGTTAGTCGGGCTTGTCGGGGTCGGGAGTCGGTTTGTGTTTTCCGGTTAGTCGGGTTTCGGGCTTGTCGGGATCGGGTCGGGATGGGTCGAAAACCAAAAAACAACAAACAAAACCGATCAAATCCCGAATCCTGTCCCGATCCCGAGTCCCGAATCATGTTAGTCGGGCTTGTTGGGCTTGTCTGGGTCGGGAGTCGGTTTGTGTTTGCCGGCTTGTCAGGATTCGGGCTTGTCGGGATTCGGGTCGGGCCGGGTCGGGATCGGCCCGATGCTCAGCCCTAGATTGCACCATATCATTTTAAGTTTTTAGCAAAGGAAATAATATCAATTTCACACGCTATTTTTAACAACCTAATTTTAGAAGTTTATCTTTAGATATTTTAAGTTTTTAGCAAAGGAAATAATGTCAATTTGACACGTTATTTAACAACCTAATTTTAGAAGTTTATCTTTACAAGTTTTCAGGGAAAAAAAAAAAAAAAAAAAAAAAAAACCTTTAACCTAATTTTAAGCCTTAATACATGACAATCTTGTTAGTAGATAAAAGATACCAAAATATAAGGAAAGTTGCTTATACAAACCAAGTCATATCATGTTTAGGATTGCAAACTCACGAAATTATCCACCAAAAGATTGGTTAAAAGAGATATAAAATATATAATTTTTATTTAGCAAAAATAATGGCTACAAATAACAACTTTATAAAAAGTTATACACAAATATATTAAAATAAATTGTTAAATAAAATCTCACCAACACATTGGCCGTCAACCATTTAACTTTATAGTCGCCCATTAGCGTAGACTTTTATTATTTTGACTTTTTTTATTTAGACTTAATTGCAAAAACCACCCTTTAGTTTGATCAAATTGAAAATACAACCTCTACAACTTTGAAAGTGCAAAGAGAGTATTTTTGGGAAACTTTGGTTTGCAACATGGATGAAACTTAAAGCATTTCATTAGGGAGCATAACTATCGAATCACCATTTTAGGGGGGCCAAAATAGTAAAAATAAAAATTTAAGTATGGTAAGTTATAGGGAAAGTTATAGCCTTATAACTTAGTCCTGTGGCTTAACACCACACCCTCATTGCGTTATAAGGCTTCGCGACAAATTTATCAACCGAGTTATACGTTATTTCCGTTTTGTTTTTTGTTTTTGTTTTATTTGTGTTAATTGGGTTAAAGTGTGGGACATGAGGTGTCCCATAACTTGAGTGATGGAACGAAGGAGTTTTTGGGTTAACTTATAAGTTTGAGTTATAGGGGAAAAAGTTGAGGTGACAACTATAAAACGCGCCCTATGGCTCATGGGCACATAGTGCTTTAATATGTAAAAATTTGGAGGTGCCAGGGCCCACCTCAGCCTCATAAAGCTTCGTATCTAGTTAGAAAATATCATTCATTCAAAAGATTGTTAAGGATAACTTAATTGATCGAAACTTTTGGCGATATAATCTGATTCACATTTCTATCATCTAATATTTGTTGAAGTCTAAACAACCTTTGTCCGACATCGTCAAACATAATTTCACATATAAACTTTGTTCGGTACTCTTATGTGTCAGTATCAACCGATATCCTCAACTCAAACTATCATACATACTGTCCATGTTTCTGTCCGCCATCCATAACCACTTTTCCCCAACAAAAATGTTTCGTCTTACCTACAAGCGCTTTCAAACCCCTTCTTGAAAACACGATACTTGCACATCAAAGTTTCTCTCATAACCGCACCAGCATTTTCAAAGTTGTAAAAACAGTTCATGCTATTTAAATTTAGGGCTAATAACCTATTAAAGCACTATACTTGTCATAAATGGCAGTTCTGCGTGGAACAAAAAAAATAACTCTTTTAGACATTAAACTTGACATTTTTGTCTTCTTTTAAGTATTATGACCATTTTACCCTTCCAAATTACATAAATGGTCCCTGTGGGTTTGCTAAAATTGCATCCATCGTCCCTAGGCTAAATTACATAAATGGTCCCTGTCTTTTGAAAAAAATTGCGTCCATCGTCCCTTACAACAATTACATCAGTTCACATAACGAATTCCATAACTACAAAAACAAATAAAAAACAAAAGCAAATAAAAAACATCTGTTTAAAACAGCCTAGGCTCTACTTTTCCCATATATAATGACCAAAAAGAAACTGTATTGTATTACACCACTACCAGAGGGACCGATTTTGCAATATACTATTTTATTTATTTTGTATTTTGGATCCTTCAAACCGACAAACTACCATATTTAAATAACTCTCCTATAACAATCACATATTTATTTTCCATAATTAAATTTTTCATTCACTAAATTCGTTACAAAACCTTAAAAAGTCGATCATAGTTACATATCATCAACAAGAAGTAGACATTAAATTCATTCATTCACAATGCTTGGAATCAAGAAAAGATTCCAAGTTGCTAAATGGTATGATCATCTTGTTTTTTTAGTTTTTTTAACGTTGACTTTTGTTTGCATGACTTTGTTTTATGTTCTTTGATTCATGTTCATGTTAGTTACTTATGATCAAGGTGTCGAGATTGCGTTTAGTTGTAGAAAAAATTCTTTGCTGTTTTTTTTACTATGTGTTGCGTGTAGAAAAAGATTTGGTTAAAAATTTAGAAAACGTGTTTAGATGCATGTACATGTTATCCGGGAGGGTGAGTCTTAGATTTAGATGTACTTGGTCTAACCGAGGTACCATCGTGACCGTTTTTCTAGTTTTCTTTAGGGTTAATTACTTTAAAATGTATTATATTTGTCACTTTTTATTATTGTGTGTACTGAACTTCTTATTTTCGTATTGTGTGTAATGAACTTTCAAATTTCGATTATTGTGTGTATTTTGTGACTGTTTAGCTATGTAAAATGACCATTTTACCCTTCGAAATTTGAAAAGGGTAAGGGTAAAATGGTCACAAAATGCACACAATAAGCTCACAATACTTCGCACTTTATGGTAAATATTTGATTTGAACACGTAATATTTTTTTGTAATAGACCGTCATTTTTCTACAACTAAACGCAACCTGAATCTCGAGTTTTTCATGTATTTTTATGCCTTTTATTTTGTTTTGGAATTGTGTAAAAGTTGACTTTGGCTGATAATGTGTTATGTTGAATGATTAATACAGTAAGACGGCGTTAAAGCTAGCAACAGCGAGGATAAAGTTAATGAGGAATAAAAAAGGAGCACAACTTATTCAAATGAAGAAGGAACTAGCTCAGTTGTTGGCAGCAGGAGATGATCGAACTGCGCGAATTAGAGTATGCATTATGATTAGTATTATTAGTCGGTATAAAAAATATGCTTGTTTAATGTTGGCTGATTTGTATATATTGTATCAGGTTGAGCACGTAATCAGAGAAGAGAAGATGATAGGCGCATATGATTTGATCGAAATATATTGTGAACTTATTGTAGCACGTTTGCCTGTTATCGAGTCACAGAAGTAAGCTATCTTTTATTATCGCTTCTTTAAAGTACTACTGTAACTTAGCAATTTACTAATTTTGTGGTGATTTTGTTTTTGCGTTAGGACTTGTCCAATTGATCTGAAGGAAGCAATTACAAGCGTGATATTTGCAAGTCCTAGATGTTCAGATATAGAAGAGCTTGTGGAGGTTAAAAAGAATTTTAGAGCGAAATATGGGAAGGAATTCGTTACCGGGGCTACTGAGCTGCTTCCTGGCTGTGGTGTAAGCCGCATGGTATGTTATTTCAAAGTTGATGTGGCAAAATGGGTTGGTCTATGTGGTTGGATCTTGGGTCAAAATGGTTAGCATTTTTGGATATATTGGTTCGAGTTTACACGATCACATGAAACACTTTTTCGGCAATTATGCTAACGAGATTTCTTTATACTAATCTAAGGTTTGATAAAATGATACACGAGGATTTAAGCATAGAAAAATAGACTTTAGGCGACTCTCGAGTTGTTTCTCTTTTAGCTAGATCTTTTTTTTACCCTTTTGACCCGTTAGAATGAAATTAACGAAATCGACCCATTTACTAACAAATGAGTTGAATTGCAATGCAGCATTACATTTCTCATGAAAATATTAGATTTATCAGTCTTACTGTAATGTTTTTATATCTGCAGTTGGTCGAGAAGTTATCCGCAGTTGCACCAAACATTCAGACAAAAGTGAAAGTTTTGAGCGACATAGCAAAAGAACACAACGTTGATTGGGAAGCAACTTCATTCGAAGAATCAAAGCCGCCTGATGACTTGTTGGTGAGTTAAAATAGCTTTCTTATTAGTCCGTAATAATTGCATCTTTCCAATGAGAACCTGTTAAAAATTGAATCTTTTCTTTGAGCAGAACGGGCCCACGAACTTCGAGCAGACAAACCCGATAACCATTGATCCTTCTAAGGTCCAAACTTCAACTGTTCACAATGTACAAAGCCATCAAACAACTCCGAATGTACCTGTCGACTACTCTCAGCAAAATAAAAGATTCACATCAGATGCTCAGAATGGAACCCCTGCGGATACTAGCAGCTCTCAGTCGTCATATGCTTCTACTAGCCATAACGACGCGAGGCCTACAGGTATAGTAATTAGTCATAACGTAAATCTCTATCAACTAGTTTATGGATGAATGCTTGTTAAGGCCACTGAACTATTGCGTAAAGGGTCTTTTAGGGTGTTAACGTACTAGAGTAAGTTAGGTTCATTTACATCAAATCCTGTCAAAATTTCCGAATACGGTGATGATACCGCTGATTTAACATCTGTTTGACAAGTATATAAGTAGGTTTTTACAGTGTTATCGATCATAGAGATTAACTACTATTTTACTTTTTTCTAATCAGGCATGGCATCCGGGTCAATGAAAAAGAACCAATCGTTCCGGAGCAACAGCAACAACAGCAATCATTCATCAGATATGGAGTTCAAGGATGCCACTTCTGCAGCTCAAGCAGCAGCCGAGGCTGCAGAACGTGCTAGTTATGCTGCTCGAGCCGCTGCACAACTTGCGGGCCAAGGGAATGTTATGCAGCAGAATCCAACTGAATCACACGGGTCACATATTATCAGAGACGAAATGCCCCAAGTTTTACACAATGGCTCTTTTAACAATAGAAAATCGAAGATACAGAATCAGCAAGTGCGCCAGAATGAAAGCAATTCTTCCCCAAAGGTTAACAAAAGTTCAAGCGGTTCAAGATCGAGAAATGATTCAGATGAAAGCTCGGTTAATTATGATGATCACCAGGAAGATCGGTACTATAGAACACAGAAAGATCAGGGTCCTTCTCAGAAGACTTCAAAGAACGAATCTGATGCTCGGTTTAAGAGGGGTGATAATGGAAGTTCCAAGTCTAGTTCTCATTCTACCACCATCAGGGACAAACGTGATTATTCTTATAGTGATGCTCGTAGATACGATGAAAGTGACGATGATGATGATCAGGGTTCTTCTTCTCCCGAAATAAGTTCAACGAAAAAGCCTAAGGCTCCGTTTACAAGTGGCAAAAAGGAAAGTTCCACACCACGTCCATCTCGCTCTCATTCGAATGACAACAGAGGTGAATATGATGAGTTGACTTCCACCACAAAAAAAGTTGGTAGAAAAACTGACGTTGACCAAGAAAGCGTTGTTAGAGAAACTAAGAAGACAAGCTCGTTTGTTCGTGCTCGTAGAGATGATGAATCGGAAAGTGATGATGATCATCATGATGGTCCTAGGTTCGATATGGGATTTGATCACGCTGAATTAGAAGATGCGGCTAAGTCATTTTTTCCGTCTCCGGATAAAGAAGAAAACTCACACATTTGGAGCCCGATAAAGAACACCAACAACACTAAGAATTGGGTGAATCCTGCTAAATCTGTGGATTATTCAGTGAAATCCAATCTTTCAGATGGTCCAGATTCCGAAAGTGAAAGCGAGACTTTTTCTAGGAATTCTCGAATTGAGTTGGACGAGTTGGATACTGAGGAAGATTTACGGTTTGGAACATTAGCTGGTGGACGTCAAAACAAAGGTGGTAAAAAATACTCACCACACACAAAGATCACCTCACCGTCGTCAAAGAAGCCCGTTGAAGAAAGTCAAAGTCTGGTAAAAGGTGACCAAACATCTTCTTTCAATTCGAGACCGATGAGAGTGGAAAAGAAAAAACCGAGTGTTTCTAAGGCGAGTTCAGAATCAGATTCAGACGACTACGACGATAAATATCCCGTAAAACCTTCAAGATCACCATTTGCCCGACCAAATACATTTTTCACTTATGATGGAAATGATTCCGATGAAGAAGTTTCGCCTCCAAAACATACGCCCGCTAGTAAAGCTCATTTGGGTCCACACGGGGTGTCCCGCAGGACAAAGGGTCAGGTTGAACCTAAGGAAAAAACTGTACCTTACACTCCCACCGAGCCTAAGCCCAAGCAATCTCGAGCTGAGCCCGTTGAAGACTTGAAGAATCATCCTGCCAGTACCATATCTCCTCCCAAGCCTCGGCCACACACAACTCGACCTAAACAAGAACCTCCTAAAAGTATTCCCGAGCCTAAGGTTTCTAAGCCTAAAGTATCCACACCTCCAGTTGAAGTGGAAAATGTTAAGAAGCCAAGCCACGTTCATCCAAAGCTTCCGGATTTTGAAGACCTAGCTGATCGTATCTACGCTATAAACAAAGAGCGTCAATGAGTATTGTAAGATATATATACATGGTTTGGGCTGCAACTGCATAAACCGTTTGCCAACATTTTGGTAAATTTCATTTTTGTTTATAAATGTCTTCTGATTTCTTCAGCTTTATATGTTTGAATGAGCTTGTATATTCTGAGCGTCCAAATCGAGCTTATACAGAAGATTATTTTAAGAGTTTGGCTTAGGTTTGGTTCAAAATCTGCTAATTTGCTAGATGAAGGTTAATGAACATCTATAAATCTTTTCATCCCTTTGAATGTGGATTGGCGGGTGTATCGCCAATCTTGTACCACAAAACTACTGAACTCAAGTTTTGTATGCTGTAATGGATGAATCAAACAGGTAGAGAAACAAGCTAGTTCAGGTAAAGAGTTACAATAACATTGTATGTCACATTTAGGTGAGGTTTGTGGTTAAAAAACAAGTACACATAGTTGTTGCGATTAATTTTTACATAATTGTAGTAACAATTATTGTTGTATGTGTTTTATCACTTGTCTTTTCCATTTCTAATGAAACATGGTGCAGGACATATATCATCTTTCTAACTGTTACGATATTAAACGAAAGAGACTCTTTGGCGGGTTCTGAGACCATTTTGGACCGGTGCGTAACTCATTGTTTTAAGAAGACAAAGACATTACTTTTTTCCTCGCTAGACTCCCGTAAATTTGTGTAACTTTCTGCGTGCGTATAAGACTTCATGTATGTATGATAACTTGACGACTCATGAGAGAAAATAAGTTTTAATTTTGTTCGCGTGTTACAGTTGTTTATAGTCGAATGTAAGTCAAGTTTAAGGGCTCTAAATAAGTTCATATGTCTCGTCTGTAATTGGCATAAGTTTTTTCATCCCTTTTGTTTGTCTTAGCAGTTAAAGTCTCGGTTTGCCCTAGAGTTTGTGTTTCTCTTTTGGTGTCTCTCTAGGGTGTATCTGTTGTTACGATTTTTTTTGTTGCTGTCGCTTTCTTGTAATTGTATTTTTTTTTGCATCTAGCATCTTGCTAGCTGCATCATTATATATATATATATATATATATATATATATATATATATATATATATATATATATATATATATATATATATATATATATATATATATATATATATATATATATATATATATATATATTCTATTTACGCTGTTCAAAAAAAAAAAAAAAAAAGTCAAGTTTAAACTTTTGCTTATCAACCATTCTATCTAAGAAGTTGATGATCACTCATCATACCTTAGTTATATTCGTCTAGCTTAAGAGCTCTAAATATATCTTGCAAATAAATTTGACCATGGGCCATTGATCCACTTAAATGTGAAAAGTTGTTAACATGAAAATTGTGAAAAGTACAACTTGTAACATTGATTCATAATAGTTTTGTGTAAAGAAGTTGTCTTGTTTTGTTAAAATGGTATCAAAGATCAACAATCAAACGTAACTTAACCAATCACCTCTTATTATATTATACTATATACTAAAAAGCATTTGGAAACGGGTCCAACGTAATTGTATTACGGGATAATTAGAAGCATAATCTGTTCTCTTATTGGGCGGTGGAGTGTGATTTAGTCTTAGTGGTCCAGTAGGCATTATATGATTCGCCAATTTTAGTAATCTCTTATAATGGCTACAGTGCTCAATGAATAGTACCCACCGTTTCCCGTTTCAGATGTGCACTGTAGAAACGGTACTATCCACTGTGTTGCACTATAGAAAACGTGTGGCACATGTTAGTTGGGTACTTTAACATGCTTCATTAATTAGACAACGTACTATCTTTTTTTTTATTTCACTGTAACATATAATTTATGTCACATTATCTTGGATTATATAAAAAAAACACTCACACAACATAACAAAAATGACCAACATCCAAAAGTTATTCAAATTCCGACATACATAACAAAACGATATTGCAAAAAACACGTCATCTAGCTACTCTACTTAAACAAAAAATAACATCTTTAAAACATATATATTATAAAACCGAAAACACATAATCTATGGACCAACGCACTCCCGCGGGTCACCCCGCTCGTTATTACTAAAACTTATCAGCCGGTTATCCTCAAACGGGTGCAAACCAACATACAAAAGAAATAAAATTGCTCCCTTTAAAGGATGCAATCACCTCACAAACACTCAACACAAGAATAATCGTAACTGAACACTCAAGAATAACCCCTTTGGCATTGGTAAAACATGATCGCAACCCTCGTCCATGACATATTTCTACACATAAATTTTGTATGCATTACGAAGTTGTAGAGGTTGCGGTTGCAGTTTAGCCAAACCACATTGACAACTTTTGCAATTTACTCTAAAATAAATCTTTTTTATATTATATAATAAAAGAAAACCCCAAGTGGGGACTTTTGTATTTCGAAAAAAATAATGTTTCCGTATTAAGTAACAATTAAATTAATTAAATTTTTTGAAGGAGTTATTTTTTTGAATGAAAACCTTAATATTTCTTTTAATGGCCAAAAATCGTCTTCAAGTTGAGATGCAGTGAAAAAGCAGAAAAAACATACATACTTGACGGCTCTTTTTTAATAGTTATGGACTAAACCGAAGAAAAGAAACAAATAAGCAGAGATCCAAACTTTAATCATACGACCAAAGGCTGGAAAAAAAATAAACCCAAAGACTCATTCTTCAAAACAAAAACCCTAATACACTAATTTTCTTAATTTGAAATCAAATTCCAAGTCGATTGAAGATACTTTCATAGTTGCTCAAGTTATGAAGAAGATACGAAGTGGAATCCTGATTCGTTTATGTGTTGCTTAGAACTAGAAGTCTGTTAATCTAATCGGAAAATCTAGAACTATATACAACTATAACCCGTAAATACTTTCCCTTTTAAATACTTGTAACTATAATTCATTTTGGCAAGTTTTATGAATACAAATTCCTTCTTTGAATCTCTCTCTCTCATTGTAACAACTTATCAAAACACAACCTCCATTGATAATACTTTGAGCTTTCGTTGAACCTTTCTAACTCTTTGATTAACCAAGTTCCTAGTAAAACACTCTTATCGATCTTAATTGGTCCTAACTGTGTCTATCAATTGGTATCAGAGACTTTTCCTGGTGAGGTCTCAGATTGTCACAAATTCAGTTGTAACCAAATCAGTTAGTTTCCCGCCCAAAAAAAATCAAGATTCAAGATTCCGGTCAGAAATTAGTCAAGATTCAGAGTATTACACTGATACTCTGTTTAATTAGTCTGTGCTATCCGTCAGAAAAACGACCAAACTGTCAAGCATACATCGCGACCTCAAGAGCAGCGCCGTAGGCTTAAATCCTCTGCTTTTGGTTTAAGGGTCAGTTTTGTTTGACTTGAGGTTTGGCTAAGAACGGGTAAAGATTGTATCAAGTTGTTAAGTGCTATTCAACAGAAGACGAAGGAATAGTAATTGACACACAAGATTCAATCAAATCACTAAAATAGCATCAGACATGGCACCAACAACAAGAGCAGTTGGTACTAGTGGTGGGGAAGGTGGTCTTGATCACTAAAACTCGAGCTCGAAACTCGACTCGACTCGGCTCGTATATATTAAATAAAATCAAGTTTATGAAAAATCACTATCAAAAACACAAAACTAGCAAACTAACGTGGATTAAGGCATTAAAATATGTTTCTTGAATGTGCCTGTTTGTAAAATGAGTTATGTTTTGAGTTGGTGTTATGTAACCAAAAGTTATTTCTTTTTTTTTCCTGAATAAATAGTTTGTCTAAATTTAGTAATCAATTCTTATCAGTTAATTTAAACACCCCCTACAAGACTATACAAACCGAATCTAACCTATAACCCATCTCCTTCCAAACCTCACGTTAACACAAACCCAACTCCTACCAGATTCGACAACAAAAGAAAATGAAAGAACAACAAGATCTCAGTTTTTGTTCACTATTTGTACCAATCTTTAAGATTTTCGTGAAGCAAACATCATTGATCTATAAGAAGTCTCAACTTCTTTTTAACTTTTCGAAAACTTTAAATATAGAACAAAACTAAATCCGTTTCATTCTTCTTTGTTTCGATTAAAACAAAACGCAAAAAACACACAAGAAGAACCTACCCTAGACCCTCCAAAGGATCTAGATGCCGAACTCAGTGAGCAATGATTCGAACCAAGCAGAACTGATAACAAGGTTGAGGGTACGGTTGTGATTTGTTGTGGGTTAATAGCAGCTTTAGAAGAATAAGGAAGATAAGGTGGATTTGTTGTTCGGTTGTGCTTGACTGCATCTTTTGATGGGAAAGATAAGGAAGAGAGGCGTTAAGTTTAATGATGTGTGTGTAGGGTTAGGGTAATGTGAAAATGATATTAGGTTTCAACACATAACCGGTTATACACTTTTCACATTGGATCGGGCTGAAATGGACTAACCAACAATATATGTGTAAATAAAGGGTATATATGTAATTTTAGAAAAGCTCGTTAAGGATCGTGAGCTTCACGAGCCCAGTAACTTAGAACTCGAACTCGACTAGACATCTTATACGAGTAGCTCGAGCTCGAGCTCGACTCGTTCTAAATCGAGTCGAATCGAATATTTTTCGAGTCGATCTCGAGTTGCTCGCGAGTTGTCTCGGCTCGGTTACACCCCTAGTTTAGTAGGATGACTAAAGTTGAGTTTCCAAGATTTTCTGGAGATGATGTCAGAGGATGGATGTTTAGGTGTGAACAGTTTTTTGCCATTGACAACATACCAGATGAACAAAAAGTAAGACTCGTTTCTGTGCATCTTTTTGATAAAGCACTATTGTGGCATACACAGTTCATTAGATTACATGGTGAGTTGATGTTATGGACTGTGTATAGAGATGCTATTATTCAGAGATTTGGTACAATATTTGATGATCCAATGTCTGAAATCAAGAATGTCAAATATGAAACCACTGCTAAAGATTATCAGGATGTGTTTGATAGTTTGATAAATAGGGTGGATATCAGTGAAGAACATGCTATTAGTTTCTATCTTGGAGGCTTGCCTACTGAATTGGAAATGGGAGTTAGAATGTTCAAACCTAAGTCTTTGGCTAATGCATATTCTTTAACAAACTATCAAGAGGCTACTTTGAATGCTGTTAAGAAAAAGAATAGGGTGCAGTCCAATTTTAATCAAGGAAGTGGTAGGTTTGGAGTCAATAATGGTGTGGGTCAAAACTCTGCTAAACCTTTGTTGCCTTTACCAAACACTAACATAAATTGGAACAATAGGCCAAGTAATGTACAGCCTAGGAGACAGTTAACACAAAAGGAGTATGAGGAAAAAAGGGCCAAGAATTTGTGCTTTTAATGTGATAAGAAGTTTGTCCGAGGGCATAAATATGATGGTCAATTGTTTAGATTGATTGTGTTGGCTGAGAATGAGGAATTAGAAGAAGAATTTGAAGATGCAAGCGATAATTTGGCTAAATTACAATTTGATGAGATTCAACCCCAAATCTCCTTGAATGCATTAAATGGGGTAAGTTCATATCAGACCTTAAGGGTAGTTGGGATGTTTGGCAATAAACATGAATTGCACATCTTGGTTGATTCAGGATCTACTCATAATATTTTAGACATTAATGTTGCTAAAAGAATGGGATGTAAAATTAGGCACACTTGTCCTTTGTCTGTTACTGTGGCTGGAGGAAAGAAATTGTTAAGTGTAAGTGAATGTAAATGATTTACTTGGAAACTGAAGGGGCAAACATTTGTGTCTGATGTAATGTTGCTTCCTTTGGGTGGATGTCACATGGTTTTGGGAATTCAGTGGTTGTCCACTTTGGTGAAATCAAATGCAACTTTAAAGATTTTAAAATAGAATTTATGTACAATGGTAACAAAGTGGCATTGAGGGGAACCCAAAAGACTACAGTCTAGTGGATAGAGGGAAGGAAACAATTACAGATGTTGGAAAGAACACCACAAGTATAGTTGTGTATGATGTGTGTATATCCAAACACTGGGTTAGAATTAATGTCTATGGAGGAAAAAGTACAAGGTGTTGCAATGAATCCTAGCTTGTTGCAAGTGGTTGATAGGTATACTGATGTGTTTGAAATGCCTAAAGATTTGCCTCCAAAAAGAGCACTTGATCACATAATACCTCTTCTTCCAAATACCCAACCAGTCAACATCAGGCCTTATAGGCACCCTCCTGTGCAAAAGGATGCCATTGAAGCTATGGTCAAAGAACTGCTGGACTTAGGAATGATCAAGGCAAGTCAAAGTCCTTTTGCTTCACCAATTGTGATGGTAAAAAAGAAGGACAACAGTTGGAGGATGTGTGTAGATTACAGAAAACTCAACAAAAACACAGTCAAAGATAAGTTCCCTATTCCAGTGATTGATGAGCTTATTGATGAGTTGTGTGGAGCAGTAATCTTTTCTGAATTAGATCTAAGATCAGGCTATCACCAAATCAGGATGTTTGAGGATGATATAGCCAAAACTGCATTCAAAACTCATGCGGGGCATTATGAATTTCTTGTCATGCCATTTGGTCTCACTAATGCACCTTCTACCTTTCAAGCACTCATGAATGATGTGTTTAAGGAATACTTGAGGAAGTTCACATTGGTATTCTTTGATGATATTTTGGTCTATTCTAAGAGTATTTATGAGCATATGAAACACTTATATGTGATACTTGAGACCATGAGACAAAACAACTTGTATGCAAAAAAAAAAAATCCAAATGTGTGTTTGGCACAAGCCATGTGGAGTATTTGGGGCATGTATTGTCTGCTCAGGGAGTTGCAACTGATCGAACTAAGATTATGGCAATGCGAAAATGGCCAATACCTACCAATATTAAGCAGCTCAGAGGATTCCTTGGTCTCACTGGCTACTACAGGAAGTTCGTCAAAGACTTTGCTACCATCAGTAGGCCACTAACACAGTTGTTGAAGAAGAATGCCTTTAAATGGTCTAATGAAGCTCAAGTATCCTTTGAAGCTTTGAAAGAAGCTATGACACACGCTCCAGTTTTAGCCTTACCAAATTTTGAGAAGCCTTTTGAAGTGGAGACAGATGCATCAGGAAGTGGAATTGGGGCAGTGCTTCAGCAAAATGGCCACCCCATTGCCTATCTCAGTAAAATTTTAGCTCCCAAACACCAAACACTATCCACTTATGAGAAGGAATTCTTGGCTGTGATGTTGGCATTTGAAAAATGGATAGGATATTTGTTGGATAGACACTTTGTTATTAAAACAGATCACTATAGTTTGAAGTATCTGTTAGACCAGAGGATTACCACCCCTGCCCAAATGAAATGGCTTCCAAAACTCATGGGCTTTGACTATGAAGTTAAGTACAAAAAGGGGGTTGATAATGTAGCTGCTGAAGCCTTGTCTAGGGTACAAGAAAGTGGCACTTTGATGCAAACAACTGTGGTTACTATGACTACTGAGTTGGCTACTAGAATCAGGGCAAGTTGGGGTGCAACACAGCTCTAAAGACCATCATTGATAACTTGCAGGCTGGTAATGCAAGTAAGAAACACTATGCTTGGGTCAATGGTCAATTATTCAGGAAAAACAAGCTAGTAGTTAGCCAAGATGAGCAGCTAAGGCAGGATTTACTTGCACACTTCCATGATGGTTCATTAGGTGGAAATTCAGGAGTGAAAGTCACTACACATAAGATCTGTTCAGTGCTTTATTGGAAGGGTTTGAGGAAGGAAGTAAAAAAGTTTGTGAAGGAATGCATTACATGTCAAAGGTGTAAACCAGATTTGGCAGCCTATCATGGTCTCTTACAGCCTCTGCCTATTCCTCAAAGGATATGGGAAAGCATTTCAATGGACTTCATTGAAGGACTTCCAAAGTCTAATGGCAATAATGTGATTTTTGTGGTGGTAGATAGGCTCACCAAATATGCTCATTTCATGCCTTTACCACATCCTTTTACAGCAGTTCAAGTTGCTCAGGTATTTTTGGACACAATTTACAAACTACATGGACTGCCTACTTTCATTGTGTCAGACAGAGATAAGGTGTTTTTGAGCAGTTTTTGGAAGGAATTGTTTAAACTTTTGCAAGTTAAACTGCTGATGTCTACTTCCTATCACCCACAAACTGATGGGCAAACAGAAGTAGTCAACAAATGCTTGGAATGTTATCTCAGGTGTATGACAGGGGAAAAACCAAAAGAATGGATGAAATGGTTGTCATTAGCTGAATTGTGGTACAACTCCAACTTTCATACCTCTATATTGACTACACCTTTTGAGGCAGTTTATGGTCAAGCACCAGCAATTCATATTCCATACATTGGAGGTCTAAGTAAAGTTGATGTTGTGGATAGGACTCTAGCAGCTAGAGAGTAGGCTATCCAATTGCTTAAGTTTCATTTGGAAGGGCTCAGAACAGGATGAAACAACAATCAGATAAAGGCAGAAGTGATAGGGTGCTCAAAGAGGGTGACATGGTTTTCCTTAAGCTACAGCCTCACAGACAAGTGTCCATTAGACAAGGGAAACAAAACAAATTCTCACCTAAGTACTTTGGACCTTTTAAGGTCATTGGGAAGATAGGACAAGTGGCATATAAGGTGGAATTGCCTAATCATAGCCAAATACACAATGTATTTCATGTGTCCCAGTTAAAACTTTGTAAGGGATAGCCTCAACCCTCCCAAATTGTTGACCTTCCTAGTTGCAACCAAGAGGGAGTAATAGCAGTTCAACCCCTGGCAATTCTGGATAGGAAGATGGTTAAGAAGAGAAATGCTGTTGTGGTGTATGGGTTGATCCAATGGACTAATGAGACACAAGATGATGCAACTTGGGAAAACATGGAAGAGTTGTATGCCAAGTTTCCAGCTTTTGATTCTCATTCTTGAGGATAAGAATGATTTGAAGAAGAGGGGATTGATAGGAGCTGTTAGTTAATAAGCTCTCATTGTAAATAAGCTGGTAAGTTGGTTAAGCTTTTGGCACGTGAGGCGCATGTGTGTTGATACACACGTGAGGTGCACGTGATATACACTCCATGGGTTAACCAACTTACCCGCCTACTTTCCCTTTTAAATACTTGTAACTGTAATTCATTTTGGCAAGTTTTATGAATACAAATTCTTTCTTTGAATCTCTCTCTCTCATTGTAACAACTTATCAAAACACAACCTCCATTGATAATACTTTGAGCTTTCGTTGATCCTTTTTAACTCTTTGATTAACCAATTTCCTAGTAAAACACTCTTATCGATCTTAATTGGTCCTAACTGTGTCTATCAACACAATTCTTCTTTATGAAAACTGTCCCCAATTTCAATTGTGCAATCCATCTTGAACACCCTCTAAAATACAATATGGTATATCGTAACACTATAAGCAGCGGAAAAAAGTTTTAGTAAGCAATTTGAAGACCCCTTTAGATACGAATTTATTATCCTAGCCTGCTTGGTTCATATGACAGGTGCCTGATTTTGTCTCCGAATAGTTACTTTTTCAGTTATAGTTTAGTCCAATGGAGCTACTTACCACAACCGCCAAAATTACAATTACAGATGGCGTGAAAGAGGCAGAGGATCTGGGTATTTTTCTATACTCTATGCTGTTGTGTACTATTATAGTATGATCTAATTGTGTGTATTAATTGTCTTGTCTTTAGTTGTTTCAGGCTTCACGACCAGTGACAATATGATAATCTTTTATTGTTTTATAGCAGATTACAAAGGAATGTATCGAACGAAACATGCGAAGAACCTCAAGTCAACCTAACAACTTTCGGTGCTAAAATACAAGAAAATGTATTAACGAAGAGTGCCAAGGTATCTTAGACAAAAAAAAAAAAAAAAAACTTTACAATCATTTTATAAAAGTCCATTCGACTAATATAATTGATTTTTTCATTATTCTATCTCTTCAGATGACAAACAAAAGAGACTTGCAAAAAATGCATGGTTATAATGCAAACACAATCATAATAATCGAAGATTCAGAAGACGAAAAGGTAATCCAAGATACAATCATAACATAATGGCCATGCTATATTCATAAATTTTATTGATTCTATAAGATTATAACCTGTCAACAAAAAACTCATAAAAAATAACAAGTCAACCCGACGAAGAAAAAGAAACACTTGGAAAACAAACATCATGGAGACGACAATTCATATGAAGAAAAAGGAATAAAGTCACGCGAGCTCAAAAACAAACCAATAGATGTATATTGCACTCATTGTTTCAAAAAAATCATTTAGACATAACGTACAAGAAAATTATTTGACGTATACATATTTTAACAGATTTTCGACGATGACAATTCCCCTTTGAGAAATAAAAGTCCCACATCAAACAATACATGCAAAGACACAACAGATAGCCAAGTCTATCTGATCGAGGATGGAGATAATTAGAATAAATGCTACAAACATTACGATAATAATACAGTTTAATAGATATATGCATTTAGAAAATATATTGGATTACTTTTGTACAATTTGAGATACTCAAACCATTTCACGTTTTGTATCAGATTTTTTGAAAGTAAACACGTTATCGCAAATACGCTTTAAACATAATCCACATTAACCAATTTATAACGGGTCAAAATACATTATTTAAAAAATTAAAAAAAAAACCATGTGCCCGACATTATAACTAGTATATATTTTATAAATAATCAAAAGTTTTTATCAAATTCTTTTTCCTGAAATAACCTCAATTCAATAAAGCGTTATCCTTTTTACATAAATTTAAAATTTAAAGAAAAAAAGCACTAAGTCTCAAAATAAGCCAAGAAATTGAAGTTTATGAAATATAAGTCGAAACACAAATAATAAGCTCATAAGCTTAAACAAACACCCCCTAAAAGAAATAACGTTTCTCAAATTATAAAAAGAAATTACGTTGAGCAACTTTCATCTACATAAATTAATGCAATTTATTTCTTTTACGTACATCATGAACCTGTGAAGCACACTCTTTATCATTTCATTACTAATATCGTGTATTCTTGAAACCTTTAACTAACTATTTTTGTATAAACTACGGAGTATATATAAATAATACTACTAATCAAGAAGTCCGACTATTACACAGAAAAAGTCATTTAAGGTAAAACAAATGAAGTTGGTTGCAATAATCACATTTAGGTAAGATTTGTGGCTCCAAAGTAAGTAACTACACAAAGTTGTTACATAATTGTAGGAGACAATTACTCTTTAGGCCAATAAGCTAGAAGTTGGTTTATACTTGTATGTAGGGCTAGCAAGTCAATATAATACTTCTCATCTTTAATTTATGGGAATATATACGAGTAAGGATCTAGTGAGAAAATTATTTGAATGAAAAGAGTGAGAAAGAATTTTAGTCGTATATTTAAAAAAAAATAAAAAAATAAAAAAATAATAGGGAGATGTATCTATTTTTTAAATGCATATATACAAAGGTCACCTACCTAACTATTAACTTTTCTAATATACATGCCATTCATTTAACGAAACAAACTTATAAGCCACTAAACTATGTGCTTATTTCTACTTACACCAATTTTATCACACAATTATCAAAGTATAAGGCTGGTTCAGTAAGGGGATTCAATCCTTTTACTTTTCACTGCCACGTCAACTTTCTCTCTCCAGCGACCTTCAGGCGATTAGGTGCTCCAGTGAGGGCGACCAAGATTTTTTATTTTTTTATTTTTTTATTTTATTATTATTTTTTTTAACATAAACTCAAATTTCATTAATAATTAAAACGTTACATAATAATTCAAATAAAACTACTAAAACTTAAAAAAACGAATCATCTGAGACCCAACCCTCAGAACTTGAAGGGGAATTAAACTCGCCATTAAAGAGCCGAGTCTCCATTATGTCGAAGTAGTTGTCTTGAAGATACTGAGCTTCCCTTGCTTCTTGCTCATGACGAGCAGCTTCCTCGCGTGCCTGCTCTTCCATAATCTCCCTACCGTTTTCAATATCTTGTTCTAGTTGACGAAGGGAAACCTCACTTAACCCGTGGGGGGTTGTTTTGAAGATCCACCTGTGGACTGTTCACATGTGGAGTTGGAACAATTGGATTGTTCACAGGTGGAGAGTTTAAAAATACATTTTCCGGTTGGAAAACCGGAAAGACAGATTCATGTGGTGGTGAGTAAACTTGAAACTGTGGTAGAGTTGGAAAGCTGGTTTCCGGCAACTGATTCGGAGTTGGAAAGCTCGTTTCCGGCAACTTTTCTAAACTTGGGAATTACTGAGAAAAATCTTTGCGAGACATTTTTTGTGTGTGTGAGTTGTGTGTGTAACTTGTGTGTGTTTTGTGTTCTAAACAGCTCTGATAGAGTTGTATATATAGGCAGAGTTGAATAAATCCCGCTCGTATTTGATTTTTAAACTACAAACGGTCGTTTTTTTCTAACAATAAGTTTTTTTTTTTTTTTTTTTTTTTTTTTTTTTTTTTTGAACTAGCATGCATGCAACGGTTCTTTAATTTTACCCACAATTACTCCAACAACTCGATCGCAGTCAAGACCAAATGGGGAGTGAATTTGGGCGATCGACAATACTCACAAAAGGACGATCGATTGGTGATCGATCGCCACACTCGATCGTGGCTCTCTTTTGGAACCAGCCTAAGAATGAGCCTAACACAAACATATACAAATATTATTAATAGAAAAACTAGACGAGAATATTAAGTTTATTTTTATGTATCACTTTTAAGAATACATAGCCACACTTAAGTTAAGGATTTAATTGGTATTTCGCATCTAATTTTCGTTAGTATTGTTTTAGTATGATAGGGTTATGTTCGTTATTTCCAATTTATAGTTACCGTGGAGATTTTGTAGCAATTGATGAAAACGAAAACATACACATAGTTCTGTGATCTACTCCGTATAAGTTTAGTCTTTTAACAAATGGCCTATGAAAAAAATTGAAAATACGGCCGACATTAGTGAACCGGGTTGACTCGGGTCACATGAAACTCTGTGGGTCAAACTAGGTTTTCAAGCCTCGAAAATCGGTTCATTTTGGCCTTTTTTTCAGCGAAAAATGGTTCAACCAGCCGGATCAAATTGAATGTCAAAACACTGACTTTGACGAAACCAAGATCCAAAGATTTAAAGTAGAAGTGTCATATATACCCTTTATAACTGTTCTATTCTTTATCCATTTTTTCTCATATCTTCTAGTAAGCAAGTAGTTAGTCTTAAAAACATTTTCAGCGAAGGTTTTGAGGCTTTTTTCATACTTCATATTGCCATGGAATTAATCCTTATAAAACTTTTATTGTAGCATATAATTTTTCCGTTTTAAAATAATTGTCATATTTTAACTTTTTTTTTCATCTTTGATATTAAGTATTTTTATTTATGTTATATAATACTTGATAAAAATTATATAAATAAAAATAAATTTAAAACTCAATTCATTTATACATTTTGCATAAAATATTATATAATAAAAAAATAGTTAATATCAAAATTGAAAAAAGAAATTCAAAAAATAAAACAAAACATGATAATTATTTTAAGACGGTGAGACAGAAAGAGCAATTTTTTTCATAGAAATTTATTGAAAAAGAAATAATGATTTATATATACTACATATAATGTACGAAGACATATTACTCTTAATTTTAAGACGTACAAGATAAGAAACATAATGTACACCACTTTAATCCACATTCTCACTCTTAGTTTTCAGACTTACAAGACATGAAGTATAATGTACACCACTTTAATGCACATATTAAAAAGACAAAACACCACTTTAATGCTATTAATGTAGTCAAGATATTTAATGTAGTCAATTAATTAACTGTTCAATAAATACAATTAATGCAATTATTAAAACACCCCTTATATAAAAAATAAAAATTATCAAGCATATTGTACAACCAACTTAAACACAATTCCTGCATTAAATGTCACTAATACAAATAATAAAGCACATTATACTAATATCCAAACCCGAACGGGCAACGGGGCCAAATGGGCTCCAGCCCGAACGGGCACGGGCCAGACGTGCACGGGCTAAACAGACACGTAGCAAACTGGCTCATGTTATACGAATCGCTTTAAAAAGACCCAAAAAGACAAAATAAATTCCTTAGTTAAGGAGTTAAAATACGTCACATGAAACTCTTGATATCCATAAATTTATTGTCAAAAAGAGAATAATAAACTAAAATACATGATTTATCGAAATTTTTTATTTCAGGGTACCCACCGTCGCAACGTGCGGGTACCGCTACGCTGCTAGTATACTTTATACATGTGAATAAGATGAGGATGTGTATTGATAAGTGTGTCATATTTATGTTGGAGTAACACCTATACACGTTACATTTATTTTAAGGGAAAAAAAGTGTGTTGATAAGTGTCACATATTTTATGTTGTAGTAAAGTTTATATAAGTAACTTGATGGAGTTCGGATTAAACGATAAAGTAATTTTAATTATATACTATTTGAGATTGTATCGATTTAAATTAGATGCATTTATATATTTCTAACCTTTAAGTAAATGCAAATTCAAATGCATTATATATATATTTTTTGTTCTTCTGTATGTTACATAATACTAAAACCTAATTTACACAATTTTTACTTTAAAATAACAAATCTTAAAAACGCATCTTAATAAATAGAAAAGCGTCCGATTCAAGTCGCTGCGACTCAAATATATGTTTATATTCACTTCTCACATTCTCTTGTTTTAATATCCACAAATTACAATATACAAGTGTATCCCTTGTATACAAGTGTAGCCCTTCCCTTTGACAAGTGTGTATCCCTTGACATGAATGTTTAGGGTTTATAGATATTAAAAGTATGTGCAAGATATCATCTTTTGTGGATTTAAATATAAGATATTTTTTTTGTTAACCATAGTTTTTAACTTTCTAGCCGAATAATTTACAGGGTTTGAAGTCATTGTTACACAGACTCAAATCAGATAAAGCCCTTTTTTTCAAGAGGTTGGCGTGACCATTTCAAGGTTGTTTACACATAACAGTAATTGAACTTAAGACCTTATACATTTTAAAGTAATTATGTTTAGGTACTTAAGAATTAAGATGAAAGCATGTGCAAAAGAGAGCTCATCTTTCTAACCGTAATTTTAGATATCAACATGCTTAGAATAATAAATATGTTATAACATGTCATCTGCTTCTCCTAGCTCATCTCTTCATACTCAGAAGTCGTCTCAAATCTATTTATAAACTGTACAACCGCTCCGGTTTTAGTAATAAGATGATGTCATTATTTTGCTTATTCTCCTCAAATTATTGTACGTGAATTTATGTAAGCTTTTACGCGTGTGTATATTACTATAAATAGACACCAAAACTAGTGACAATGTGCTAATGACGTAGTTTAAACAGACTAATAATTGAAATAACTTAAAACATACCGGTACTTGATAAACCTAAAACTGGGTGACAATAATTTATTGCTTTGCGAGCGAACGAGCATTTTTACTGTAACCAACAAGAAAATGACACGTTAATTTAGACACAAAATTAAGCATGTTTCCAGTCGTTTTTGATAAAGCAACCAAATTTACGAATAATGACGTGGTCATCGCAACTAATTACTAGTGACCCATGGGCAATAAACGTACTAGCTACACATCCATTTACGACCTAGCAAACATTAAAGTGATGGCTGTCTTGATGGATCGTTGTCACCCATTTTTGACTTACGTTAAACAAATTTATTTCTCTTAATAAATGTAAAAATAAGAATAATCTTACGTATGTTGGTTAGAAGAAAATACACAAGGACCATTATATACCCAACTGATCAAACCGAACCGTAACCCGAAGTCCGAAGAACTGAAACCCTAATACCTCGTTTATTAATGGTTCGAGATATCTTTATGTAATTTTGTGATATAACATTAGATGTTACTTTTATTACATTTACGATTTAATTTATGCTCGTTTTAGTTCGTTATATCCTCCCGAAAATGCAAAATTGCATATATATATCCTAAACATGCATAAAAACCATTGTACTATGCGCATAAAAAACTTGTACAAAGGATATATATGCAATTATTCAATTTGGGAGGGATATATATGCATTTTTGCCTTAATTTGAATAACCAAACTAGCAAAACCGTCTGTTCGGATATCTGACCCACAAAGTACTCATATAATACGGGTTGGTTTCGGGTAGTAAAATGAAATACATCGCAAACACATATTTTTATTTACCACTCCCCCACCTATGACCATCCCATAGGGACTATATTTGCTAAAAATAAAAGAACTTCAATTTTCCTTTTTTTTTCTTTTTTCTTTTTTTTTTTTTTTTAAACTTGAACTTCAATTTTCATGTGCTTATAAAAGGACCAACTTTACTAACAAAATATTTCGTGAAACACAAAAACAATGGAACCAGAAAAGCCAGCTGAAATCAAAGGCTTATTGCAAACTCATGAGTTATACAAGGTTTGTTCATAACTCTATGTTTCATCTTGCCTCAAATAATATTCAAAACTTACCAGTTTTTTTGTGTGTTTGATATGCAGTACATATTGGAGACAAATGTGTATCCTCGTGAACCCGAATTGTTGAAGGAGCTTCGAGCTCTCAATGCAAAACATCCAATGTGAACATCATGTTTTACGAACCAAATAATTTGTTTTTCATATATAGCACGTTACATGTTTAGAAACTGATAGAAAGTACTTTTTGTTTTTGTGCAATTTGTAGGAGTGTGATGAGTACAGCACCCGATGCAGGCCAACTGATCTCGATTTTGCTAAAGATCACTGGCGCAAAGAAAGCATTAGAAGTTGGGGTTTTTACGGGTTACTCGTTGCTTTTAACTGCTTTAACCATTCCTAAGGATGGCAAGGTTTGTGATTTTGGTCATGGTAGAATATGTCTTTTTGGGGGTGTTCATTTTCGGCTTATACAGCCGGCTTATAACTCATTAGGTTTTGGGCTTATGTTTTATAAACTCACTTTTTTGTGGCTTATTTTGAAAGTTTTCGGTTTATATAAATTCATTATGATATAATAAACTTATATATGTCGAAAAGTTTCAAAAATGCTACAAAAGGTGAGCTTAACCCAAAGCCAAATAAGCCATATGTCAGCTATATAAGCCGAAACAAACACCCCAATAAAATATGTAACATATTAGCATATAAATTTATAAAGTTTGGTACAGATTGTAGCCATAGATATGGACCGGGAGGCATATGAGATTGGTCGTCCGATTATACAAAAGGCCGGGGTAGAGCACAAGATTGACTTTATCGAATCTCAGGCTCTACCGGCTCTTGATAAGTTGCTAGAAAATGTAAGATCTCGTACCTCTTGTTGTTGATGTTATATATACTCAGGGACGGAGTCATGAATTAGCAATAAGGGAGCCATTTTTTTTCTCAAACTAAGAAAGTAATATAGCTAAACCTTTTAATGGTAGGTTCTAATGATCGCATACGCTGGGTTACAAACTTAAAATTTTGATAAGAAAACCTTGTGCATGAAACAGTGTCAAACTTCTCTTAATTCTTTCGTCATCTAAAGGCTCGAAGATCATTTGCTTATAGTTAGGCCATATGTTTAAATTTTATAAGAAAAATAGCAAAGTGATTGAACGTGTTGAGCGCCCCTGGCTCTCCCACTGTCTCCGTCCCCGTATATATTTATGTGCAACGTAACTATTGTAATATATATACAAATGTTAAGCTCTTTGATAACTATCTCTGTCCCTTTGATTAGCCTAAAAATGTAGGAAGTTTCGACTATGCTTTTGTTGACGCGGACAAAATAAACTACATCAACTATCACGAGAGAATAATGAAACTAGTGAAGGTGAATGGGATTGTTGTATACGACAACACACTTTGGTTTGGTACAGTCGCACAACCTGATGAAATGGTTCATAAAGAATTTAAAGAGGGGAGAGTGAGCACTATAGAGTTTAACAAATCACTCGTAGCAGATCCTCGTATCGACGTCTCTATAGTTCCATTAGGCGATGGCCTCACCATTTGCAGACGTCTCTACTAGAATTGAGACATTGGTTCAATGTTTTCCGTTATGCATAGATTCTTGTCTATGGTTATTCCGATTGTTGAACACTTTATTTTCTTCATTAGTTCAAATGTGGAAGGTGTTGTAACTGCTTATCTTGGTTGCCAATGAAATAAAAATGTTTTATCTGTAATTTCTTTTTTATAAGTAGGAAATAATTCATTTTGTAAGTACCAAATACGGAGCAAAGTTGAATAATAATTTTTTTTGATAAAAAATTGTTCATAACGAAAAAAATGCAAATGAGTACATAGAGTTTAATGGGTCTATTGGTTAATTTGTTATATTACGAGTACTAAACTTAAAAAGATGTTAAAATACAAAGTAAGGTGTAAAAATATATAGCTTTATAGAATTATAGCAGTATAGCTTAGGGGCAGTGTGAAGAAAAAAAAAAAAACTTAAAAGGGGGGACTTTATTCTAGGTGTACAAACAAATTATGCATGTCAAAAAAATTTAAATATGATTTAAAGGCTATATTTATCATTTTCTTAAAAATGAAAACAAAAATAAAAGTAGTTGATTTATTTGTTGTATTTATCCTAATAACGTATTTGATATCCTAGTGGCATTAGTTGATTTATTTTTTGTATTTATTGCGTTAATTGCGGTTTGTAGATTTTAAGGAGGAGACTAAGGTCACTTGTTGATCTAGGGTTTTTTAACGGAGACATATACATTCATAGAGTTAGGGAATTCGGCATCACCTTACGACTAATACTGGAATACAATGCGCCAATAAAACAACAACGTGACAATTCGACTAATCAATAAAAGATAACTAGGGAGTAATGACATCTAAGTGAACACGCTTTTACCTATCATACGAATCTCGTATTTAATTTTATCTCAAGTAGTTTAATTTAGTTTAATAATTAGTTTAATTAGTAGATAACTGTTGAAATAACAATCTTATGAAAGTATAAGGACTACTTTGGTAAATATTTTATATTAGTTCTCTTAACACTTAATGTTTTTGCCAGTATTATTTAGTTTATATTGTGCAGGGGTTGAAGTGAAACATCTGAGGCTATAAAAGATTCTTATCTCTCTAGGGTTTCATAACTTCATATACATCTCTGGTTTTCATCTCTCTAGTCTCTCTGGCGATTATCATCTTGATATTGGTTTCTGGTTTATTGTTTCACTAGTTTGTAATTGTTAGTCTGGTTTTGTATTAAGATCCTCTTGATCTTGGTTAGTAGTTTGTTTCAGTTTCTGGGCTGTATTGGGTTCAGGTTTAGTGTGTGAGTTTTGTAGACAACACCTAATGGAGGGACTGTCGTATTGTTTCAGTTGTATTGTTTGCTTGCATCCGTGTTGGGGACAAGCTAGCAGTGTTTATTGTTATAATAAAAGATAAATATCACCAAGGGGTGGTTGGTTGGGTGATTACACCTTGTGTTCTTGTTGTTTTGATACCATTTTTACATGGTATCAGAGCCCTAGGTTCTGATTACGGTTTGATTTGGGGATCTTGATTTGAATCAATCGATTCAAGTCTGTGATTCTTGGATCTGGTTACGGTTGTGGTTAATTGGAGTTTTTGAGGTTTAATTCAAGAATTAGGGTTTTCTCTTGAATCCCTAATTTTTGGGGGTTTTGATTCTCGTGGTTAATTGGAGCAATTGCTGGTGATTTGTGGTATTTCTTGAGACCAATTGTTGATTTCTTGGATCAATTGTTGGTTTCTTGTTTCGATTGGAAAAAACCCTAATTGCTAATTTGGGGGTTTTTTGTTGTACTGGGAATTGTGTGGTTCTTGTACTAATTCTTGGTATTTTTTCCGCTGCTGGTTTTTTATAAGCACTGTAAGTATATTTTTTCTTCCCTTAGATAGTTCTGAGTTAAGTGTAGTGGGCGTAAACGGACTGGTTAACATCTTGATCTGCCACCAAGAGTGGTATGAATACCTGCTCTGACCAGTCACAGTCTACGAGCTTGACTTAGGAAGTATCTGGGTGTGTGTAGTGTTTAGTATAGTTGTTTTTGGTTTTATAGATCGAAGGAGGATAGGTTTGGTTTGTTGGAAGTTGTGATTGGGATCTTAGCTGTAGCTAGAGTTTAGGTTTTTTTGTTTTCTTGTTTGATCTGTTTGTTTAGTTTGTTGTTTTGCATCATGGCTATTATGATTAGTAGTTTGGATCAGAGTAATCCTTCGCATCTTCATCCTAATGACTCTAAGTGTGCATCTATTGTTACTGTGAAATTTTCTGGTATTGAGAACTATAGAATTTGGTCTAGTGCTATTAAATTGGCTATGCAGATTAAAAATAAAATGGGATTTCTTGATGGTACTTGTGTTAGAACTGATTATGCTGCTAGTCAATTGTTAGAGGCACAATGGGATAGATGTAATGCTGTTGTGTTGAATTGGTTGTTGAGTTCTTTATCTCAAGATGTGTATCTTGGGCATGTTTTTTCTGATTCTGCTGCATCTGTCTGGAAAGATTTAAAGGATACATTTGATAGAATTGATGGTTCTGTGGTTTTTAACTTTATGCAAAAGATTAACTCCTTTAAACAAGGAGGCTTGCCTGTGTCTGAATATTTTCATAAATTGAACTCCTTGTGGAGGGAGTTTGATACTTTAACAAAGCTTCCTGATTGTGTTTGTGATGCTAGAATAGAGTTAGTTGATCATGCTAAACTGTTAAAACTTATGCAATTTCTGATGGGTTTGGATGATATCTACCAACCTATTAGAAGCTCTATTCTAACTAGGGAAATTTTACTGAAGTTAAAGATGCCTTTGTGATTGTTTCTAGAGAAGAATCCCATAGGGGGATTCCTTCTACTTCTGCTAAAACTGAAAAACCTCAAATATCTGCTTTTGTTTCTAGGCCTAATGGTAATAACAGGAACAATTTTAATAATAATAGGTCTGGAAATAATAATGGTAATAGAGGGAATTATGACAATCCGTTGTGTAAAAATTGTGTTTTAAAAGGGCATACTATTGAAAGGTGTTTTGAGCTGATTGGTTATCCTCCTGGTTTTAAAAAGAATCCTAACTTGAAACCTTCAACTGGTTTTAATGTTGGTAAAACAAATAATTCTGAGGTTAAGTGTATGCCTATTCTAAATGGTGATGTTAAGAATACATGAATTGTTTCTTTCACTAAAGAGCAGGTTATGAAGTTGATGAATCTTTTGAATGATAAAACCTGTTCTGCTGCTCATACTAGTATAGCAGGTAGTGGTTCTTGTTCCTTTTTTTTTTTAACTGCAATGTGTTTTTTTAACCAACATTTTTATCAATTTTTCTGTGCTAAGATAAATGTTAAGGGTGTGTCTTATCATTTGGGATGGATCATAGATTCAGGGGCTAATCAACATATGACTAATAATACTGATAACATGTTTGGCTTACTTAATATATCTGATCTGAGTTTAAGAGTTGGTCATCCTAATGGTACTCTTGCTAAAATTACACATGTTGGTAATCTAAGACTTAACAATAATGTTGTGTTATTTGATGTGTTGGTTGTTCCTGAGTATAGTGTTAGTCTTTTGTCTGTGCATAAACTGATTAAGGACAGTAAGTTGACTGTTGGGTTTGATGAGACTAAATGTTATATTCAGGATTTGAAAAAGCAGAGTGTTCTGGGGACTGGTAGTGAGTTTGGTGGTTTATATCTGTTTGATAGATATTATGATAAGTCCTCTCTGGTTAATCAAAGTGAGTTTTTTGCTTGTCATGTTTCTAAAGAAGTTTGGCATAATAGGCTAGGACATCCTGCTAACCAGGTTTTGAAAATGCTTAATCAGTCTTTAAAATTAACTAATGTTGATCATGAAGGGCCTTGTGAGGTTTGTCATAAGGCAAAACAAACAAGGGATTCTTTTCCATTAAGTGAAAACAAATCTGTGGTTTTTGGACAACTCATTCATCTTGATGTCTGGGGTCCTTATAAAGTGGTTAGCAGAGAAGGTTTTAGATATTTTTTAACTATTGTGGATGACTATAGTAGGTCTGTTTGGGTGTATATGCTTAAAACTAAAGATGAAGTTTTTTTCCATGTTTGTGAGTTTTTATAATTTGGTACTTACTCAGTTTAATAAAAAGATTAAAATGATAAGGTCTGATAATGGCACTGAGTTTTTGAATAATAGAATGTCAGATTTTTTAAATACCATGGGAATTGTACATCAAACAACTTGTGCATATACACCTCAGCAGAATGGTATAGCTGAGAGGAAACATAGACATCTACTCAATGTTGCTAGAAGTCTTATGTTTCAGGGGGGAATTCCTCTTGTCTATTGGCTTGATTGTGTTCTTACTGCTACTTATTTGATTAACAGGCTTCCTTCCTCTGTTTTAAAGGGTAAGTCACCTTTTTCTCTGGTCTATAATAGGGAACCAAATTTGTCTCATCTTAGGTGTTTTGGATGTTTGTGTTTTGCTGCTATTATAAAAGGGTCTGATAAGTTTTCTGAAAAATATGAAAAATGTGTTTTAATTGGATATGCTACAGGAAAGAAAGCTTATAAGCTTCTAAGTCTTGAAAACAGAAGTATTTTGTATTCTAGAGATGTTAAGTTCTATGAAACTATCTTTCCATATAAAATGAATCAGAATGTTGATATCATAGAAGACTTAGAAGTGTCAAACTTAAATTTTTTGGATTTTATTGATTCTGAGTATGTGTCAAAAACCAAAACTCCTGTCCCTTCTCCCAATGATGATAATGTAGATAAGGAAGCAACATCTGTTGGTAGAGATGGTAGGATCCATCAATCAGATGATGTAGCAAACAATGATCAGAATGTAAATAATGAACAGATACATCATTCTGATAGTTTGTTACCATCTGGAGATGATGTGAATCCTGCAACTCCTTTAGATGAAAATATAAACTCTGAGGGAAATGTTGTTCCAAGTCTAGTAGATGAGAATAGATTTCAAAATGTTTTGCAAAATCAAGTTGAGGAAGGGTCTGTTAGTCATAGGAGGTCTTCTAGATCTTCTAAGTTTCCTGCTAAATTGAATGATTATGTGTTAAATACCAGTGTTAAATATAGTTTGAATAAGTATGTTAATCATGCTGTTTTGAGTCCTGAGAATTGTTGTTTTGTGACTAATCCTAATAAGACTATTGAACCTAAGTGTTATAGTGAAGCTAGTAAAGATCCTAAGTGGGTTAATGCTATGAATGAGGAAATATATGCTTTACATGAAAATGATACTTGGGAAGAAACTGATTTACCTATAGATAGAAAACCTATAGGTAGTAAATGAGTTTGGAAAATCAAGTATAAGTCTAATGGTGAGGTTGAAAGGTATAAGGCTAGAGTTGTTGCTCAGGGTTATGGTCAGAAAGAAGGTATTGATTATGATGAAACTTTTAGCCCTGTTGTGAGAATGGGCACTGTTAGATGCTTATTGAGTATTGTTGTTAAGTATGGTTGGTGTATACATCAAATGGATGTTAATAATGGTTTTCTTTATGGTGATCTTAATGAGGAAGTATATATGCTTCCTCCTCCTGGTTATACTACTAAAGGTCACAATAAAGTTTGTAGGTTGAAAAAAATCTTTGTATGGGCTTAAGCAAGCTCCTAAACAATGGAACCATAAGTTGTCTGAAGCTTTGTTTGAAGCTAAATTTGTTCAGTCTAAAAATGATCACTCATTCTTTATTAAAAGAAATGGTAATACTGTTGCATTCCTTTTAGTATATGTTGATGATTTGATTATTACTAGAAATAGTATTGAAGAAATTGAAAAAGTGAAACAGTTTTTAAAAACTAATTTTAAAATAAAAGATTTGGATGAATTAAAATTCTTTCTTGGAATTGAAGTTTTAAAGACTAAAACTGGTCTTTGTTTGAATCAAAGAAAATATTGTCTTGAATTGTTAAGTGATTATGGATTACTTGCATGTAGACCTGTTATGACTCCTTTACCTGAGAATTATGTTCTGGCTCATAAAGAAAGTGATTCTGATAAGCTGTTAAAGAATATTACTGGTTATCAAAAATTGGTAGGAAAGCTTATTTACTTGACTATGACCAGACCTGATATCTCTTATGCTGTTCAATGTTTGAGTCACTACATGCATGCTCCTCTGCAGTCACATATGAATCTTGGTTTAAGGGTTTTGAAGTACTTAAAACTTGCTCCTGGTAATGGAATTGCTTTTAATAAATATGAGAATAAGCTTGGTGTTATTGCTTATTCTGATTCTGATTGGGCAAAATGTCCTGTTACCAGAAGATCTATTTCTGGTTATTGTGTTTTCGTAAATGGAAATCTGGTTTCTTGGAAAAGCAAGAAACAAGCTACTTTTTCTAAATCTTCTGCTGAAGCAGAGTATAGGAGTATGGCTTCAGTTACTTGTGAAGTTATGTGGATTTAAAGGTATTAGAGGATTTGGGAGAAACTGGGTTGTTGCCAGTTAATTTATGTTGTGATAATAAGTTTGCTATTCAGATTGCAGCTAACCCTGTTATGCATGAAAAAACTAAACATTTTGACATTGATGTTCATCTTGTTAGAGAAAAGGTTGCTTCTGGTTGGATCAAAACTGTGCATGTTGACTCCAAAAGTCAAACTGCTGATATTTTAACTAAGGGTCTTGGTTTTGTACAACAAAGTTTTCTGGTAAAAAAACTGGGAATTGTAAACTTATTTCTTTCATGAGATTGAGGAAGGGTATTGAAATAACAATCTTATGAAAGTATAAGGACTACTTTGGTAAATATTTTATATTAGTTATCTTAACACTTAATGTTTTTGCCAGTATTGTTTAGTTTATATTGTGCAGGGGTTGAAGTGAAACATCTAAGGCTATAAAAGATTCTTATCTCTCTAGGGTTTCATAACTTCATATACATCTCTGGTTTTCATCTCTCTAGTCTCTCTGACGATTATCATCTAGATATTGGTTTCTAGTTTATTGTTTCACTAGTTTGTAATTGTTAGTCTGGTTTTGTATTAAGATTCTCTTGATCTTGGTTAGTAGTTTGTTTCAGTTTCTGGGTTGTATTGGGTTCAGGTTTAGTGTGTGAGTTTTGTAGACAACACCTAATAGAGGGACTGTCATATTGTTTCAGTTGTATTGTTTGCTTGCATCCGTGTTGGGGACAAGCTATCAGTGTTTATTTTTTTTAATAAAAGATAAATATCACCAAAGGGTGGTTGGTTGGGTGATTACACCTTGTGTTCTTGTTGTTTTGATACCATTTTTACAATAACTAAAACCACCACTCTTCAAACTCTGAGATTTTACTTGTTTTCATAAAAATATAAAAATACAAAAAGAATCACCCTTCACCTTAGACCTATTCGTCATACACTTCGGCCTTCTCAACACTATTCTCATAGAGAACGATCAATCCCTCGTGTCTTACCTATACAACACTACAACGATTAAGTACACTGCTTAAAAAGGGCCACAAATGACTTTTTACTTTTTTCAATCAATAAATATAATCTGAGTTCCCAAAGGGCCACAAATGGTTGTTCGTCAAAAAGTTTTGTCTTCACTCACTACATGTGATTGAATATTCGTCCTAATCCCATATTTATTTTGTGTTTTGGTTCCGGTCACTAGTTTGGATGAACATTAAATGGGAGTATGCATGTATTCAATGGCTATTTAACTTTTAAGCATTTTACTTTTAAACCATTTTTTTTTAAAATTACTTTATAGGCCACATAAGTATGTGTCCGTTTTCTTTTGTATAAACCTTGCTCAAATTTTTGTCATATAAATACACAAATAAAGCTAACTTTAACATATCAACACAATAAAATTAAAAATTTAAACGAAAAACACTAGTTAAGTTATCTAAATTCACTTTCAACTAACTAAAGTTGCACTTAAATAGTAGGTAAAACTAGTATTTTATATTTCAATTCTTGTTTGTGTTGTGTTAAAGTGTTATATTTAGCTTTATTTTTGTTGTTTTAAAAATAAATTATCCGAAAATGGTATAAACGAAAACAAACTCATAAATGGGTGACCTGCAAGTTAGTTTTGATAAACTTATTTTTAGAATACATTGGTCATATAAAAAAAACTCTTAATTATTCTGCTACCGAATTCCTCGGGTCGGTTACATAAAATATTGATGCATGCATTTGTCCCGTCAAGTTTTGTATAATGACAAATGCTATACCTTTAAAAGAAATTACAAAATGAGTACTATATAGGCGAGCTTTGTTTTTTTTTTGTTTTTTTTTTTTTTTTATGATCATTGTATTCTAAAAATAAATTTAACAAATTGAGTACTTTTTTATGAGAAGAATAATGGGACACGAATTGTTGATGAAGGTGGTAGACAGAATAAAATGTGTTGTCCTAACCGGTTTCATTCTAGATGTGACATTAGTTTTGGAAGCAAGAGAAGGATAAGATCTGTTAGTTCGAGCAGTGATTGAAAAAAGGGAGTGAAGATGGTTACCGATGAATTTACTATCCATTAATGCGAGGGGGACTGATAGTATGGCTAAACGAACATGGACTGAAAACCTATGTTATCAATATGGTGTAACGTTCTTGAGGGTTCAAGAAACAATAATGTCGCAGGTTAATATAAAAATTGAAATCAATGTGGGGAAATTTCCAATTTGATTTAAATTTAGTATCCAATGTGGTGAAAATTATGTTGTGGTGGATAGTAAGTTGTTAGGTGTGAATAAAAGATGTGTCGTCATTAACATATATGCTTCACAAGACTTAAGTATGAGATCTCGGTTATGGAATGAAATAAAGCAGATTATACGGTCTAAAGATGGTTTCTTTATTGTCTCCGGGGTTTTTAACGAAGTCAAGGAGGAATCAGAAAGGTGTGGGATGGTGTTTGATCCTCATTGGGATATGGGGCTGCGTTATTTAATGAATTAATTAATGATACAAAATTAGTAGACTTACCAATTGGTGGTCAAAAATTTACTTGGATGAACAAGTCCGAGTCATAAATGAGCAAGCTTGATCGGTTTTTAGTCTCCGAAAGTATTATTAGTGAGAAACTGAAGATGTTAGTGTTGGCTTTAGACCGTACATGGTATGATCCATCGCCAATTTTACTTCGTAAACAAAAGGTGTACTACGGACTAGTCCCGTTTCGTATATTCCATTCATGGTTCGAAGTGCCTGGTTTTCATGAGGTCGTTCATGAAAGTTATAACAATTTTTCTAATAATCAAGGTGATGCTTGTGTTGATCTCAAAAACAAATTGAAGAATGTTAAAGGAAGCCCTAAGTTGTGGCATTGAGAGTTCAAAGAAGCCAAGATATGTATAAGAAAAAAGTTGTGTGAAGACATTCTTTTGAATGAAAAGGAAATGGATGATTAGATGGCTAATGTTGAAGAGGTTCAAAATTGAGCAGTTTGGACAAAAGAGTTGACAGAGCTTTGATAGAATTGACGCTCTAGATGTAGCCCAAAAGGCAAAGGTTAAATAGGGCATTGAAGGCGATGAAAACCCGGCTTTATTTCATGGGTCGTTGAAACAATGTCGAAGGTTGCAAATGGTTCGTGGAATTATGCATGATGGCGAATGATGTACGGGTCCTGAGCCGGTAAATAGGACATTTCTAGAGTTTTATCGTGATAAATTTTCAGGCAGGTCAGTTTCATACCTCAACCTTGCCTCAATCTTGCTATAATCAACTTACTACCGAGGAAATTGAAGAATTAGAAAGGCCGGTTACAATTGAATAAATAAAGTATAAGGTGTGGCAATGTGGAAGTGATAAATCTCCGGGTCCGGATGGTTTCTCATTCAACTTCGTGAAGAAGTATTGGGAGATCATGCAGCAAGACATATTTAAAGTTTTAATGGAATTTTTTCAAAATAGTAAATTCCCGTTAGGATGTAATGTGTCTTTTATTACGTTGATACCAAGGTATCTAATCCCATTTTTGTTAAATATTATCATCCTACATCACTGCTTGGTGTTCAATATAAGATTATTTCAAAGTTATTGGCTCTACGATTGGCGAAAGTGGTTGGTAGTCTAGTAAGTAGTGAACAGTCGGCGTTCGTTAAAGGAAGGCAAATTCTAGATGGGCCGCTAATGGTAAGTGAGGTGATTGAATGGTGTAAATTAAAGAGGAAGAAACTAATGATATTTAAAGTTGATTTTGAAAAGGAATACGACTCTATGTGTTGGTAATATTTAGACCACGTGAAGGAGCAATTTGGGTTCGGGCAAAAATGGAGATCCTGGATTCGGGAATGTCTTGTTTCAGCTAGAGTGTCAGTTCTCGTAAATGGAAGCCCTATGGATGAAACTGCGTTGCATCCGGGTCTTCGCCAGGGGGACCCGTTGTCTCCCTTTTTTTGTTTATTACGGTAATGGATGATTTACATTTAGCAATTAAAAAGGCAATAGAAGATAAAAAATTCCCGAGGCATCCATTAGTGTGAATAGATTAAAGGTTTCACATTTTTTCTATGCAGATGATGTCGTGTTTCTAACTGAATGGACAACTAGAGATGTTGCTGGCATCTTAGACGTGTTGCACGAATTTTATAATTCATCAGGTTTGAAGATCAATATTGGGAAGTCAAACATGTATGGGGTGGGAGTGTCGGTAGATGATATCACAAATATGACAGCCTCCACCGGTTGTGCAGCTGGCTACTTGCCATTCACAATCTAGGAATCACGATTGGGGTGAGCAGGACATCTAAGGGGTGGTGGGATAGTATTGTTCAAAGGTTTAACGATCGCCTTTCTAGATGGAAGGTAAATTTTCTTTTTGTAGGTGGTCGATTTACCCTTATTAAGTCGGTACTTGGGAGTTTGGGTATTTATTATATGTCCTTGTTTCGAGTCCCGGAAGGTGTGTTAAAATCTTTGGAACAAATCTGTTCTAAATATTTTTAGGGTAGTCAAGAGGACAAGAAAAAGCTAATATGGGTGGCTTGGGAGAAGGTTATAGCCACTAGATGGTGCTCTTCGTTGCCCAGAAAAGTAAAAATATCTATGTGGCGAGCTAGATTAGACAAGCTGCCAACACGTTATAATCTAACACGCAAAGGGATCGAAATCGCATTTATTATGTGTCCCGTATGCGGTGTTTCAATGGAATCGATATCTCATGTTATATTCACGTGTACGTTAGCTAGGAGGTTTGGTCGAGGGTATATAATTGGTACCAAGTTTCTACGAGGGATATGAATAATTTATCCGAATGGCTAGATTGGTGTGATCAGAATGCTAATGTCCAAAATCGTAAAGTCAATCTCGATGTTTTAGGTGTTTCGACGTGTTAGTTCCTATGGAGATATCGAAATTCACTCGTTTCTGATTCGGGGAATATGCGGAAAAGAGACTTATTTGATAATACTATTTTATATTCTTTTAATTGGTTAAAGTATCGAAACCCAAATTTTTTTATTAAATACCACTATATTTGTATTAGTCTAGTTGTTTGCCAGAATTTTTTCGTCTCATAATATTCGCTGTTAAAAAAAAGTATTTAGAATAATATGTTGTGTTTGAAAATCATAGCTTTTGATGCCATGTTGTATAAACTATCAATAAATTAAAAGTCATCGTCAATTATGAATTTCCATCGCTTATTCTATACCAATACTATATAGTATAGTGCACCATAATATATAGAACAATATGTTTATACTAGTCAGTAAGCATCTAGTTATCTCTTTTATTGTTGATGATTCATTGTTACATAATTATAAGTCTCTAATCTTAACCAAAATATGGTGTAAATAATATACAGGTGTTAGTGAAATTAATCATGTAAATTATAGATATTTTGTTTGTTATGTTAAAAGAATCCGACGTAGATCCTTGCAATGGATGACAAGTGCAAAAGAAAACACAAGATTTTCGGATTAGGCGATGTTTGATGTTGGTTCGATAAACGTAGCATACTTTCTTATGAACTTTCCGATAGGTATGTTTTTGTATTGTTCCTTAAATTATGTTTGGTATTGGGTTTAGCCAATCGTATTGGTTGTGATGATAGCAACGAGGTGATTCGTTCCTCTAAGTGATGACGTTAAAACCTTGTTGACATCGAAATCATCAGAAGAACACATAAAATTCTCCCGTTGATTATGTCGAAATCATGCCGTAGTGCCGTACATCTCTATGTGATTTTTTTGCCGTATATCTCTATGTGATTCCATAGTTAACTAAAAATACTCAGTAACGAAAAACAAAAGACTTGTTAATTTATATGGAAAAATCATGTAATATTTTAAAGTTCGTATCAAAAGTCAATAACTTCTAATCACATTTTCTTACGATAATGTAAGTATTATTATCATATATACATTAATTTGTGACTTTGTGCAACTAGTCATGCATGTACATATGCTTAACAATTTATAGGTTAAATTCGGATCTATTTTCTCATCATGAACTTGCACCACAAACAAAAAATTTATAGTTAAGTACTCCATAAATCATCACCACATTTGTTTCTTACTTTTCTTTTTAGAAACATTCAACAATGACATCTAAGGGGTTGCTTCAAACTGAGGAGTTATACCAGGTTTGGTTTATTCAACTTGTTCACATAACTTTTGTTTAAGATTTATAATCCTTATTTGAGCAACTTTTTCATTGTGTTTTACTTGCATATAAGTACGTCATGAATGCTAACTAGTGTGTTTTATATGTAGTACATACTGGAGACTAGTGTGCTCCCTCGTGAGCCCGAACCATTGAAGGAGCTTCGAGCTCTCACCGCTACACATCCATGGTGAACATCATGCTTTGTGAACCAAAATATTTGTTTTTCCTATATAGCACGTTAGATGTTTAGTTTTAAAGTGCAACCTAATGTACAGAAACTCATAGAAAGTATGTTTTATTTTGCTACCCTTTGTAGGGCTTTCATGAGTACAGCACCCGATGCTGGCCAAATGATTGCGATTTTGCTAAAGATCAGCGGAGCAAAGAAAGCCTTAGAGGTTGGAGTTTATACGGGTTACTCATTGCTTTTAACTGCGTTGGCAATTCCAAATGATGGCAAGGTTTGTGATTATGGTCATGGGACAGTATGTCTTACAGAAAATTTGTTACTACATATTTAGCATATAAACTTGTAAAGTTTGGTACAGATTGTAGCGATTGATATGGATCGAGAATCGTATGAGATTGGTCGTCCGGTTATACAAAAGGCCGGGGTAGAGCACAAGATTGACTTTATAGAATCTCAGGCTCTACCGGCTCTTGATAAGTTGCTAGAAGATGTAAGTATTTCGTATATGCATATCGATTATATGGGAATACAAGCTTATTTATGAACAATTCAAAATGGTTGTTGTCATCTCATCTAGTCTTTTTTTCTTTCTTTCTTTTTTTCGTTTCATTTTTTGGTTTTGCACGCCTAATCACAAATCTATCTCCTCTTGATTAGCCTAAAAATGAGGCAAGTTTCGACTATGCATTTGTTGATGCGGACAAAATAAACTACATCGACTATCATGAGAAGATAATGAAACTAGTGAAGGTGAATGGGATTGTTGTATACGACAACACACTCTGGTTAGGATCAGTCGCGCAACCTGAGGAAATGGTTCATGAACTTATCAAAAGTGTGAGAGTGAGCACTATAGCATTTAACAAATCACTCGTAGCTGACCCTCGTATTGATATCTCTATGGTTCCATTAGGCGATGGCATGACCATTTGCAGACGTCTCTACTAGAACTCGAGGCACTGCTTCAATGTTTTCCATTATGCATAAAGCACGGTGATTTCTAAGTCTTGAACATTTGGTTTCTTCGATAGTTCAAATTTTGGAATGTGTTCTAATTGCTTGTTCTGGTTGCTAATGAAATAAAAAGGTCTAATTTGTTGTACATGATTATAATTTCGACTCTTTTGTGAATGAAAGAAATAATGTTTCTTTTTTAGTAAACATAGACAATTTACCTATGCATAATTTAAAGATATATCATTACCAATCATATGTTTCCAATGTTTGTGTTAATACAAATATCAAAAACGTTATTTATATTTTACGTTCTTTGATAATAATAAACTTTATTTTAAAAGTATAATTTTTGTCTAAGTCTTTTATATATAGCTACAAAGTTTTTCTTTAAAATAGATTTTAATATAAATTACAAATGATTTTTACATATATAGTTTTTAAGTCATATTAAACAAAATGTTACATTAGGTGTCAATGTAAAAAAAGCATGTTTTACTAATGATACATATAAGTCTTATAATAATATAAGTAACCAAACATTTTTGTAACTCACAAAACTAACTAGTTACTTCTTAATTAACATCACTTAGCTAGCTACAATTTTCATTTTACAAGTTTACTTTGTTAAACTTTTTAATCAAAATGAAAATGCATTTTTACATCACTACATGGATCATCCCACTCTAAAATTATTTGAGATATCAAACCTAATAAGATCATAAAAAATATTTTAGAAAGATATTGTTAGCAATAGAAGTGTTAGTCATCAATGGAATCAAAGTGAGATCTCAATGATCGCCCCTTAGAAGGGGATTGTTTAGAAATAGAAGTGACGATCATTGTCGAGTCATTGAGTCTTGTAATAATGTAACGTGTAACAGTTAGTTCGATAATCTATCCCACATCGCCCTATGAGGTAAACCTTGTAAGGGTTCCTTATCTATAAAATGAACCCATGACCTCCCGTATGGGGTGTTGAGTGTGTCTCTAGGTTTTGTAATTCTATCACTCATTCTTCTCATCTAATAATATCCTTTATTTCTCTCGCTAGAATTCTCTATCTTTCTTTTCTACAACACCACCACCATGTCACCATCTCATCTCCATCTTCTTCTCTATTTCTTTAGATATTGTGTAGTAAAGTTGTTATATCCAAGGTCTTACAGATATGAACTAGATTTGCATGATTTTGGAAGATTTCATGTCAGACACAGGAGGAATCAAATTAATACACGGGCGGAACCATTTTTTGGGTTCCGTGTGATCCGTGGTCTGCTGAGACATTTGGCTATAAATAGCAAGCCAAACTAAGTTGTTTTTCACACACTTACATACATAAACTTTGTATATTCTCTCTTACATAAGTATGTTTCATAGGTATGCTTGAATGTCGGCTTGTAACCAGATGAATGGATAAAAGATAGCGGATGCTCAAGAAACATAACGGGAAACAAAAGCATCTTAACATATCAAGAATATGACAGAGGTAATGTCACTTTTGGTAGCAACCTTAAAAGCAAAATAATTGGCAAAGGTACGATCACTCATGACTCTCCCTCTATTGAAAATGTTGCTCATGTTGATGGACTAGGATTTAACTTACTTAACATTGGTCAACTATGCGATAAAAAGTATAAAGTTCTTTTTGAGGAAAATAGTAGTAAAATCCTAAAAGACGGAATCACCATAGCAAAAGAAGTTAGGAAAAACAACATATATGTCATGAAAATAGATAGAACATCTAGAGATAAACTTTGCCTTACAACTATAGACTAGAACTCCACTCTTTGGCATAGACGCCTAAGCCACACTAATATGAGACTAACCCAATCTTTTTCATCAAAGGAACTAGTTAAAAGCTTACCCAAGTTGAAATATAACCAACACTTTTGTGATGCTGGCAAAATTAGGAAACAAGTTCATAGTAGTCAATATCAAGGAATCTAAAAGTCATCCATTAGATAGTGTCATAGGAAAACTTAATGAAAGAAACTTAAGATAAAAAGTCCAAAATCAAAGTAACTTATTTTCTTTTTGTATCAACCATTGAACCCAAAAATGTAAATGAGGCTAAAAAAGATGAATCTCGGGTCATAGCAATGCAAGAAGAATTAAATCAATTTGTTAAAATGATGTTTGGACACTTGTACCTCAACCCAAAAATCATACTATAATTGGAACAAAATGGGTATTTCTAAATAAAATGGAAGAAAACGGTGTAGTGTCTAGAAACAAAGCTAGGCTAGTAGCACAAGGTTATAATCAAGAAGAAGGCATTGACTACAAGAAGATGACATAGACATCCAAATACACGAAGACGAGAGTAATCAAGAGCTTTGTTACATAATTTTTTTAAGGGGGGTGTCATTTTGTATAGCCGAGGATGGCAAAAGGTTAAGTAGGCAGGAAACCATATGAAGAGCCTCTATCCAAAATGTTGGTGGAATGTTTTCTTGGTAAAGCAATGTACATATCATATTATTAATGGTTAGTATTATGCGTTCGGATTTGCAAGTTTTATTAGAGGTTTTTGGGCACGAGAAACGAATATTTTGGCTATTTTTGTCCAATAAGTTGAGAAGTTGGGTATTATTAAATTCACCACATGGTTACATTAAAAAACACTGATATCTGTTTTAGATTGATTGTTAACATATGAATGAAAATTCACAACCTTTTGGAACACCTCATATTTGTTACGAAGAGGATAAATCAACAAATAATAGGAGAAACGATGTAAAAAGGAACATAATATTTAAAATCACTAGTGCTGACAATTGGAGATGTCCAAATATCATAATATATAATTTCAATACAACTAGAAACATGAGAGTTTGACCTGGAAAACGGTAGTCGTACATGTTTTTCAAGTTGACATGCATGACAAAAATGAGACGACTTCTCTTTATTACAAGAAAAAAATTGCAAGAAACAAGAGATCGTAACACATTCTCGCCTGGGTGACCGAGCTTTTAGTGCTACTTAGTGGGGCTAATGGAAAGCAAAGCACTAGGATGATAGGATGGATTGGTGATTGGATAGAGATCGCCTAACCTATCACATCTGTGTAGGATGTAGCGAGTCAAGAAATCCTAAACTACTACATCTTTTCTTAGAAAATTGACGAACAAAAATAAGATTTTTAATGATGTTAGGAGTAACAAGAACATTATGAAGATGTAAAGGGTGATGAGAATGAGGTAAGATACTATGGTCCGTGTTAGTAATGGGTATTGATTTTTCATCACCGATACAAACAGATGGATATAGACATATATTATAAATAGTACTTAAGTTATTTGAATTAGAGTTAAGGTAAGATGAGACAATATTATCTGTTCTAAGTGCGGTTCTGAAGAGTCATGGTACTGAAAGCACTCCGAAACATAGCAGAAGCGGGATCAAGATACCTGAAGAGTCATGATCTGTGAAGCATATTGAGGGGCCACAAATGGTTGTTTATAATCCGAAAAACCGTAGGGTTGGATCAGTTGGTAAACCCCTTGCCTCTCAACCGAGAGGTCAGGGGTTCGATCCTCACTCCCTACAAAGGCCGGAGGTCCTTTCTACCTTTGGTAGAACTGGAAGCAGCCTCTCTACCTTAGGTAGGGGTAAGGCTGTCTACATCTCAACCTCCCTCATACACCAAAAACGGCATTGGGTACCCATAACCCGTGGAAGACGGCATTGGGCGTTACTTTACTTTTTTTTAGAATATAATCCGAGTTCCCGAGGGCCAAAAATAGTCATTCATCAAAAAGTTTTGTCTCCACTTACTCTCATGTTGGGCCACATGTGATTAGTATATTCGTCCTAATCTCATATTTATTGTTGTGTTTTGGTTGCCATTACTAGTTTAGATGAATATTAAATTACTAACTAGAGGCACTTTATTTTGCATACTCAAAAATTCTTACATACTAAGGGATAAATCTCCATCTTCCATCTAATTTGATCTAATGGTGATGATTAACCTAAGATTTAATATGTCTAAACCTAAGTCCATGTTTTTTTCTTGTCTTTTTCTTTTCTTTTTATCTTTATTATTTATTTTATCATTATTTGTCATTTTTTTAATCATTTTTTTTTCAACTTCACGTTTTTTTTTTCCTTTTTTTTACTTCTTTTTTTTTCTTTTTTTTTTGGTAATTTTCATGCGTTTTCTTACGTTTTTGTCCGTTTTTTCCGCTTTTTATACGTTTTCGTCTGTTTTCGTCCGTTTTCATACGTTTTCGTCCGTTTTCTTACGTTTTTGTCTGTTTTATTACTTTTTGTCCGTTTTCATACGTTTTCGTCCGTTTTGTTACGTTTTTCGTCCGTTTTCGTCAGTCTTGTTACGTTTTCGTCTGTTTCTTCGTCCGTTTTTTTATGTTTTTGTCCGTTTTCATACTTTTTCGTCCGTTCACATACGTTTTCATCCGTTTTCTTACGTTTTCATCCGTTTTCATCCGTTTTCTTACGTTTTCGTTCGTTTTCATACGTTTTCGTCTGCTTTCTTACATTTTCGTCCGTTTTCATACGTTTTTGTCTGTTTCTTTATGTTTTCGCTCGTTTTCTTACGTTTTCATATATTTTCTTACGTTTTTGTCCGTTTTCATACGTTTTCGTCCTTTTTCTTACGTTTTTGTCAGTTTTCATACGTTTTCGTCCGTTTTCTTACGTTTTTGCCTGTTTTCTTACGTTTTCATCCGTTTTCCTATGTTTTCATTCGTTTTCATACGTTTTTGTCCGTTTCTTACGTTTTTGTCCGTTTTCATACCCTTTTGTCTGTTTCCTTACGTTTGCGTCCGTTTTAATACGTTTTCGTCTGTTTTCTTACGTTGTTGTCCGTTTTCTTACGTTATTGTCCGTTTTCTAACGTCTTCAACGGTTTTCATAGGTTTATATACGCTTTCGACTGTTTTTTACGTTTTCGTCCATTTTTAGACGCTTTCGTCTGTTTTCAGACGTTTTCGTCGATTTTCATACGTTTTCGTCCATTTTCTTGCGTTTTTATATGTTTTCGTCCGTTTTCAGATGATTTTTTCCGTTTTCATGCGTACACGCTTTTCATTCGTTTTTATACGTTTTTGTCCGTTTTCATATGTTTTCATCCCTTTTTTGCAGTTTTTTTTAATACGTTTTTGTCTATTTTCCTACGTTTTTATGCATATTATTAAACTTTATTATATTATATGTCTAATATCAATTGTGATATTTTATTAAGAAAAAATTTAATGTCTAATATCACTTGTGATATTTCATAAACAAACAAGTATGTTTTTTAAACCTTTAATATCACCTGAAATATTTCATTGCTCTGTGTATTTTTATATATATTATCACCTATGTGTTTTCTAATATTTTTATAATTTTAAAGTTACAAGATAGATTTTGTGCCTTTCATCACAATTGACAATCGCATATTTTTTTAATGCAACCAACGTTATCTATCATTTGTAATATTACACTCTTAGTATAAATAAAAGGGTTAAAGTCTCTTTAGGTGAATTCTTATTTTGTTTAAAAAAAATGCTAATTTAATGCAACACTTGTTGATTTTGAGAATATGTCAAGTCTTTATTTTCATAGCTTGCTTCCTTTTTATTCATTTTGATATTTTTAAGTGACACTTATTTATCTCTTGTGATATAACACTGAAAGAAAGATGAAGAGTATTATAATCTTCATCATGTATAAGTTCTTAGTTGTGATACTCAACTAAGAATGTGAAATGTTAAATTCATACCAAATGTGATAAGAATTTTGTATTTTACCAAGTATATATGAGAGAAATGATAATAAACATCACTTATTATATTACTGTGATTATTCTGTTCATTTTTCTTATTTGTGTTTTAGAAAATATTTCGGAAGATTTTTGTGTTTTATGATAATATGAAATATTAGAAAAGGTGTTTAACTGAAAACAAGAGATGTTATGAAACTTTTGTTAGACTTGTCATGAATTTTTCTATTTAACGGATACATTGTGCATGTTTTGATAGGTTTTATAGCAGGATTTAAAAATATATATGGTTGAATCAGCAAACTAAAGAAGCTATGGTTGAAGAAAGCACACATCTTTATAGACAAACCGAGTAGGCTCAAACACCTGTGATATCACACATGATATCACAGGTGATATCACGAGCGAAATAAACTATGATATCACACACATGCTATCACCGGTAATATCACACATGATATCACATGTGATATCACTGGTGTTATCACGTGTGATATCACAAGTGAGGTGATATCACCTGTGATATCACAGGTGTTTGAGCTTCCTCAGTTTTTTTTTTTTTTATAAAGATGTGTGCTATCTTCAACCATAGCTTATTTAGTTTGTTGATTCAACCATAGATATTTTCAAATCCGCTATAAAACCTATCAAAACATGCACAATGTATCCATTAAATAGAAAAATCAACCACAAGTCTAACAAAAGTATCATAACATCTCTTGTTTTCAGTTGAACAACTTTTCTAATATTTCATAATATCATAAAACACAAAAATCTTCCTAAATATTTTCAAAAACACAGCCATAACATTCTTAGTTGAGTATCACAACTGATAACACATACATGATGAAGAATGTAATACTTTTCATCTTCCTTACAATGTTATATCACAAGAGATAAATAAATGTCGCTTACAAATATCAAAATGAAAACGTCTGAAAACGGACAAAAACATATAAAATCGAATGAAAAGCGTATAAAAACGGATAAAAACGTCTGAAAACGGACAAAAACGTCTGAAAACGGACAAAAATGTATAAAACGGATGAAAACGGACGAAAACGTATAAAAACGGGCGAAAACGTCTAAAAACATACGAAAACGTCTAACGATGGACGAAATGAAAACGTAAAAAAACGGATGACAACGTATGAAAACGTCTGAAAACGAATAAAAACGGACGAAAATACATGAAAACATAAAAATACAGACGAAAACGTCTAAAAACGGACGAAAATACATGAAAAGCTAAAAAAACAGACAAAAACGTATGAAAATGGCAGAAAACGTAAGAAAACGAACGAAAACGTAAAAGAACAGCCAAAAACGTATGAAAGCGTAAAAACACGTATGAAAACGTATGAAAAATGGGCGAAAATTAAAGAAGGCGGATGAAAACGTATGAAAACGAATAAAAACGAATAAAAACGTAAGAAAATGGACGAAACCGTAAGAAAACAGACGAAAATGTATGAAAACGGATGTATACAGGCGAAAAAGTAAGAAAACAGACGAAAACGTATGAAAACGGACGAAAACGTATAAAAACGGACGAAAACGTCTGAAACAGAAGAAAATGTCTAAAAATGGACGAAAACGTAAAAACGGACAAAAACGTCTGAAAACAAACGAAAACGTATGAAAAAGTGAGAAAACAGACGAAAACGTCTGAAATTATACGAAAACATAAAAAATTGGACGAAAACATATGAACACGGACGAAAACGTATAAAAACGGACGCAATCGTATGAATACAGATGAAAACGTATGAAAGCGAAAAAAAAAAGACTTGGAATAAAAAAAATTGAATTTAAAATTAAAAAGAAAATAATAAAAAAAAACGTGAACCAAAAAAATAATAATAATAGAAAAATAATGAATTTCAAATAAAAAAGTGAATTCAAAAAAAAAAAAAAAAAAAAAAAACCTTGTATTTAAAATTAAAACGTGAATTTTAAATTAAAAAAAATAAAAAATAAAAAAAGTTAATAATTAAGAAAGACAAAAAGACAAAGAAAAAGGAGATAAAAAAACATGGACTTAGGTTTCCATATTAAATTTTAGGTTTATCCTCACCATTAGATCAAACTAGATGGGTGGTTGTGTTTTGTCCCTTGGTAAGCACTAAAATAAGAGTAAGCATTTGAAAATTCCTCTTACTAACAAATGTTATGTTTATAAAAGATTTATAATAATAATGATCTGGCAAAATTATTTATTCAACCAGAACAATTATAAAATACTAAAAATCTATTTAATTAAACAAATAATCTTGCTATTTCGAAACTTTTTTTATTATTTTTTTAATGAATATATCATTTCTCGTTACTAATATACAACTTATAAAACTTGACGGGACAAAAACATGCACTAACATTTTATGTAATTGGGCCGAGGAATTCGGTAGCAGTCTAGGGGTGTTCATCGGTTCAGTTATCGGTTTGTTCGGTTTATTCGGTTCGGTTTGTTCGGTTAATTTTGTTTTGGGCATAACCGAAAACCGAACCGAACCGAACTTAAATTTAACTAAACCGAACCGAAAACCGAAAACCGAAAACCGAACCTCCAATAACCGAAAACCGAACCGAATAACCCGAAATACCTAAATTTAATAACTTATTCATTTATTTATATATACTAGAAGGGTACCCGCGCGTTGCGGCTGCGGGTACCCTGTAACTAATTTTTTTGACGAACAATATATTTTGATTACATATTTTTCATAATAATGACTTTATGTAGAGGTGTGCACGATTCGGTTTAGGTTGATTTTTAGCTAAATTCTTTATAGAGTAGTAAAAAAGTATAGAACTATAGATATAGATAATAGCCAAAACACAAACTTATCAACCCAACTATTAATTTCGGATTAAAAGCCCAACTGAAAATCAGCAGTCAGCCCAAGTTTAAATAGATAACCCTATATCTATATACATATCACCCTAATTTAACTCCTCACTTTGTGCAGTCAACCTACTTTTTTTCTCTCAACAAAAAAGCAGTCACATTGTTTATACCAAACACGCCACTTTCATACATCTTTTCCCAAACCAAACTATGTGTAATTCGAACCACACATACTCAACTCTTACAAGATCCTTGTTGTTTCATCCTACTGCAACATGAAGTACGGATCAAACCCGTTTCAACGTCTTGCTACTGTTCTTGGTAATATCGGCTTCAAGATCATTTATAAGGGTCTCGGGTGGGTTATATTGATTTTGTTTTTCGTTTTGTCTTGAACAAAAAAAAGAAGGGATGAAACACGTTTGTTTTTGTTATTTCTTTTAAGCATTCGAACAATTGAGTTATGCTTTTTAAAGATCTTTAAAGATCTTTCCTTTTGTTGAACAAATCTGAGGTCATGTTTTATTTTCGAGTCTTGGTTTTTTCTTTTGGTTGACTGTGAGTTGGGGATGAAAGTGAGATGGTTCTTGTATGAAACCACCAAAAGAAGGGTTTGATATGGCGGATGTTGTTGACAATGGAAGAAGTGGCGGCGGTGGATGGGGTGGCGGAGGAGCTGATGGAGTAGAGATGATTTTTGAGAGTATGGATTTATGCCTGTGTGTTTTTTTGGTTTTATTGGGGGTTTGGGGGCTGTTACAAGTCGACCTTTAATGGAGACTGTATAAATGTTTGACTGTGTAAATGGACAGTTACAAAATGTATGAAGGGCTCTTAATTTTTATTTATGAAAATTGTGATGGAAGATATATGGTGAACAACATTGACTAAATATTGACTAATGGCTTTTTAATTTCCTATTAAGGAAATGTTTTTGGTCTTAAAATTTTTAAGACTTCCTTAGTTAGAAAGTCCTAAACCCTTTATAATGTAGTATAGATTTTTTGAAAAAAAAATAATTTTCAAGCTTAAAAATGTTATATATATATATTATAAAAGAGTTTTAATATAAATATATAAAAATATATATATATATATATATATTCATTTAATTTCGGTTTTCGGTTTGGATTGCTAAAACCATAACCGAACCGTAAACCGAACTTTTATTTCGGTTCGGTTCGGTTTTGAAAATTTCGGTTTGGTTACGAGTTCAGTTCGGTTATTTTCGATTCGGTTCGGTTTCGGTTTTCAGTTTATTCGGATATTACCCGACCCATAACACCCTAGGTAGCAGAATGAAAAACGAAAAAAACTTTGTTAACTTATACGGAAAATTTATGTAAGATTTTAAAGCCGCTTCTGATAATAATCTTTTACAATAATATAATAATTATTAAGGCAGGCCTACTCAAACACCTCAAAAAATCCTAGCCATGCACCCCATAGCCTTTGGGTTCCCCCACATGCGGCGGCTATACCTTTTTTTTTTTTTTTTTTTTTTTTTTTTTTTTTTTTTATGTAGTGTTTAGGTATATGTATAATGTATTTAGTTTTGTAATGTTTTTATATGTATAGTGTATTTAATTGTGTAGTGTTTTTATATGGTATTTATTTTACGTTATGTTTTTTTAGTTGTGTATTTGTTTCTATTTAATTAAACAATAACATTAAAACATTAGACATTAAAGCATTAAACAAGTACAACAACAAATATTTTTTTACAAACTTTTTTTCATAAACTTTTTTTTGTAAACTTTTTTTATAAATTTTTAAAAAAATTTTTTATAAATTTTTTATAAACCTTTTTTATAAATTTCTTATAAATTTTTTATAAACTTTTTTTATAAACTTTCTTTTATAAATTTTTTATAAACTTTTTTTATAAATTTTTTATAAACCTTTTTTATAATTTTTTTTTTAAAAATTTCTTATAAAGTATTTTTATAAACCTTTTTTAATGTCACCTATATGCTCATAAAACTAGAAGCTTTGAATACATAAAAAAAAATGAGGAATTGCATACATATCCCTCTAAAAGTGAATAATTCCATATATGTCCTTTTTACAAGTTTTTGATGCACATAGTACAATGATTTTTATGCATGCAAAGGATATATATGTAATTTTGTATCTTTGGAGAGATATATATGCAAATGACCCTAAAAAAAAGAAAATATATGACAAAAAAAATGGGTAAAAAAAAATAGTACAAAAAGTACACTAGCCCTCCTACTAATGATTGAGTGGGCCAAGTTGCAAGTTGTCGAAAGTTGAAGGTTAATATGAAAACATTTATTATTATATATGTCCTTCTAAATGAATGATATCATTCATCATTTGTGGTTTTCGTGTACTGTGGTCCCATGGATACTAGCTAGTGTTTATTATATGCAGTACATATTGGAGACTAAGGCTGCCCCATTAGGGGGATTTAATCTCCCTCATTTTCTCTGCCACATCAGCTTTCTCTCTCCAGCGACCTTCAGGCGATTAGGTGCCCCAGTAAGGGCGATTGGTTCATTTTTTTTTTTATATTTAAAAAAAAAAACATTTTTAACACAATAAAATTTCATTAATAATTAAAACGTTACATAATAATTCAAATAAAATTAAAACATTACGAAACTTATTAAAACATTACAACACTTATTAAAAATCTAGGTTGTGGCGTGCCTTGATCGCCTCTTTGAGTTTCTGCATTGTGTGTTGTTGTACTGCGGGTAAAGATTCGTCGATTGGCGTGCAATAGAACATGAGATCTGCATCATATTTCTTTTGTCGCTCTAATTCAAGTTTTCGTTCTCATAGTGCCAATTTTTGTCATCCCTTTCTTCTCTCTTTTGCTCCATCTCCAACTCGATTTGCCGTTGTTCTAGTTGTTTCTTCTTCAAACCATAGTGCATGTCTGCCAGCTCCTTCTTCTGCCCGAATGCCTTGGACTTGATCTTGCCCCATGTCTCGGCAACACCTTCCATAGAAAACTCCGAAGATTTCCTTTTATTCTTCTTTGCGGTATCACGACCAATTGGTCTATTAGGCACAGACAAAGGCACATCCGACTGCACATCTGAGTCGGTTGAAGTCCTTGCTTTTTTGCGACCATCATCTTGGCTTAAAAAAGCCGGCATCTCATTATCCTTCCAAGCAGAATGGTCCCTCAAAATCTGCCAACAATGCTCTAAAACAAATGGATGACCACACACTAGTTGGTATTCATCACACGCTCGTGTATAAACAGTGAGGTCATTCTCACCACTTCCGTAATTCCTGACAGCATTGTTGTAAATGACACAAAATTGACCAACTCTAGGACGAACCCTATTTTTCCACTTTGTAATGATAGAGTTGTAGGTTCTTTATGCACGAACCTCCTTCTCAAAGTATTCAATAACTTTCTGCCAAAATCCTCTAGCAGTTTGGTTGTTTCCGGTTACACTATTCTCGGATACATCACACCAAGCGTTGCACAAGGCGATCTCTTCTTCTTTGGATCAAAGCGCCGAATCATTCTTGCCTTCTTTCTCGACAGCCTTCTTCTTTCCCTTTGTAGCTCGTTTCTTTGGTTTGACCGGTGACGTCTCTTCTCGACACTCTTCTTCTTCTACGTCATCAAGGTTAACCGAATCGTGATACGATCCATGAGCCGAACTGGTACCTGAACCGTGATACTCTTGAGCCGGATAACCCGATCCGGTTCCAGCATAAAAATTAGGATTGTTGTATAGTTGGTCATCAAAATCAAAACCCTCAAGATTGATACAGTTAACTGGAGAATATTCTTGATAATTTGAATATGAAGACGTTGATGAATCCATTGTTGGACGGTACACAGATTCGGGTGATCCATACATAGATTGGATGCTTCGACGGGAGTAGCTTTGTTGTTGTTGTTGGTAGTGGATGTTTTGTTGCGGTGGAACAAATGGACGATTCATACTAAATGGATTGTTAGGTTGTTGTTGTGGAGCTTGTTGGGATTGATATTCGAAAGCAGAGGGTTGGAAATTGATTCTTGGTGAGACACCGGTTAACCGGAAATTCGGATCCGGTGTTAAAATATGCGGGACGTTTTGTGTCAAACGGGATTTTCGGCCTTTGGTTGGTGGTGTTTTCTTAGACATTTTTGCTTGAGAGGATTGTGAGATTTTTGATAGAGAGGATTGTGAGATTTGTGAGTTTAGTGTGTAAATAAGTTGTGTATTTATAGGATAGTTTTTTTTTTTTTTTTTTTTTTTTTTTAACCAAACGGTCCAAAATAATTCATTTCAAACGGTTATATTTTTTTTTTGTTTGGACTTCAACGGCTAGCAACAAAGAGGGATTAAATTTGCTTTGTTCTTATCGATCGTGTGGACGAACGAATCATGCATTTTCCCTGGCGATCGATAGGCTCCACATCAAGGGAATCGATAAGACATCGATCGCCCTATGCCTCGATCGAGTGGCGATTTTCCTCTACTGCATCCAGCCTAATGTGTTCCCTCGTGAGCCCGAACCATTGAAGGAGCTTCGAGCTCTCACCGCTACACATACATGGTGAACATCATGATTTACGAATCAAAATATTTGTTTTTGTACATAGCCCGTTAAATTTTTAGTTTTAAAGTACAACACTATTGTGGTGCACTTTGTAGGGCTGTGATGAGTACAGCACCGGATGTTGGCCAAATGATCGCGATTTTGTTAAAGACCACCGGAGCAAAGAAAACCTTAGAGGTTGGAGTTTTTACAGGTTACTCATTGCTTTTAACTGCGTTGACAATTCCTAGTGATGGCAAGGTTTGTGATTATGGTCATGGTACAATATGCCTTCTAAAAAGTTTGCTACATATGTAATTAGCATACTGAAGTTTTTGTTATAGATTGTAGCAATAGATATGGATCGGGAAGCATATGAGATTGGTCGTCCGGTTATACAAAAGGCCGGGGTAGAGCACAAGATTGACTTTATCGAATCTCAGGCTCTACCGGCTCTTGATAAGTTGCTAGAAAATGTAAGTTTTCGTAAATTGGTTGTTGTCATTTGGTTCATTCTATTTTTTTCTCGTTAAGTAATTGAAACTACACACATAATCAACTATGCTTTTGTTGATTAGCCTGATAACGAAGGAAGTTTCGACTATGCTTTTGTTGATGCGGATAAAATAAACTACGTCAACTATCATGAGAGACTAATGAAACTAGTGAAGGTGAACGGGATTGTAGTATATGACAACACACTTTGGTTTGGATCAGTCGCGCAACCTGAGGAAATGGTTCTAAATAAATTCAAAGAGGGGAGAGTGAGGACTATAGAGTTTAACAAATCACTCGTAGAAGACCCTCGTGTTGACATCTCTATGGTTCCATTAGGCGATGGCATCACCATTTGCAGACGTCTCTACTAGAACTCGAGGCACTGCTTCAATGTTTTCCATTATGCATAAAGCACGGTTATTCTGAGTGTTGAACATTTGTTTGCTTCGACAGTTCAAATGGTGGAATGTGTTCTAATTGCTTGTTGTGGTTGTTAAAGAAATAAAAAGGTTTTACTTGTTGAACATGATTATGATTTCGACTCTTTTGTTAATGAAAGTTGATGAAAGAAACTATTTTTCGATTTTTTTAGTAAACAGACTATTTACATTTGCAGTGTGTAAAAAGTATTTATAGCAAATTGTTTGGGTAGATCCATGTTTGATATTTGGTAATGACCAAACCACCCGAGACCAAGTCGCATAAAATGTCTCCCGGACCAAATGAGCATGATTAAGATACACTGAGTTCGATATCAAAGCTGATTATTCCAGATGAAAAACAAAGTCTGCTAACAATCAACATTTCAAATAAAAACTGACTTTTTTAATTCTTAAGAAACTAGTAAAAAATCAAAATAGCACTCAGGATGAATCTATGACTAAAGTTGATGATGAAACGAATGTACATATATACAAATGACCGATACTGTTGCTAGTTTGTAACCTCCTCATCAGATGACTTGTGGCGTTAAATCAGAGAGACCATCTATATCAGTTATCCAAGAAGGATAACAATCTTCTGCACCTTCTCGCCAGATTCCCCATTTCCACTTCAATCCAGGCCAGCAAGTCATACATCTTAAAATGAAAGTTCTGGAGACCGCGCCATCAACATCACCATGGATGAGCAACGAGAACTCTGACACATCCATGCATTAACTTAACACACGCGAAACAGCTGAGAAAATCAATTCCGATTCAACTAGCAACAAATATGCACTAAATGTTTCCAATCCTCTTGTCACACCCCTAGGTATGGTCCATTGACAGGTTTTCAGGCTGAGAAGGTGGAGTTTCTCATTTGATCGATCACCTTACTAAGTAAGTTATCTAAAGTTATCTAAGATTGTAATTGTGAACCACTTTTATGCAGTTTCTCATTTGATCGATTACCTTACTAGACAAGGAGGGATAATTTGGCGCATAACCGGAACTAAAGTCTAAAAGAAACAAACAAGAATATCTGTCTGACCCCGTAGAAGCCGTGCATACAGAATACAAGAACCGGATTTCCGCCTTGAAAAAAGGTTTAGTGGTGCTACTGATCCTGTTAGTAATATAGGTCTCTCGTGTCATCGACTGTGTGATCCTATCTCAACCATCTTAAAGCTGTGACTTGGCATAGCTATGTGCTGCCATGTGTCACAGTTAGTTAAGAAGTTCGAAATCCTGCATAGTTAGAAGTTAGATTGATATTTCAGTTAGTTGCTGTATAAGTCTTGACTCGTTCGCCCCGTATGACCCGCAACCCGTTTTGACCTGTTACCCGAACTGCCCGTTTTGCCATCTCCAACATAATTACATAATAACGCCAATCAACCACCAATTTTACCAATGTTTTATAAGTTATTGTATCATCATTATCATTATTAACCGAGATAATCATTATACATTGCTAGGGTGAAAATTCACAATCAACGTTAGATAAATGACAATAACTTTGTCATTTCAATCAAATTTTACAGCATCACCATATACAGAAAAACAAGATTAAGATTAGCATAAGTAACAAACTTACAATAGCAAGAAACCAATGGCAAAACAATTGATCTACGTCGACAAGACTGAAGCAAAAAATTTGACATCGAAAGTGACTTCAGATGTGCACAAACTCTAGGCAACCACAACTTAACAAACACATCTTCAGTCAAATAAATATGATCAGCCTCATCCACAACATACGGTATAGTACGAGAAATCACGAAGCTCATTATCAATGCCAATACGTACTGATTCAACAGCTTTGAAATTCGATGTCATATCAAAGAAAACTGTCTTGAAAGGTCTAAACACTTGTGATGCATTTGAAGTTGAACTTGTAACCATTGGTCTGACTTGAGGTACCTTTTCAGCATGCGCTGAAGGTTTATCGATCGAACGTCTGGATATGCAGTATTGAAATCCTTTGAAGCGACTCTGCAACGACTTAGAATGTCATCGAGTAAAGGTATAGGGAGTTTATCCATTGTAACTATAAAAAAAGTGCTTGTGTGCACTGTTTTGTATTATATATAATGAAAGCTGAGATACTCAAAATGTAACCAAGTTTTATAACAGAATAGAGTATCGGCCCGTGAAACTCACGGGCTTGTATTAGTAGAGTGAATATTACATACAAATATGCTTTAAAAAAAAAAAAAATACATACAAATCTGTTGCTAAGGTTACACGTTAATAAAAAACTTGAGATAACCCGGCAAAGAACTTTAAAAAGTTGAAAAGCCATTTTTTGATCCAGGAAACTTATAAATTTATTAAGGGAAAATGATGCAAATAGACCGCGCGCTATGACGCTTATCACTTTTCGGACCACTTTTATTTTTAATTTGAGAATGGACCGAGGGCAACCGCTGTCATTGGGCAACTCATCGACATTGTGACAAGTGTCCCGTATGTGTTAGGTATTGTTTTTTGGGCAACTAAAAAGCGCTGGGGAACCGTATATTTTTAAAAAGGGTTTTATCGTCATTTTACGTTAGACAAGAAGTACACATTTGAATAATAAAAGTACAGTGGATTTATATTCAAAATCCAAAAGTCACTGACCAAAAAAGCATCCATAGTTACCGTTTTTCTCTGTATATGATTCTCGCACAAAAGCATTCTTACTTACAGTACTATTTTCACAAATCAAACCGTCTTCTTCGTCAGCCCCCTCTCTTCCTTGTAACGTCATTCGATTGATCAAGTTTTAAAAAAATGTTCCCAAATATGGTACATAAATATTCTTCGCGTTGTTTATTACATATGATTATTTCCAATTGGTTCTATGTTATAATAAATCGTTTTTGTTATTCGATTAATACCTATGTTAGATAGGTGTTAATTCCATTTTATAATCCATTGGTCTTTTTTATGTGTATCTGATTCGTAATTATGTGGGGTATGATACCTTAGATGTCGTTAGTTAAGTATGTAACATTACTTGGTTCATTAAAAAATTTAGTGGCAGTTTGTAGACTAATAAGGAGTGGTTTATATGCATCATCTAGGCAATTGTTTACGACGTTGGTATACATTCTTTCTATGGCCTGAATTATTTTTGGTTTATGTTGACCCTTTTTAGGACTATGAAGCTAAGTTAATCATTACGAGTAAACTGAACTACTTTTCGTAATTATGTAAGGTAAGATACATCTGTTCCGTTTACCGCTCTTCTACAGCTTGTTTATAGGCTTCTTCCTGCTTTGCCCTTTCCTTTTCTTTAGTAATTTCTTTAGCATTTACTTTCATATGTAATATTTTCGCAAATTTTTCATCAAAAGCTATCTGCTCCTTTGTACTTTGAAACACCAAAGTTGGATCTGCAATCCCTTTACCCTTTCCAATATTAGTTTCAGTAACTACATCTTTCTGCACAGGTTCACCAATGTTTAGACTCTTAGCAATAGCTCTAGGTGCAGGGATACGGTGAGATTGCTTTTGGTTGACCAATTGTATGGCAGTATCATTGTTAACCTCTTTTGGTTTTGGTGTTGGTGTTATTGCTATGGTTATAATTGTAGCAGTGGTTGCCTCTGCAGTGGAAACGTCTGAACTGGCAGTGGGTAGAGTAATAGCAGCAGTGGTTTCTGCGATACTAACAGTGGATGCAGCAATACTGGCAGTGGTTTCCTGCACCCCTTCATTATCCTTTTCTTCAACTGCAGCCTTTAAAGAATCATCTATTACTGGTTCTTTACCTTCCATGTAAGCCACACTTAAAAAACACACACAAACTCTAATAGAAACCTGTTCTGGATAGTAATCGCATCTCCGTCATCTCCGTCGTCTCCGTCATCTATTTTCAAATTGAATATGGCGTTGTTTATCTCCGCCGTTGACTCTGGTATTGACTCTGTAATTTCTTTTTTTTTGATTAAATCTAATTCAGTTTTTAACGACTTTTATCCGGCGTTGACTATCTCATGTGAATATATTAATTGAATTTCATATTTATTTTTTTCACATATGAAGATGTTAATTGATTTATTAGATAGTGTTTGTTTGTTACTTTTGAGTATCTCATTATATTTTTTTTATTACATATCTATTTTTGCACATATGAAGATGTTTATTGATTTATTTAGATACTGTTTTTACTGTTTGTTTATTATGTTGACTATATGATGTTTTTAGATTGCATAAATCATAGTTTATCCTTGATTATTTGAGGTTTGGAAATTTATGTTTCCTAGTGAATAATATCAGTAACTAATGGAATTTTGAGTTTATTATTTTAATTAAGTTTAGTTGGAGTATATTCGCATGTGAAGAATATTGAGATTAGCTATTATTTTGATTATTTATGTTTTCACAAATGATATCATAAAATCATAACATAAAATTTGATGCAGTAATCTAGTACCTTGTTAATTAGATAAATACTTATTAACTTACATACCAAATAAGTCCAAAATAGCACATTCTTAAATATATACAAAACAAATTCATAATCCTAAAAATCATCAACATCAACTACAACTTCTTTGAGTATGTTGATAAGCTTTTTGGCACATTCATCCACCTCTTGATACTTAGCTTTAACAATAGCATTATGATATTTCAAATTCTTAAAACTGGTTTTCATCTCTTCATACTTCGCTTTAGCATCAGCATTATAATCTTTGTAAATCTTAAAATCAGCTATCGCCTCTTCACACGTTGTTTCCAAATTAGCATTATCATCTTCGATCCTCTTGAAATGCGCTTTCATATCTTCATACTCACATTCATACTCTGGAAGTTGTTCAATTATTCTCTTCCTCTTATCAATCAACTCTTGTTTCTCTCAAAAATTTCCTTCTATTGGGAAAGTCTTTCCCGGCTCACAAGCAATTATCATTCTCTTGAAACGGTCTATCATGTCTTTAAATAAAGAATCGTGCAAATTAGTACAATTCGGAATGCATGTACCATCTTGACACAAAGAACACGGCATTTAGTAAATGCTTGTGATGATTGATAATCTAATTGATCTAAATGTTTATTGAGTAAAATATCACAGTAGAAGTGAAAGGTAAATTTCACAAATGAAATGGTGTTTTTAGTTTTTGTGTAGACAGTTGTATTATTTATTGACAATTTGAATTGGTGTATAGTGTGAATAATCCAAAGTAAGTGTAAGAATTGGTGTTTGCAAATTGGTTTTTTGGGGTCACAAAGAGTTAGAGACTTAGAGTATCAGTGGCATCTGCATTTTACTTTGTTTGACTTTTTTTTTGTGAACTCTAGCATTTGTTTTCACCTGTTTGAAGGTAAGAATGTCAGTTGCTTTTTGGGAAATTGTTTTTGTATTTTTAAATCAATTTAATAATCTTCAACAATCAACATTCACACATTCCTTGAGCATGAGCAATGCATCAAGTCACAAAAGACTTGATGCATTGAATACAATTAAATGGTTGAGGTAAAAAGCTTTTGCAAAACCAACTACTCCACTGCAAAAAGCTTTTGCAATAACTTTTGCATATTTAATGTTGGGTGTAAAATGAAAGTTTAATAAAAGCAAAAGCTTTTTGACAATACCTTCAAATGCTTGAAGTTTTATAAGTGTTTTTGTAAAAAGTCTTTTTCAAAGTTATTGCCACAATAGAACAAGTCATTTGAATATCTTATTAGAATAGTAAAAAGTCTTTCATCAAGTTGCCATTGCGGATGCTTACCCTGGGTGACTTTCATCGAATAATCCAAATAAAAAAATCGTTGTCCTTTTCTTATTTTTTATAAACAAATCCATGTTTGTTGCACTCCCCCGTATGTACTTTGTTACCTTATTCGTTCATATATTTATAGAGTACATGAATATAAATAACTGTGCAGCTTTATATTTTAAATTCTATTATTAAATGTTTATTTAATGAAAAGTTATTGAAATTGTTATTAGGGTTTATGTTTTATAGGTACGGTCACTATACCCCTTAAAGTCTAGTGGTTGATTCTAATTGTTATTAGGGTTTAGGTTTTATAGGACAAGGTGGAAACCAAGGAAGTCATATTTAAAGTTCACCACTACGGGAAATTTGAATTTCAGCCACTCCGCTATGTAGGTGGTCGGCTTGCTGATGTCTGGTGTTTTAGCTCCACCAGGGTTGCATTTACCAGGGTCTTGATCATGTTTTGAATGATATTGGAGGGGGAAAATGGGCTTTATTTTATGCTGCGCCAAATAAGGCACTCGAAGATGGTTTAACATTGTTGCACACAGATAATGACGTTCGACGAATGTATGACCTTGCAGATGAGAATGGATCCATGGACGTCTACATTGTGCACAAGCTACAACCTATGTCAGAATTTTACTTCAAAAATATGGTATGGCAGGAAGAGGACGCTCACATGCGGTGCGGTAGTGCAACACCTTTCAAAATAAGGAAGCTAACAAAGCGTGTTTCTATCACAAAAACTGAAAGAGGGTTCGAGATCACAGAAAAAAGGGCTAGTGCACAACGAAATGAAAGATTGTTGCAAGAAAATCGCTCACACATTTCTTTTAGCCAATAACAATAACGTTACAACCAATCATATCGCAACACAACACAACACATGCCTTTGATGCATGGTTCCACCTGTTATGAATGTTTGTTGCCTTTAAAAAATAATTATGAGTTTATGCTGCCAACCATGCGATAGTGCTTCTATGGAAAACTTAGTGCTGTTAGGTTTATGCTGTTAAGTCTATCCAAAAAATACTAACAACTGCTACAAGAGTTAAAACAGTTGTTTTGAAAGTACAAATTAATTTTGATTCAATTGGGGATCCAAAAAATAAAGAGTTACAACTGCTAGGGCAAAACATAGTTTAGACCCACACAGAACATAATTCGCAACACCTAACAATCTGTTGCAATTAATTTTGAAATAAATAGGCTACAGGGTTTGAATAGATTCTCAATTATGTGCATATGTAAATACGCAACCACTGCCACAGTATACGAAACCACTGCTAGTGTTGCTGAAACCACCGCTAGTGTCGATGCAAATATCAACTTTGTTTGTGTTTTCCAAATCATTTATATTAAAAAAGTCCCTAAAGTACAAAATAGGTTTTTGTGAATTAAAAGGTTGACTAGTTGCAGTTCAAATTTTAAAAGTGAGATTTAAAGCGCCGATACGAATGATTTACTTCAGTTTGTCAAACGTGCATAAGTAACATTTACAAAACCAACAACAGATGTGAAAGCTACATTTTACCAAAAAAAAGTATATACAAACATAGCAAACTTTTAGTACAAAAAAGGATAATAAACCGATAAATTCAAACTGTTTGTAATTACGGATAAGGCTTATCCAATTACCAAAAAAGGAGAGAAAATATGCAAGTAAATATTCACGTTCCTTCCCTAGAAATTTTATGACAAATCCAGCAGGAAAAATAGATGCCCAGGGTAGGAGCCTAGGCACGTGCCTACCCACAAAACAGTAAATGAAAATTAATGATACCGCGTGCAAGAACAGTAAAATCCTCGCTATAAATACATGAGGTAAATAAAGGGAGAGCACATAAAAAAACAAAAAAACAACCATTCCTCCACCAACAAAAATAGTTCGACCTATAAACACCAAAGAGAAGTTGAAGATGTTATTAAGAACAACGCGTTGCCCACGCACGGTCGTTTCCAAAAAGCTAATACATAGCCATAACCTTTCCCCCCCAAAAGAAATACATAAGCGCAAAACAGATGCTGCGACAACTGAAACATGTTCTTAAATGTCTACTAATAACAATTAGTCGTTTCTAAAACGACGAAAATGACCCATCTCCGCGACCATTCACAACATTCCTTCAACCAAAACCTGTTTCCTTTGATAGTTGTGGTAGCCTGCCCAGACCATATGGCGTACCAAAGGTGGGAGTTAAATCGATTAGACTCTCATTAGCCTTTTGAGATGTTCAAAGTTCAGGCAGTTCCTTCATAACCACGCTCTTCCAGAGCAGAAGAAGGAAGTATATCATGGGTATTGGGTCAAAGGAGTTATCAAATGTGCTAAGAGAGGCAAGCAACACGGCTGAAATTTCGGGTCTTAGTCCTCTGTTGATTGCAGCCCGGCCCCCGAAGCAAGTGTACGTCCACCAGTCATGGCATATCGGGTTGGATAGACTGGGTTAAAGGTAAAAATGACGAGCTTGCGGGTGTCGGGATTAAATTTAGAGCAAACCAAATTAAGAATTCACAAAAAAAAAAATCCCATGCTAACGTGTAGGGGATGATTGGTGTATTTCGTGACAGTTTTCTCTCCTCACTCCAATTCAAACCTATCACATCAGCGTGTGGATTTGTTTTTTGTGAATTCTTTATGTGGTTCTACCATTGCTCTAAAATAAAAGCTGCACGGATGGAAAAGCAACCCCACTAAAAGCTCTTCCAATACTGTGCAGAGGGGCGGATTTACACGGGAAACCCCTTGAGAGGCCTATCGAACTTCTCAGGGAATCCCATGGGAAAGTATGGCCGCCCCATGAGGAAGCAAGCCAGGGGAAATCCTTCAAGAAAATGATAGCAAACAAGAAGGATTCCACCCTCACAAGAGAGAGGGAGGCAAAATACCAACACCGTGAAGTCGCGTACCACTGCTAATGTTGTTTTTAACTGCTAGTATGATTGTGTCGATTTAATATGCAACATTCTAGAATTTCTTGGGTAGGATATTTTGTATTACATAAGTATGCTAAGTATAATTATCCTATAGAGTACATACTATATATTGTAAATTACTCCTTAGCCTATTAAAGGAGGTCCTAGGCTAGAGTTTGATATAACCTTTTGGCATATTTAGAATCGATAACTTCAAGGTTGTAATCGCTAATACTATTCAGAGTATACGTCTATTAACAATATATCCATGTGTTTTATAGACCATAACTTATTGTAAAAACATCAACATCTTCACTATGACGTAAGCACATAACGCTTCAGGTTATTAGATGTGTAGAGTGAGTTGATTATTTTGAGGTTTATGCGACTTTTCTAAACGTCAAAAAATGGTACAATGCTTTTATGCTTGATTACTTAAATTAAATATCTGTAATTATAAAATGAATTGGTTGTATACTTACAACTGTTAGTTAATTTTTACTACTGCTAGTTATTCTGACTACTGCTAGTAAACTGAATAGGTTGTAACTTACAACTGCTAGTATTATACGCACAACTACTAGTTATTCTAACAACTGCAAGTGATAGAAGTTGCCCTATGTACAACAGTTAGTTTCCAAATTGATATTTGTAAACAACTGCTAGTTGGCGAGATGAAATAAAAATGGATAATGGCAACGTTTGATACAGACGACAACCTACTACATATTACCATTACTACATAATTATAAGTTTAATGGTTACATATTATATAACCCCTTGATAAACAGACACACCAAACTTTCTGTACACAAATTTAATTGACACAGGGTATTCAACCCATACATAAAACTACAACCACTAGAACAATTTTATAATGGCTGTGACATAAGATCGGGGGAGTTTCAACAGCTTCCTAGCGAACTCCCAATTCTTCTTGATATTATCATAACCATCGTCCATCAAATCGCTGGCCCTGATATACATTTTATTTAACGCAGTGGAACAACCAAGTATAAACTTTATTATGTGTAATTCATTCTGTGATCTAGGAAAGGATTGAAAAATCACAGTCTGAATCTGCCCATGGCTAAATGTGGTTGTGTCTAAATCTAATGAACGTTGTTCCAACGGTAAAACACTAAGCGTGTGTGCAGCCTGGAAAATCAATTAGTATTGAGAGACACAAAATGCCAGTTTACGGATGTTTACTTTATACGTTTGAAATAAAGTATTACACTTACTCTGGTTTCCAGCATTTTCAAGTTTGGAGATCCGCGAATCATTTGGACGATGAGTGACACGATAACAGTCTCGTCAAAATCAACTCCTTTAAGATTCAGATTAACGAGGGATACAAACGGCAAAGGGACATTCATGCTGGAATTACCATCACGCATCAACTACAACGGGTCGACTTTTGGGTTCGTTTCAAAGATTAAATGTCGTTAGAGTTACGCATATATTTAACATTGTAAAATTAGAAGTGTAAATCTCAAAACGGTCTTACCATGCAGTCAAAATCCAATGTAAGGGTCTCAAGAGATGGAAGTCTTGTCAGGTGAAAGATATTGGATGCTATGATTGTCGTGACAGCATTCGAAATACCGAATAACAAATGTAACTTCTTCAAATTCCTAAGACTTGCAAGATTCCATAGTTTCATCCCATTTGTACTATCAACATCCAATGTAAGAGACTCAAGTAAGGGACAACCAGCAATTAAATCCCAAACACAATTCTAGGCTCAGTAAATTTGGAAAAGTAGTGAAAAACCCCAACCTAGGAAAATCACAACAATGAATTTCAAGATGTTTCAATTCAATACGCGCAGAAAGTTGGGTTGGCAATGTAACTGGTTGTCCATACCAGTTTCTAATTGTCAGATCCTCAATTCCTTAGAGTGCCAAAAACATAAGCCAATCACGAATCTCTTCATAATTCAAATCTTCCATTCAGACAACGGTTTGGGATCTACAGAGAAGACAAACTTTTTTATGGGACCTGTAAGCTGATTTAAATGTCTACTAACATGCCTCCCATCAAACTTATATGTTAAATAATAAAAGAAATCCTCATCAATTATGACTTCGGTGAGGAAGGTCCACTTAAACCTCCAGTTTTTAGATAAAATAAAGGTGCTCACCGCTTCCTTTATTGGCAACCGATTCAAAATGTTACCGATCACTGTATCTGGCATGTTGCTAATATAATCTCTCATACTGGTGATAACATTAGCTCGAAACGACATGGTTTTCAAGAAAATTTTGTTGGTTTTTTAATTCTCGACATGAGGCTTTGGATGAGGGTTGTTGATTTGCAATTGATGGTCAGAACGAGGGTGTGTTATTATGATCATTAAATGTGGTTGTTGGGTTGGTTCATTGATTCGCGCGCCCAAGATACAAGATTTTCAAATTTGGTCCGTAAAATATTACGAAATGGTATATTTTAGTAAGCCATGGTAATATGGCGGACCTATTACACAATCAATGTGTTGTGAGCATCACTTATATTATCAGATGTGTAGAGTTACATTCATTTGACTTGATTATTTAGAGCTATATGCGACATTTCTAAGCGTAAAAAAAAAATGCTACACTGTTTTTATGCAGGATTACTTAAATTAAATATCTCAAATTATAAAATGAATTGGTTGTATACTTACAACTGCTAGTTATTTTTACTACCGCTATAGTTAATTTTACTACCGCTAGTAAAACTGAAGTGGTTCTATACTTACAACTGCTAGTTATTTTTACTACCACTATACTTATTTTTACTACCGCTAGTAAAACTGAATTGGTTGTATACTTACAATTGCTATTTATTTTTACTACCGCTATAGTTATTTTTACTACCGCTAGTAAAACTGAATTGGTTGTATACTTACAACTGCCAGTAATTTTGTTACTACTGCTAGCTATTTTAACCACTGCTTGTGATAGAAGACATCAATGAAATGATGCCAGAGTCATTAATACTGTTGTGTATGGCCATGTTTGTGCTGCCCGTGTGTAGGTGCTGCTGATACCATTCTGGTGCCCTGGTGTAGTTGTTGCTCTTACTATTCTGGGCCTGAATAGGCACATAGTGGTTTTGTGCTGCTAGCATTAAACTTACAACTGCTAGTTAAATTGTACTAGTGTTGAATGGTAAATCTGTTATTTTCATGTGTGCATAGTCACTAGTTGGTAGTTATTAGTTGATTGTAGAATACGAATTGTAACAACTAGAAGGACTCCTTAGTTTATAAAAGTAGTCAATAGGGAAAAGAAGTTGCCCTATGTACAACAGTTAGTTGCCACATTGTTTATTGGAAACAACCGTTAGTTCCCCAGATTAAACAAACATGTATAATGGGATTACAGAACATAGGAAATAGTAAATACGTTGACATACAACGTTTCATACAGACAACCTACTACATATTACGATTACTACATAATTATAAGTTTAATGGTTACATAATATATAACATATTGATTTATATTATTCACCAAGTACACAGAAAAAGCTAACCACTCCATGCTTCCTTCCCATACAGACATCGTACTAAAACCACAAAGCTTCATTCCCATTAAGCATGATCCCTAAATTCTGCCGAACAAAACTGTTGAACATGAATATAATGGTGTAAGTTAAAAATAAAACATTAATAGAATGGTAAGTTAAAAATAAAACATACTATAAACATCATGGTCTGGCTGATTTAACAAAAGAAGAGATTCTTTGTATGGGGTGATGTAGAAAGATCCCACATCTCCTAACATTCCCATGCAGACAAATAATTCAAGTTCTTTGTTGTACACAAATACCGACTGACCCAAATGATTGCCGCTGTACGCTTCAACTATTGGAGCTTGATCCTTTGTAAACCCAAGCAAACGAACCGAATATAGGGTAGGGATGGCAAATAGGCTTCTAAATGATGTTATGCAAGAACCATTGACGTCCAAGAACTATCCGCAAAACAATGGAATATCTTCACCAATGATCGTCCCAGAAATCACTAGAGAGGTTCCAAGATTGAAAACATTGAATGGAACTGGGAGTTCATTTTTTAAAATCTGCAGTAGGTCTATAACTTTAAATTGGCTGGTTACCAAATCAAAAGAAATCAACATATAAATCTTGGAAATAACATTGTCCTCATTGGTTAACTTGTCACTCCCAGTCCAATAGATAAAATGACCTACAACTGCATGACTTTTACGTTTCAATTTGATAGTTTCACGAGGGGGTGGAAATTTTCAAGGATTGTCCACCTTAACGAGTTCAAAGAAAAGACAGACACATACTAGAAACCACTTTCGAAAACAGGATAGGAGACCTTCATGATCGTCGATTCAAGAGTGTCCGGACGGACGGCAAAACCAAAACAAATCTTTTGACGTTCGATTTGATGCGTGTAAAGTGGGACAAATACTGCAAGTGATTTTTTGATTGACGGGTTCCAAATAACGGTCATTAGATTAGAACCATAGACAAAACACCAAAGACCATTAGAATTGCCAACTGTAATCATAGATGAAAGCATTAAATCTGTATTAAGTGGCGTAGCGACTAGCTGTTCATCTAAAGCGAACATAAAACCTTGGTCACCCGTATCGAATGTTAGCGTAAATAAACACTCATCATTACGACGAACACCGTAATTAAAGATGAAGCGTCCACAATCTATACTAGCCTTTCATAACTTGCAAACACTACGTTGCTAGAGTATAGACTTAGGAGGTAGCCTATAGATGATATCGAGTTGAACATCCAGTGGGATATTGTCAGACATATTTTTTAAACAAAAGCAGAAAGATTGGGATAAAGATAGGAAGTCAATAGACCAAAAGAAGAAAGAAAGATTTTGTTAAACAAATTGTATTGAAGAAAGTGATTGGGAACAGAAGGCATTAAAGGACATGTGCCGTGATGTACTTTTGGGCAACCAAATATTAACTATATAGCAAATATTAATAAAGTATACATAACCAATATAGAAGTGGTTTGCAAACCATAGCAGTTTTTGTATATAATCGAGTAAAATATAACACAAGTAAAAATACATATAGTAAAAGTTGAAAGAAAAAGACTTCACAAGTGAACATTTGACAATAATTATGGGTCAAACGGACATTAAGGAACGTACCTTGAAACACGGCTATCAATTTGTGCATTCAACCTTGTGGTTCCAGAAGTATTCAAGCATCCGTTCACGGTAAGCTAAAGCCCAATCTGCATCGGCTGGTCTAAACAGCTACATCAAATCAACCCATACATCCAAGTGCTGCGGACATATAAAAAGTACGTCCAAACGGCCCTTTTAGACTAAAAATAGTAGATATAAACCTCAACAGCTACTTGAAAAGCTTAAGATAAGATATAAAAGCGTAAAGGTTAGAAGTACTTGTATGCTCGAGAAAATCAATTCAAAAAATACCTTAAATATCATAGAAAATAAGTCCTTGATGAGTGTGTAAATACTCATCATTTTTAAGTCAATCTGAACTGCAAAACGTCTAAAAATGCTCAGAAATGCATCAAAATACTGAAAATATTCCAAAATTGCATTTTATATGTTTCAGATGCAAAATGTTTAAAATCAGATGAAAAATGAGCAAAGTTTGCATAATTGGCAGTTTCAGTCCCCCAAGTTTCTAAAATTGTCAAAAATAGTCCCTGAGTTAAAATTTCAAAAGAAAAGTCACCAAAGGTCCTTTTGTAATCATAAATTGTCATATTTAGTCCTTTGGTGGAAAATCCAAAAACATTTGAGAAATTACAGTTTTGGTCCCTGAATTTTTAAAATGGTCAAAATTAATCCTTGGAATTTCAAAAAGTGGCAATTGTGATCCTTGGATTATGTGAGATGGCAAGATAGGCCCTTGGATCATAAATTCAGAAAGTGCATGTTTGGTCCCTGGAATTTCAAAAGTTACATGATTGGTCCTTGTGTTGTTACTTATCCAAACGGACCCCTTTATTACCTTTGGCCCAAACAGTTTACCCAATCCAATCCCAGGCCCAACCCTTTACCCGGTTTAAACCCGAAACCAACCCACCCTGTTATTAATAATCCAGTCAAATGAGTTTGACTCACCCTTTCCCTCTCTCCCTCACGGGCTACCCAAACCACCATCATTCCCAATCCTGCAACCTTCCTGATCACACTCCACCTCAACCATCATCACCTCTACCCCCCCTCCAAACACTTAACTCCAAGATGCATTGATTGCACCCTCCAATCTCTCACTCAATCTCACAAACGGTTAAAACCAGTTTTGGCGCCAAAATATTTTAAACGGCCAGGATTGCTTCTACACATCCTATGGTCCAAATTGTTGGTGGGAACTATTCAGAAAGAGGAGAGAGACACTTGGGATGTATAAAAAGCCAAGAGAAGCAACAAGGAGGAGACTTAGTTTTAATTTTCTAAGCAATGTATGTCGTTTTATAGTTCCTTAGTCTAAATTAGATTTACAGTTGTATTTTCAAGTTCTATTGTACTCAAGTAAACCTTTTCAGTGTATTTCAACTCTGTTTAATCATCAATTCCAAGTTTAGTTCATATTTAATATTTGTGTCCACTGTTGAAGTTGTTACTGTCAAAATCCTTGGTTCAAACTTGTAGCAACTCAATTTCAATTTCAAACAAGCTCATATAAGCTCTTAATAGCTTTCTGTAAGCCTCTAATCAAGTTTTAAGCAAAATTGAAACTTGGTCAACAAAAAGTCAAAATGGATCAAAGGTGATGCAGGAAGGAAATGGGTTAAAGCAGATATGGAAATGGGTTGAATTATAGCTTATTGGGTTGGGTTTGATAGGTTAGTGGTACTTGGTTCACATTTTGCTAGCCATTGTGGCTTTGGACATTTGTAAGTCAAGTTCAAGCTCATTTCTTGCATAATCTGTTTTAGTGGTTAACAATAGTTGTAGCCTGTTTCAATAGTAATATTTAGGTAAATTAAAGTTAGTTTGATCATAAAAACAAGTAGGTTCATTGTTTAGATCTGTTTTGTTGCAAATCAGTGTACTTAAGGGGTGTTTGGATTGACTGATTTAACTGCCCTTAAGGCTTGCTCAGTGGGTACTTATTATTAGTTCATGTTTCTTAAGTATATTGGAACTCATTTTAGTCAATAAATTGGGTCTGCTAGCACTAGAAGTCAAATTTTCCTTTGAATCCATCTCACTGTTAACTGTTGTAATTTTTGGAAGTGCAGACCATTGATTTGTGTTTAGAATCATCAAACATTGCTTGCATTATACTTGTTACATCATATAACATCAATCTCAGTGACAAAAATTGGATTCAAAGTTCAAATTGGTCAAACTTCATCACTTTTGTCAAAAGTCAAATTGTATAAACCTGTTTTAGGCTCAACTAGACAGAATTTTCATGGACTCATTATTGGGTCATCTTTAGTGAAATTTGTTGCTTTAAAATCTTCTACTGGTCTAATTGCTTATAGTGATTTTTGTGGAATTTTGCTAATTTTTTATGAGCCTTATAATCACTGTTCAAAATGGCTTAAATGCCCTGCTCCAAACTCAGTATACACTGAGCTTTTTCTCAGAATTTGTGCAAGTTGCACAGGGCTCAAAAGAGCTCACCCAGGTTTAGTTTTTGGTGCACTTGGTCTCACCCAGGTCCTTTCCAAGTTCCAATTCATAAGTTTTCAGTTTGAGCTTATTTATAAGCCTGTGTTTGTGTTCAAACTTGCTACCCAGAAATCTGTTTTGAGCAAATAACTCATACATCAAATCTGTACTAGCCTGCTAATCTGTAGTTATAACCTGTTGTTTTAAGTTGTATTAGAGTTATTTTAGCATAATAAGGCTTTGGTAAACAGTTGGTAGCTTATTTTGTCCATTTGGCTTATTTGGATTGCTTAATAATAAGCACTTGTAAAGCAGCTCTTAATTTCTCCACATAAGTGCCTGTTTTTCCATTTCTCTTATATTCCTAGTATTATTTTAGAGTTTTCCTGAAATTGTCAGATTTTTCCAAGTTGTTTTGCTATTTTTCCTAATTTAAAGTAGTTTTTAATCATTTTTAATTAGCTTTTAATATAAAAAATTCAGAAAAGGTTCAAAAAAATAATTTTTCAATTTTCTTAGGTTTAGATAAATATAAAAAGTGAAAAAAGTAATTTTCCAGATTTTTCATAGTTTATTTGGTAATTTTTAGTAATTTAATTAGTTTTTAATAGTTTAAAATTCATAAAAAATAGAAAAATAATCAGAAAATTACAAAAATAGTTTTGAAAATTCTAGTTTGATATTTTAGACTTTTCCATTTCATAATTTTATTTTTCTAGCTTTATTTCCTATTTTCTTGTATTTTAGGTAATTATTAAATAGTTAAAAATAGTTTTTAATTAATAATAATTAGATAATTAGTTATAAAAATAATTTTCTTTTTCTAAAAAGTTTCTTTCATCATTAGGATTGTAGAAATATCATTTTCATATTTTTAGGGTTAATATTGTGTAAGTTTCACTTTTTAATTTGTACGTCGCGTAGATTTTAATTTCAGTTTTGTAAAAACATAAAAACAAAAACATCATTTTAAAAATAGTGATAGCGTTTATTTAATAGATTTTATCTTTTTAACTTTCTTTAATTTGTATTTAAGTCGTTGTCATTTGTTGGCTTTTCCTGTAGTTACAGTCACAATCAAATCCTTTTTCCGTTCAAATTCCTCGATCACTTTACGTTTGATAATTCATCGCATAGCTCGCTGGGACATAACGACCCGGGGAGACCCTATACTCCTCAGATCTTCATTGCATTCGTGCTTAAGCAGTTTTAAGCTGGTTACGGTCCGCCATTCACAAGTGGCGGGCTTGTGTGATTTAGCTTGACTGTTTGGCACGCATCAAATTTTTGGCGCCGCTGCCGGGGAGCTGTGCTGATAATCTTACGTTTAGCAGATTAGTTGTTTGAATACTCACTCATTTGTTCATATCATCCATCTCTATCCATCTATATATATATCCATATTTTCTTATAAAAAATCCAAAAACCCAAAAACAGCCAAAAACGTATAAAACACAAAAATATTTTTCCTTTTGTTTCTATATATGTATCAAATAATAAAAATACAAAAAGATTCGTCGTTTTCTTTAATAAATAACAACTTAAAAGATTACCACCGCAAACCAAGGCAGTGCACTACCTAACTGGGGGTGCGACCATAATAAGTTCCCGAACTAAAGATTCAAAACTTGCCTTTGTGTCCTTGTGATTGGTGTACCTTTTTCAAAGAAGCCATTCATATTGTGATTATTGGTTAAGTTCACTGTTGTTTTGCCTCGAATTTGTGTTAATTGATTTTGTTGGTATATCTACTTGTCAGAACCAGAAAACCCATAAATATTCTTCTCACCACCATTTTTACAAACGTCTTCATAATTCCATTTCTCTCCTTAACTCTGAGTTTCCTTAGAGTTAACTCTAGTGTATGCGCACTCGCTCTTCTAGATCTGTTAGCCCATTTTGTGAGCTTGTCAAGATTCCAAGAAGGCGTGTTCGTAGACTTTCTGCTCCATCAGTCGGATCTGAGATCCGGACTGCTCACACTACTTCCATTATCATGGCGGAAGAACGCCCTATGTGTGAGCTTCTCCAGGCACCCATCGACGGGTATGGAGATGCTATCGTTGTACCAGCCATCGTGGCTGAAAATTTTGAACTCAAGACCGGGTTACTGAATCTTGTAACCTCAAATCAGTTCTACGGTTTTGAGCGGGATGATCCTCATGCTCATATAAGATGGTTTAACAAGATTGCATCTACCATCAAGTATAAGAATGTCCCTACTGATGCTGTTAAGCTTCTTCTGTTCCCATTTTCTCTTGAGGGGCAAGCCCGGATTTGGCTTGAAAAACAACCCCCTCAGTCTATTGAGACATGGGAAGATCTGGTGAAGAAATTTGTGAATGAATTCTATCCACCTTCCAAAACCACGAGTCTAAAAAATGAAATCATCAAGTTCACTCAGAAGTTTGATGAGTCCTTCAGTGAATCGTGGGATCGTTTCAAGGAATTTCTTCGCAAATGTCCTCACCACGGTTTCTCCGAGTTGATGCAACTCGACACTTTCTACAATGGAGTGAGTCAATCTGATCAAGATTCTCTCAATTCCTCCGCGGGAGGAAATTTCCTAAGCAAAACTGTCAAAGAAGCTTTAGCGATAATCGAAAACAAGTCTAAAGTCTGCACTGCACGAAGCAAGCCGGTTGTTTCCCAAGTCAGTGTTGGTCCTTCTTCTTCTTCACCGCCTGTGAGTCAATCTAGCACCGATGCTAAGATTGATAAACTCACGGAAGCTATTCAAGCTTTGGTTCTCTCCAACCAGAAGAAAGTCTCTTTTCCACAAACTTCACCTCCTGCTGAAGTTAAGAAAGTGGAAGTCTGTGTTACTTGTGGTGGCCCCCATGCTTACTATAACTGTATGGCCACCGATGGTAACCCTTTTGAAGCCAATGCTGTGGGCGGGATGTCTAATCAGGGAGGCAATCAATATCGTGCTCCTGTAGACCCGAACCACCGTCCTAACCACTACTCTGGACCTCCCAGTTTCAATCAAAACCGTAATCAGAATCAAAACAGACCAAACCAAGGTTTCCAAAACCAAGGTAATTTCAGTCCTAACAACGGTTTTCAAAATCAGAATCAAAATTTCCAACATCAAGGAAATTACAATAGAAACCCAGGTCAGGGAAATTTCAACCCAGGGTATTTTCATGGAAATAATCAAGGGAATTTTCAAAATCAAGGCCCTAATCCTAACAATAGAGGCCAGAATTTTCATGTGCAAACTCAAGCCATTGTTCCAACCGGACCATCATCTGATGAGTTGTTCAAACAATTCATGAAATCCCAAGAGGAAATGAATCGGTTGTTGGTCAGCCAGATTTCTGACATCAAGAAGTCTTTAAATGATCGACCCTCGGGCTCAGGTACTTTACCTAGCAACACGATCGCTAATCCGAGGGGCGATGCAAAGGCGATCACAACCCGAAGTAGTGCTTCATATGCTGGACCCGCTATTCCTACTACCTCTTCTTCCTCTCTCCCGAAGGTAGTGGAAAGCGAACCTGAGGCGACAAAGGACAAGGAACTTCCTACTAATAACGGGAGTACCAGTAATGTCCACCCTCAGGTTGTCCCGAAAACCAAACCTGGAGTTGTTTTTGAACCTCCAGTTGTTGACCCTAAATCCAAAACTTCTATTCCTTATCCCTCACGTTTACATGAGCAAAAGCTCCGTGAGAAAGCTAGTCATCAGATGGAAAAATTCTTTCAAAATTTCCAAGAGTTACACTTTGACATAAGCTTCGCGGATGCTATCATGTTGATGCCCAAGTTTGCATCTACTCTGAAACACATGTTGAGCAACAAGGAAAAGCTGTTTGAAATGGCTAAGACTCCTTTGAATGAGAATTGCTCAGCAGTCTTGTTAAAGAAGCTTCCCGAGAAGCTAGGAGATCCCGGAAAATTTCTTCTTCCTTGTGTTTTTCCTGGGATGATTGAATGCTTTGCCCTTGCCGATCTTGGTGCAAGCATCAATCTGATGCCTTATTCAGTGTGGAAGAAACTTTCTCTTCCGGAACTCATTCCTACCTGCATGACTCTGGAGCTTGCAGATCGATCTATATCGCGTCCTCTTGGCATCGCCGAGGATGTATTTGTCAAAGTAGGAAAGTTCCATTTTCCGGCTGACTTTGTGGTCGTTGATTTCGATGCTGATCCTCGAGTTCCCCTCATTGTTGGGCGGGGATTCCTGAGGACGGGCCGTGCTCTTATAGATGTATTTGAGCAAGAAATCACTTTACGTGTGGGTAATGAAGCTGTTACCTTTAACCTCGATCAAACTTCGAGGTACTCCTCAAACTATGACACTGAATCAATTAATCGAGTCGATTTAATTGACATTGCTTCAGAGGAGTACTCTCAAGAGTTTCTTGGTTATCTTCATAATTCTGTGAGTGGAAATTCCGATTCCACCACATCTTCTCAACCTATCATTGCCGACTCTTCCCCCTCTCTCACTCCGTTTGAGGGAGGTGACTTCCTCCTGGAAGAGATCGATGAATTTCAGGCTACTGATGAATCAATTCCGCCTGGAATTGATGGTGTTTATGATTCGGAGGGGGATATTCTCTATCTTGAGCAATTGCTCAATGAAGATCCATTACCTTCACTCCCTCCGAAAGAAATCACAATTGAGGAAATCAAATCAGTACAAACTTCTACTGATGAATTTCCCGAGGTTGAACTTAAGGACCTACCTCCTCATCTTGAGTATGCATTCTTGGAGGGTGATGATAAATTACCCGTCATAATTGCTAAAGACTTGACTGAGGAGGAGAAAACTGCTCTCATAAAGGTCTTGAAGTCACACAAGCAAGCAATTTCTTGGAAACTCTCCGATATTAAGGGTATCAACCCTGAGTTTTGTACTCACAAAATCTTAATGGAGGATGACTTCAAACCAGCAGTCCAACATCAGAGAAGGGTGAATCCTAAGATTCACGAGGTTATCAAACAAGAGGTTCTCAAACTTCTTGATGCCGGTTTGATTTACCCGATCTCTGATAGTCCTTGGGTTAGCCCAATTCATTGCGTTCCAAAAAAGGGTGGCATTACTGTTGTCACGAATGAAGAAAACGAGTTAATTCCAACTCGATTGGTTACGGGATGGCGTGTGTGTATTGACTATCGTAAGTTAAACGAAGCCACCCGTAAAGACCATTTTCCTCTACCCTTCATGGACCAGATGCTTGAGAGATTAGCAGGGAACGAGTACTATTGTTTCCTTGATGGTTTCTCGGGTTACTTTCAGATCCCCATTGATCCGCTGGATCAAGAAAAGACCACATTCACCTGCCCATACGGGACATTTGCCTATAGACGTATGCCTTTTGGCTTATGTAATGCTCCTGGCACGTTCCAACGATGTATGATGGCAATTTTCCACGACATGATCGGGGAAACTATGGAGGTGTTTATGGATGACTTCCCGGTCATTGGGGACTCGTTTCAGACATGTCTCTCCCACTTAGACAAAATGCTTAAAAGGTGTGAAGACACCAATCTATGTCTAAACTGGGAGAAGAGCCACTTTATGGTCAAAGAAGGCATAGTCCTTGGCCATAAGATTTCTAAGAATGGGATTGAGGTTGATAGAGCAAAAGTTGATGTCATTGCTAAACTACCTCATCCTACTACCGTCAAAGGTATTAGGAGTTTTCTAGGTCATGCCGGGTTTTATCGTAGATTCATTCAAGATTTCTCTAAAATCGCTCGGCCAATGACCCATCTTCTCGAAAAAGATGCTCCTTTTATCTTTTCTCCTGAGTGCATCGAAGCTTTTGAAACACTTAAGAAAAAGCTTACGGAAGCACCCATTCTAGTTGCCCCCGACTGGGATTTACCCTTCGAGCTTATGTGCGATGCAAGCGATTTTGCTATCGGTGCAGTCTTGGGGCAACGCAAAACTAAGCATTTTCAGCCAATCCACTACGCAAGCAAAACTATGACTGAAGCTCAGACCCATTACACCACTACAGAAAAAGAATTATTAGATGTGGTGTATGCGTTTGAGAAATTTCGGCCATACCTTATCTTGACCAAATGCGTGGTGTATACGGATCACTCGGCACTCAAATATCTCTTTGCAAAACAAGATGCAAAGCCGAGATTGCTCCGTTGGGTTCTCCTCCTACAAGAATTTGATATCATCATCCGTGATAAAAAAGGAGCTGAGAACCTGGCTGCTGATCATCTGTCCCGATTAGAGAACCCTCACCAAGATGTGTTCGAGAAAAAGGAAATAAACGAAACATTTCCTCTCGAAACACTCAATGTGGTTTCTTTTCGTGGAGACTCTTCTACCCCATGGTTTGCCGACTTTGCAAACTACCATGCGGGTAACTTTGTGGTGAAAGGGATGTCGTCCCAACAGAAAAACAAATTCTTTAAAGATGTGAAACATTATTTCTGGGACGAACCCTACTTGTTTAAAATCTGTGCGGATCAAGTCATCCGGCGATGTGTGTATGGTCAGGAAGCCATTGACATTCTCAAGGCTTGCCATTCTGGACCTACTGGGGGACATCTTAGCCCCAACTACACCGCCAAGAAGGTGTTTGATTCCGGATTCTATTGGCCCACAATCTACAAGGATGCCCATGAATTCGTCAAAACCTGTGACGCTTGTCAGCGTCATGGAAATATCTCACAAAGGAATGAAATGCCGCAAAACGCCATTCAAGTGTGTGAGATTTTTGACATCTGGGGCATTGACTTTATGGGGCCATTTCCTTCTTCCCGTGGTAACAAATACATACTCGTGGCCGTTGACTACTTGTCAAAATGGGTTGAAGCTAAGGCTTTACCCACCAACGACGCCCGAGTTGTAGTAAAATTCTTAAAATCTCTCTTTGCTAGGTTTGGAACTCCACGAGCCATAATCAGTGATCGTGGTACGCATTTCTGCAATGACCAGTTTGAAAGAGTCATGCAGAAGTATGGTGTAACTCACCGTCTATCTACTGCGTACCACCCCCAAACAAGTGGGCAAGTGGAAGTTTCCAACCGGGGGATAAAAAGAATTCTTGAGAGGACGGTTGGCGAAAACCGTGCCTCTTGGTCGGATAAGCTAGATGACGCACTCTGGGCCTTCCGTACAGCTTACAAAACACCCATCGGGTGCACTCCATACAAGCTGGTGTACGGGAAGGCATGTCATCTACCGGTTGAGCTCGAGCACAAGGCATACTGGGCCTTGAAGCATGCTAACTTTGATATTCAGACAGTTGGTGATCATCGGAAAGTTCAAATGAATGAATTAAATGAACTCCGTGATCAAGCTTACGAGAACTCTTTGATCTATAAACAAAAGACAAAGAAGATTCATGACTCAAAAATCAAAAACCGCGTTTTCAACGTCGGTGATCGAGTCCTTCTTTTCAACTCAAGATTGAAGATTTTCTCGGGAAAGCTCAAGTCCCGCTGGTCTGGTCCATTTACCATTGCTAAGGTTTATCCTTATGGTACCATTGAGTTATCTCAACCCGATGGTCCTAATTTTAAAGTGAATGGTCATCGAGTGAAGCATTACTTTGGAGAGGACATTCCATCCATGGTTGTCCCGGATTTACAAACTTTCCCCATGAACCAATGAATGCGGGGATCGAGTCAAGCTAGCGACTCGGTAATCAAAAACTGTAGCATGCCATATGGGTTGTCACCCATATTTCTGAGCTGTCTTAAGTTTGTTACGGTTAGTCATTCACAAGTGGCTAGCTTGTGTGATAAAACTTGACAGTTCAGCTTCTTCTTTCTACTTTCTACCACCCTAGTGTGGGGGGGGGGGGGTTGCCCCACAGGTTTTGTATATAAATCATCAAAAAAAAAAAAAAAAAAAAATCATCTTTCTAAATTATGGCCGTAGTATTTCCCTTTTACGTTCTTTGTTTCGGCCTAACCGCCGGTACTTTGAATATTGAGGGCAATATTCATTTCTAAGTGTGGGGGGGGGGGGGAATTCTCACGAATTTTATCATATAATTATACCAATTCCCCCGTTTTTGGCCAAATTTTTTTTTTGGAGTAAGTGTTTTACACTTTCTCATTTGGTTATCAGTCCGCCATGTCTGTAAGACAAAAGGATTGGCTAATCCAGGAGCAAACGGCTCTTGGTAAAGATATCTCAAATCCGTTGACGGCTTGCAATTTGCCCAAAATTGTATGGTATTCAGCTCACCATATCCTAAAGTGAAGAGTTGGCTAGCCCGCAAGTTTATGGCTTGTGGTAAAGGCAGTGGAAAAACCATAATTGGTAATCAGCTCACCAAAGATAATATTGATAATTTATCTAAGAGTTGGCTAGTCCAGAAGGGTACGACTTATGGTAAAGACAAATCAAATCCGTTGAAAGCTGGTGGTTTGCTCAAAATCACATGGTTATCGGTGTACCATGGTTCTTACTTGAACTGAAACATTTGGCTACTCCAGAAGTAATGGATTTTGGTAAAGAGTTTCAAATCCATTATGTTTTTCTCAAAATATTGCTAGGGACTAGCAATAGTTTAGTGTGGGGGATTGATGAGTGTGTAAATACTCATCATTTTTAAGTCAATCTGAACTGCAAAACGTCTAAAAATGCTCAGAAATGCATTAAAATACTGAAAATATTCCAAAATTGCATTTTATATGTTTCAGATGCAAAATGTTTAAAATCAGATGAAAAATGAGCAAAGTTTGCATAATTGGCAGTTTCAGTCCCCCAAGTTTCTAAAATTGTCAAAAATAGTCCCTGAGTTAAAATTTCAAAAGAAAAGTCACCAAAGGTCCTTTTGTAATCATAAATTGTCATATTTAGTCCTTTGGTGGAAAATCCAAAAACATTTGAGAAATTACAGTTTTGGTCCCTGAATTTTTAAAATGGTCAAAATTAATCCTTGGAATTTCAAAAAGTGGCAATTGTGATCCTTGGATTATGTGAGATGGCAAGATAGGCCCTTGGATCATAAATTCAGAAAGTGCATGTTTGGTCCCTGGAATTTCAAAAGTTACATGATTGGTCCTTGTGTTGTTACTTATCCAAACGGACCCCTTTATTACCTTTGGCCCAAACAGTTTACCCAATCCAATCCCAGGCCCAACCCTTTACCCGGTTTAAACCCGAAACCAACCCACCCTGTTATTAATAATCCAGTCAAATGAGTTTGACTCACCCTTTCCCTCTCTCCCTCACGGGCTACCCAAACCACCATCATTCCCAATCCTGCAACCTTCCTGATCACACTCCACCTCAACCATCATCACCTCTACCCCCCCTCCAAACACTTAAATCCAAGATGCATTGATTGCACCCTCCAATCTCTCACTCAATCTCACAAACGGTTAAAACCAGTTTTGGCGCCAAAATACTTTAAACGGCCAGGATTGCTTCTACACATCCTATGGTCCAAATTGTTGGTGGGAACTATTCAGAAAGAGGAGAGAGACACTTGGGATGTATAAAAAGCCAAGAGAAGCAACAAGGAGGAGACTTAGTTTTAATTTTCTAAGCAATGTATGTCGTTTTATAGTTCCTTAGTCTAAATTAGATTTACAGTTGTATTTTCAAGTTCTATTGTACTCAAGTAAACCTTTTCAGTGTATTTCAACTCTGTTTAATCATCAATTCCAAGTTTAGTTCATATTTAATATTTGTGTCCACTGTTGAAGTTGTTACTGTCAAAATCCTTGGTTCAAACTTGTAGCAACTCAATTTCAATTTCAAACAAGCTCATATAAGCTCTTAATAGCTTTCTGTAAGCCTCTAATCAAGTTTTAAGCAAAATTGAAACTTGGTCAACAAAAAGTCAAAATGGATCAAAGGTGATGCAGGAAGGAAATGGGTTAAAGCAGATATGGAAATGGGTTGAATTATAGCTTATTGGGTTGGGTTTGATAGGTTAGTGGTACTTGGTTCACATTTTGCTAGCCATTGTGGCTTTGGACATTTGTAAGTCAAGTTCAAGCTCATTTCTTGCATAATCTGTTTTAGTGGTTAACAATAGTTGTAGCCTGTTTCAATAGTAATATTTAGGTAAATTAAAGTTAGTTTGATCATAAAAACAAGTAGGTTCATTGTTTAGATCTGTTTTGTTGCAAATCAGTGTACTTAAGGGGTGTTTGGATTGACTGATTTAACTGCCCTTAAGGCTTGCTCAGTGGGTACTTATTATTAGTTCATGTTTCTTAAGTATATTGGAACTCATTTTAGTCAATAAATTGGGTCTGCTAGCACTAGAAGTCAAATTTTCCTTTGAATCCATCGCACTGTTAACTGTTGTAATTTTTGGAAGTGCAGACCATTGATTTGTGTTTAGAATCATCAAACATTGCTTGCATTATACTTGTTACATCATATAACATCAATCTCAGTGACAAAAATTGGATTCAAAGTTCAAATTGGTCAAACTTCATCACTTTTGTCAAAAGTCAAATTGTATAAACCTGTTTTAGGCTCAACTAGACAGAATTTTCATGGACTCATTATTGGGTCATCTTTAGTGAAATTTGTTGCTTTAAAATCTTCTACTGGTCTAATTGCTTATAGTGATTTTTGTGGAATTTTGCTAATTTTTTATGAGCCTTATAATCACTGTTCAAAATGGCTTAAATGCCTTGCTCCAAACTCAGTATACACTGAGCTTTTTCTCAGAATTTGTGCAAGTTGCACAGGGCTCAAAAGAGCTCACCCAGGTTTAGTTTTTGGTGCACTTGGTCTCACCCAGGTCCTTTCCAAGTTCCAATTCATAAGTTTTCAGTTTGAGCTTATTTATAAGCCTGTGTTTGTGTTCAAACTTGCTACCCAGAAATCTGTTTTGAGCAAATAACTCATACATCAAATCTGTACTAGCCTGCTAATCTGTAGTTATAACCTGTTGTTTTAAGTTGTATTAGAGTTATTTTAGCATAATAAGGCTTTGGTAAACAGTTGGTAGCTTATTTTGTCCATTTGGCTTATTTGGATTGCTTAATAATAAGCACTTGTAAAGCAGCTCTTAATTTCTCCACATAAGTGCCTGTTTTTCCATTTTTCTTATATTCCTAGTATTATTTTAGAGTTTTCCTGAAATTTTCAGATTTTTCCAAGTTGTTTTGCTATTTTTCCTAATTTAAAGTAGTTTTTAATCATTTTTAATTAGCTTTTAATATAAAAAATTCAGAAAAGGTTCAAAAAAATAATTTTTCAATTTTCTTACGTTTAGATAAATATAAAAAGTGAAAAAAGTAATTTTCCAGATTTTTCATAGTTTATTTGGTAATTTTTAGTAATTTAATTAGTTTTTAATAGTTTAAAATTCATAAAAAATAGAAAAATAATCAGAAAATTACAAAAATAGTTTTGAAAATTCTAGTTTGATATTTTAGACTTTTCCATTTCATAATTTTATTTTTCTAGCTTTATTTCCTATTTTCTTGTATTTTAGGTAATTATTAAATAGTTAAAAATAGTTTTTAATTAATAATAATTAGATAATTAGTTATAAAAATAATTTTCTTTTTCTAAAAAGTTTCTTTCATCATTAGGATTGTAGAAATATCATTTTCATATTTTTAGGGTTAATATTGTGTAAGTTTCACTTTTTAATTTGTACGTCGCGTAGATTTTAATTTCAGTTTTGTAAAAACATAAAAACAAAAACATCATTTTAAAAATAGTGATAGCGTTTATTTAATAGATTTTATCTTTTTAACTTTCTTTAATTTGTATTTAAGCCGTTGTCATTTGTTGGCTTTTCCTGTAGTTACAGTCACAATCAAATCCTTTTTCCGTTCAAATTCCTCGATCACTTTACGTTTGATAATTCATCGCATAGCTCGCTGGGACATAACGACCCAGGGAGACCCTATACTCCTCAGATCTTCATTGCATTCGTGCTTAAGCAGTTTTAAGCTGGTTACGGTCCGCCATTCACAAGTGGCGGGCTTGTGTGATTTAGCTTGACTGTTTGGCACGCATCAGTGCTAACAATCTATAGTTGCTCCATTTGCAAATCAGTGTCACACATTCAGAACACCATTCCTCCTAAATATATCTAGAGTATGAAAGAAGATATAATAATTTAGATACAATAATCAATACCGAGCCTGAATCTAGAGTATAAAAGAAGATATAATAATTCAGATACAATAATCAATACCGAGCCTGATTCACATGTTTTTTAGCACAACATAATTGCATCAAAGTAAGAAATTTACAAAACCTGATTTTCGGTTTAGGGGTGATAACCCTAATTTTAACTTTCATCAAGAGAACAATCACAAATACAAATTTAACTAAAATTACAGATTAAATCGAAGATAAAACACATTAAGTAGATAATAATAAAATATTGTGTTTGGATACGAGCAATTTTGAGAGGATTATTTTTTTGACACTTAAGTAGATAATAACAAAAGATTTCTTCAGGTGATTTGAATTACATGTAACAAGAACATGCCCCTTCAGAAGAATTTTAAGTTGTGTGGTGGTGCGGCCGGATGGTGGGGACGTGTGCGGAGGTGCGGCTGGATGGTGGTGGCGTCGGGTTGTTGGGTGGTTGTGGTGGTGTTAGTTGTGATGGTTTATGTGGAGGACAAGAGGTGCGTGACTGTGTGGATCTGTGTTTTTTGTTGGCGTTTGATTTCTTTTAAATGTAAAATGACAAAACTATCCTCGTGTATAAATACAAGTTGCCCAAAAAAATATAAAGATGCCTAAATAACAATACAAGTTGCCCAAAAAACAATACGTTACAATACATGGCATATACCTTCAAAATACGTACTTGTGTCATAAGTTGTCGGACACTTGGCAGCCCCTGGTTGGGTCCAAGAAAATCGGTTGGGAACCGGTTTATTTTCAAATTTTAAAAGGGCGTGGTCCAGAAACTGATAAGCCTCAGGGCACCTGGTCTATTTGACTAATTTTCCCATTTATTAATAACTTCAACAAAATAGTGCATACCCTAATATGAATTTGTAGATCTGCCACTGCTTGATCTTGAGTTTAGGTTATAGCGACACTTTAGAAACAAGGAAACTACTTAAGCTTATATGGAATTGCGCCATTAGTATGAAACTAAAATGCAATCGAAAATGGATAATATTTGAAAACAGGACAATAGTTACATTTTATCTATGTACCGTCTAGCTAGCATCTTTTTGAAACTCTAACATCTTTAACACAATTAGGACCAAAAGTGTAATTTACTTTCTTTTTATTTCTACAAAACTACTGCGTATCAATTTTGTTCTAATAATTTGTATGGCCAATATCAAGTTTGATATTAAAATAAAATAAAAATGAATTTAGAAAACAAAGAAAGTGCCTGTTACTCACCGAATGGACGAGGTTGTGGTTTTTATCTCAGAAGAAAAATCATACAACAAAAGAGAAAGAAGCTCTTCTGAAGTGCAACGATAAGTAGACCTTTTAACCCAAAAATGCTTAGTGGAAGATGACTTATGCTTATGCCTGTATGTGTTATAACTAGCTTTTCTAAACACTCTAATCGACCAAGATCTTCAGGTAACTTCTCAAAGTGAGCACAATCATCAAGTTTGAGATACTTCAGACATTTTAACACACAAATGCTATCTGGAAGATGTTTAATCTTTATAGCCGACAAATCTAGTGTCTCCAGATTTTCTAACTGGCCAATGTCCTCAGGAAACTTCCCAAGACAAAAATAGTTTGCAATATTGAGGCACTTCAGACATTTTAACATACAAATGCTATCTGGAAGATATTCAATCTTGTTACTCCTCACATATAGCTTTTCTAGACATTCTAATCGGCCAAGATCGTCTGGTAACTTCTCAAGAAGATCACTGTCATCGACTGTGCGAGATTTAAGATGTTTTAACATGCATATGCTATCTAGAAGACGTTTTATCTTTGTAGATGACAAACTGAGCTCCTCTAGACATTCTAACTGGCCAAGATCTTTTGGAAATTTTAAAATATCGAATCGGAGTCTAAGGCTTATTAAACATAGAGCAAAAATAGGACGAAATACATTTCATATCCTAGGTTTGTCTCTTGTGCTTTGCAAGTGTTAATGGGTGCAAACTATCCTCAGGAAGAAACTTTTGGTGCTTTACCTGGCATCCTGAACCAATCAAATTTTCAAAAAGACCCATCCCTTGTCACTCCTATTGAATTGACGGCCCATATGGTTGTTGTAAACAACCAGAAGGAATCAGTGACTCCTAACCCTGCTCCTAAAAAGAGAAAGGGGAAGTCTCAGACTGGGAATAAGACCAAACCCTAGTCTTAGGGCCCTGGGGCTTCAGGAGCACAGCCTAAAAGGCAACAAAAGCCCAAGACCGATTTGACACCCAGTGGAGACCAAGCAACATCCACCCTGGTGACAACGAAGGACACTGATAAATCACAATCAGTGCCCTTGGTCTCAACTACGACTCCCCAAGATACAGAGGGAAACAAACAACCCACTGGTAGGGGAGCGCTTTCCACAATGTCTGATGATGACATTAACAAATCAAAGCCTTTGTCTGAAGGCACACTTATCGATCCCAAAGACTTAGAGGGAACCAAACAACCCGCTGATAGGGATACAACTATCACTGACTCCACCAAAGGCACTAGGAAACACCCACCAGTGTCTCAAGGGTCACTGGGAGACAAAGACTAAGAGGGAAAGAAACAACCCGCCGATACGTAACCTAAAACCAATCCTGACTCCCGAGAAGGCACTGGGAAACTCTCACCAGTGTCTGAGGGTTCCATGGGGGACAAAGACTCAGAGGGATCAATACCACCCACTGATATGGAACCCATCACCACCCCCTTGTTAACTGTTTCTGAGGTTGCTGAGTTACTACAATCTGATAATGAACCTGCTGAAAGTGATGAAGTAATTTTATCAGCAGGGGAAGACGTGGACGCTGAGGTTCAATCTGAACAAGAACCTCAGCCTGATCCACAGGAGCATACTGAGTCACCCTTTCTACCTAAAGACAATGACTCAGCCTCCTCATCCAGCTTTGGTGAATTTAACCATTTTGATAATATTCTTTCACTCACTGAAAGATAGCTGGTTAAGTGGATCACTAGAGCTTCAAGGAAGTTGTATTCTGGGATTAATGATAAATTATGGGATCAACACACTGAAGCTGCTGCCAGTTATGTTGATCTTATGTCTGATGTGCTAACCTTCAATGAAAATGTTCACGAACACAGGGATCTTATGTATCAACAAATTGACACACAGAATGCAAACCTGAGTAAAATTCGTGAGTATCTTCAGAAGTGTGGCTCATCGATTGATGATATCAAGGAGACTATCAAGGAGGACCCTGCACTCAATTATAAAGTGCTGGAAGCAACTGATGTTTATATGAAGAATTCCTCCCATCTCACTGACCTGGTTGATATGCTTCAGTCTGCCAATGTTCAGGGCCAACAGAATTCTGTTCAGTCCCTTCAATCTACATTGACTTCTCTTGATGCTTAGGTGGCTAATCTGACGAAGGCATCATCCTACATTGCTTGGAATCTTGGGCCTCAGATGACTGCCTTGGAATTATCTCAGTCCAATTTGGAAGCAAAGGTCACTGGCATTCAATCAGACACCTCAGACATGAAGGCAATGATCACTAAAATTTATCAGGCCTTCAAGGGTCAAGCAGCTCCTTCCCCCTCAGCACCAACACCAACTCTTGCCCTCATTGAAGCTACGGCAACAGTTGAGGGGGGAATACTGCTGCAGAAACTCCTCTTTACACTGACAGGGAGCCAACATCATCAGTATCTGCAGCTTAAACATCATCATCTGCACCAGTCTCAGCAACACCCATCTCATCACTACCACCACAAACATCAACAACAACAACACCACTAATAGTCACAACACCAATCATGACAACAACACCTCCCTTGGTTGCATCTTCTTCCTCAGGCTAGGACAAAGGCAAAGGCATAATGACTACAACTGAGCCTGAGAAGATTCCCTACAAAATCGGTGACACTGAATACTTTCTCACACCTCAACAGCTAAGTAACTATCTTGCTAAAGAAGAAAGAAGATTGAAACAAGCTGAGGAAGATAAGAAGAGTAAGGAAGCACTGGTTCAAGTGATTGCCAAAGAAGCTGAAAATGTGGGAATTAATCCAAAGAAGCTTGAAAAGGGTCAGGCAGGACAGAAGTTCAAGGAAGCTCAGGCAGCAAAATTGGCTGAAATGAAAAAGCAGTTTGAAGAAAAGAATAAAAGAATTGCAGCCATCAGGAAAGCTAGGATTGACCATTATAACTGGACAATGACTAGCAGAAGACTGCCTGAGAAAATCACTGATGTCAAAATCATCCCCAGGTCTAAACCACTGGCAATGAACGTCTATAGGGGTTGATAAAAGGCATTTCGAGGTTCATGATCCCCTAAAATTCACTAAATTTGGGATCACTGAACTTGATGAACTCGGTCCAATTATAGAAAAAAAGCAAAATGCAGTGGTTAAGGAGCTGATGAAGATGCTCAGTAAGAGGTATGAAAGACTAAGAGAGACACCAGCACAACTGGGAATTCAGCTTGCCTTAACTGCACCTCAAGAATCTCAACCACAATCATCCACTGCAAAAGGAAAAGGGTTGAGTTCCAGCCTGAGATAAAAGTGTCTGGATTCAAATGCAACAGGGAACTGCCAGAAGGTGTTAAGTTCGTGAACTGTTTAGTGATTGAAAAGCTTGAAAGAGGGCTATTTCACATTGATTTCTATGGAAACCCAACATTTCAAAGATGGAGTGATATTGATCAGGCAGGTGTAGCTGCAATGATAAGCTACATACCAGTGGCCTCTCAGATCCAATACCCAACAAACATCAGGTTCTGTCAAGACCTGAATGCCAAAATAAGAGACCATCCTGACAGGGAAAAACTCATCACCAAGAAAGTCAAGCTTGAAGCACGGGGAATCTATTTGGACTGACATCATTTTGTTTTATATTTTGTACTAGTGATAGGAACTATGTAATCTGATCAATAAAAGATGTATGTTTTGTTAAATTACTCAGTGTTCCTTATTGTATTCATTAGTACATTCATTGTAAGAAGACGCCATTTGCTCACTTACACTAATCAAACACTTAGGCTATTTGTATATCCAAATAGGGGGAGACTGTCGGGTTCAGTAAATACCCAAACCCCTTAATCTAGGATTTAAATAGAAAATAGCCCAAGTGTTTAGTCCGTTAAACACTAACAGGTCACTGAGTGCATAGTCTCTGAGTGAGTCATCTTCAGGATACTCAGTACGAGGCGAAGAAGAAGTCTCTCCACTCAGTCAGGCGGAACTTAAAGGGTGAAGACTGAGTCAAGAAGAAGATGGTGGATTCAGTGAGTGATGACAATAACTCACTGAATCCCTAAGATTCCTCTCCAACTACTTACACTGAAGACAAACTGAAGTAGAAGACTGAAGGATGTAAAGACTGAAGAAAGAGCGGGACAAGGCAGGATAAGTCTGAATCAGATAAGACGAAGTCCTTAACAACCAAAGTCAACTTTCCCTGAATGGCTAAAGATCAGGCTCAGTGTCATCACTGAACTTAGGAAAGTAGTCTTGTCTCTTACGTAGAATAGTGTTTGTAAACAGAAAAAAATACATCAGTATTTTGTCTTCTGTATGATTTCAGTTGTCACTTAGGAAAGAGCCAAAAATCATACATGTACAAATAGCATAAGAGATGGAGTGAAAAGATTAAGCTTGTGAATTGTAAAAACACACATACACGCAAGCCATCTTTTCACTCCTCCAAATACAACTTAGTTCCTGAGATAGCTCAGTGAGCTCTAAGATTTGTGCTCAGACTTAGCCTGAGCTTAGAGAGGAGTCACCAAAAATTTTCATTTCATCCCAAGTACTATTCCGCAAGTACTTGGGTAACATATTCTTTGTTGATTTATTTCTAATAAGAATATGATGTTGAAAATTACTTTGTGTGTTTTACTTATGTTAATTTCAGTCATAGTTCACTATTAACTTGTCTTATAAACTTAAAATGTTTTTAACGATAGTGAACGGGGAAAAACAAAAAGAGTTTTTAAGCACAACGACCGGTTTTTCAAAGTTATCCGTCAATACATAACCTGAACCAAGATTTACTCAAAAGATTGAATTGCCCGATTATTTTTGTTCAGTTGTCACATGGTTGATCTATTGGATAGATCTCACATGCCACCCATCAGGAGCTTGATTGATGTTGGCTCCATAAGGCTTTCCATCCTCATTGTGAATATGTTTGCATATCACTCAGATGTTATGGCAATCCCACAAGGATAATGCGTAGGACTCATAAGATATAATCTCTCTTTCCACATTGTGTGAAACAGAGAGTCTTCATAGACAGTTTCCTAATGAGCTTTATATGATGATCTCATGGCTCTAGACTCAATAGTGCATATTTGGTTTCCTATGCCGGAGACTAGGGAGAGGGTCTCCTTCTTCAATATCAACGATCTCTAAGAGAAAGTCGATAGATTATGTCGGTTCCCTATGAGAATGAAACAAGCCCTTTTAATAGGAACTTGAGTAGCTTGGGAAGTTTAGTGCAGTGCATTACAGGGTCCATGATGTCTTGTCTTCAATACTAGTGTTACCTTAGTAAACACCAATAGCATATGTATTGAACCCGGTTTCTGCCCTAAGCTTGAATTATTGGAGGGCTATTTCTTTTCACCCTTTTCATATTCATTTCTTTTTCATTCTTCAACCCCTTCAGTGCTTACCGAGACTTCATAACTAGAACCTTGTTGGGTTTATTCCAGTATTAGCTCTGTCTCATTCCTCACTCTTCCCATTTCTCATTTTTCTCCTTTTTTCATCATATCTAAGGACTCTACACTATCTAGTGGATTGTCCCTGGGTAGATCCCTCCGGCTCTGGCGGGATCGTGGGAACGAATACCCAACCTAACCATCCTTATAACTCCATGAATAAAGTAAATTGGACGGTCTTTTGGTATTGTTCTTTTCTTTCTCGAAACCAATTGAAAAATCATTTGGAATATCAATCAAGGTACTTGTGATATAAAATCAAATCATTTTGTACCTTAATAGTTTTGATCATTTAGAAATGCTCCCCCTCAACATGTGCATATGATCTTTAAATTGTTTAGCACATGGAGGCAAGAGTTCTTTGAAATAATTTCTTGATCACAATTTCCGTAGAAAAAGCTATTTGATTTTCTTGGTAAATTCTCCCCTTTAATATGTGCGCTGGATATTTGAAATCATTTTTTCGAGGAAAGAGTACTTTGAAGTACTTTCACGGTTACAAAAGCCATTAAGAAACCATTAGAAAATCAATCAAGGTACTTTTTGAAACATAGAAATCTTTGTACCTTGAAAGTTTATTTTCTTTTTGAAATGCTCCCCCTCAACATATGCTTCGAGATTCGAAAGTGTTTAACACATATGGGAGAGCAGCATGCACATTTGAATCAAATCGATCATCATTTATCAAATTTCATTATTAAATCATAAATTCTCCCCCGATTAAAAATATCAAATCCTTTGAGATTTTGGATCCCAAATGATTTAATAAGGTTTAGAAAACATGGGAGAATATGTGGCTGAATTAAAAGCTCTTCTGGTTTATGGTTAAATGCTCCTCCACAATCATGTGTATGATGTATTTAAAAATCATTTAGGAAATGAAGGAAGGAGTGCTTTTGAACCAATCACCTTTTTAAAACCGATTTGAGATTTAAATCACGATCTCTCCCCTGATCAAAAATTTCAAACCAATTGAGATTTTGGATCCCGATTGATTTAAATCATTTAGAAAATTTTGGGGAAAGACGTGGCAAGGTTTGATTTTAAAAAATGGCAGATAAGGACCATTTTAAGACATTAAAAGATTGTTAGTGTTAGGTATGATTGTTTTAAGAGATCTTTAGATTAAATAAAACAATTTCACAATCAAACAAGAAAAGAAAAAATTTCATTTTGAAAGATCTTTGTGTTTTAAAGAAAATCATACCATGAAATAACATTAAATCTTTAGATCACCACTTATTATAGTACAAACCGGACTTTTATGAAGAGATATCGTTTGAAAATACTTAAGTTTGAAATCACTCTCCCCCTCAATCAATGACCGTAGTCGTTGATTGAGTGACTTATATTAGAAATGAAGTCTGGTTGATTTCCAAAATATGAGTTCAGTTATTTTCAAAACAACATTTTTTTCATTTTCAAAACACATTTTCAAAATTGTTTTGAGAAAAATGGTATCATCTACTATTAATCTTACACAAAGATACGTTAGGTGGTTGAGAAGCTGCTTCTATTGTTGTTGCTAGAGGTTTGGAAGAAAACCATCTGCGGATGCAGTGAGACATCTTATGTTGCATTTTAATGCCAACTAAGGGCAAATTAAGCTTTGTTTCTTCATTTGCTGATGAAGAAAACCATCTGCTGATCCAGTGAGCCTCTTACGTTGCATTTTTCCATGCCAACTCTTCATAGAGGTCTAATTAAGCTCCATTTCTTCATTTTTCAACCCAAGATATAGTTACCCTTTCCTTTTGGAATCCAATCATCAATTGTGGGATCCGGATCGGAAACATTCTTATAATCAATATACCTGCATACGTTAGTGAACATACATACAGATATATGGTGGTCGACATCACCTAAACAGCAATTGACTAATAAAAGTCAATTCAACATTTCAATCAGATCACATAAGGCATGGGATTTATGTGTTCATCAAACTCTAATCATCTAATCCTAACAATCACATCCTAGAAACCTAGTCTTTCAACATAGGCAATTATATTTTTCAGATAAGCATGTAGGATTATTAAGAAAGCCTGTTAGATGATGTAAATTTGAAAAACATTCTCCCTCTCAATCAATGACTTATTTTTTCTGAAAAGATTAAAAGCACTGAAGTCATTGATTGAGTTTTCAATTTTATGAACATTCTGAATATGATTGATTTATAAGCAACTCATTGCCACCATTTTGAAATACAACAAATACTTTTCTGAAGAAATTTAGACGGAAAAACATTTGTGTAGGAAAAGCAGTCCTTCGACATACTTTCCTCAATTAGTTTTAGGATAAGTGCACGAAAATTTTGAAAATTTGTTTAGTGCAGCACTTTCCTTCCTTGAAGAATGGGTTGCTATCGGAAATAATAGCAAGCCATTTTTTTAAGCATGGGTCACAGTCTGAAATAACTGCAAGCCATAGTTTAAGCACGGGTTATAGTCAGAAGTAACTGCAAGCCATAGTTTTGACATGTTTTGAAAAGAAATATTTACACCTTCTGCTCGAACTTCATCTATGGTCCCGTGCCATTGTTGAGTGACATTTCTAAGACCGCAGATGTTATCGATACCAGAAGACATGTCTTTAGAAAACAATATTTTTGGTCATTTTCGAATTTTTTGATTTTTATGGGTTTTTTATTGATTTTATATTTTTCTATTTTGTTTTGTTGGTTTTATATTTTTGTATTTGGTTTTTTGATAAATATTTACACAAATAGAGTAGATGATATAGTATAAGAAGATGATGATACGAGTATCGAGATAAGGATATCGAGCAACCCCGTTGTAGAAGATAGAACTCATCATCTCTTAAACATTCACCACCAAAGCTTCCAAGGCTCTTGAATCGAAGAGAGAAATTGAACCATTTGAAAGTGAGACTTTGGTAGCTTCCCTCCAAACCAAAAATCCTTTAGCTGAGCGGATTCAAAGCTTTCATTCAAGCTTCCATTAGCCAGGTGCACCAAGAAGCACACCATTATCATTGATCCTGCTGCTCCTTTTAAGAATAATCACCATGATTCTTCGTTTGAGGCTATATCATCCAATAAAACAACAGCAACGTATCATCCCACATTTAAATAATCTTCTCAAATTTCCTTTCAACTGAAGTCTAAAGTGATCCATTCCAATAGGTGTCAAGAAACCACTTCCCCCAAGTAGTTAAATTGATGCAGTCAATCTCTTAGACTAGAGCTCACGAGCTCGAATACACATATACCCGAAGACAAAGAAACTTATACCATCGAAGTAGTAAATTAAGTCCAAGGCACAAAGAGTACCCCGATGTATACTTTTCTCTCCCCCTGAAGAAAGTGTATGAAGCTCAAGAACCCGAAGTACCCGAGTGCCCAAAGAGAGAATAACTGATAACACTGAAGAAGCAGGCCGAATCACTGATTATCTCTGTGGGTGACAATCTCTGCGGATGTCAACACCGGAATAAGTGATTATATCTCTGAATCACTGATTAAGCCCTCAAGTAAAATAGCTGAGCATCCCCAATGTACACAATCTCTCTCCCTTGATGATTGTGATAACATCAAAATTATCACACACTTGTGTACCTCTTTCATCTTTAGAAACTAAATCTTCCATCTCTTCCCCCACATAGTTGGAATAAGAACACTAAACGCCATGAGTCAAATCTTGAGTTTCTCTACGGTAATGACATTCGTCTTCCCAGGACATCTTCAATTACTTAGAAGTATTAAGTTCTGTTAATACAAATAAACCGTAAAAACGTTTATTAAATATTTTGCGATCTATTTGTGTTTTGTTGATAACATACATAATGTTTTCTTTAAGTATAACTATAAGGATACAATTTTTGTAAAGCATTTATATATAATCTTTTAAATACAAAAATGTAGTAATTAAGCATTTGTTGTAATAGTTTATTAGGATGGGTAAAAACCATAACCCATGGATCTTAACCCATACCCAAGAAGACTAGATACAATGTATACTTAAATACATTGAATCTAAAGAAAACCCATGGATCAACCCATAACCAAAAAACCCATGGTCAAATAGGAGCCTTCCACGGATCCCTAGGTTTACACTAGCCGGATCCCAAGTGGAAGGGATCCGTGGGATCCGGGGAACAATGAGGAAATTTGCCTATAAATAGAGAGTCATTTCTTCATTCTAACTCACCCCTCTTCTTACTAAATCTCTCGTACACTCTCATTCTCTTCTAACATATAGATCATTTGATCTAGAGAGTTGTTCTTCTTTCTTTCTATTTGTGATCCTCATATAGGTCCTTCTCTAAGGCGAGATCACGAGCATTCTACAAGTCATCCAAGCGAGGGGTCCTTGATTGATTGGTCACTCCGCAAGATTTCTGTAGCGAAGATCTTGTATTTGATATTTTACATATTTGTTGTGTAATTGATGAGTGTCTAAATACTCATCATTTTATACCCATTTAAACTGCAAAAACATCTGAAAACACTCAGAAATGCCATATAAATGCTCTAAATATCATTGAAATGTGTTTTTATGTGTTACAAGTGCAAAAGGATTAAAAACTGATGAAAAACAACAAAGTTTACATAATTTACAGTTTCAGTCCCTAAACTTTCATAAATTGGCAAAACTAGTCCCTGGTAATTCAAAACTTGTAAAATATCATTAAAGGTCCTTAGGGATTCACAAGTTGTTAGAAATAGTCCTTTGGAGTTAAAATTTCATATTTACAACTTTGGTCCCTCAACTTTGAAAAATGTCAAAAATAGTCCCTGGGTTATTTAAAATGGAAAATTAATAAATATAACCCTTGTACTATTTATATATGGCATAATCGATCCTTTTGATAAGTTTGGAAAAGTTACATTTTCAGTCCCTCAAGTTTGCCAAATTACAAGAATGGTCCTTGTGAATTAACTACAAACCAAACCGGACCCTAAATTGCATTAACCCAAATATAAATAAAACCCAAACCCAATACCCCAAGCCCAAACCACCCCATTGGTTTAAAAATAAAACTCCCAGCTACTGTTCACCTTCCTTCCCAAGACACCTGCTACCAGCCACCACACGCCACCTGCTCCTACCACCTCACCACCACCTTTCCACCTGTCTTCCAGCTGTCTACCCACTCTCCTTCCACCTCTACATCCACCCTAAATTCCTTGATTGCTAAAAACCCACTCAAATGACTTTTGGCGCCAAATTTACAAGTGCACGTATGGGATTAATTGAAGACATTTCAAGGGGTGGGATTGAAACAGAGGAGAGAGATAAAGCTATTGGGATGATTATTTAAGAAGAAAGAAGACAGAGAGATAGGTTGTCAATGTTTTTAGACCTTTATTTATTTTTCTTGTAATCGTTTTAATTATTTTAATGTTTAAGATTTCTGGGATTTATGTTTAGTGTAATTTACAAGTTGTTTTAAGTTTTAATTCACAAGTTTTCTCAATCAATTTCCAGGTTTCTGTTTTCTTTATGTTTCCCGCCAAAAAAATGTTTTAACCAGTTTCTATAATTTAAGCTGTAATAGTTGTTTACTTGGGTATTTTGAAATCAATTAAAGTTAATTTATGTGTTCTCAAGGTTTTTCTGTTCTTAAATGCAGTTTTCCAAAAAAAAAAAAAAAAAAAAGTTTAGTAAAGTCAATAAAAATCAACATTACTGTAGCAGTGCTTAATCTGTGCTTATTTTTAATTTTATCAGCTTATTTAGTCTTGTTTGAGATAATTAATGTTAATTTAATGCAGTTTAGTTACTTAATCCAATTTTTGCTTAAAATCAAGAAAAAAGCTCAATAAAGTGATTTTCTAGTTCAGCTTATTTAATGCTTATTTGTCCTTGAAATCTGGTTAATTAGCAATTTTATAACTTATTTAGCCTTAAGGATTCAAGATGTGTGGTCTGCCTTAGCCAGATCTGCCTTGTTCTGAGTTTACAGAACTTAAGGGTGTGTTTGGCACTACCCTGGTTCAAGGTATTTTTGCATGCTACTGTTCATTTGGTCACTTGATTAAGTTTGATCAGAGATATAGTTAGAGCTAGATTAGTTGTTTTCAGTTGCTATTTAGCCCATTTAGTGCCTTTTGTCACTTTTTAGTATTGTATGCAGTTTTAGAATTAGATTTGCATATTGAGCATTTAGGTATAGATTTAGTTAATCTAGCTTTTAATAATCTTACTTCATCTTAATACATCATTAGTAAACAGATAAATTGGATCAAATCTGATAAAAGTCAATTTTTGCAATTCTGTCAACAAAAGTCAAAAAAAAAAGTGTAAAACCAGATTTTCACAAAAATTTCTAGATTTTTCACAGCTTCATATTTGAGTCAAAATCATTGAAACTTTGGGGATTTCTAGTTTAGTTGCTTAACTTTTGAGATCTGATTTTTAGAGAATTTTTGTAAGTCTTTTTAAGGGTTAAATAAGCTGCTCTTTAAGCCCCGATTTCCCCTGTGTCAAACTCAGCATCAGCTGAGTCATTTCAAGCATATTGCAACTCTTGCACAAGTCTCATATTAGCTTATTAGGATCTGAATTTTGGTACAAGTGTTCTTTGCTTGGTGGTATTGAGGTTCTAAAATCTGGTTTTCAGTTTTGCTTATTGGATAAGCTATGGCTTTAGCTTAAAGTAGGTAAGGTAGAGGTTGTTTTCATTATAAAAGTAAATAAGTCAAATCTATCTAGCTTGCACTCTAGAGGTTTAGATTAGTTGATATAGGTTGCTGTTAAGTATTTTTAGCATATTATAGCTTCTGTGATAATTTGGTGCTCATTTGATACTTATAGCTTATTTTTAGTGCTTATTTATAAGCACTTTTCACTGCAGAACCTAATTCTTGCACACCTGCACCACTTTTATTATTTTTCCTATATTTAGAATAATATTTTAGAATTTTCCTAAATTTTTCATAATTTCTCATCACTGTTTGCTATTTTTCTTATTTTAAATCAGTTTTTAAGACTTTTTAAATAGCTTTTAATACAAATAAATCAGAAAAGCTTCAAAAAAATAAGTTTTCAATTTTCATAGATTAAGATAAATATAAAAAGCAAAAAAATAATTTTTCCATATTTTTCCTAGTTAAATTTATAATTTTTAGCCATTTAATTAATTTAAAATAGTTTTAAATTTGTAGAAAATAGAAAAATCATCAGAAAAATACAAAATTAGTTTTGAAAATTCTATTTAGTCATTTTAGATTTTTGAAAAGTAGTTTCACAATTTTCCTCTTTAATTTCATAATTTCTAGTATTTTAGATTAGTTTTAAAAGTTTAAAATTAGTTTTTAAATCAAATAAATAAAAGAAAAATCATAAAAATTAGTTTTAAATCATAATAAAGTTTTAAATTGCATTTTTAGAGTAAAAGTGATTTTAGATCATTTTTAGGTTTTAATCGTTAATCGATTTTAAATATAGAATTAAAATGACTTCAAAGTCTTAAATAGATTCAGATTCCTTAGTGTAAAATCAGTCAAAACGCTTTTCCTGTTCAATATTCACCCGATCACAGATTTGTTGTATTACAGATTTCACACCTCGTTGGGACTTAACGACCCGAGGAAACACTATACTCCTCTGGACTTAATTGCATTTTGCTCTGAGCTTTTTGACTTTTATGGTTGACCATTCACAAGTGGTTGACTAATAAAAGATAGACCTGTTCGGAGCGAATCAAAATTTGGCGCCGCTGCCGGGGAGGTGTGCTGCGTACTACGAATTTGAAGCATCAGTGTTGTTGAATATACACCCATTGTATATTTACCATCTTTGTCCATATTTCCTTATTTTCATATAAAACCAAAATTATCGTGAAGTTAATTCGTTTGACTAATCGATTTCCAAAAATATTTTCATTCTTTGTTTTTACAAAATGTTTATCCAAAAATCCAAAAATATCCATCTTTACCCTCTCACATCTTTGATTCTTCATCCCAACCCCTCTGTAAACCTTTGATTCATTCCTATGTCGTATCCACACCATTTTGGTTGCCAATGGTGTGGTGGTCCTCATAATGGTGGGAATTGTCCCGGCTGTAGCATGGTAGAATAAGGAAATGGGTCTGTCTGTAACCAAGATCCCTATTCTTACCATGACACGACTGATTTATTCCATCAGCCACCACATCATGAGATATTGACATATCTGTGTGAGTTTTGTGGAGGTCCTCACCAAGGATTTGAGTGTCAATCCGAAAACACGTTTGTCTATGAACAGTTTTCTGGTAACACTCAGGACTTTGGAAATTACCAAATTCCATATTATTCACATGTCCAGCCACAACAATCATTTTGTTGTGAGTACTGTGGAGGTCCACACGTCAGCTCAGATTGTCAAACGGGGAATGCATTTCCTTGTGACAATTTTGACACATCATTTCAAAACCAACCTCCACAATACCAAATGATTCAAGCAACTCCTCATGAAACTATGACAGACCTTCTACTAAAGAGTCTGGAGTTATTAAAAGAACTTAAGGAGGAGTCGGCTATGTCGTTTCAAAACTCTCGTGAGGAATCTACGGCAGAATTACTTGCAAAAGAACGAGATGCTAGAAACGAAGAGAGTATGGAGGAATTACTTGTCGAAGAACAAGCAGCTAAAACACGTGCTATATTTCGCAATGCTGCTCTTATCGATGAAGATGATGATGAAGTTACCCTTGATATTCGTCAATTTTGTACGGGTTCATCAAGTTCATCAGTTGAAATTCCTTCCATGAAAAATCAGGGAGAAAAGACTATGATGGAATTACTAGAAGAAGAACAAATGGAAAGTGTAAAACATATGTATGCTAGTCCTTCTCAACTCCCTCAGTCTGTTGTTATCACACCCGATATTCCCACTCACTCTCTGAACATGGGGGACGAGCATCTTGACACTGTTCCTGAAAAGGAATCGGACGAATTCATAAAGCCTAGTGTGGAGAACCTTGTCCCAATCCCGAGAGAGTCACAGGGAACTTCTGATCATATGTGTGATTCTCTTTCCCCTCTTGAGTATTCTCTAGATCATTTTGAAACATTCTCCGATTTTAGCGATGATTGTGCTTCTTATGGAAACATCGAGTATGTTGAGGCATCACTCCCACTGTCTGATCCTCTTCTTGAGGAGTTCACCGATGAACTCGCTCACATCAGTCCACTTTCATCAGAAAGTGACGAAGATCTCTTTGATTTCTATGCCGATCTTGGAGAAATTGAAAGTCTCCTATATAATGATCATTCACTCATTTCTTGTCCCATTTCCGACTCTTCCATTCCTTCTCTCACTCCAGATGAGGAAGATGACAACTTTTGGAAGGAGGTCGATGCTTATCTTAGTGATGAGTCAATTCCAACAGGGATTGACAATACTTGCTTTGATTCGGAGGGAGACATCCTTTTTCTGGAAAATCTGTTAATTGAAGAACCATTTCCAGCTCTCCCTCTCGGAAATTTTGTTGCCAATCACCATACAAGCTTCAAGTCTAAGCTTAAAAATCTAAAAAATGGTGACTTGCTCCTCACTGATGAAGAATGGGATTGCATTGTGATGCACATCTTTATTCCATTTTTCACAGATGGTGTGGTTTCTCGTTCCCTTTTCTCCTTCGGGAATGAGGACACTATTTTTAACCCCGGCATTTTCATTTATCATTTGTGAGCCGGATCTATGTGTACCTCATCGGTGTGGAACTTTCACGTACTTCAATGTTTATACAAACATTTTGAATGAAAGTCCGATGGAGATTGTCTCTTCCACTTACTTCCCCATGAACAAATTAATTCGGGGTCGAGTCAAGCTAGCGACTCGATAATCAAAAACAGTAGTTAAACATGGGTTTTCACCCATGTGTACCACCTTAGTGTGGGGGAGATGCCCCACATGTTGTATATAGATCTAAAAAAAAATTAAATTTTAAAAAAGAGAATAATTGTTGTGTTTCTACACTTAGCTAGCAATGTTATCTTTTTACGTTCAAGGATTCGGCATATTAGCCGGGACTTTGAATATTGAGGACAATATTCATTTCTAAGTGTGTGGGGGGGGGGGGCGAATTTGATCAAAAGGGCCAAATTTAAAAAAAAAATTAGTGGAAGTACTATGTACTAAACACAACAAATGGTAATCAGTCCACCATGTCTAACCCACATAAGGATTGGCTAATCCAGGAGCAAACGGCCCTTGGTAAAGATATATCAAATCTGTTAACGGCTTACAATTTGCCTAAAATTGTATGGTAATCAAATCCTCATATCTTTAATTAGTTAAGAGTTGGCTAGTCCAGAAGCAAACGGCTTTTGATAAAGACAAATCAAAACCGTTGAAAGCTGGTGATTTGCTCAAAATCATTTGGTTATCATTGTACCAAGGTTCTTACTTGAGCTGAAACAATTGGCTACTCCAAAAGTAATGGCTTTTGGTAAAGAGATAAAATCCATTAAATTTTCATAAAAGATTGCTAGGGACTAGCAATAGTTTTGTGTGGGGGATTGATGAGTGTCTAAATACTCATCATTTTATACCCATTTAAACTGCAAAAACATCTGAAAACACTCAGAAATGCCATATAAATGCTATAAATATCATCGAAATGTATTTTTATGTGTTACAAGTGCAAAAGGATTGAAAACTGATGAAAAACAACAAAGTTTACATAATTTATAGTTTCAGTCCCTAAACTTTCATAAATTGGCAAAACTAGTCCCTGGTAATTCCAAACTTGTAAAATATCATTAAAGGTCCTTAGGGATTCACAAGTTGTTAGAAATAGTCCTTTGGAGTTAAAATTGCATATTTACAACTTTGGTCCCTCAACTTTGAAAAATGTCAAAAATAGTCCCTGGGTTATTTAAAATGGAAAATTAATAAATATAACCCTTGTACTATTTATATATGGCATAATCGATCCTTTTGATAAGTTTGGAAAAGTTACATTTTCAGTCCCTCAAGTTTGCCAAATTACAAGAATGGTCCTTGTGAATTAACTACAAACCAAACCGGACCCTAAATTGTATTAACCCAAAATATAAATAAAACCCAAACCCAATACCCCAAGCCCAAACCACCCCACTGGTTTAAAAATAAAACTCCCAGCTACTATTCACCTTCCCTCCCAAGACACCTGCTACCAGCCACCACACGCCACCTGCTCCTACCACCTCACCACCACCTTTCCACCTGTCTCCCAGCTGTCTACCCACTCTCCTTCCACCTCCACATCCACCCAAAATTCCTTGATTGCTAAAAACCCACTCAAATGACTTTTGGCGCCAAATTTACAAGTGTACGTATGGGATTAATTGAAGACATTTCAAGGGGTGGGATTGAAACAGAGGAGAGAGATGAAGCTATTGGGATGATTATTTAAGAAGAAAGAAGACAGAGAGATAGGTTGTCAACGTTTTTAGACCTTTATTCATTTTTCTTGAAATCGTTTTAATTATTTTAATGTTTAAGATTTCTAGGATTTATGTTTAGGGTGCGTTTGGTAGAGAGAAATTCAGAGAAAAGAAATGAATTAGAGAATAGAATCTCAGAGAATAGAAATCAGTAGAGAATTTTGTTCAATTCTAATGTTTGGTAACAACAGAGACTTGACCCGAGAAATGAAAAAAAAAATTATTTTTTTAAAAAAAATAATTTTCAAAAATAAATTTTTTTTAAAAAACTTATTTTTTAAAAAAAACTTATTTTTTTTAAAAAAACTTATTTAAAAAAAAATAATTTTTTAAAAACTTATTTTTTTAAAAAACCTATTTTTAAAAAAAAAAACTTATTTAAAAAAAAAAATTTTAAATAATTTTTTTTAAAAAAATATTTAAAAAAAATAATTTTTTAAAAATAATTAAAAAAAATGTATTTATTTAAAAAAAAACTTATTTAAAAAAAATAATTTTAAAAAAAAATATATATATTTTTTAAATATATTTTTTTAATTTGTTTTAAATGTAAAAAAAAAAATAAAAAAAAAAATAAAAAAAAAAATTATTTTTCAAAAAAATTAATCTATTTCTCCAATTTCTCCACAAAATTAAAAGAAATTGGGCTACTTAAATTACACTACTCAACTCTCCATTTTCCCACCAAAATCTTTTTAATTCTCCACTCTCTTTTTCTCTACGTAACCAAACAAGGGAAATGAGGTCATTTCCTTTTCTTTGCCTTCAACTCTCCCTACCAAACACACCCTTAGTGTAATTTACAAGATGTTTTAAGTTTTAATTCACAAGTTTTCTCAATCAATTTTCAGGTTTCTGTTTTCTTTATGTTTCCCGCCAAAAAAAAGTTTTAACCAGTTTCTATAATTTAAGCTGTAATAGTTGTTTACTTGGGTATTTTAAAATCAATTAAAGTTAATTTATGTGTTCTCAAGGTTTTTCTGTTCTTAAATGCAGTTTTCCAAAAAAAAAAAAAAAAAAAAGTTTAGTAAAGTCAATAAAAATCAACATTACTGTAGCAGTGCTTAATCTGTGCTTATTTTTAATTTTATCAGCTTATTTAGTCTTGTTTGAGATAATTGATGTTAATTTAATGCAGTTTAGTTGCTTAATCCAGTTTTTGCTTAAAATCAAGAAGAAAGCTCAATAAAGTGATTTTCTAGTTCAGCTTATTTAATGCTTATTTGTCCTTGAAATCTTGTTAATTAGCAATTTTATAACTTATTTAGCCTTAAGGATTCAAGATGTGTGGTCTGCCTTAGCCAGATCTGCCTTGTTCTGAGTTTACAGAACTTAAGGGTGTGTTTGGCACTACCCTGGTTCAAGGTATTTTTGCATGCTACTGTTCATTTGGTCACTTGATTAAGTTTGATCAGAGATAATTAGAGCTAGATAAGTTGTTTTCAGTTGCTATTTAGCCCATTTAGTGCCTTTTGTCACTTTTTAGTATTGTATGCAGTTTTAGAATTAGATTTGCATATAGAGCATTTAGGTATAGATTTAGTTAATCTAGCTTTTAATAATCTTACTTCATCTTAATACATCATTAGTAAACAGATAAATTGGATCAAATCTGATAAAAGTCAATTTTTGCAATTCTGTCAACAAAAGTAAAAAAAAAAAGTGTAAAACCCGATTTTTACAAAACTTTCTAGATTTTTCACAGCTTCATCTTTGAGTCAATTAGAATTGAACTTAATGAGAAATATTACACTGAAATGACAGGCAAGCGGGCAACAAGCTGCGCCGCTAGCCCTTTTTGAATAGCAAACCTTAGTCTTTTAAAAACTACATTCAGAGACCTTGGGGTCGTAACATTGCCATGCATAACCCGTTGGACTCTTTTGAGCAGCTCCACAGCCTCAGGTGCAAGGAAGCCAAATGTATCAAATGCAAAAGGTATAAACGCGTGTTGGTTATCAATGTACGCTTTCTCGTGTTTGGTTACTTTGCACGAAGCGGCTTTCAAAGCAGCCTGACCTGCCGTAAAAGCATGATTCCCCAATCCCACAAGTGGAGAAACCCTCGTTAGATCTACACAAGCATGTTTCCCTCCCATCCATCCAAAGACCAAAATGTCAGCTGGTCTAAGTGTCGATCTTCCTTCCAACGGGTCAGTCAAGAAATTCACAGGTGCTTCTTTCTTAACTGAAATCCCAGCCCGCCTGAATATGTCAAAATCATTGAAACTTTGGGGATTTCTAATTCAGTTGCTTAACTTTTGAGATCTGATTTTTAGAGAATTTTTGTAAGTCTTTTTAAGGGTTAAATAAGCTGCTCTTTAAGCCCTGATTTCCCCTGTGTCAAACTCAGCATCAGCTGAGTCATTTCAAGCATATTGCAACTCTTGCACAAGTCTCATATTAGCTTATTAGGATCTGAATTTTGGTACAAGTGTTCTTTGCTTGGTGGTATTGAGGTTCTAAAATCTGGTTTTCAGTTTTGCTTATTGGATAAGCTGTGGCTTTAGCTTAAAGTAGGTAAGGTAGAGGTTGTTTTCATTATAAAAGTAAATAAGTCAAATCTATCTAGCTTGCACTCTAGAGGTTTAGATTAGTTGATATAGGTTGTTGTTAAGTATTTTTAGCATATTATAGCTTCTGTGATAATTTGGTGCTCATTTGATACTTATAGCTTATTTTTAGTGCTTATTTATAAGCACTTTTCACTGCAGAACCTAATTCTTGCACACCTGCACCACTTTTATTATTTTTCCTATATTTAGAATAATATTTTAGAATGTTCCTCAAATTTTCATAATTTTTCATCACTGTTTGCTATTTTTCTTATTTTAAATTAGTTTTTAAGACTTTTTAAATAGCTTTTAATACAAATTAATCAGAAAAGCTTCAAAAAAATAAGTTTTCAATTTTCATAGATTAAGATAAATATAAAAAGCAAAAAAATAATTTTTCCAGATTTTTCCTAGTTAAATATATAATTTTTAGCCATTTAATTAGTTTAAAATAGTTTTAAATTTGTAGAAAATAGAAAAATCATCAGAAAAATACAAAATTAGTTTTGAAAATTCTATTTAGTCATTTTATATTTTTGAAAAGTAGTTTCACAATTTTCCTCTTTAATTTCATAATTTCTAGTATTTTAGATTAGTTTTAAAAGTTTAAAATTAGTTTTTAAATCAAATAAATAAAAGAAAAATCATAAAAATTAGTTTTAAATCATAATAAAATTTTAAATTTCATTTTTAGAGTAAAAGTGATTTTAGATCATTTTTAGGTTTTAATCGTTAATCGATTTTAAATCTAGAATTAAAATGACTTCAAAGTCTTAAATAGATTCAGATTCCTTAGTGTAAAATCAATCAAAACCCCTTTCCTGTTCAATATTCACCCGATCACAGATTCGTTGTATTACAGATTTCACACCTCGTTGGGACTTAACGACCCGAGGAAACACTATACTCCTCTGGACTTAATTGCATTTTGCTCTGAGCTGTTTGACTTTTATGGTTGACCATTCACAAGTGGTTGACTAATAAAAGATAGACCATTCGGAGCGAATCAGTAATAGTTGTGTTGGTTTGGTCCACCGTGCTACGGACTCGGTATCTAGCTTTGTACCGGATAAAGTTTAAGCAACGTTGTGAAGGCTTCTCCGCCAAGTGAAGGAGTTTGTTGACATAGTGCTTGAACTCTCGAGTAGGTGACTCGGGGAGTGGAGTAGGGCAAGGAAGGTGTCCTTGTAACCGAACCACTATAAATCGGTTGTGTCATTTCTATCCCTTATCTTTATTTATTTACTTGCATTATCATTAGATCTATACGTTCTCAACATCCATACGATTTCACATAATATCAGATCTAAAGTTTTTGAAATCAACTTAAAATCGGCAAAACTATTCAACCCCCCCCCTTCTAGTTTTCCACAATTGGCATCAAGAGCTAAGTTTATAAAAGTTTTAAAATAAAATTGTATTTTAAAAACTTTTCGATCACTATGGGTTCTGAAAATTATAAGGAAGGGCAATCTATGCAACGACCACCACTTCTTGAAACTAATGGTTTTATATATTGGAAAAATAGATTCGAAACATATGTGAAATCTAAAGATATTGATCATTGGTACATTATTGTTGAAGGCGATTTTGAGGCTACCTCAAAAGATGATAAAGGGAATGTAGTTTACATACCTCATGATAAACTAAATAATGATTTGAAGAAAAAACTTTCTGAAAATAGTGAAGCAAAAATGGTTTTATATAATGCTTTACCGAAAAAGGAATTTGAAAGAATTTATTTACTCAAAACCTCTAAAGAAATTTGGAATTCTTTAGTTGTAACTCATCAAGGCAACAAACAAGTTAAAAATAATAAAATTGATTTATTTGTTCAACCATATGAACAATTTTCAATATCGGATGAGGAAACTATAGATCATTCATTTGCTAACTTTAATACTATTATTACATCTTTACAAGCACTTGATGAATATTTCTCTAGCCGTAACCATGTTAGGAGATATCTAAGGGCACTTCCATCGAAGTGGAGATCTAAGGTGACGGCGATCGAAGAGTCAAAAGATTTGACAACTCTCACCCTCGATGAACTCATAGGCAATCTAAAAGTCTACGAGCTTGTTCTTGCTAAATATTCCGAAGCCTTAAAGGTAAAAGAGAAACATAAATCTCTTGCCTTAAAAGACAAAAAGGGTTCAAGTGACGAAGAGAACTCTTCCTCGGATAGTGACGACGAGGAGTATGCTATGGCGGTAAGGGACTTTAAAAAGTTCTTTAGAAGAAGGGAAGATACGTCAAACAACCGTATGACGATAAGAAAGGCTTTCGGAAAAGCAAAGAGGACGAGAAGCCAAAGGATGATCGTACTTGCTTTAAATGTGGGGACCCAAACCACTTTATTAGTAAGTGTCCCAAACGGGATGATCAAAAGGCGTTCGTGAGCAGCACGTGGGGAATGAGCGACGAGGAGGACGAGGAAATTTGTCTCATGGCAAATGACGAGGTATGTCACGAATACTATAGTAGTTCATCACTTGATGACGACTCACTGCATAATGAATATGATAAACTATGCAATATTAGCTTAAAACTAATTAACAAAAACAAGCTTTTAAAGAGTCAAAACCAACGTTTAGATAAAGAAGTCATAGAATTAAAAGCAAAACTAAAACGTTTAGAAAAGGGTAAAATAGCAAGTGGTGAATGTGAACTTTGTGTTCAACTTCGAACACTAGTTGATCATTTGGATTCAAAAATTGCTAGAATGAGTACGAACACCTTAGATACAATACTCAACGGTGTTAAAACCAGCAACAACCAAAAGGGTCTAGGTATTCAACAACTTGATCCATCAACTAGTGAAAGTAAAGAAACAAAATTTGTTAAAGAACTAGAAAAACCAGCCACTGTTGTGGCGGATCCCACGGATCCCCTAAAAAAGGAACCGGCTAGTGTACAAACTGGGATCCGTGGATCTGCTGTGACAGCTAGTAGTAATAACATAGCCTCTTCATCTAGAACTGAGTTAGTTATCGTTAATAGGAAGAAACCAACTAATGTTACCACTAGACACCCACCTCCAAAATATAATCCTACTTTTGCAAGAAACAAAGCACCATCTTTTCAAAAACATAATGAATCTAGGAGACCTAATAACGTTTATTGATACGCTTACACAGCGCGTTCGGGGTCAAGGAAACTTCCTTTTCTTCAAGCAAGTTTTATAACACCCTAGGCAGTGAACCTAATCGTTGTAGTGTAGTAATTAGGGTAAGCCATGGGTATTGATATCGTTCTCTAGGGGAATAGGAATGCTAGTGAGAAGTTACTACGCTAAGGTTGAGGTTGAGGAAGATTATATTTTGTATTTTTATATTTTATGGAATTGAAAGGTACGAATCTCGGGTATTGGATTTGGGGGGTTGGTATTTCTATCGATTACTCTACTATTATTTAATTATCTAAACTAAGGTTGTGGGAGTCTATGTCTAATTAATGTGTGCTCGTATGATAGTTTAAAGATGTGTTTACTTAGGTTTTACTACTCCTTAATTATCTCCTATTGATGGTAGAGTTGTCACGTCCTTATTCTTAGTTGCGTTGTGTCTCTAAAGTTGTAGGGTATGCGTTTCTCCCTAACTCTTTGAACTTACCAAAGGGTCTCGTCTACAAAACCCACTAGGGATAATAAACTCTTACTCTAAGGCACTCTTTGGATGGTTTAGCCTACAACTACTCAGGTAATTATATTCTAAGGTTCACAAAGATGAATCAAGCATTAAGTACACAACGAATGATCTATCACATTACTAGATCATTAATCAACTAAGATAAGAAACAACCAATCAATGTTCAATAATTAGGTTTCATACTTCCTAAGCAAACACACAAATAAATTAGCCGGACATGGAGAACATGCAAGGATACACACAAATAATCAAAGACATAATTGAATTGATGAAGTAAATACTTATCTTGATGTAAGATAGGGTTTAGAACCCTAAAATACTGTACAAGACACCCTTAGTTCGGTTTTAGGTTTTTACTCCAAAAGACTCTCTCTAAAACTGAAAAATTGGGATTCTGTATATAAGATTACATATGCGACGGCGTCACCTTATGTTTCGCGATGCCGTCGTGTCGCCGTCATTAGGGTTTCGTCTTTGCCACGTTAACCTTGCGACGGCGTCACCTTATGCCTGTGACGCCGTCCTCTTCAGCTTCTGACGCCGTCTGGGTCGCATCTAGGCCGTCTGAGTTGCGACGGTCTACTCCTTTAATGCCCGACGCCGTCTCTTGAAAATACGAGTTTTGGCTTCTGACCCGTCACAAAATCCTACGACGGCGTCGCAGTTAAGCAGTGACGCCGTTGCCTTCTATTTTTAGCAGCTTTGAGTGTCTCGATTCTGACTTTGGCCATTTTCTTCGTATATTCGCGCCTTTTCGTCTAAATAAGTGCCATTCCAGCATTTTGCCTTCAAGAGACCTAAAAAGTGAAAAGGAACGATATTAAGCAATAACGGATGCAAAAGTGATTAAATAAGGGCTAAAATGACCCCTCAAAATGGTACCTTTTGAAACCTTATCAAATATCCCTACACTTGTTATTTGCTTGTCCTCAAGCAAATGTGCTTTTAGCCAATTAATTTATAAGTTATGGGTCATGAAGCATTGATTCAAAACGGTTCACAACACATATAAGCCCCGCAAAAGTCATAACAAGCACGGAAATTACATACTAGCACCTCACATGGGGTGTTTGGATACTCACATCTCTCTCGGGTGTATATATGAAATATAACAAATAGGAAATGGAAGATAAACACTCATTAACCGGTCCTAGTACATAAATAAGGGCTAAAACAACCCCTCAAAATGGTACCTTTTAAAACCTTATCAAATATCCCTACACTTGTTATTTGCTTGTCCTCAAGCAAATGTGCTTTTAGCCAATTAATTTATAATTTATGGGTCATGAAGCATTGATTCAAAACGGTTCACAACACATACAAGCCCCGCAAAAGTCATAACAAGCACGGAAATTACATACTAGCACCTCACATGGGGTGTTTGGATACTCACATCTCTCTCGGGTGTATATATGAAATATAACAAATAGGAAATGGAAGATAAACACTCATTAACCGGTCCTAGTACATAGATTACCATAGGCTTGAGAATAGATTAAACCTCCATCGCTTTGGCGTAAGCACCTAGGAAAGACTATCAAAGAGGTCTTTTAAAGGGTTGTAATGTTAGGCTTACGGTAGGGAAACAAGGGTTTGGTGGGATAGGCTTTTTAGTGGTGGAAAGTCAAAAATCTCTATGTTACATGCATACGAAGAATGGCATTGCTAAGCCAAGACTCGACACTCTAAAACTCTAGGTAACGGAAATAAATAAACATAAATTTAAAGGATAGATGTAGAATCGTAGCCCGTTATTTTTTTATTTTATTTTTATTTTTTTTACATTCTATTTTTTTTTCTCTTTTTCTATTTTTTTCGATTTTTTTTTTCATACACTTTTACTCTACCATCCTCTACGGTAACATCAAAATGATAGGGATTTATAGACACATCCCTACACTTGAGTCTTTATTACTCTAACACTAATTTGACCCGAATTGAAAAGATCAAAACACTTGGGGTACATTATTACGCAAACAAAGGGAATTTGAATTTAACGTTCCCTTCCGTCATTTCATAGACTTTAACTTTTCCCATGAATCCCAATCGTCCCAAAACTATATACAAAGGATATGACTCGACTTAGCAACTCATGCAAGCAACTAGATAATTGAACTAAGGGTTTAGGGTGATAACAATAATGCACTAAAAGTGAGTGCATAAGGGGTAGGCTAAGGCGATTTGGGTGTATATTTGGGGGTGGGGTGTAAACAATGCTCTTCATTGATATTCTGGAAAAAACCAAAATATCACGAGAACCGCGAAAAGGATAGGCTCTGAGGGGTTAACTAGGGGTATCGTGTACTAAAGATGAGTACAACGCAAAGGGTGTGGGGGAATTACTCAACCGATGCGGAAGAAGTAATTATATTACGGGTGTTAAACAAGGGTTATCCTAATGCCTCTTATCATTTAGTTATTCCTAACTACACAAGTGTAGTCTTACTTGCGATCTCGGAATGCATCACAAAACAAGTTCTAGAATCTAATATACTACCGGTTTACACTCTAAGCATTGAAGATGAATGCTTTAATTCCTACTAATCTAAGGGCGATCCTCACCTTTTGGTGGAATTTAGGTGGTAAAGGGTTTTTGTGCTAGTCATGCAACTTCCTATCCGTGAGACGCTTTTGTTAAGACTAATGGCCCACTCCTATATGTCATGAAAAAAATTTTAATTTGGTGCCAAAATTACCCTAACCGACATTTTCTCATGGTTTATTACACAATCACAATTGGACAAAGCAAATAATCAAGGATAAGCATAGTTTCAAAGTTCCCATTTTATTTTCCCTCCCTACACTTAAACTGAACATTGTCCCCAATGTTCCTCGAAAGTATCAAAGTTATGATAATGGAAGATAATTAAAAATGAAAGAAACTAATACTCCCCTGATTAGCTCGGTAGGATCCGTGTAAAGTGGTGGTTAAATCCTTTTCAAGAAGAATTATTGCGTGAAAAGCTCCTTCCAATCTTGTGTAACTTCTTCTTGACAAACTAAACCTGCACACTTGAAGAAAACAAATGAAACCTTCGTGTAAAATTGGCGGTAATAATATATATAAGACTCGATTTAAACTAGGATATAATGCTTGTGGAATGGATGTTTACAAAATTTCTAAGAAAATTAAGACCTGAAAAATTCTGAAAATTTATAAGTAGCTCAGAAAACGAGAAAAAGTGATCTGATGTTTTTACTCCTTCCTGACGCCGTCAGGTTGCAATCCTGACGCCGTCAGGTTATCCTGACAAAAACTGGTCTGCGATTTTCTGGAAAAATTCTGGAAATTTACATCTTTAGAATCTGTGTAATCCTCCCTACACTTATCCCTTATGTAAAATACCTTTATATGCAATTAAGACGAGGTTAAAGACAAAATAAAGCATTTTTACAAATTCAAACATGAGAATAAACAATCAATAAAAGATATACGACACGCAATTAAGAATGAAAAACAAATACACATGGGTTGCCTCCCAAGAAGCGCTTGTTTTTGTTCGAGTCACGAGCTTGACTCTACCCTTATTTAACGGATAAAGGGGAGGTTTTCCCTACACTTAAGTTTAAGTGCGGGTGATAGTAGCGATACACACCCTTAGGGCGGAAATTTGCTACGTGAGGAGAAGGTGATGAGTGATTTATATGCTCAAAGGAGTGTGCTTCATTCATCATAACCTTATCTAAGTCTATTGGTGTAGCGGGTGAATCAAATCTCTCTCCTAAAAATGGATCATCTTCTAGTAACTTTAAAAGATTCTTAGTTAGGGATCCATCTTGACCTAATAAACCCGGTTTAAACCCATAATGTTTCTTGTTATCAACCACGAATGGGTGATATAAGTGTGTAAGGTCATGGGTTATTCCTATATTAGCTTCCACTCTACAAGGCCTAGAGTCTACCACTTTTATCAAGCAACTACCAAGACTATCTATTTTGATGGGTGGATTGGAGCCTAATTCAATTCCAAGATTCACATCTAAAGACGGAAAATTGGGTAAGGGTTTCGGTTGAGGCTCCGGTTCATCAAAACTAGGAACTTCCTTAGGGCTAAGAGAAAGGTCATCACTACAAGCGTTCAAACCCACATCCACTACTTGTGGTCGGTCCAAAGGTTTTACCTTTATTGGGGTTCCTATAGTTTCTTCTACTACTTCCGAGTAAGTCATAGGCGGTGTGTGTTTCTCAAGTGATGGTAGGACTTGTGGGTTATCCGATGGGATTGGATTTTCTACTCTATCCTCCATCTTATCAAGATCACCTATGTATTCATTTTGTACTGTGGTAGCGCCTAACCATGACATGCACCTTGGTACCTCAACTCTAATCATCTCCTTCCTAAACAACCTTTCCGACCGAAGTTTCCAAATTGAAAATAGGTCTAAAGATTCGTTTTTTGGGTCCCATGTTCCACTTCTAAATTGGGCGTGAATTTCAAAGGTTTCCCATGCAATTCGAACACCATGTCCCCAAATATCCCCATCCGCTACATAGTCAAGTCTCCTTTGGGTTTCGTGGGTGATACGAGTGTAAAAGAATTGTAGTGGAAACAGTAAATCAACACCATGATAAAGGACTTTTTGTAATAAATATTTAATTCGAGTCCACGCCTCAGGAAAGGATTCATCATGATGTTTCTGGAACCTCAAGATCTCATTTTGGAGTGGAAAGGGTAAATTATTTAATAGATTTCGTTGATTGGGTGAAAGTTTTGGCAGATTCGCGTTCTCCATAACGGCTAACGGAATAGTCAGTGAAAATGGTTACGAACAAAGGTCACGAAGAAGGGGGATAGACTAAGAGGAAGCTAAAAATGAGAAAAAAAATTTTACTTGACAGGAATCAAGCAAAGAAACCTAAACGAGGTGGACTACTAACTAGCTATTCTATTCCCCGGCAGCGGCGCCAAAAACTTGATACGCTCACACAGCGCATTCGGGGTCAAGGAAACTTCCTTTTCTTCGAGCAAGTTTTGTAACACCCTAGGCAGTGAACCTAATCGTTGTAGTGTAGTAATTAGGGTAAGCCACGGGTATTGATATCGTTCTCTAGGGGAATAGGAATGCTAGTGAGAAGTTACTACGCTAAGGTTGAGGTTGAGGAAGATTATTTTTTGTATTTTTATATTTTATGGAATTGAAAGGTACGAATCTCGGGTATTGGATTTGGGGGGTTGGTATTTCTACCGATTACTCTACTATTATTTAATTATCTAAACTAAGGTTGTGGGAGTCTATGTCTAATTAATGTGTGCTCGTATGATAGTTTAAAGATGTGTTTACTTAGGTTTTACTACTCCTTAATTATCTCCTATTGATGGTAGAGTTGTCACGTCCTTATTCTTAGTTGCGTTGTGTGTCTAAAGTTGTAGGGTATGCGTTTCTCCCTAACTCTTTGAACTTACCAAAGGGTCTCGTCTACAAAACCCACTAGGGATAATAAACTCTTACTATAAGGCACTCTTTGGATGGTTTAGCCTACAACTACTCAGGTAATTATATTCTAAGGTTCAAAAAGATGAATCAAGCATTAAGTACACAACGAATGATCTATCGCATTACAAGATCATTAATCAACTAAGATAAGAAACAACCAATTAATGTTCAATAATTAGGTTTCATACTTCCTAAGCAAACACACAAATAAATTAGCCGGACATGGAGAACATGCAAGGATACACACAAATAATCAAAGACATAATTGAATTGATGAAGTAAATACTTATCTTGATGTAAGATAGGGTTTAGAACCCTAAAATACTGTACAAGACACCCTTGGTTCGGTTTTATGTTTTTACTCCAAAAGACTCTCTCTAAAACTGAAAAATTGGGATTCTATACATAAGATTACATATGTGACGGCGTCACCTTATGTTTCGTGACGCCGTCGTGTCGCCGTCATTAGGGTTTCGTCTTGGACACGTTAACCTTGCGACGGCGTCACCTTATGCCTGTGACGCCGTCCTCTTCAGGTTCTGACGCCGTCTAGGTCACATCTAGGCCGTCTGAGTTGCGACGGTCTACTCCTTTAAAGCCCGACGCCGTCTCTTAAAAATACGAGTTTTGGCTTCTGACCCGTCACAAAATCTTACGACGGCGTCGCAGTTAAGCAGTGACGCCGTCGCCTTCTATTTTCAGCATTTTACCTTCAAGAGACCATTTTCTTCTGACTTTGGCCATTTTCTTCGTATATTCGTGCCTTTTCGTCTAAATAAGTGCCATTCCAGCATTTTGCCTTCAAGAGACCTAAAAAGTGAAAAGGAACGATATTAAGCAATAACGGATACAAAAGTGATTAAATAAGGGCTAAAACGACCCCTCAAAATGGTACCTTTTAAAACCTTATCATTTATCCAAGAAGTAACCATCAAATGGGATGGAACCCTAATATGCAAAACGGTTTTTCTTTTCAAAACTTTGCTCCATGGAATGCATACTCATCTTATCCATACATGTCTAACATGAATGGAATGTTTAACACTAATGGACCCATGAACAAATAGGGACCAAACTTTTGATTTTATTATTGTTTTAGGTGTGATTAAAGGTCGACCTAGACCCTGATGAATGGGTCAAGAATAGCGGGTGCACGAGGCACATGACCGGAAATAGGGATCTATTCTCCACATATGAATCCGTAAATGGAGGTAATGTGGTGTTTGGAAATAGCAAAAGTAGAATCATCGGTAAAGGTACGGTTTCTAACAAATCTGTAAGCATTAACGATGTGTGTCATGTAGAAAACCTAAACTTTAACCTCTTAAGTACAGGACAAATAAGTGATGAAAAGTGCAATGTACTTTTTACCGAAACCGGTAGTGAGATACTTAAAAATGGCATAACCATAGGAAGAGGAATTAGGAAACATGGAGTCTATGTCATTAAAATCGGTAATGAATCTAAAGATAAACTATGTCTTACCTCTATGGATGATACTTCGACCTTATGGCATCAAAGATTGGGTCACGCCAACATGCGACTTCTTCAATCGCTATCATCCAAAGATCTAGTAAGAGATCTACCTAAGTTAAAATATGAACATCATTTTTGTGATGCTTGTAATGTAGGTAAACAAGCTCATTCGAGTCATAAAGCTAAAAACATGGTGTCCACAACTAGGTGTCCATAATTACTACATTTGGATTTATTTGGTCCATCCACTATCCAAAGTTATGGAGGCAACTACTACACTTTGGTAATAGTGGATGCTTACTCTAGGTATACATGGACAAAATTTTTAAAGAATAAAACGGAAACTTTTAATTACTTTGAAATATTAAGCAAAAAGATCCAAAGACAACTAGGAAGTCCTATAGTGTCTATTAGGATGGATCATGGTAGGGAATTCGATAATGAAGTACAATTTGGAGCCTTTTGTGACGCTAATGGTATTACTCACAACTTCTCGGCTCCACGCACTCCACAATCGAATGGGGTAGTAGAAAGAAAGAATAGAACCCTTCAAGAAATGAGTAGAAGCATGCTTAATGAACAATCCATACCTCAAAAATTTTGGTCTAATGCCGTTGATACTTCAACATACATACTCAATCGAGTCTTAATTAGACCAATCTTAGGTAAAACTCCATATGAGTTAATCCGAGGCAAAAATCCTACGTTAAATCACTTTAGAGTCTTTGGAAGCAAATGCTTCATTCTTAACACTAAAGATTACCTTACAAAATTTGATACTAAATCAACCAAAGGTATCTTTCTAGGTTACTCGCCGAATAGCAAAGCTTACGTCATATTAAACAAAGAAACAATAAATGTAGAAGAGTCATTAAACATAAAATTTGATGAAAGTCCACCCAAACCCTCTCCACCTCTTGTCGATGACGAGATAATAGAAAGTGAAGCTATTGTAATTAAGAAAAAGATAAATGAAGAAGAAAAACCTTTAAATGGTGAAATCATAAACATTAAAGAATCCAAAGATCACCCCGTAGATAAAGTCATAGGAAAGCTAAATGAACGAACATTAAGGTCTCAAGTTCAAAACCAAAGTAGCTTATTTTATTTTGTTTCAACCATAGAACCTAAGAACACACAAGAAGCCATAAAAGATGAAAGTTGGGTAATGGCTATGCAAGAAGAATTAAATCAATTTGTTTCTAATGATGTTTGGATGCTTGTCCCTCCACCTAGTAATCAAACCATAATAGGAACAAAATGGGTGTATAAAAACAAATTAGATGCAAACGGAATAGTGTCTAGGAACAAGGCTAGACTCATTGCCCAAGGGTATAACCAACAAGAAGGAATAGACTTTCATGAGACCTATGCCCTCGTGGCTAGATTAGAGTCTATAAGAATACTTCTTGCGTATGCTTGTGCTAATGATCTAAAGCTTTATCAAATGGATGTCAAAAGTGCTTTTCTAAATGGTTTTATTAATGAAGAAGTATGTGTAGCTCAACCTCCGGGCTTCATCGATTTTGAAAAACCCAAACACGTTTATAAATTAAAGAAAGCGCTTTATGGTCTTAAACTCCAAAAGCTTGGTATGATAGACTCAAGTCCTTTTTAATTAAACATAACTATACCATGGGCTTAGTTGACAACACACTTTTCACTAAGAAAAGAGAGTCACACATAATCATAGTACAAATATACGTAGATGATATTATATTCGGATCCACTTGTCAAGACATGTGTGATGATTTCTCTAAAATCATGCATGATGAGTTCGAGATGAGTATGATGGGAGAACTTAGTTTCTTTCTTGGTCTACAAATTAAACAAGTAGAAGATGGTGTCTTCTTCAATCAATCTAAATACATAAAGGAGATGTTAAAGAAATTTGGTCTAGAAGAGTCGAAACCAATTAGGACACCAGTGTCATCCGACACCAAACTCACAAAAGATGAAGACGGCGAATCTGTAGATAATACTAAATATCGTGGCATGATAGGTAGCCTCCTCTACCTCACGGCAAGTAGGCCGGATATCATGTTTAGTGTTTGCTTATGTGCTAGGTTTCAAGAAGACCCTAAAACATCAAACCTAGAAGCCGTAAAAAGAATATTTAGATACATTAAGGGTATAACACAATTAGGATTATGGTATCCTAAGGGTACGGGAGTAGAAACAATTGTATATGCAGATTCTGACCATGCAAGTGATTACGTTGATAGAAAAAGTACAAGTGGGGTGTGTACTTTCATGGGATGTTGTTTAACATCATGGTTTTCTAAGAAAAAAACAGCTCTAGCAATATCAACAACCGAAGCCGAGTACGTCTCCGCCGGCAAAGCATGCCAACGAGCACTGTGGATGAAACAAGCGTTAGTAGAATACGACATTCATCTAAGCGACATAGCCACTCTATGTGACAACAAAGGTGCCATCGACTTAAGCAAGAATCTGGTATTACATTCGCGCACAAAGCATATAGAGATTCTTCACCACTTCTTAAGAGACAATGTTCAAAAGGGGAACATTTCTATTGAGAAGGTAGCATCCGAAGATAACATAGCCGACGTCCTCACCAAACCGTTGAAGTGGGAACAATTCAACCTACTTCGTCTTGGTCTTGGTTTAATGGAACACACGTCGTAACTTATTTGACTCTACAAGGTATGTAAACACTAGCCTTCTTCTTTCTGAGTCTAGGATCTCTATTTCATGCACAATTCACAAACAATACGGGAATTTTCAAAACCCAAGATGAGTTTTCCACTTATAGCTTTCTTATTTTTCATACACATTTTCAAAGAAAACCTACTTTCACAATGTTTTCTAAAAAGATGATACCTTCCCGTATCAATTTCACAAAAGCAATTTCTCACGTCTAGGACAAATCGCTTTTTCATTATTAATACAAAGTAAAAACCCGTTTTCATTGCATCTCATGTCTTTTGAATGCTAAAGGGGACACATAACTAATACGTGTTTTCGGGTACATTCATTTAAGTTACAATGAATTAGGAGCATTGACAACACAAAATTACTTACTTATGTACCAAATATGTGTTTTCGGGTTATCTCAATAGGATGTTTTTACACTTCTAGTTTAGTTTCTATTTCTTTTTAGGGGTCGAGATAACCGCAACTCCAAATAGTTTGCATATAGGCACACAATAGGCAAAAATGTTTCCAAAAGGAAAATTTTGTGCTGCCTGAATCACCAGACCCACAGATCCCAGCCTTCATACTGGACGGATCCCTATAGGGAAGGATCCGTGGGAACCGTGGAACAGAAGCTGATTTTATCTTCTTATTTTTTCACTTTGGATGAAAAATCCAAATTTGTTTCATTCTTTTTGGGAGCATGCTCTTTAATGCTTGTGTTCTCATGATCACATGCCTTGAATTCATATCTAAGCATTAGATTTTAATCCACATATTGGGTCAAGCATTCATTACAACGCTTTGTTTTTCTCTATATATAGAACTCCCAAAATGCTTGCATAATCCATCTCATCCTCAAATACACAATACACCAAGTTATCCAAAAATCCTCTAGATTAATAACCTAGTACAAACAAACATCTTCATGATACCCGAACCTTTGTACTACCACCATCCAAAATACCACAATCCAACTCTAGGATATCTGTATGGATTAGTATCCAATCTTGTTGTTCAACAAAACCAACCTCAAATGATTCATCCTCAACTAATAACTCACCACAACATGCTTCCATTATAGCACCTCCCTCATCACCAACAAGTACACCAACTTCATCACAACCTAAAATCACTCTTTTGGAACTCCTTAAGACTCCAACAAGATCTACCCAACCTAAAGAAAAAGAAATAGTCTTTTCAACACCCCCCACATCACCAAATACTATTTTTCAAGATCTTGAAACTTCACCACCACTAGCTCCCATCACATTACAAGAACATCTAGGTTCTTTTCCACCACCATTTACAAACATGCCGGATAGTGATCCATATTTTCCTATTTTTCCACAACAACTTCCGCATAACTCAAATCAAAACAACCCGAAAAACTTCCGCACTCATTGCACACATCATTTACATTGTGAACATTGCCAATCCACTATGGAAATTGCAATAGAAGTTAGGGAAGAAATACGTTTCATACTCAACCTCATCCTTGATCACATCAATACCATTACTCATCAAAAACTCCATCCATAACCTTATGCAAGCATGGAAGGAATCACTACTACTATTTTTCACTTTTAATATTATTTTTCTTTTGAAGTCATTTTCAAGAAAAAGTCTTGTTCTTATTTTTACATGCTTGTACGTGGCTTAACTACCACTACAATTTGTCGTTTTATTACAAGGCCTTGTTTACATACCTTGGCTCCCTATCTTGATTCTCGACAACCACAAGATCATTTAAGCATATTCTAACCTTTCTTTTTGTAGGACTTTTATTTTTCTTCACTTGACGCCCCAAACTAGGGGGAGCTACCGTCAAGGGGGAGTAAGAAATACGTAAACTACTTTTTCCTCCAAGGGTTAACTTTTTGTTTCGACAAAAAGGGGGAGAAGAAGTAAAACTTAGGGGATTTCAAAACTTACATCTATTCTTAAGTTTTACTGATCATTACATTATATTTTGTCATCAACAAAAGGGGGAGATTGTTAATACAAATAAACCGTAAAAACGTTTATTAAATATTTTGCGATCTCTTTGTGTTTTGTTGATAACATATATAATGTTGTCTTAAGTATAATTATAAGGATACATGTAATTTTTGTAAAGCATTTACATATAATCTTTTAAATACAAAAATGTAGTAATTAAGCATTTGTTGTAATAGTTTATTAGGATGGGTAAAAACCATAACCCATGGATCTTAACCCATACCCAAGAAGACTAGATACAATGTATACTTAGATACATTGAATCTAAAGAAAACCCATGGATCAACCCATAACCCATGACCCATAACCAAAAAACCCATGGGCAAAGAGGAGCGTTCAACGGATCCCTAGGTTTACACTAGTGGGATCCCAAGTGGAGATCCGTGGGATCCGGGGAACAGTGAGGAAATTTGCCTATAAATAGAGATCCATTTCTTCATTCTAACTCACCCCTCTTCTTACTAAATCTCTCATACACTCTCATTCTCTTCTAACATATAGATCACTTGATCTAGAGAGTTGTTCTTCTTTCTTTCTATTTGTGATCCTCATATAGGTCCTTCTCTAAGGCGAGATAACGAGCATTCTACAAGTCATCCAAGGAAGAGGTCCTTGATTTATTTGTCACTCAGCAAGATTTCTATAGCGAAGATCTTGTATTTGATATTTCACATATTGTTTGTGTAATAGTTGTGTTGGTTTGGTCCACCGTGCTACGGACTCGGTATCTAGCTTTGTACTGGATAAAGTGTAAGCAACGTTGTGAAGGCTTCTCCGCCAAGTGAAGGAGTTTGTTGACATAGTGCTTGAACTCTCGAGTAGGTGACTCGGGGAGTGGAGTAGGGCAAGGGAGGTGTCCTTGTAGCCGAACCACTATAAATCGGTTGTGTCATTTCTATCCCTTATCTTTATTTATTTACTTGCATTATCATTAGATCTATGTGTTCTCAACATCCATATGATTTCACATAATATCGGATCTAAAGTTTTTGAAATCAACTTAAAATCGGAAAAACTATTCAACCCCCCCCCCCCCTTCTAGTTTTCCACATGTTCATCAAGTTTACTCACGTTTAGATGCTTGTCTCTCCTTCCCCCTTGATGGTTTTGACACTTCAGAATCAGCAACATATTATAAGCCCAAATACTTGAAATATTTTGAGAAGAACATCATTAGCTCAAATATATCTGTGAGAATCAACTAGCTGAAGAATGTACAACAACAACAACAAACCCAATCCCGCCAAGGAATGGTATAGGGAACTTGCTGAAGAATGTGAGCAAGTCTAATTGGGGATTAAATCAGACATTTCACTCTCCCCCAATTAGTGCTCTCCCCTAAACCGACAATATTTATGATGAATGCTTGAATTAAGAAGAAGTCTTTAGATCGTTAAATGCAACTCGTCTTTAGTCTTCTAACATGTAGCAGAAAATGTAGTACCGACTATAGACTCGACCTTCTTCAAGATTGTCCAATTTGGGAATAGAAAGTCAACATCTTCAACTCACCAAATGCATTCCCGTTAACTTACAAATAGAAAATCCCCTTAAATCAAATCCCTCCCAATCAAACAAGAACAGAAAGATGTTCATCAAAGAAATCAACCCAGCAACTAGAAGCACTTTGTCATTTAATCAAATCAGCCCGTGTGAAGATGTTAACCAACGACTCTTAGTAGAAAACTCCATGTGAAGATGACCCGATAAGAAGAAGCTCGGTTCTTACATGAGTTTGGAGCCATTTGACCATATATTCTCAAATATCAATCAACCATGCATAAAATTCACACTTCTTCTCCCCCTCAAGAATTGCATACGGAGATGCCATTCTTGATTAAATAAGTGATTATCATTCAAATGTATTCTATTCACACTTCTCCCTCGCAAAATTTAGCACATGATGTCGCCGTCTTCATTATATTGAGCAAGTGGAATAAGAGTAATTATTAGTAGTCCGGTTCACTTGATGACTGAAGCGCATGGAAAAAGCATGAAGCATGTTGATTAGAATGGTCATAATTAAGAAGATTTATCTTCTTTGGAAGATAAAGTGCACTGAAACGTACACTTTTCTTTTCTTTAGAGAACGAGGCATGAACTGCAGTGTTCAAACATCATAATCTCTCTCTCTTTTCATCATATCTTTTGGCAAAATATGTAATCAACCCCATTATCATCAGTAGGCTTTTTGTTGTGACAGCTGCTGGAGAAAACCAAATGTGATGAATTTTACCCTGAAGTAAACTAGCCCGAACTCGTGACTTAAACTTGCATTTATGTAACAAAGAGCAGTGCTGAGACTTCATCCTCCATTGAATCTCTAAGTACTCTATACTCTTCAACCAACCAACCATCAAGTAATAGACGTACATTGCCTCTTGAAAATCCACAATTGAATGTGACACTGAGCACTACAACGTAACTCCTTAAAGTGATAGTTATTTTGAGGTGATAAGAGCCTAATTCCCTCAAGTGGTAAAAAGAAAAGGTAAAAGTCACCCAACAGTAACTAGATTTCCAAGTCTTCATTTTTGGTAATAAGCTCGAACAATGATCTTGAAGAATCTTCATCCAACCATCCCCGATACCTTCGGATACTAAGTACACTAGCCCATGATAATTAACTTCAACCTCAAATAAATAATAGTGGATTAACCCCGTTGTCACATCTTCTGGTTAGAAGCTCAACTCTAGCCTCCTTTGATGTTTTAAGTGAACTCTGATAATGGTTTCATCCTGACCATGGTTAAAAGCACATAACCCCGTAAAACCATGTAATAACCAAACTGTCATGACGAATATCCAAACACACATCCAATTCATGAAGTACACCTTTTTATCTCTTCTTCGAAACAGAAACCATAGCACAAGCATCAAATAAGATCCCGAAATACACTATCCTTTCTCCAAGATGGTTCCATCATTGCCGGATTTTACAACTCTATGGTTTAAACCTCTTTCGCGGGATTTCACATAACTAAGAATAAACCGTAAAGTAGATCCGGAAATGCACATTACTTTAACCAGGATGTTTCCATTGTCATGGGATTTTGCAAGTCTATGATTTAAACCGAGAAATAGATTCTTTTGTGGGATTTTACAAAATCAAGACAAAATCGTAAACAATGTCATCTTGAATGTGTTATGGCAACTTTGGTTTCGGTGAATATCTGTTTTAGGGGAACATGCAGCGGTTCATCAACGGTTCATTATCCAACATCATCAACATCAGAAACCATCCAATAAACACTTTGGTAAACACACCGTCACGCATTCTATCGGCTATTGCAATGACAACATGGAGAAGTAGACCCGATATGCCAAACTTGAGCATGAAGTAAAATTCCCCAGATTTGTTACTTAAACTTGTACTAATCCTCGTGAAAACGAAATGGTGTGCCCAATGTACCAAACCTCTTGACATATCCTCAACTGCGTGAGACACCGAAGTTATAGCTACTTTGTGGGTAAAGCAAGAAAGAATCACAACCGTAACTAAATAGCCAATCTTTATCATAGCCATCTTTGTGGAAGGGTAGAAACAAAGAAGACGAAAATAAGAAAACATGCCCGAAAAACGTCACTTCAAGTCCAAATAAGGGATACCAAATACAAGCAACCCCGAAGTACCCTTCCGTGAAATCAATTCAAGCCGTGATGCAATATTCTTCATGAAAATGCATACGCCAAACAACATACCACAACAACTCACATTATCATACCATGTCTCAAATCTCATCATAAATCAAGTCATATAAAATCCAATACTTGAGAAGCCCATACGACCCAATCAAGTGAATGGCCCAAACATGGTTTCATGCAACAATCAAGGTCTGATTTATGAACATCAATCCAATCGTTCATGTCCAACGTTCAAATAAAACCATTTGAGCCGTCACTTCATTATCAAAGCAATGCCGGTCAAGAACCTCAAAGACATTTTAATCAAATAATAGCTCAATCCATGAATTATTTATCCCTCCGTGAAAATTTTATCCGACCAAAATACCACCCATCAACCAAATATTATCAAAATTATGTATCTTAAAAATTCAGATAACACATTTTGATATTACAATATAGTTTATGTAACCTTGCAGCCCAATCCTTTACATACACTCATGCCAATCCGATCACTTATACTTTATCACGAGCCTATCCGATCACTTAGAAAATATTAAATCAGATCCAATCACATAGCCCATCCAATCCTTTGCAAATATAACACGGATCCACTCACGCCAAAAGGGGCCAGACCTCGTCCAAACAAAAAGAACCCGATCCATTAACCACTAACCCTAATATTCGGAGTATAAAAGACATACTAATACTCACATTTACCCTAATACGCCGTAAAACAGAAACCCTAACACATATTCAGTCCGCCTCCTTTTTCATAAAACGACCAAAAACTCAGAAGCAGTTAACACCAAATTACACTCACAAATTTCACCGCCGCAAAATACTGATGCAATCACAAGGCATCCTAATTTGGATCTTTAGATGAGTTTCACCACAGGGATGGCATGGACTCGCTATTAAAGCCATAGGGATGGTTTTAGGGTTTGTTACATGGCAAATAGATCATGACAAATACGGGTAACCTTTGGTTAATTTCATTTCTTATTTAGATGAGTAACGAAACAAAGAGAAAGAGCAACATAGTTGTTGTCTTCTTTGTCTTGTGGATTTCGAATATAACTGAGAAGTATGGTCTTCAAATCGGAATCAGTGATGAGTGAAATGAGGGTTTTGACCCTTGAGGTCATGATTAGTCATGATAAAACCCTCAAATCTGAGATTCAAAAAATGAGTTAACATTAAATGTTAAGCTCGTTTCCCGATTCGAACCTTAATATTGAATGAACATTAACATCAGTTATCGTATTTATCATTTAAAAACGAACATGAAGAGAGGATGAGGCCCATGATGGTTTTGTTCTTTCTTTGATTTTGTTTGAATATCGTGACACATCAGGATCTATGAATGGTAGTTTATAATCAACGACCTTAAGAGGTGTTGATGGTTCCTTGAGAGCCGTGACATAAACCAATCTGAGATATATAAACATAATTTGAAGTCAAAGTAGTTTGATGATGAGATGTGATTCTGTGGTTGAATCTGTGATTAGATTAGGAACTGATGATATGATTATGTTGCAAAACGTATTAGTATTGAGAACCATGGACCAATGATGGATTCCTGAGGTCATGAGTATTGTAAATTGGGATAGTGGTCACTTTAGTCACTTTTCTTATTTATTTCTGGTCTTACTTGAGTCATTAAGACTGATGATGGTTTGTGAACTGAGGTAGAAGTTGATCGTATATGGTATGTGGTTGTGTATATTGGTATTGGTCATATGGTTTAGAGGTCATGGTCAATTTATCATTCTTCTTCATCTTCATTTCAGTTAAGTTGCTTCAGTCAAATCGCTAGTCCAAGTCGCTAGTCCAAGTTGCTAGTCCAAGTTGCTAGTCCAAGTCGCTAGATAGTATAGTCAAGTTGCTAACTTCATGTAGTGTACCAAATCGCTACTTGTTAAATAACAAGTCGCCAGGTCAAGTCGCTACATTCCATTGCATCTCAAATCGCTAGCTTTTTCGTATGTCAAAACACACAAGTCGCTACATATTTTAACTTAACAAGTCGCTACTTGGTTTTATTAAGTCGCTACGACTTGTAAAGACAAGTCGCTACATTTAAATTACAATGAATATGGACACTTAGACAAGTCGCTATGAAGACTTTTGACTTTTTCTGATGAGTTTTCCGACCACTTTTCCAAGCATCTTCATAGAAACCCAGAAAACTCAGAAAACTGCAGTAAAAACTACATCTTTTTGACAGGTTTAACCACGAGTATGACTGTTTGACCACAACATATTTTCACAGATAATGGTACAAAAGGACATATGAATGAATGACAAAACTAATCTGAGTGGTGGAGATTTGTGTAACCACCAAGCTTATGATAGAATACATGCTATGACTGTACGATTGAGTGATCACCCCGAAATTGACACTTAGAATAGTTGAGAGATTTGAGTGTTTTGTTCCCATTTTGTGAGGTGTCCAGCTTTGTTTTATTCTAGCATAAGGGATTTGTAAACTTACATTTTCCAGGTAATGGGAGATATCTTTTTAGAAATCTATCTAATAAGGTCTACTTGAGGGCAAGCAGAGTTCAAGTGGGGGGATATTTGATAACATCAAATAATCCTGAATATTAAGTGTCAATTTCCCCCGATAATGCTTGTAATTTATATCATTTATATGAATTTACGCTTGTTTTCCATTATATTTCACTTTCAGGTAAATTACGAGCATTGGAGCTAAAGAGACGTGGATTTGGAGAGTTTATTGAATATTTATCATAGTATGCTCACTTTAAAGAAGTTACGACGTAACTCCTCTCCCACATTATGCCGTAACTAAAGTGTGGCTCAGAAAACCAACTTAACAGAAGATTACGGCGTAACTCTATCCACGATTACGACGTAACCATATTAGGTCAAATAATGTTCCATGCCGCTACTAATTACGTCGTAACTCATGCAACAACTATGGCGTAACCAAGATTTATTGAAGATACGGCGTAACTCCTTCCAGTGGTTACGCCGTAACCAGAATTATTACTGCAAAATATGAAGAATTATATGTTACGGCGTAAATGTTTTAATAGTTACGCTGTAACCAGATCTGGCCTATAAATACCCCAGGATTTCCAGCATTTCAAATCATCCCATTTTCCACACAACAATCATAAAACGTGGGAAGAAGTTCAAGTCAGATCTAGGGGAGCATACGGAGCTATCTCCAAGGGAGAAATCACTCCCCTACGATAAGCATTAGCTTTTTATCTTTTCTTTACTTTCAATTCAGGTATTTCGTAACATTAAACATTGAATTTATTGTTATAGTTAATATGAGCAGCTAAGCACCTCTTGGTGCTGGCCTTGTTATGATTCTTTAATTGTTTTTTTTTTTTTTTTTTTTTTTTTTTTTTTTTTTTTTGCATTTACATTGCTTCCGTATAATTATTTCTAAGTATATGCATGCATAGTTTATTGGTAGCTACCCTTGTATTGGTAGTTTTGAATGGTGGTAGAGGCTATTTTCTTGGGAGATATGACCAACTGACCCTAAGTGAGTAGACTGAGATGGGAAGGGTAAGATATGACCAATTGACGACCCTTTCTACTTGTGCGATTTGACCGACTGATCACCTACCGTTTGGATGAACTTAAGAAGTAAGGGGTGAGTTTTTAAGATGCTAGCGCCTGGGCACTCACTATTATAAATCTAGCATGTAGCGGTACTTAATGACTTGGCTTAGGGACCAGGAACAACTGGACTTATGAGAGGACACCTGACTTCTCCAGTGGTACCCTTTCCTGATAGGTTAGGACGAACTGACCAAATGTTGTCCTAGCGACTTTGACCCCACCTGAAGTAATTGGAAGTAATTAGACATAAACACTAGTACTTAGGATGATTAACTAGGTTAGCACCTCTCTTCTCTATTGATCACAACCTTTTCCTTTATCTGATTTAGTAGTTAATTAGTTAATTCCATATCAAAATCATATTAAAATTTGTGACACCTAGACTTAGTATAAATCCACTCACATAGCTCTTGGGACGACCTCGGTTTTACCAATTACTACACTACACATGACCGGGTACACTGCTCGTTAGTGCATTAGGGTAGACCATAGGTATAACGAGTAATTATAAATATTAAAATCTGGTTAGTAAAACCTGCATCAGGGCTGAATTTAACCGCATCCCTGATGACTATGGGGTTTATGATGAAATGCTTAATGAAAATAATAATACGGGAATTATTGAGCGAAAAACACTGGTGCGAGAAGATTAGAGTTTGGGACGACTATAATGAATCATTCTGGGCATCTTGTAACTCATACAAAGATGAGTGTAATGGTAGAAGCAACATTGATAGGGTCGGTAATGACAAATATTTTTGGACCTCCACCAATGACGCTAAAAGAAGAAAATTTCCATGGGACGCTTGGGTGAGTTTCGACGATTAGGTAAAGATATGGTACGGGAAGGTAGATGAATTAACCAAGGATAAAATCTACAAGGACTACATGGAATACTGCATGAACAGCAACAGTGGGACGAACAACAATGACCCAAAGGAATGTGAAATTATTTGGGAAAAGGAAATAGGACGACGAATACATGAGCTCATAAAAGATAAAATCGACGCCACTCAGTAGTAGCTAGTGCTTCTAAGATTATAAAAGATTTTTTATTTGACATACCAAAAGCAGCGCCATAAAGCAATAGTAAGCAACTATGCTCATTGTTTGTATTTTTTTACAAAGATATATACTTTGATTTCTTTATATTTCCAGGTCATATATGAGCATAGGAGCAAACGAGACGAGGAATTGGAAATGTACAATGGAGACTTATACTTAGTATGCTACCAAGAAGAAGTTACAGCGTAATTACCACTCTCAACTATGCTGTAACTATCAATTTGAATGTGAAGACTAAGTCAACACTAGTTACAGCGTAACTATCAACTCAAGTTACGTCATAACCATCTAGGTAATGAAAGATTTCGTGCCTCCATGAGTTACGCCATAACCCCTAACACTAGTTACAGCGTAACAAGCACTATGAGAGTCGTGATGGGATCTTTAAAGATTACGGCGTAGCTACTTATGGGGATTAAGAAGGAGCTGAAGAGATTACAGCGTAACCACTTATACGGTTATGCCGTAACCATTACTACGAGATAGGATCAAAGAGGTTAATTAAGTTATTGCGCAACAAACTTACAAGGTTACGCCACAACCAGATCGGGCCTATAAATGCAAGCCCTAACTTCTGTATTTGACACATCTCACTCACCGCCAAAGCTCAAAGAACGAAGTAGGGTTCCAAAAGGGCGATCCACAACAGCATACAGAGCCATTTCCAAGGAAGAAGTCACAACATATCATTGATAAGATTTAGCATTTCACATTTCAGTTACATTTTGATTCAAGTCTTTCATTATGTTGTTAAACATTGAATTGGGTATTCATTTCTATATGATCGGCAAAGTACCTTCGGTGCCAGCCTAGTTATAATTCTTTGATTGTTGTGTTTATGTTTTTGCACTTTTATTATTGCTTCTAGTGTATGCATGCATAGTTTGTTGGTAGTCACCCTAGTTTCGGTGTTTTTGAAGGGTGGTAGTAATTACTTCTCTAGGAGAATGGACCAAAAGACCCTAGAGTAGGAAGTTGCAAGGGTATTTAAGATTTGACCAACTGGAGACCTATTCTTTGTGTGATCTAAGATCCTAATGGCCGGATCACCTCCCATTTGGATTAACTTAAGAAGTTGAGGATGTGTTTCTAAGATCCTAACGGCCGGGTCCACATTGTTATGAATTTTGCATGTAGCGGTACTTAATGACTTAGCATAGCTTACCAGAGATATGCATTAGATAGACGGATAATGCCGTCATAACGATTAGGGGGCTATGTGTAATAGGTCAGATGAATTGACCATAGGAGTTTGGCGAATCTAAACTCACTTGAAGCAATAGGAGGTAATAACAGAAAACATAATCATAAACGTGATAAGATGAGTAATTAGGCTAGCACACGTTCTCCCTACTGCATACAACCTAATTTTTTTTGTACTTTTTATTTCTTTTTTATTAGCTTAATTAATTCAATTATTTCTATTAAGAAACATGACAGTAGACTTAGATTAGAATCTAGAACTACATAGCTCTTGGGAACGACCTCGGCTTTACCAACATCTACACTACACACGACCGGGTTCACTGCTCGTTAGTTCATTAGGTAGACCATAGGTAGACGAGTTACTATAAATTTACATCTTGATTAGAAACCCGCATCTGAATTTTGGTGCCGCTGCCGGTAGCTATATTACGATTTTTATTTAAGTATTTATTATTATTATTTTTCTCATCATTTACTTGTAATTTCAGATAAAATGGCAGTTTTGGACATTGACAACCTCACTCTCGAAGAGTACCTTGCAATGACTAGAGATGAACAAGGGTCAGGGCTTGCTAGGTGGGCAATTGGAGCGGAGGTCCGATTCGAGATCAAGGACCAATTCATGAGGGAGCTACGGGCTAACCCTTTTTCCGGAAACATGAACGAAGATGCTTGCGAACATGTGGAAAATGTCTTGTATATCGTAAGCCTTTTTAACATCACAGGTGTCTCTCACGATGCTGTCATGCTTCGGGTGTCTCCTATGACACTTACGAGAACAACTAGATGATGGGTCGGTCGATTGTCTGATGGAAACATAAACACTTGGAATCTCCTTAAAAGAGCATTCATTCAAAGATTTTTCCCTCCCTCAATAACAGAAAAACATTATACCAAGCTTGGGATAGTATAATGATCTTCTCTACAAATGCCCCACTCATGACCTAAACAACCAGCAGAAAGACAACATATTTTACAAGGGCAGTAACAATAAAAAGAGGAAAATGCTCAATCCTCAGGGGCGGATCCCTAGGATGACTCCAACTCAATACCTTGAGGCTATTCAGAACATGGCTGACCACTATTAAAAGTGGCATAATGGAGGAAGCTATAGAAGCATGGGTGGAAATTTTGTTGGTATAGCTGAAATTATTAACAAGCTCAAAAGTCTAGGCAGGGATATGAATAAGCTTAAGGAAAGTGTTCACGCTATACAAGTCGGGTGCGATACATGTGGATGATCTCACCTGGTCAAAGATTTCTCATTAAATAATGATCAACAGGTTGAAGAGGTTAAGTATGGTGAAGGTAGACCGTTCCAAGGAAATAACAGTGGGGTAGATATCGGGTCGGACCACAGGGATACTACTCGAGAATAAATAACCGACCTCATTATGGGGAGAGGAAATTTACCCTCGAGGAAACAATTAAAAATTTTTGGAAGAATCTACCAAAAGGCAAACTGAAAGGGATGATTGGCTCAAAAAAATTCAAGAAAGAACTATGGCCAACCTGATAAGGATTTAAAAGGTACCTTTTTGAGAGGTCATTTAAGCCCTTAATTGATCTATCCATTATTATTTAATTTCGTTTCTTTTTACTTTTTAGGTCTCTTGAAGGCAAATTGCTGGAATGACACTTATTCGGACAAAAAGGGCGCGAATATACGAAGAAAATGGCCAAAGTCAATAATCGAGACACTCAAGCTGCTGAATTGAAAGGGGATAGCGTCAGGTTATATTTGTGACACCGTCGTAACATGTTTTGTGACGACTCAGTAGCTAAATTGCTTATTTACAAGTGACGGCATCAGGTTTTAAAAGAGTAGGGCGTCGCAGCTAAGACGACATAGATTTGATCCAGACGGTGTCAGAAACTGAAGGCGACAGCGTCACGGGCATAAGGTGACGCCGTCACAATGATAACGTGGCCAAGACAAAAACCTAATGGCGGCGACCCGACGGCGTCACAATTATAGAGTGACGTCGTCGCAGTTTGTAACACTATATATAGAATCCGAATTTTTCAGTTTTAGAGAGGTAGTTTTGTGGAGTAAAAACCTAAACCGAACCAAGGCTGTCTTGTACAGTATTTTAGGGTTCCATACCCTATTTTACATCAAAACAAGTGTTTTACTTCATTAATTCAATTATGTCTTCAATTGATTGTATGTATGCTTGCATGTTCTCAATGTCTGACTAATTTACTTGTGTGTTTGATTAGGTAATATAAAACTTAGTTATTGAATATTGATTGGTTGTCTTTTATCTTAATTGTGATTGACCTTGTATTGCGATAGGTCATTCGTTGTGTTATTAATGCTTGATTAATCTTTGTTGAACCTTAGTTTATAATCACCTAGAGTAATTGTTGGCTAAACATCCAAAGAATACATTAGTGTTAAGTTTATGAATCCTATAGATTTTGTAGTCATTAACCTTTGGTTGATTCAAAGATTTAGGGATAAACGCATACCCTATGACCTTAGAGATACAATGCGTTAAGAATAAGGACGTGACAATTCAGCCATCAATAGGAGATAACTAGGGAGTAATAACACCTAAGTAAACACATTTTTAATCATCATACGAGCACACAAAAATAGACATAAACTACATTAACCTTAGCTTAGTTAATTAGAATAGATAGTAAAGTAATTGGTAGAAATACCAACCCCCAAATCCAAACCCCGAGATTCGTACCTTTCATTTTCCTAAAAAAATATAAAAAAAGATAAAAAAAATAATCTTCCTCAACCCCAACTTTAGCGTAGTAACTTCTCACTAGCATTCCTATTCCTCTAGAGAACGATATCAATACCCGTGCCTTACCCTAATACTACATTACAATGATTAGGTTCACTGCCTAAGGTGTTGAAAAACTTGCTCGATGAAAAGGAAGTTCCTTTGACCCCGAACGCGCTGTGTAAGCATATCAATTTTTTGGCGCAGCTTCCGGGGAATAGAATAGCTAGTTAGGAGTCTATCTCATTTAGGTTTCCTTGCTTGATTCCTATCAAGTAAGATTTTTTTCCCATTTTTAGCTTCCTCGTAGTCTATCCCCCTTCTTCGTGACCTTTGTTCGTAACCCCATCACTTTTCATTATGAAAGGTGATAACTCGCCAAACAACACTTTACCACCAAACAAATACCCACCGCTTGATCCAGCCTTTGCCAACCAATTTCGAGCTCATATTGTTAGTGAAATTAGAGAGCTTAGGAAACTAAATAAGATAATTGAAAATGCACTTGAGGAAGCCTTTAAGGAATCTACTAGAACTTTAGATAGTGATTAGACCCCAAGTGATTCGGATGATGACTTAGAAGATGGAAATTATAAGGTGTTAGAAATTATGGAGGATAGTAAGAATGAGGAAGAACTTAAGGAGTATTTCGATACCTTTTGATGAGTGGTTACGAATTGTCTATGGAAAGGTGATTGTGACATAAAAATGAACATCTGGTCTGAATTTAATAGCATCCCTGATGACTATGGGGTTTATGATGAAATGCCCAATGAAAATAATAATACGGGGATTATGGAGCGGAAACACTGGTGTGAGAAGATTAGAGTTTGGGACGACTATAATGAATCATTCTGGGACGCTTGGGTAAGTTTCGACGATTAGGTAAAGATATGGTACGGCAAGGTAGATGAATTAACCAAGGATAAAATCTACAAGGACTACATGGAAGACTGCATGAACAACAACAATGGGATGAACAACAATGACCCAAAGGAATGTGAAATTAATTGGGAAAAGGAAAAAGGATGACGAATACATGAGCTCATAAAGATAAACTCGACGCCACTTGGTATAAAGGAACGGAGTCTGACAATGATGACCTTCAATGGATAATTGACTACCTTGTTTTTTACGGATATGATGGGTTTATGGACATGGAAGATAAGGCCAAGCAAGTCCGACGACCTCCATAAAGCCCCATTGCTTTGAGTCTAACTTAAAGACTCGTTAATAAACAAAAGTGCTCTTTCGGAAGACAACCCGAATTATCCCTTTTTCTTTTCTTTTATTAGTATAGTTTAGTTTTGTGTGTTTGTTTTCACATTTTGCAGGAATTGGAGTTGGAAGGATGGTGTTTTAGCTCACCAAGGATTGGAACCAGCATTGAAATCTACATTCGGTGCAGCTATTACGGCGTAACCATAACCCATGGTTACCCCGTAACCCTCCTTCCATATCTATCAGTCTCCAGTTTGCAACAAATTACGACGTAAGTCACATATGTGATTACACCGTGACTATCTCATCGTATTGACTAACTCCAGATATTAACCCTTTATGGCGTAACCCATCTCCATGGTTACGCCACAACCTTTACAACGTATGAAGGTCTCTAGGTTTAATCCAATTACGGCGTAATCTATTCTCATGATTACGCTATAACTTTTTCTGCAACTTAAAAATGTATTTTGAAAATTATTACACAATAACCTTGTATTAGTTCTAAGTGAACTTTGTGGGTTTGTTCATTGTAAGCCCTCACGAGACTTTACTCGTCCACTCGGGACACCGAGTGGTTTAAAAGGCTTGTTGAATATGCTAAATGTAACAGTGATCCCTATGAAAGTGAGTTAGGTTTTATTTGTTTTAATTTTTTCCTTTTTTTAGAATTATGCTTGCCGGTAGTGTGTGATCTCGGGGAACGAAGTTTTTCAAGAAAACAAGACGAAGGCACGACTCTTCAACGTGATCCTTCTTTCATTTTTTCCAGCAAATTTTATGGAAGTTCTCGCTCCAATTCTACTCTCACTTCACCTATATTTCATGTTTAGTACAAAAGATACTTTGTACATTTCATGTGTGGGGACGGGAGTAGAATTATACTTGAACTTATTTGTCCTCATTTTATCTAGTTTATTTTGAAAAAATTACTATTTTCAAAATTTGGACATGTTTTTCTTAACCGAACTAGAATAGACCTTAGCTGAGTGCACGATAATCGTTGAATTTACTGGTGAGGTTTAGCCTTTCAGTTTCACCCTATTTACCCCAAATCCACCAAATATTGAGTGTGCCGGTAATATGTAAACTTTAGAACTTAAACTTTACATCATTTTGAGCTCATAGACGAGTAATGTGTCGATTTAGCTTGATACATATGGAATAAACAATTCGAGAAGACAATGTTTTAGGGTTATCACCCAAATAGCCCATATGTGTAAATATTGTGCACGTTTATTGATTATTCACCTCGACTATTCGACCACCATGATAAAACCATTTTGTTGCACTCACCTTTAGTGTAAGATACCCCTAGATACACCCTTCCGAGCTATTCTTTCATTTCATACCCTTATCATGATTGTTTCGATACACCTTTACAGCTTAGCCTACCGTGTAGTCTTAGTCTATGGTCGGGAAGTTACCGTTTGCCTAAGTTTGAGGTTTGAGTGGAAAGATTCGGAAATCACGCCTACGTCAAAGACATACTATTAAAGATCAATGAAGACCCCTTATGTTTATCTCAAGTAGAGGGATGAGTTTTATGTTGTATTAGTTATGATTAAAAAAGGACTAGTTTGTTATGTTGTAAATAAAAAGTGCAAATTTATGAGCACTAAGAGTTTAATGTATCTAGTATCGAAGAGGCTACTTCGATCACATTTGAAGAATTGAGTTGGTGACGTGATTACACCAACATTTTGAAAACCAAGTAATGTGCACATCATGACGTCCTCTAATGCTACATTTACTTGCTACATCATGATCCGGTTTTTGGATTTTGAAACTTGAACTTTGGATGGACGGCAAGCGGTAATGACTTGGTTGTAGGTTAAGACTATTTGCTTGTTGTTTTTCATTTTACACCCATTAATGTGCATCCCATGTCTTATCCTACCCTTTAGTCGTGAATCATGCTTAGGTAAGGGAATTGAGCAGTCATTGGTGTCTTGGTCTGGATTTGGTCATGTATCGATGGTCTTTTTTGCCTTCGTTGTAGTATGTTAGTAACGACACTACACCCCTAGCCTTATATTTGTTCACCCAATATTGCCTTCAATATTGTTTAGACCTTAGCTCTAGTGGGGGAGATTTGTGTAACCGCCAAGCCTATGATAGAATACATGCTATGAATAAGCTTTGAGTGATCACCTCGAAATTGACACTTAGATTAAGGAGAGTATGAGTGTTTGTTCCCATTTCATGAGGTGTTCGGCTTTGAAATATTCTAGCGTAGGGAGTTTTTAATCTCATATTTCCTAGTAACTTGGGGGGTATCTTTTTGAAAATTATTCTAATAAGGTGTACTTGAGGGCAAGTAGAGTTCAAGTGGAGGGATATTTGATAACATCAAATTATTCTGACTTTTAAGTGTCAATTTCCCCTGATTATGCTCATTATCTGTATTGTTTACAAGGATATATACTTTGATTTTTTTATATTTCATTTTCAGGTTATATATGGGCATATATATGAGGAAACGAGATGAGAAATTGGAAATGTACAATGGAGTCTTATATTTAGTATGCTACCAAGAAGAAGTTACAGCGTAATTGATAACATCAAATTAGCCTGATCTTTTATATATCAAATTCATGTGTTTATGGCCTCATTTGTATTAATATGGTACTTAATTCATTCATATTTTTCATTTCAGGATAAATGAGGCGTTGGAGCGGAAAAGATGTGAAAAAGGGCCAAGTATATGTTCTGAAGATGGATATACGTGTGCCTTTGGATTTTATGTGAAGATTACGTCGTAACTAGCTAATAAGGTTACGGCGTAAATATGAGCTTTGAAGGATATGGCGTAACCAACTCTTATGGTTACGTCGTAATTATTTTTGTGAAGGTTACGGTGTAACTCGAATATTTACTTAAACCATAAATTATAACTTGGGCACTAAGGAGTTGAAGTCCAGTGGCTAAATGAAGATAATATTTACTCCGAGGATGAAAAGTAAAAATAACAAGTACGATCAGGGACTAAAAGCGACAATTCATATGAAGTTTATTTACTTCAAGGACTTGTTATGAAAATGTGCAGTACGATGAGGGGCCAAAAACGTCAACTAGTGCAAAATAGTTTCAAGGAAATATCATGACATTAAAAAGTACGAAATACAACATTAAGGCCTAACTACTTATTTTAGTTACGGCGTAACTTAGTTACGACGTAACTAAATAATTTAGTTATGACGTAATTGTTCGAGATCCGGATTTCGTTGCGCCGACATTAGTTAAGGCGTAATTAGCCCTTAAGGTTATGCCGTAACCATGTCTGGGTCTAAAAATAAAACCCTAAATCTGCATTTTTGAGTATCTCTCTTCACCCCTCTCCCAGGGTCGATTAGGGCCTCCAGGGCATTTTCCAGCAGTCTGAAGCTAGTTTTGAAGGAAGAATTCACTCGCAATCATCATCAATATTAGCTCTACATCAAGTAATTTGTATCAAACATTATGTTCAATTCAATTTGTGATTTATTCATTTTTGTTGGTATGATTTATTATATGTTTGGCTAAGCACCCTGGTGCTTGCCTAGTTATGATTCTTTAATTGTTTTGTTTGCATTTACTTTACTTCCGTACAATTATTTCTAAGTGTATGCATGCATAGTTTATTGGTAGCCACCCTTGGTTCGGTAGTTTTGAGAGGCGGTAGAGGCAAATTGCCTAGGAGATATGACCAATTGACCCTAGGTAAGCGGACTGAGACGGGAAGGGTAAGATATGACCAACTGACGACCCTTTCTACTTGTGCGATTTGACTAACTGATCACCTATCGTTTTGATGAACTTAAGAATTAGGGGGTGAGTGTCTAAGTTCCTAACGGACGGGCACTCACTATTATAAATCTAGCATATAGCGGTACTTAATGACTCGGCTTAAGGGACCAGGAACAACAGGACTTATGATGGTGCGCCTGATTTCTCCTGTGGTGGCATCTTTGCTGATAGGTTAGCGCGAATTGACCAAATGTTGTCCTCTCAAATTTGACACCACCTGAAGTAATTGGAAGTAAGTAGAGGTAGACATAACTAGCTAGGAAGATTAACTAGGTTAGCACCACTCTCCTTCATTGGTCACATCTCTTGCCTTTATCTGATTTCTTTTATTTTCTTGTTTTATTAATTAATTTTATTATTTCAATCTTCAAAGCAATTTAAATCGTGACATAGACTTAAGTTAATTTCCGATCCTCATAGCTCTTGGGACTACCTCGGTTTTATCGAATACTACACTACACACGACCGGGTACACTGCCTGTTAGTGCATTAGGGTAGACCATAGGTATAAAGAGTAATTATAAATATTAAAACCTGGTCAGTAAAACCTGCATCAGTAATTGCCACTCTCAATTACACCGTAACTATCAATTTGAATGTGAAGACCAAGTCAACACTAGTTACGGTGCATCTATCAACTCAATTTATGTTGTAACCATCTAGGTCATGAAAAATTTTGCGCCTCCATGAGTTACGCTGTAACCCCTAACACTAGTTACGGCATAACAAGCACTACAAGATTCTTGATGAGATTTTTAAAGAATACGACGTAGCTACTTATGGGGGTTATGATGGAGCTAAAGAGATTAAAGGATAACCACTTATAAGGTTATGCCATAACCATTACTATGAGATAGGATCAAGGAGGTTAATTAAGTTACGGCATAACCAAATTACAAGGTTATGCCATAACCAGATCAGGCCTATAAATACAAGCCCTAAATTTTGTATTTGACACATCTCACTCACCACCAAAAGTCAGAGAATGAAGAAGGGTTCCAAAGGGGCGATCCACAACAGCATACGGAGCCATTTATGAGGGAGAAGTTACACTATATCATAGATAAGGTTTAGCATTTCATATTTCAATTACATTTTGATACATGTCTTTTGTTATGTTGTTAAACATTGAATTGAGTGCTCATTTGAATATGATCGGCTAAGCACCTTTGGTGCTAGCCTAGTTATAATTCTTTGATTTTTGTTTATATGTTTTCGCACTTCTATTATTGTTTCTAGTGTATGCATGCATAGTTTGTTGGTAGTCACCCTAGTTTTGGTACTTTTGAAGGGTGGTCATACTTACTTCTCTAGGAGAATGGACCGAAGGACCCTAGAGTAGGAAATTACGAGGGTAGGTAAGAATTAACCAACTGGCGACCTTTTCCTTGTGTGATCTAAGATCCTAACGGTAGGATCACCTCCCATTTGGATTAACTTAAGAAGTTAGGGATGTGTGTCTAAGATCCTAACAGATAGGCATACATTGTTAAGAATCTTGCATGTAGCGATAATAAATGACTTAGCGTAGCTTACCAGAGACCTGCGTTAGATAGACAGGTAATGCCGGCATAACGAATACAATACCATCAAGGATAATCTCAAGGAGATCTACTCCTTGTTACAATACTTATACTCCTTCACCATCCTTGGAAATAAACAATACTTATATGTATAACGATGCACCTCATCGATTATACGACCTAGGCATTTTTCCCAAAATGCTACTTGATTTCATTCTTTGGCATCCTTCACTAATATCTTTGACACAACGCTTGGCACCCTTCACTAATGCCTTCGTCATGACACCTTTAGCATTCTTCACTAATGCTTTGACACGGACGATAAGCACCTTTCACTAATGCTTTCATCTTGACACTTTTGGCATCCTTCACTAATGCCTTCAACGCAACATCTATGGAGAAAGAAAGAACTATCAACAAGAGAACCTTAGTTGTCTTGATGATGACGAAGCATAGCAACTCATGGACTTGAGCTTGCTCGTCTTCAAGAAGTCGTGATCTCGCCTTTAAGAGGAACCTAGAAGATCACACAAAAACAAAAGACAAACTAGATAGATCACTTGGATCTGAGGTTATAGGGTTATAATACTTGGGGAAGTATGTGTGTAAAGTGGTGAGTAGAAAGGAAGAAATGGCTCTCTATTTATAGAGGAAATTCTCTAGTGTTCCTCGGATCCCGCGGATCCCTCCCACAAGGGATCCGGCTAGCACAAAGCCAGGGATCCGTGGAACGCTCCTCTTTGCCCATGGGTATTTTTGGTTATGGGTCATGGGTCATGGGTCATGAGTTATGGGTTGATCCATGGTTTTCTTTCTAGATACAATGTATCTCAAGGATACAATGAACTTGGTTAAGTGGTATATATAAAACCATTGGTTATAGGTCAATACCATTTGCTAGTTTTTACACATTTAGTATATAATTGTTTTTACCCATTTTAGTATATGCTTGTTTTTACCCATTTTAGTATACTTAGTTTAAGTATATGCTAACCCAATCTGTAAACACTAGTTGTTGTACATATATATCTAAATCATAAAATCACTTATAATTGTCAGTTTTAGCACGGGAGTTTCACATAAAACACTAAAACAATTACACGGGAGTTTCACCACCAATTAATGATGATTATACTCCTAAACCTGAACAAGAATATGATGAGTCCTTATTTAATTATAGAAAATGGAAGAACCCTGATACTCTTGCTTCTCAAGACTATTCCATTGAATTCACTGACTGTCAACACAATGGCAGTAAAGGATTCTGTGAGAAAAGTTCTGAAACCAGTGTCTCAGAACTCTTCCTGTCAATCTAATGATAGTGAAGGACCCACTGGAAGTATCTCTGAATGTTGTTTAGAAATTAAGTCTGAACTCATAAGGATCTTTAAACCAGTTTTAAAAGGTGAACCTTTTGGGCCAAAACAAGCTAAATCTGTCAAAAGTTTTGTGTCTAAACCTCAACCAGTTAAACCTAGTGTGTCTCCTTCTAAGCTAAAATCAGATTCACCTAGCTTGGTTCCTCTAAGATCAACTCCTAGGCAGAAAATAGAAATTCGTAGCATTGACAAGGTTAACTGGAATGCTAGAATGGAAAAGGAGTTAGGTACAGGTTACTCCTTTGCGGTTAAAAGATGTTTTGTATGCAATAGCTTAAGCCATCTTATTAGAGATTGTGACTTCCATGAAAAGAAAATGGCTAGAGAAGCTGAGTAAAGAAAGAAAATGGTTGTTAACAATGGGAATGGGGTAAATAAACCAGTGTGGAATAATGTGAACAGGATTAACCATGCTAATAATTTTGTTACTAGACCAGTACCCGTTAATACTAGTAGTACTTATGTAAATTCTGTTAGACCAAGGGTGAGTATTGGTGGTCAAGTTAGTTCTGTTAGGAAAAATGTTAATACTGGTAATATGTTTAGAGTTAATATTGTTCATGTTAAGCCTGGCCAAGCTAAACTTAATTCTGGGTACAGAGGCGGAGCCAGTGGGGTGGCTAGCTGGTGCTCAGCCACCCCCAACTAGCTCAACTATCCCAGGTTGTAGCAGGTTCTCTGTCAATTTTTGTTTAGTTTTTTTCTTTAAGATTAAGGGTTAAGAAATCATAGATAGTTGCAGCTTTACTTATGAAGAAGAAGAAGTTATAAATGAACAAATAGAGAGAAGATAAGTAAGTGTGTGGTGGGTACTGGGTATACATCAGGTTGACTTTTAGTTAGTTATTTTGTAGTATTATATTCCCATCTAATTTACTTGTTTAATTTTAACTTCCCAACTTTTGTAGTATTATATTCCCAACTAATTTACTTTTTTTAAATGTCTCTACAATTGCTTTGTATTTAAATGTCTCTACAATTGCTTTGTATTTAGTTGTTCTTATAGATGAGTAAGCTCGGATAAGTGTCAGAAGTTTAGAATCATAATTTTATCAATAGTAGAAAAGCTAATTCAATTTGTTTTCTTGCTATTTCAACACAAATTTTTAGATCCGTCAATGCCGTTTTCTCATTTTTTTCATTTTCTCAACTTTTCGAGGAAGTGTTTCGATTGTTTTTCATAATTATGAAACACTTCCTTCTATCATTCATACGATTTAGAAAAACATTTCTATGTTTGAGAAATAGTTGTTTTAAGGGAAAGAATGATTAAGAATGTACTCATTCATCAAAACATCTAGTTATTTGAAATATGTAAAATATGTTGATGTGATAACAAGATGGTATTTTATTTATTTCAAGTTTATATATATAACTTGAGAAATGATACGTAGGCCTAAAACTTGGACCTAAAAGTGGACCTAAAAACACTTGGCAAGATCTTAAGTTTTAAGCCTATGTATCATTTCTCATATAACTTAAAACTCGAATTTTAATTTCATATGTGCTGTAAATCGATTCAGGTGGTTGAACCATTGAACCCGCTAAGATAACCGATCCAAGAAATTTATGTTATACACAGATTATTTACGGCCCCCTTAACACAAATTCCTGGCTCCGCCCCTATCTGGGTATAAATCTTAACCTACCAGTCCATCACCTAGTCCCAAGTTTAGAAAACCACAGGTGAACCAGTTTAATCAAAGACTTCATTATGGTTCTCACTCACCTGTGAAAAGACCCATGTCTCAAAATGCAGCTCAAATGTTTCAATCTTATGCTGCAAGGGGTAATTGGGGGACTACTGTTAAGCCCTTGGCAGGTTATACTTGGAGACAGACCAGACCAAACATCAAGTATAATAGTGGACCAGTTTCTTCTAATGCTGACAAATCTAAAGGTTCACAAGGCAGACCCAAGCCCCTACAGGCCTGGGTCCCCAAGAGAAACTAATTTATCTTTTCTATACAGGAACATCCATAATAAAACATAGGTCTATCAAATGGATGTTAAGAGTACATTTTTATATGGCACTATTGATGAGGAGGTTTATGTTGCTCAAGCTCCTTGTTTTGTTGATCCAGCTCATCCTAGGAGGGTTTATAAAGTCATCAAAGCATTGTATGGACTTCATCAAGCTCCCAGAGCTTGGTATGCTACACTATCCGCATTCCTTATGCAGAATGGCTATAGAAGGGGCACGATTGACAAGATCCTATTCATTAAAAATGATAGGAAGGATATCATGTTTGTGTAGGTTTATGTTGATGATATCATTTTTGGCTCTACAAGAAGTCTTGGTGTGAAGATTTTGAGGCTATGATGAAAGGCAGATTCTAGATGAGCTCTGTGGGAGAGCTCACCTTCTTTCTAGGACTACAGGTCAAACAGAAGTCAGATGGATTATTCATTTCTCAGGACAAGTATGTTGCAAATATGTTGAAAAAGTTTGATCTTGTAAATGTGAAATCTGCTGTCACACCCATGGAGACCAGTGTACCCTTAACAAAACATGAGCAGGCTGTTGATGTGGATGTCATATTGTACAGATCCATGATTGGATCTTTGATGTATTTAATAGCCTCTAGGCCTTATGGATCTTTGTATACTGTGTGTGTTTGTTCTCGTTTTCAGGTTACTCCAAAGACTTCACATCTTCATGCTGTGAAGAGGATTTTCAGATATCTTAAGGGCAAACCCAATTTGGGCTTATGGTATCCTAGAGAGTCATCTTTTGACCCGGAAGCTTTTTCTGATAGTGATTATACTGGGGCTAGTATGGACAGGAAATCCATAACAGGAGGTTGTCAATTTTTTGGGAGAAGATTGAATTCTTGGCAATGCAAGAAGCAAAAAATTGTGGCTACCTCCACAACTGAAGCCGAATATGTAGCTGCTGCAAATTGTTGTGGACAAGTGCTTTCGATCCAAAATCAGATGTTGGATTATGGGTTAAACTTAATGAAGACCACAATCAACATTGATAATGAAAGCACTATCTGTATTGTTAAGAATCCATTCTATCATTCTAAGACCAAACACATAGATATTAAGCATCACTTTTTATAAGGGATTGTTATTAGAAGGGTCTTATAAGGGTGGAAAAGATTCATACTGATAATAATGTGTCTGACTTGTTGACCAAAGCGTTTGAAGGATCTAGGTTCAATTTCTTGGTGGTTAACATTGGTATGGTAAATCCATAGCTACATTTAAGGGGATGTTAAATGTATAATATGTATACTTTGATTGGCAGATTTAATAGGGATTTTAGTTCTGGTTGTTAATGTTGATGTCTTGAAGATTCTTCCAAACAGAGGAGGAAAACAGAGTTACAATGAAAGAAAGGATGATGCATGTTATCAGCTTTTGAGGTTAGTTGAATCAAAAGCTCAACAACAGTAATTTTAAGTGTTTGGAAAAAAATTCTAAGTGTTGTTGGGTAGGTTTTAAAAGTTGATAAATAAAATGGATTTTGAGGGGTTTTCACTTTGTGAAAGTACTTTGTACTGTCACAACAAATGGTTATCAGTTCACCATGTCTAACCCACATAAGAACTGACTAATCCATGAGCAAACAGCTCTGGTAAAGATATCTCAAATCCGTTTATGGCTGACAATTTTCTAAAAATTATATGGTGTTCAACTCACCATATATGTGTGGATGAAGAGTTAGCTAACCCACAAGATCATGGCTTGTGGTAAAGGCTGTGGAAAACCATGACTAGTCCAAAAGGGTACAGCTTTTGGTAAAAACTAAACAAATCTGTTGATAGCTGCTGGTTTGCTAAAAATCAAATGGTTATCAATGTACCATGGTCTTATACACCAAAACATTGCCTACTCCAATAGAAATGGCTATTTGGTAAAGAAACATCAAATCCATTAAATTTTCTATGATTCACCTCTCACAAGTGTTAACACACCTGGAAGTGATGAGAAGAGTATGAAACTTTCATGTTTTGATGTACAAATAGTCATAGTTGCTGAAAAGACCATGGAGTGCTAAATGTTTGTTGATATGATGTTGCACAGAACACATAATGATGACAATCTCCAGGATGCAGCTTAAAGATAATTCCAAGATCCTCAGATGTTTAAAAGAACTTGAAGTTCACAAGTGAAGATCAAGTTAGGGGATGATTGTTAGGAATTATATTTTGTAAAACAGATTTAAGTATATTTAAGTTTGTTCAGTGTTAAGTCTGGTAGCTTTAGTAGTTAGGTCTGGTAGAAGACTTAAGACTGTTGGTAGTTAAGTCTGCCAGTACTAAAGATGTTAAGTCTGGCAGAACAAATAGTCGTGAGTTAAGTCTGTTTATGTCTAAAACAGAATAGTTTGTTAGAGTTATATTAGGAATAGATGTGTACGTGTAGAGATATCTTAGGAGAAGATATCTTTACCCTTTTAAAAGTTGGTTAGTCAATTAGGGTTTCCTTGGTGTATAAAAGGATTTCTAAGGTGTTAGGTTGATGTACGAGTGGTAAACATTAGCCTTTGAGAAAATTAATAGAAAATACAAACTTAGTAATTCTTGTGTTCTTCATATTTTGTGTGTTAAGAATACGAATTAACACATCAAGCTTTTACAAAGAGTTCTTCATATAGTAAATTAGATTTATTCAAGTTTACTATTAGTCATTCAAGGCTACTTAGATCTATAAACTTTTGGACCTATAACATACTCATCCTCATTCTTAGAACCACTTGCAAAATCATTATCATCTAACAGATCCAACTCACTTTTCTTAAAAAAAACATCTGGTATCTAGCTGGAGCTACCTATATATGGTAACTCTGTAGTCTCAGTCACTTTGAACAGACTAACATCAAAATCAGACTCCTCAAAAGTATTAGCCACATCAACAATTGTGTTTCCATCACGATTATTCTCAATATCATCATCATCACTTACATAACTATCTGTTTCACTCACATTGTCATCACTTAAAGCTTCATCGATTTCACATACCTGTACATATTTACCTTTTTGGATATGCTCAATAGAATTACATATTTCCTCCTCTTGATGACCTAACTCTTGATCATTTTGACATACCTCTTTAGGACTATCTATTTGGATATGCTCAACTTGTTTATCTATATGCTGGTTGACATCACCTATAACATCTTCAGTCTGACAGACCTCTATAGATGAAAACAAGGGTTCTATTTCTGGCATCTGACTAGATAGTACCAAAGTATTGACTTCCCAAAGGTTGATGTGTAACCTGACATATGTCCTCTTCCACAGATTCATTAACAATGTTTTCTAAGAACAATTTCTTTAAGAAATATGGAACAATAGCAAGAGCTTCCTTTTTCTTTGTTGCATCCATATCAGCAATAACTGTCTTAATTGACTTTGGTGACATTTCATCAACATCCAATGTTGTCTTACCATTTTCAACATAAACTTCTATCATCTTATGGTCATCAACAAGATCTTTCAATATTTCTAAATTTGCACTCTCACTTACGCTATACAAACCATCATCTAAATTACTACCAGGCTTAACGAAGTACTAGTAATTTTTTGAACCATGCTCATAACCCAATTCATTCATAAGAACATCCAACTCTTCGACTGACACACTATCAACATCAACCAAATCAACTAAATTTTTCATACCTCTAACATAGATTCTATCAGGCCAGTATTTAAAGAAACCGTTTTGATGAACCCTCATGCTAAACATATTAGATCTACCACCTGAAAACATGTCAATATATGTTTAGGGCATTCTAAAAAGTTAATTGCCAAAAAATAAATACCCCAATTAGAAATTCCAATGTTTATAATCAAAAGAAAAACAGTACCGTATTTCTTTTTAGCAGAGTCGTACATGATGGTATCATCAACTGGATAACCTGGATGTCTTCTTACTTTTTGTGACAATCCGTACTTTCAGGTCATTTCTCGACATAGTTCATGTCTCATTATTTCAACATTTTAGTAAACTTGGTTTACTTGTTTCAAATTCGCGTAACCTTGGAGGTTTAGCGGCGAATTCATGATCATGACATCACGTACATTTCATATGGACTATGATTAGTCTACATTTCATTGACATCATGTGCATCTCATTAGTACATTCACGACATTTCATTTCACCCTTCAACGCGTAATTTTTATATTTAATAATTTTTATCGCGTGAGTTTTTATTTTGATTATTTAACCCGTTACTTTCAAAAATGATCCCGAAGTATTTTTAAACTTATATTTAGTTCATAAAAACTATATTTTTAGTTTTCCTAGTGTTTCAAATTTAATTGGTACTTTAATCGTTAAAGTTTAATTATTACGTTGTTTTTCTTAAAAATTTTACGACAATTATTTTATCACCCGATTTTCACAAGGAAGGTATTTTTACAATTTTTATCATCTCCTTACAATCTATTTTGATTTAATAAAAACTTACTTGTACCAAAATTTCACCATTTACCTTTACATTCATTTAACTTACACATTTTATTTAACAAGTTTTACACAAAATGTACAAGTAATTGTTTAAAAAAATATATATATATATATAATGGAGACAACCCTCCCCCAAAAACCGGCCAAGGGGAGGGTATAGTTGTTGATTGGCATGGTTGTGATTAAACATGTTTCTACTCAATCTTAAAAGTCTTACCACTTCAATTATTCACATTCATTTTCACATAGTCTCATAAGTGTTAAACAAGAAAATCCTCTCCTCTTTTGCTCCATCAAGAACCGGCCACTCAACAAGAAACAAGGGGATCAAAAGTTTTTGCAAAATCAAGTGTTATTACAACCTAGATCATATCCTTTTTATGGTTTTGAAATAAAAACCAAGGATATTTAAGTTAATCCTTGTTACCTACACCTCTTCATTTTCACTAGTAAGCATATTCTTATCATTTTTATGTTTCCTTATCATTTTCATAAGTTTCTTTTCATTTTTGGAGCTTATATGCATGTTATGTGATTTATACCATTTATTTCATGATTTTTGAGTTATATATACAATATGGTCATCCTATAATTATTCCCATGCTATTCTTTGGTATTGATGGTGATTAGGAACCCATGACACCCTACAAAAGTTGTATGGTAGGATTAGATTAGCTTTGGAGTTGATTTGAAGGGATTAGAATAGGTTTTGTCCGAGAAAAACTATTTTCGTAAACTATATTTTGTGTTCTGTCCTTAAATCGAATTTCTGGAAAAACCAACTGTTGGTACGACATTTTGGCTTTGATATTTAGAAAATATACTTTAAAACGAATCCGTGGCCTTTTGAACGGATAAAAACGGAGTTATAACGAAGCCGTGGTGAATTTTTAAAGTTTGACGACGAAACGTATATTTTTCAGGATTTTCAGCTTGCTGTTTTTACATATTTCGGGTCAAAAACGAGCCTTAAGCTTCACAAATTATTTCGACTAGTCAAAAATATATTAGTTTACTTCGATACGAAGCTAAGGACATATTTTACGTAGAAAACGGATTTAAAACGACAAAGATATGGCCGTTTTCATAAAATTGCCGTAAATATTATTTTCTGAAAAACTATATTATTTCTACGTTACAAGTATTTCATTAGCTATATCGTCCATGTTTGCGGCAGTTTTTAACTATGATGCAAAACTTTTTGGAACAAATTGTCTTCTAGTAAAATCAAGTTCATCGGCCATATTTTTCAAAACAAAAAGCCGTTTGTTAAGCGGAGTTATGATGAATTATTTACGGATGTTCAAACATTGGCCGAAACTCATTTTCTGCACACAATTAGCAAAAATCACCAACTTTAACCTTTAATATCTTTATGATCGAGACCTTTTGGACGAAAACTCCTGAACTGAAACTTTTAGATATCGATACAAACTTTCCAAAACCGTCGAGTTCGTTCTCTAACGATCGACGTACACCATTTTACGACTAGTTTTCCGGAGCCATTTTTGTTGATTTCATGATTTTTCCGACGACATTGTTTTGCGACGTAAAGTGGTAATTTCACCAAAAATCATTATAAAACTCTTATAGGATGACATTTTGACGTAAAAACATGTAAAGTCATTTTTGAAAGTTCAAGACGTCAAAAGAGTATTTTTCGACGACGAGTAATATTTTCAAAACCTGTAAATGGTATAAATAACATACGAAGTGCATGCATAACATTACATTGCAACTCATGACATATCATATCATTGATAATAGGTCCCGGTTGACGCATTACATTATAAACCTCAGTGTACTCACTTTTGTCTTCGCATCATTCCACCAAGTGAGTTTTCATAGCCCCACTTTTACTTGTTTTCATAACTGTTTTGGGGGAGATACATGCTCATCATCTTTTATGACATTCATATCTATTTGCAAACTACATGCTTCACCGAACTTAATGTTTAGTCATATCCTATGTAATTTCCATTGTGCTGAATGTCTTGGGATTATCATTGTGCTGAATGTCTTGGGATTATCATTGTGCTGAATGTCTTGGGATTATCATTGTGCTGAATGTCTTGGGATTTTCATTGACTATACATATCTTGGCAATGGGTTGTGAACACACAGGTTGCAAGTTTTGTATGGGCGGGACTTGGAACTGAGTGGATTCACAATGCCTTTGCTGCATAAACGATTTCTAAAGGCTTTACATTTCAAAACAAACTCTATGAACTCACTCAACCTTTGTGTTGACACTTTTAGCATGTTTTATCTCAGGTATCTAAGGCATTCACTTCATGGCATGCATTTGGACACATCATGGAGTCGTGGTGACGACGCGTCTCACTTGGGTTTTACGTACTTTAAAACATCGTTTGTATTGTAATAAACTTATTTCCGCACAAGTTGATTTACAATTGGGACCTACACTTTGTAAACTCTGATTGTTTTATTAAATCAAACGATGTGTTTTCCAAACGACACTTTAGGTCGTTCAATATAACTGTGATTGTGATGCTATGACAGTCAATCCCCAGGAATTCCATTCCGCTGCAAAACAGGTAATTTGGGGGTGTGACACTTTTCACAGAATAAATTCTATGTTTCGGTTTTTTGATAAATAAACACGGGTTTTGTGACATGCAATTAGGGTTTGTGAATTCTGATGATTCTTGTAACAAAAGTTCTGTGACGAAAAATAATACAGTCTATGTGTTTATGGGGCGGGAAGAGGGTTACATTACATGTGGCAATAATACAGAAATTATTAATTGAAATAAGGAAATGACAATTGTGCCCTTGGACTAAAGACAAAGCAAACGGCAACGGATGTCACACCCCCAAAATATCGCAGCGGAACGATAGTGTCATTGGGGTATGACGTCATAGCACAAAGTATGGATACAGAAAACGACCTCTATAATGAGACGTTTTGAAAAGTTTACCATTCGATTACTTATGTTAAAGTTTACACAACAAGAAATCACAAAGTTTGATAGTACATAAAGAGTTTACAAAACATGTCGAATGGTAATTGTTAAAAGCGCAAGACTCCAATGTATGCCATGTGACCCAAAAGCTCCATGAAATGCTATCACCTTAAGACCTGAGATAAACATGCTAAAAAGTGTCAACACAAAGGTTGGTGAGTTCATAAGTTTGTAATAAAATGATCTAAAATACTTTGAGAAATGTTCACACAGCAAAGGCATTGTAAATCCACCCAGTTCCAAGTTCCGCCCATACAAAACTTGCAACCTGTGTGTTCACAACCCATTGCCTAAAGTAGAATGACAATCATGAATATACGCATTAAGGTAGTTAAAAGTATAAATATCACCACAAGGGTCTTCCAACAACTCGTGTTGGGATGTTCCTCCAACGACTCACGTTGGGCTGTATCCATAAAAATGGCCTTCCAACATATAAATATTGGGATGTTCCTCCAACGACTCACGTTGGGTTGTATCCAAATAAATGGTCTTCCAACATATAAATATTGGGATGTTTGTTTAAGTCTAGTCACTACACGCACCAAGTCTAAGGTATAAGTAATGTTGTTTGGCAATAGAGTTTGAATGTTTTGATAAATAAGCATGTATCTCGCCCCAAATAGTTTATAGGAATTTAAACAAGTAAAAGCGGGGTATGAACTCACCTGGTGTGATTGATATGCTAACAAAATGAAGTGCACGAAAATGAGGCTCGGAAACTATCCGCGACCTAAAATGAATGTTATGACTTGAGTTATGATATGTTGTCGTGAATGCATGATTTGAAAACGTATCACCCAATATGCTACTTGAAAACTAATTATATAAAAATATTGTTACTTGAATGTGTGACGGTTCCTTGTCAAAAATAATTACTTTTGAGCTAATGGTGAAAATGTAGTTAAAACTACGTAACGGTTTTAGTAATTGACAAATCGGTTTACATCGGACTTGACGTAATATATACATAGGAAAACTAACTCGTTTTTAAGGTCCGTTTTTCCCGAAACGTCCGTTTAGGCCCTCAAAACCTTGATTAAAAATCCTGACAGCATACTAATGCTGGGAATAGTGTTTTCAGCATGTTTTTGACTCAAAGTTCGGTTAACCATAATTCACTCGTTTTAAGTCCGTTTTTCAAGTTCTTTATATCCACTCGAAGGTAATCAAGAGTACTAATATATTTTTAAACTTCGGAGACTTCACAGAAATTTTAAGGCCACTGTTTGGTCAGTTAAAACTCGGAACTGCATGTACATTTTCCGGAAAATTGTAGTTTTTAAATCGTAACTTGAAAACCACATATCTTTTTCGTTATAACTCCGTTTTAGTCCGTTCAAAAGGCCACGTTCATGGATAAAAATCTATTTTCTAAAACTTTAATAAAACTTATAAAAATGACTAACTTTTCGGAAAAATTATAAATTTCGACAGCGCTTCCGCGCTTATTTTAAACTTTACCATTTTTATCTACTTGTTTAACCACAAACTTCACCACAAAATCCCTTGAACTACACTTCACCAATCCTACTAAAATAAAATGCTAGTCGAACCATATATGATAAAAAGACTATTTTTGAGGTTTATATGACTACTTATAACATGTAATTAAGCATAAACTACATCAAACCTCCACTAGTAAAAGATCAAAACTTACTTTGATAAATCATTTTTCAAACTTCTCATTTTTATAAACTTTTAACTAGCACATGATTGTTATAAATATTTATATAGTACATATGGGTGATAATCTTGGATGATAATGAATAAAATCACAACAAATCAAATATGACCATGAGGACTTCATGAAAATGTATGAAAAATATATATATGAAAAGGTAAAAGATGAAGTTTCATGCTTACAAGTTGCTTGATGAGGTTTATGATCAAGGATTAATCCTAAGCACCCTAGGTTTTTATTTCAAAACCTAAACAAAGAGTGTTACTAGATTGTGATGAGCTTGACAAGAAAATTTTTGATGATCTCCTCCTATATGCTTGTGGTTGGCCGGATTTGTGAAGAAGAAAAGAGGAAGAGAAACTTGACTTTTACACCTTGAAATTATTGATGTGTGTGTGTAATGGTTGAGTGTGAAAACATATGAGTGAAAGATCTTGAAATCTTTAGGTGAATCATGTATGTATTTAATAATACATATATACTTTATTTATTATTATTATGTATATAAATGTGTAAGTAAAGTTATGAAAATTACTTGAATGGAAGTAGTAACTTGTAGCATTGTTAAGTAATATTAGTAAGTTATATACACATTTGAATATTTAAGGTAGCGTTAGATAAAAATAAATTTTAACGAGTCAAAGTAAAATATATTGAGGTCATAAAGATTATAAAAATACATTTCTTACAAAATTTGAGTGAAATAATAATTATCGTGTAGTTTTTAAGAAAACCGTCGTAATAACATAAATTTAACAATTTATATATCAAATAAATTTAAAACACTTGGTAAACTCATTATATTATTTTTATAATCTTAATATGAGTATTAAAATATATTGGAATAATTTTTGGAAGTATTGAATCAATTGTTCAAAATAATTAATTACGCGATAGCGTTTATGATCCGTGCTGAACCGTCAAGCTTAATCACACAAGCCTGCCACTTGTGAATGGCCGACCGTAACAAGCTTAAAACTGCTCAGACACGAATGCAATGAAGATCAGGAGAGTATAGTGTTTCCCCGAGTCGTTATGTCCCAGCGAGTTGTGCAATGGATTATCAAACGTTTAGTGATCGAGGAATTTGAACGATAAAGGGATTTGTGATATGATTAAAACTACAGAAAAAGCCAACAAATAACAACGGCTTAAATGCAAATTAAAGGAAATTAAAAAGATAAAATCTATTAAATAAACGCTATCACTATAATTAAAATGATGTTTTTGTTTTTATGTTTTTATAAAACTGAAATAAAAATCTACGTGACTTACAAATTAAAAAGTGAAACTTACTCAATATTAACCCTAAAAATATGAAAATGATATTTTTACAATCCTAATGATAAAAGAAACTTTTTAGAAAAAGAAAATTATTTTTACAACTATTTAATTAATTATTATTAATTAAAAACTATTTTTAACTATTTAATAATTACCTAAAATACAAGAAATTAGGAAATAAAGTTAGAAAAATAAAATTATGAAATGGAAAAGTCTAAAATATCAAACTAGAATTTTCAAAACTATTTTTGTATTTTTCTGATTATTTTTCTATTTTCTAGGAATTTTAAACTATTTAAAACTAATTAAATTACTTAAAAATACAAATTTAACTAAGAAAAATCTAGAAAAATACTTTTTTGTATTTTTATATTTATCTAAACTTAAGAAAATTGAAAAATTATTTTTTTGAAGCTTTTCTTAATTATTTGTATTTAAAGCTAATTAAAAAGTGCTAAAAAGTGATTTAAATTAAGAAAAATAGCAAAAAAGCTTAGAAAAATCTGAAAATTTCAGGAAAAGTCTAAAACTATATTAGGAATATAAGAAAAATGAAAAAACAGGAGCTTATGTGCAAGATATTGAAACTGATGACCAAGTGCTTATTGAAATAAGCACTTTGATAAGCAAATGAAGTCCAAAGGCTACCAAACTGATATACAAGCTACAATACGCTAAAGGAACTAAAATGGTACAAGTTTCAACAAGCCACAACCTCTGATGATTTGATAGCACAGATTTGATGAAATGAAATTTAAGCTAAAAACAGATTTAAGGGAGCTACTTTAAGCAAGAAAATAAGCTTCTAGATAAGCTGGAAATGAAAAGCAAAAGAAAGGCCTAAGACTAGACCTGGTTAGCTATCTAATACCACAAGCTGAGACCTAGAGGAGCTATGATGAGCTTTGCACAAGCTCATCAAAATCTGCACAAGTCCTGTGCAGACTTGATGCCCTGCACAGGACACTTAGGCCCATTTGACAAGCTCTATTGAGCTTTTAGAAAAAATCACAAAAATCCACTAAAATACACATAAGAAAATAGACCAGTAATACTTTCTAAAACCACAAGTTTCATAGAAAATGACTCAGAAATGAGTGAATGAAAAATCACTCTCAGTTGGCCAAAACTGAGATTTTGCTATTTTGACTTTTAAGGCAAAACTGGAAAGTTGACTATCATGAACTTTGATCTTGATTTTTGGATTGAAAATGATCTATCTTGATGAAATGAAGCTACTGTAACCTAACTTTATGGATTTTGAACATGAAACAAGAACTTGATCTCTAAAATTCCTAACAGTGAAGGGTTAAAGACAGATTAAATGGGTTTTTGACTTTGAGAGATGGCAAGCACAAGATAATGACTCAAGTAAGCTCAAATGAACAACACAAGCATGATCCAACAGGTTTTAACCAATGTACAAATCTTTAGCTCAGTTTACATGTACAATCCAAACACACCTTTAAAACCTGTTAAGCAAGTAAAAATGATCTAACTACTGAACCAGCTTGTACTAGTGATCAAACTGAGCTTACAATACCTAAATACAGCTAATGAAATAAGATTAAATTATTGGTGACCACAGAAACAAGATAAAGCATAAAATACAAAATGACTTGAAATTTGAAAATGAAACAGGCACTCACAGGTTTCCAGCTATTTGCAGGCCAAGACCAAACCCAAACCTACTCTATGCTAGTCTAATCCAACCCAAATAAAAGGTCTGCAACACCAATATCCATTTCCTTCTTCACTTTTTACCCATTTTGACTTTCATTGACCATTAACCAAATTTACTTGAAACTGATATTTAAGCTTGCAAAAAGCTTTGAATGGCTTAAATAAACTTAATGAAGCTTAAAATAAGCCTTTAACAATCTTGGACAATAGAATTTGAAACTGAAAAGTTCAACAGTGGACATAAAATTTTGAGACAAATATGGAAACTTAGATAGATAATCACAAACACATTACACTGATAATTTAACTAAAATGTGATACAAAGAAACTGAAAATACAATATTTGGAATCAAACTAAGACATTTTATTAAAAAACGACACTAAAGAAAAATATAGAACTAACTACCCTTTCAAAGTTGCTTCTTTCTTCTCTTTTATAGCTCCAAGTTTCCTCTCTCATCTCTCTAAGTGATTCCCACCTCTTTTTGTGGCCATTGGATCACTCAAAGCCATCTTGGCCTTTTATCTCAATTTGGCGGGAAATAGAATTTTAACCTGTTTAGGAGATTGAGTGTGGGAGAGGTGAAGAAATGAATGTATCTTGTAATCTTCTGTTTGGAGGGGACAAGGGAAGGGATAAGGTGAGGAGGGGGGTTGAGTGTTCAGTGTTGTAGCAGGAATCAAGTGGGTGAAGAAGACAGGGAAGGTTTTTTGGCGCGTGGGTGTTTTGACCAAGGTTTGACCAGTGTTTAATAATCAAGGGGGGTCAAAATGGCTATTTGACAGGGGGTCCAGAATTGGTAAGGGTCAAAAATGGCTAAAGGGTTTTAATTAAACAAGGGTCTCTTTTGTAACTTCTGAAAATACAAGGACCATATCTGTCAATTCTGAAAAGTTGATCCAAGGGCTGAAAGTGACAATCTCAAAAAGTATAAGGACCAATCTTGCCATTTCCCAATTTTCCGGGGGCCAATTTTGCCAATTTTCAAACTTGGAGGACCATTTTTGTAATTTTCTCAAACTTTTGATATTTTTCACCAAAGGACTAAATTTGACAAGTTATGATTTAAAAAGGACCTTTGGTGACTTTTCTTTTGAAATTTTGACTCAGGGACTATTTTTGACAAATTTTGAAAGTTGAGAGACTGAAACTGCCAATTATGCAAACTTTGCTCATTTTTCATCTGATTTTGAACATTTTGCATCTGAAACATATAAAATGTAATTTTGGAATATTTTCAGTATTTTGATGCATTTCTGAGCATTTTTAAACGTTTTGCAGTTCAGATTTGACCAAAAATGATGAGTATTTACACACTCATCAATCCCCCACACTAAACTATTGCTAGTCCCTAGCAATATTTTGAGAAAAACTTAATGGATTTGAATCTCTTTACCAAAAGCCATTACTTCTGGAGTAGCCAAATGTTTCAGTTCAAGTAAGAACCATGGTACACCGATAACCATGTGATTTTGAGCAAACCACCAGCTTTCAACGGATTTGATTTTGTCTTTACCAGAAGCCGTTTGCTTCTGGACTAGCCAACTCTTAGATAAATTATCAGAATTATCTTTGGTGAGCTGATTACCAATTATGGTTTTTCCACTGCCTTTACCACAAGCCATAACCTTGCGGGCTAGCCAACTCTTCACTTTTTAGGATATGGTGAGCTGAATACCATACAATTTTGGGCAAATTGCAAGCCGTCAACGGATTTGATATATCTTTACCAAGAGCCGTTTGCTCCTGGATTAGCCAATCCTTTAGTTTATTAGACAAGGCGGACTGATAACCAAATGAGAAAGTGTAAAACACTTACTCCAAAAAAAAATTTTGGCCAAAAACGGGGGAATTGATATAATTATATGATAAAATTCATGAGAATTCCCCCCCACACTTAGAAATGAATATTGCCCTCAATATTCAAAGTACCGGCGGTTATGCCGAGACAAAGAGCGTAAAAGGGAAATACTACGGCCATTATTTAGAAAGATGATTTTTTTTTTTTTTTTTTTTTTTTTTTAAGAAACTTATATATATAACATGTGGGGCATCACCCCCACACTAGGGTGGAACACATGGGTGAAAACCCATGTTAAGCTACTATTTTTGATTACCGAGTCGCTAGCTTGACTCGACCCCGAATTCATTGGTTCATGGGGAAGTAAAGTGGAAGAAACAATCTCCATCGGACTTTCATTCAAGATGTTTGGACAAACATTTGAAACACGTGAAAGTTCCACACCGATGAGATATACATAGAACCGGCTCACAAATGGTACATGAAAATGCCGGGATCAAAGATAATGTCTTCATTCCCGAAGGAGTGAAGAACAGGAGAAGCCACGGGATAGGTGAAGAAGAGATAGAAAATCATGATAAACATCATGACTAACTCATCTTCATCTATAGGAGGATCCATAATTTCAGGATTATGAATCTCATCATTAAAGCTTATGTGATCAAGACAAATCTCGGGAGTGTCTAGATCAAAGTAGAATTTATCATACTCCCGCGGAGATATGATATGAGTGAGTTCATCAGAGAACTCCATGAAGGTGAATGAATCATATTCAGAATTGATATGAGTGGGTTCACTGGTGAACTCCTCAAAAGTAAATGATTCATGATCGAGGAGAGAATTATGAGAATGAGAAGTGGTACTGCCACTAATCTTCTCTCCCATATTATTAACACAGAAGGCTTTCATTTCCGGATTAGAATTATCGGAAAGAATGTCACTATCCTTAATGGGGATAGGAGATGAAATATGTTTCTCTTTGAAAGCCTCGATTTTAGAAATGAGAAGACTGACATTCAATAATGTTGCTCGAAGAGCTTCATCTTTGATTTCAGTGTCAGTAACTTCATTATTCTCTTCTTCTAAGCTAACAAGCTCAGAAGGTGAATCTTCCACATAAATGATGTCTCCACAAGATAACGAATCATCATCATCAGAATCGGAGGACATCTCAACATGATCATTTTGGAAGACAAGAGGAGGAGGGATATCACACACATAATCAAGAATTCCCTGTGACTCTCTTGGGATTGGGACAAGGTCCTCAACACTAGACTTTATGAATTCGTCCGATTCCTTTTCAGGAACAGTGTCAAGATGCTCGTCCCCCATGATAAGAGAGTGAGTGGGAGCCTCGGGTGTGATAGCAGTTGTTTGAGATGGAATCTCAACTGCTGGGATATCAACAGACTGAGGGAGTTGAGAAATATTATCTCTAAAAGGATAAAAACTCTCCTCATCATCATCATAAAGAGCTGCCTTAAGAAATTGGGAACGTCTTAGAGCTGCTTGCTCTAGGATTAATGATTCTTCCCTAGATTTGCGAGCTTCTCGTTCTTCTCGCTCTTCGGCCAGCAATTCTCCTATGGTCTTTTCACCACTCACTTGATTCTTAAAGTTACTAATCATATCATCAAGTGTTTTCAGTGTGGTTTCAAAATCTTGGGAGATTTCTTGAGATAACGGCTCAGGTGGAGTTTGAACCATATGGTGCTGTGGAGGTTGGAAATTATCAAACATGTAAGAGTCATGATTGTTACAAGGAACTGGGTTCCCTATTTGACAATCAGAGCTGAAATGGGGACCTCCACAGTACTCACAACAGTAAAACTGTTGAGTCTGGATATGTGAATCATTTGGATTTTGGTTATAACCAAAGTTCTGAGCATCATTGGAAAACTGTTCATAGACAAACGCGTTTCCCGATTGACACTCAAATCCTTGATGAGGACCTCCACAAAATTCACAGCAGTAATGTTGATCATATGAAGATAAGTCGGGCTGTGGTAGGTAATTTGAAAATTTTGAGGAGTCGTTAAATGAGTTCTGATTAGGATCATTATCAAATGAATTCCTCGAACCACAAAACAAACAACTCCCGTTATGAATATCATTACCACATTGTACACACGTACACCAACGACAGGGTGAACCAAAGAGAGGCTCACCACAACCGACACAAGGAATAAACGATTGCATTTGATAGTTATGAAGAGGAATCAGTTAATCCAAAGAATCAACAAAACCAACATTGTGATCCGAATGACTATCAAGTCTCGAAGAACATTCAGAAAAATTAGGAGGTGGGACAAGTGGTGTGCTCTGAGAGCCAAAATTTGATCCGTGCTGAACCGTCAAGCTTAATCACACAAGCCTGCCACTTGTGAATGGCCGACCGTAACAAGCTTAAAACTGCTCAGACACGAATGCAATGAAGATCAGAAGAGTATAGTGTTTCCCCGGGTCGTTATGTCCCAGCGAGTTGTGCAATGGATTATCAAACGTTTAGTGATCGAGGAATTTGAACGATAAAGGGATTTGTGATATGATTAAAACTACAGAAAAAGCCAACAAATAACAACGGTTTAAATGCAAATTAAAGGAAATTAAAAAGATAAAATCTATTAAATAAACGCTATCACTATAATTAAATTGATGTTTTTGTTTTTATGTTTTTATAAAACTGAAATAAAAATCTACGTGACTTACAAATTAAAAAGTGAAACTTACTCAATATTAACCCTAAAAATATGAAAATGATATTTTTACAATCATAATGATAAAAGAAACTTTTTAGAAAAAGAAAATTATTTTTACAACTATTTAATTAATTATTATTAATTAAAAACTATTTTTAACTATTTAATAATTACCTAAAATACAAGAAATTAGGAAATAAAGCTAGAAAAATAAAATTATGAAATGGAAAAGTCTAAAATATCAAACTAGAATTTTCAAAACTATTTTTGTATTTTTCTGATTATTTTTCTATTTTCTAGGAATTTTAAACTATTTAAAACTAATTAAATTACTTAAAAATACAAATTTAACTAAGAAAAATCTAGAAAAATACTTTTTTGTCTTTTTATATTTATCTAAACTTAAGAAAATTGAAAAATTATTTTTTTGAAGCTTTTCTTAATTATTTGTATTTAAAGCTAATTAAAAAGTGCTAAAAAGTGATTTAAATTAAGAAAAATAGCAAACAAGCTTAGAAAAATCTGAAAATTTCAGGAAAAGTCTAAAAATATATTAGGAATATAAGAAAAATGAAAAAACAGGAGCTTATGTGCAAGATATTGAAACTGATGACCAAGTGCTTATTGAAATAAGCACTTTGATAAGCAAATGAAGTCCAAAGGCTACCAAACTGATATACAAGCTACAATATGCTAAAGGAACTAAAATAGTACAAGTTTCAACAAGCCACAACCTCTGGTGAGTTGATAGCACAGATTTGATGAAATGAAATTTAAGCTAAAAACAGATTTAAGGGAGCTACTTTAAGCAAGAAAATAAGCTTCTAGATAAGCTGGAAATGAAAAGCAAAAGAAAGGCCTAAGACTAGACCTGGTTGGCTATCTGATACCACAAGCTGAGACCTAGAGGAGCTATGATGAGCTTTGCACAAGCTCATCAAAATCTGCACAAGTCCTGTGCAGACTTGATGCCCTGCACAGGACACTTAGGCCCATTTGACAAGCTCTATTGAGCTTTTAGAAAAAATCACAAAAATCCACTAAAATACACATAAGAAAATAGACCAGTAATACTTTCTAAAACCACAAGTTTCATAGAAAATGACTCAGAAATGAGTGAATGAAAAATCACTCTCAGTTGGCCAAAACTAAGATTTTGCTATTTTGACTTTTAAGGCAAAACTGGAAAGTTGACTATCATGAACTTTGATCTTGATTTTTGGATTGAAAATGATCTATCTTGATGAAATGAAGCTACTGTAACCTAACTTTATGGATTTTGAACATGAAACAAGAACTTGATCTCTAAAATTCCTAACAGTGAAGGGTTAAAGACAGATTAAATGGGTTTTTGACTTTGAGAGATGGCAAGCACAAGATAATGACTCAAGTAAGCTCAAATGAACAACACAAGCATGATCCAACAGGTTTTAACCAATGTACAAACCTTTAGCTCAGTTTACATGTACAATCCAAACACAACTTTAAAACCTGTTAAGCAAGTAAAAATGATCTAACTACTGAACCAGCTTGTACCAGTGATCAAACTGAGCTTACAATACCTAAATACAGCTAATGAAATAAGATTAAATTATTGGTGACCACAGAAACAAGATAAAGCATAAAATACAAAATGACTTGAAATTTGAAAATGAAACAGGCACTCACAGGTTTCCAGCTATTTGCAGGCCAAGACCAAACCCAAACCTACTCTATGCTAGTCTAATCCAACCCAAATAAAAGGTCTGCAACACCAATATCCATTTCCTTCTTCACTTTTTACCCATTTTGACTTTCATTGACCATTAACCAAATTTACTTGAAACTGATATTTAAGCTTGCAAAAAGCTTTGAATGGCTTAAATAAACTTAATGAAGCTTAAAATAAGCCTTTAACAATCTTGGACAATAGAATTTGAAACTGAAAAGTTCAACAGTGGACATAAAATTTTGAGACAAATATGGAAACTTAGATAGATAATCACAAACACATTACACTGATAATTTAACTAAATGTGATACAAAGAAACTGAAAATACAATATTTGGAATCAAACTAAGACATTTTATTAAAATACGACACTAAAGAAAAATATAGAACTAACTACCCTTTCAAAGTTGCTTCTTTCTTCTCTTTTATAGCTCCAAGTTTCCTCTCTCATCTCTCTAAGTGATTCCCACCTCTTTTTGTGGCCATTGGATCACTCAAAGCCATCTTGGCCTTTTATCTCAATTTGGCGGGAAATGGAATTTTAACCTGTTTAGGAGATTGAGTGTGGGAGAGGTGAAGAAATGAATGTATCTTGTAATCTTCTGTTTGGAGGGGACAAGGGAAGGGATAAGGTGAGGAGGGGGGTTGAGTGTTCAGGGTTTTAGCAGGAATCAAGTGGGTGAAGAAGACAGGGAAGGTTTTTTGGCGCGTGGGTGTTTTGACCAAGGTTTGACCAGTGTTTAATAATCAAGGGGGGTCAAAATGGCTATTTGACAGGGGGTCCAGAATTGGTAAGGGTCAAAAATGGCTAAAGGGTTTTAATTAAACAATGGTCTCTTTTGTAACTTCTGAAAATACAAGGACCATATCTGCCAATTCTGAAAAGTTGATCCAAGGGCTGAAAGTGACAATCTCAAAAAGTATAAGGACCAATCTTGCCATTTCCCAATTTTCCAGGGGCCAATTTTGCCAATTTTCAAACTTGGAGGACCATTTTTGTAATTTTCTCAAACTTTTGATATTTTTCACCAAAGGACTAAATTTGACAAGTTATGATTTAAAAAGGACCTTTGGTGACTTTTCTTTTGAAATTTTGACTCAGGGACTATTTTTGACAAATTTTGAAAGTTGAGAGACAGAAACTGCCAATTATGCAAACTTTGCTCATTTTTCATCTGATTTTGAACATTTTGCATCTGAAACATATAAAATGTAATTTTGGAATATTTTCAGTATTTTGATGCATTTCTGAGCATTTTTAAACGTTTTGCAGTTCAGATTTGACCAAAAATGATGAGTATTTACACACTCATCAATCCCCCACACTAAACTATTGCTAGTCCCTAGCAATATTTTGAGAAAAACTTAATGGATTTGAATCTCTTTACCAAAAGCCATTACTTCTGGAGTAGCCAAATGTTTCAGTTCAAGTAAGAACCATGGTACACCGATAACCATGTGATTTTGAGCAAACCACCAGCTTTCAACGGATTTGATTTTGTCTTTACCAAAAGCCGTTTGCTTCTGGACTAGCCAACTCTTAGATAAATTATCAGAATTATCTTTGGTGAGCTGATTACCAATTATGGTTTTTCCACTGCCTTTACCACAAGCCATAACCTTGCGGGCTAGCCAATTCTTCACTTTTTAGGATATGGTGAGCTGAATACCATACAATTTTGGGCAAATTGCAAGCCGTCAACGGATTTGATATATCTTTACCAAGAGCTGTTTGCTCCTGGATTAGCCAATCCTTTAGTTTATTAGACAAGGCGGACTGATAACCAAATGAGAAAGTGTAAAACACTTACTCCAAAAAAAAATTTTGGCCAAAAACGGGGGAATTGATATAATTATATGATAAAATTCGTGAGAATTCCCCCCCACACTTAGAAATGAATATTGCCCTCAATATTCAAAGTACCGGCGGTTATGCCGAGACAAAGAGCGTAAAAGAGAAATACTACGGTCATTATTTAGAAAGATGATTTTTTTTTTTTTTTTAAGAAACTTATATATATAACATGTGGGGCATCACCCCCACACTAGGGTGGAACACATGGGTGAAAACCCATGTTAAGCTACTGTTTTTGATTACCGAGTCGCTAGCTTGACTCGACCCCGAATTCATTGGTTCATGGGGAAGTAAAGTGGAAGAAACAATCTCTATCGGACTTTCATTCAAGATGTTTGGACAAACATTTGAAACACGTGAAAGTTCCACACCGATGAGATATACATAGAACCGGCTCACAAATGGTACATGAAAATGCCGGGATCAAAGATAATGTCTTCATTCCCGAAGGAGTGAAGAACAGGAGAAGCCACGGGATAGGTGAAGAAGAGATAGAAAATCATGATAAACATCATGACTAACTCATCTTCATCTATAGGAGGATCCATAATTTCAGGATTATGAATCTCATCATTAAAGCTTATGTGATCAAGACAAATCTCGGGAGTATCTAGATCAAAGTAGAATTTATCATACTCCCGCGGAGATATGATATGAGTGAGTTCATCAGAGAACTCCATGAAGGTGAATGAATCATATTCAGAATTGATATGAGTGGGTTCACTGGTGAACTCCTCAAAAGTAAATGATTCATGATCGAGGAGAGAATTATGAGAATGAGAAGTGGTACTGCCACTAATCTTCTCTCCCATATTATTAACACAGAAGGCTTTCATTTCCGGATTAGAATTATCGGAAAGAATGTCACTATCCTTAATGGGGATAGGAGATGAAATAGGTTTCTCTTTGAAAGCCTCGATTTTAGAAATGAGAAGACTGACATTCAATAATGTTGCTCGAAGAGCTTCATCTTTGATTTCAGTGTCAGTAACTTCATTATTCTCTTCTTCTAAGCTAACAAGCTCAGAAGGTGAATCTTCCACATAAATGATGTCTCCACAAGATAACGAATCATCATCATCAGAATCGGAGGACATCTCAACATGATCATTTTGGAAGACAAGAGGAGGAGGGATATCACACACATAATCAAGAATTCCCTGTGACTCTCTTGGGATTGGGACAAGGTCCTCAACACTAGACTTTATGAATTCGTCCGATTCCTTTTCAGGAACAGTGTCAAGATGCTCGTCCCCCATGATAAGAGAGTGAGTGGGAGCCTCGGGTGTGATAGCAGTTGTTTGAGATGGAATCTCAACTGCTGGGATATCAACAGACTGAGGGAGTTGAGAAATATTATCTCTAAAAGGATAAAAACTCTCCTCATCATCATCATAAAGAGCTGCCTTAAGAAATTGGGAACGTCTTAGAGCTGCTTGCTCTAGGATTAATGATTCTTCCCTAGATTTGCGAGCTTCTCGTTCTTCTCGCTCTTCGGCCAGCAATTCTCCTATGGTCTTTTCACCACTCACTTGATTCTTAAAGTTACTAATCATATCATCAAGTGTTTTCAGTGTGGTTTCAAAATCTTGGGAGATTTCTTGAGATAACGGCTCAGGTGGAGTTTGAACCATATGGTGCTGTGGAGGTTGGAAATTATCAAACATGTAAGAGTCATGATTGTTACAAGGAACTGGGTTCCCTATTTGACAATCAGAGCTGAAATGGGGACCTCCACAATACTCACAACAGTAAAACTGTTGAGTCTGGATATGTGAATCATTTGGATTTTGGTTATAACCAAAGTTCTGAGCATCATTGGAAAACTGTTCATAGACAAACGCGTTTCCCGATTGACACTCAAATCCTTGATGAGGACCTCCACAAAATTCACAGCAGTAATGTTGATCATATGAAGATAAGTCGGGCTGTGGTGGGTAATTGGAAAAATTTGAGGAGTCGTTAAATGAGTTCTGATTAGGATCATAATCAAATGAATTACTCGAACCACAAAACAAACAACTCCCGTTATGAATATCATTACCACATTGTACACACGTACACCAACGACAGGGTGAACCAAAGAGAGGCTCACCACAACCGACACAAGGAATAAACGATTGCATTTGATAGTTATGAAGAGGAATCAGTTAATCCAAAGAATCAACAAAACCAACATTGTGATCCGAATGACTATCAAGTCTCGAAGAACATTCAGAAAAATCAGGAGTTGGGACAAGTGGTGTGCTCTGAGAGCCAAAATTTGATCCGTGCTGAACCGTCAAGCTTAATCACACAAGCCTGCCACTTGTGAATGGCCGACCGTAACAAGCTTAAAACTGCTCAGACACGAATGCAATGAAGATCAGGAGAGTATAGTGTTTCCCCGGGTCGTTATGTCCCAGCGAGTTGTGCAATGGATTATCAAACGTTTAGTGATCGAGGAATTTGAAAGATAAAGGGATTTGTGATATGATTAAAACTACAGAAAAAGCCAACAAATAACAACGGTTTAAATGCAAATTAAAGGAAATTAAAAAGATAAAATCTATTAAATAAACGCTATCACTATAATTAAAATGATGTTTTTGTTTTTATGTTTTTATAAAACTGAAATAAAAATCTACGTGACTTACAAATTAAAAAGTGAAACTTACTCAATATTAACCCTAAAAATATGAAAATGATATTTTTACAATCCTAATGATAAAAGAAACTTTTTAGAAAAAGAAAATTATTTTTACAACTATTTAATTAATTATTATTAATTAAAAACTATTTTTAACTATTTAATAATTACCTAAAATACAAGAAATTAGGAAATAAAGCTATAAAAATAAAATTATGAAATGGAAAAGTCTAAAATATCAAACTAGAATTTTCAAAACTATTTTTGTATTTTTCTGATTATTTTTCTATTTTCTAGGAATTTTAAACTATTTAAAACTAATTAAATTACTTTAAAATACAAATTTAACTAAGAAAAATCTAGAAAAATACTTTTTTGTCTTTTTATATTTATCTAAACTTAATGAAATTGAAAAATTATTTTTTTGAAGCTTTTCTTAATTATTTGTATTTAAAGCTAATTAAAAAGTGCTAAAAAGTGATTTAAATTAAGAAAAATAGCAAACAAGCTTAGAAAAATCTGAAAATTTCAGGAAAAGTCTAAAACTATATTAGGAATATAAGAAAAATGAAAAAACAGGAGCTTATGTGCAAGATATTGAAACTGATGACCAAGTGCTTATTGAAATAAGCACTTTGATAAGCAAATGAAGTCCAAAGGCTACCAAACTGATATACAAGCTACAATATGCTAAAGGAACTAAAATGGTACAAGTTTCAACGAGCCACAACCTCTGATGAGTTGATAGAACAGATTTGATGAAATGAAATTTAAGCTAAAAACAGATTTAAGGGGGCTACTTTAAGCAAGAAAATAAGCTTCTAGATAAGCTGGAAATGAAAAGCAAAAGAAAGGCCTAAGACTAGACCTGGTTGGCTATCTAATACCACAAGCTGAGACCTAGAGGAGCTATGATGAGCTTTGCACAAGCTCATCAAAATCTGCACAAGTCCTGTGCAGACTTGATTCCCTAGACAGGACACTTAGGCCCATTTGACAAGCTCTATTGAGCTTTTAGAAAAAATCACAAAAATCCACTAAAATACACATAAGAAAATAGACCAGTAATACTTTCTAAAACCACAAGTTTCATAGAAAATGACTCAGAAATGAGTGAATGAAAAATCACTCTCAGTTGGCCAAAACTGAGATTTTGCTATTTTGACTTTTAAGGCAAAACTGGAAAGTTGACTATCATGAACTTTGATCTTGATTTTTGGATTGAAAATGATCTATCTTGATGAAATGAAGCTACTGTAACCTAACTTTATGGATTTTGAACATGAAACAAGAACTTGATCTCTAAAATTCCTAACAGTGAAGGGTTAAAGACAGATTAAATGGGTTTTTGACTTTGAGAGATGGCAAGCACAAGATAATGACTCAAGTAAGCTCAAATAAACAACACAAGCATGATCCAACAGGTTTTAACCAATGTACAAACCTTTAGCTCAGTTTACATGTACAATCCAAACACAACTTTAAAACCTGTTAAGCAAGTAAAAATGATCTAACTACTGAACCAGCTTGTACCAGTGATCAAACTGAGCTTACAATACCTAAATACAGCTAATGAAATAAGATTAAATTATTGGTGACCACAGAAACAAGATAAAGCATAAAATACAAAATGACTTGAAATTTGAAAATGAAACAGGCACTCACAGGTTTCCAGCTATTTGCAGGCCAAGACCAAACCCAAACCTACTCTATGCTAGTCTAATCCAACCCAAATAAAAGGTCTGCAACACCAATATCCATTTCCTTCTTCACTTTTTACCCATTTTGACTTTCATTGACCATTAACCAAATTTACTTGAAACTGATATTTAAGCTTGCAAAAAGCTTTGAATGGCATAAATAAACTTAATGAAGCTTAAAATAAGCCTTTAACAATCTTGGACAATAGAATTTGAAACTGAAAAGTTCAACAGTGGACATAAAATTTTGAGACAAATATGGAAACTTAGATAGATAATCACAAACACATTACACTGATAATTTAACTAAAATGTGATACAAAGAAACTGAAAATACAATATTTGGAATCAAACTAAGACATTTTATTAAAAAACGACACTAAAGAAAAATATAGAACTAACTACCCTTTCAAAGTTGCTTCTTTCTTCTCTTTTATAGCTCCAAGTTTCCTCTCTCATCTCTCTAAGTGATTCCCACCTCTTTTTGTGGCCATTGGATCACTCAAAGCCAACTTGGCCTTTTATCTCAATTTGGCGGGAAATGGAATTTTAACCTGTTTAGGAGATTGAGTGTGGGAGAGGTGAAGAAATGAATGTATCTTGTAATCTTCTGTTTGGAGGGGACAAGGGAAGGGATAAGGTGAGGAGGGGGGTTGAGTGTTCAGGGTTTTAGAGGGAATCAAGTGGGTGAAGAAGACATGGAAGGTTTTTTGGCGCGTGGGTGTTTTGACCAAGGTTTGACCAGTGTTTAATAATCAAGGGGGGTCAAAATGGCTATTTGACAGGGGGTCCAGAATTGGTAAGGGTCAAAAATGGCTAAAGGGTTTTAATTAAAGAAGGGTCTCTTTTGTAACTTCTGAAAATACAAGGACCATATCTGCCAATTCTGAAAAGTTGATCCAAGGGCTGAAAGTGACAATCTCAAAAAGTATAAGGACCAATCTTGCCATTTCCCAATTTTCCAGGGGCCAATTTTGCCAATTTTCAAACTTGGAGGACCATTTTTGTAATTTTCTCAAACTTTTGATATTTTTCACCAAAGGACTAAATTTGACAAGTTATGATTTAAAAAGGACCTTTGGTGACTTTTCTTTTGAAATTTTGACTCAGGGACTATTTTTGACAAATTTTGAAAGTTGAGAGACTGAAACTGCCAATTATGCAAACTTTGCTCATTTTTCATCTGATTTTGAACATTTTGCATCTGAAACATATAAAATGTAATTTTGGAATATTTTCAGTATTTTGATGCATTTCTGAGCATTTTTAAACGTTTTGCAGTTCAGATTTGACCAAAAATGATGAGTATTTACACACTCATCAATCCCCCACACTAAACTATTGCTAGTCCCTAGCAATATTTTGAGAAAAACTTAATGGATTTGAATCTCTTTACCAAAAGTCATTACTTCTGGAGTAGCCAAATGTTTCAGTTCAAGTAAGAACCATGGTACACCGATAACCATGTGATTTTGAGCAAACCACCAGCTTTCAACGGATTTGATTTTGTCTTTACCAGAAGCCGTTTGCTTCTGGACTAGCCAACTCTTAGATAAATTATCAGAATTATCTTTGGTGAGCTGATTACCAATTATGGTTTTTCCACTGCCTTTACCACAAGCCATAACCTTGCGGGCTAGCCAACTCTTCACTTTTTAGGATATGGTGAGCTGAATACCATACAATTTTGGGCAAATTGCAAGCCGTCAACGGATTTGATATATCTTTACCAAGAGCCGTTTGCTCCTGGATTAGCCAATCCTTTAGTTTATTAGACAAGGCGGACTGATAACCAAATGAGAAAGTGTAAAACACTTACTCCAAAAAAAAATTTGGCCAAAAACGGGGGAATTGATATAATTATATGATAAAATTCGTGAGAATTCCCCCCCACACTTAGAAATGAATATTGCCCTCAATATTCAAAGTACCGGCGGTTATGCCGAGACAAAGAGCGTAAAAGGGAAATACTACGGCCATTATTTAGAATGATTTTTTTTTTTTTTTTTTTTTTTTTTTTTTTTAAGAAACTTATATATATAACATGTGGGGCATCACCCCCACACTAGGGTGGAACACATGGGTGAAAACCCATGTTAAGCTACTGTTTTTAATTACCGAGTCGCTAGCTTGACTCGACCCCGAATTCATTGGTTCATGGGGAAGTAAAGTGGAAGAAACAATCTCCATCGGACTTTCATTCAAGATGTTAGGACAAACATTTGAAACACGTGAAAGTTCCACACCGATGAGATATACATAGAACCGGCTCACAAATGGTACATGAAAATGCCGGGATCAAAGATAATGTCTTCATTCCCGAAGGAGTGAAGAACAGGAGAAGCCACGGGATATGTGAAGAAGAGATAGAAAATCATGATAAACATCATGACTAACTCATCTTCATCTATAGGAGGATCCATAATTTCAGGATTATGAATCTCATCATTAAAGCTTATGTGATCAAGACAAATCTCGGGAGTGTCTAGATCAAAGTAGAATTTATCATACTCCCGCGGAGATATGATATGAGTGAGTTCATCAGAGAACTCCATGAAGGTGAATGAATCATATTCAGAATTGATATGAGTGGGTTCACTGGTGAACTCCTCAAAAGTAAATGATTCATGATCGAGGAGAGAATTATGAGAATGAGAAGTGGTACTGCCACTAATCTTCTCTCCCATATTATTAACACAGAAGGCTTTCATTTCCGGATTAGAATTATCGGAAAGAATGTCACTATCCTTAATGGGGATAGGAGATGAAATAGGTTTCTCTTTGAAAGCCTCGATTTTAGAAATGAGAAGACTGACATTCAATAATGTTGCTCGAAGAGCTTCATCTTTGATTTCAGTGTCAGTAACTTCATTATTCTCTTCTTCTAAGCTAACAAGCTCAGAAGGTGAATCTTCCACATAAATGATGTCTCCACAAGATAACGAATCATCATCATCAGAATCGGAGGACATCTCAACATGATCATTTTGGAAGACAAGAGGAGGAGGGATATCACACACATAATCAAGAATTCCCTGTGACTCTCTTGGGATTGGGACAAGGTCCTCAACACTAGACTTTATGAATTCGTCCGATTCCTTTTCAGGAACAGTGTCAAGATGCTCGTCCCCCATGATAAGAGAGTGAGTGGGAGCCTCGGGTGTGATAGCAGTTGTTTGAGATGGAATCTCAACTGCTGGGATATCAACAGACTGAGGGAGTTGAGAAATATTATCTCTAAAAGGATAAAAACTCTCCTCATCATCATCATAAAGAGCTGCCTTAAGAAATTGGGAACGTCTTAGAGCTGCTTGCTCTAGGATTAATGATTCTTCCCTAGATTTGCGAGCTTCTCGTTCTTCTCGCTCTTCGGCCAGCAATTCTCCTATGGTCTTTTCACCACTCACTTGATTCTTAAAGTTACTAATCATATCATCAAGTGTTTTCAGTGTGGTTTCAAAATCTTGGGAGATTTCTTGAGATAACGGCTCAGGTGGAGTTTGAACCATATGGTGCTGTGGAGGTTGGAAATTATCAAACATGTAAGAGTCATGATTGTTACAAGGAACTGGGTTCCCTATTTGACAATCAGAGCTGAAATGGGGACCTCCACAGTACTCACAACAGTAAAACTGTTGAGTCTGGATATGTGAATCATTTGGATTTTGGTTATAACCAAAGTTCTGAGCATCATTGGAAAACTGTTCATAGACAAACGCGTTTCCCGATTGACACTCAAATCCTTGATGAGGACCTCCACAAAATTCACAGCAGTAATGTTGATCATATGAAGATAAGTCGGGCTGTGGTGGGTAATTGGAAAAATTTGAGGAGTCGTTAAATGAGTTCTGATTAGGATCATAATCAAATGAATTCCTCGAACCACAAAACAAACAACTCCCGTTATGAATATCATTACCACATTGTACACACGTACACCAACGACAGGGTGAACCAAAGAGAGGCTCACCACAACCGACACAAGGAATAAACGATTGCATTTGATAGTTATGAAGAGGAATCAGTTTATCCAAAGAATCAACAAAACCAACATTGTGATCCGAATGACTATCAAGTCTCGAAGAACATTCAGAAAAATCAGGAGGTGGGACAAGTGGTGTGCTCTGAGAGCCAAAATTTGATCCGTGCTGAACCGTCAAGCTTAATCACACAAGCCTGCCACTTGTGAATGGCCGACCGTAACAAGCTTAAAACTGCTCAGACACGAATGCAATGAAGATCAGGAGAGTATAGTGTTTCCCCGGGTCGTTATGTCCCAGCGAGTTGTGCAATGGATTATCAAACGTTTAGTGATCGAGGAATTTGAACGATAAAGGGATTTATGATATGATTAAAACTACAGAAAAAGCCAACAAATAACAACGGTTTAAATGCAAATTAAAGGAAATTAAAAAGATAAAATCTATTAAATAAACGCTATCACTATAATTAAAATGATGTTTTTGTTTTTATGTTTTTATAAAACTGAAATAAAAATCTACGTGACTTACAAATTAAAAAGTGAAACTTACTCAATATTAACCCTAAAAATATGAAAATGATATTTTTACAATCCTAATGATAAAAGAAACTTTTTAGAAAAAGAAAATTATTTTTACAACTATTTAATTAATTATTATTAATTAAAAACTATTTTTAACTATTTAATAATTACCTAAAATACAAGAAATTAGGAAATAAAGCTATAAAAATAAAATTATGAAATGGAAAAGTCTAAAATATCAAACTAGAATTTTCAAAACTATTTTTGTATTTTTCTGATTATTTTTCTATTTTCTAGGAATTTTAAACTATTTAAAACTAATTAAATTACTTTAAAATACAAATTTAACTAAGAAAAATCTAGAAAAATACTTTTTTGTCTTTTTATATTTATCTAAACTTAATGAAATTGAAAAATTATTTTTTTGAAGCTTTTCTTAATTATTTGTATTTAAAGCTAATTAAAAAGTGCTAAAAAGTGATTTAAATTAAGAAAAATAGCAAACAAGCTTAGAAAAATCTGAAAATTTCAGGAAAAGTCTAAAACTATATTAGGAATATAAGAAAAATGAAAAAACAGGAGCTTATGTGCAAGATATTGAAACTGATGACCAAGTGCTTATTGAAATAAGCACTTTGATAAGCAAATGAAGTCCAAAGGCTACCAAACTGATATACAAGCTACAATATGCTAAAGGAACTAAAATGGTACAAGTTTCAACGAGCCACAACCTCTGATGAGTTGATAGAACAGATTTGATGAAATGAAATTTAAGCTAAAAACAGATTTAAGGGGGCTACTTTAAGCAAGAAAATAAGCTTCTAGATAAGCTGGAAATGAAAAGCAAAAGAAAGGCCTAAGACTAGACCTGGTTGGCTATCTAATACCACAAGCTGAGACCTAGAGGAGCTATGATGAGCTTTGCACAAGCTCATCAAAATCTGCACAAGTCCTGTGCAGACTTGATTCCCTAGACAGGACACTTAGGCCCATTTGACAAGCTCTATTGAGCTTTTAGAAAAAATCACAAAAATCCACTAAAATACACATAAGAAAATAGACCAGTAATACTTTCTAAAACCACAAGTTTCATAGAAAATGACTCAGAAATGAGTGAATGAAAAATCACTCTCAGTTGGCCAAAACTGAGATTTTGCTATTTTGACTTTTAAGGCAAAACTGGAAAGTTGACTATCATGAACTTTGATCTTGATTTTTGGATTGAAAATGATCTATCTTGATGAAATGAAGCTACTGTAACCTAACTTTATGGATTTTGAACATGAAACAAGAACTTGATCTCTAAAATTCCTAACAGTGAAGGGTTAAAGACAGATTAAATGGGTTTTTGACTTTGAGAGATGGCAAGCACAAGATAATGACTCAAGTAAGCTCAAATAAACAACACAAGCATGATCCAACAGGTTTTAACCAATGTACAAACCTTTAGCTCAGTTTACATGTACAATCCAAACACAACTTTAAAACCTGTTAAGCAAGTAAAAATGATCTAACTACTGAACCAGCTTGTACCAGTGATCAAACTGAGCTTACAATACCTAAATACAGCTAATGAAATAAGATTAAATTATTGGTGACCACAGAAACAAGATAAAGCATAAAATACAAAATGACTTGAAATTTGAAAATGAAACAGGCACTCACAGGTTTCCAGCTATTTGCAGGCCAAGACCAAACCCAAACCTACTCTATGCTAGTCTAATCCAACCCAAATAAAAGGTCTGCAACACCAATATCCATTTCCTTCTTCACTTTTTACCCATTTTGACTTTCATTGACCATTAACCAAATTTACTTGAAACTGATATTTAAGCTTGCAAAAAGCTTTGAATGGCTTAAATAAACTTAATGAAGCTTAAAATAAGCCTTTAACAATCTTGGACAATAGAATTTGAAACTGAAAAGTTCAACAGTGGACATAAAATTTTGAGACAAATATGGAAACTTAGATAGATAATCACAAACACATTACACTGATAATTTAACTAAAATGTGATACAAAGAAACTGAAAATACAATATTTGGAATCAAACTAAGACATTTTATTAAAAAACGACACTAAAGAAAAATATAGAACTAACTACCCTTTCAAAGTTGCTTCTTTCTTCTCTTTTATAGCTCCAAGTTTCCTCTCTCATCTCTCTAAGTGATTCCCACCTCTTTTTGTGGCCATTGGATCACTCAAAGCCATCTTGGCCTTTTATCTCAATTTGGCGGGAAATGGAATTTTAACCTGTTTAGGAGATTGAGTGTGGGAGAGGTGAAGAAATGAATGTATCTTGTAATCTTCTGTTTGGAGGGGACAAGGGAAGGGATAAGGTGAGGAGGGGGTTGAGTGTTCAGTGTTGTAGCAGGAATCAAGTGGGTGAAGAAGACAGGGAAGGTTTTTTGGCGCGTGGGTGTTTTGACCAAGGTTTGACCAGTGTTTAATAATCAAGGGGGGTCAAAATGGCTATTTGACAGGGGGTCCAGAATTGGTAAGGGTCAAAAATGGCTAAAGGGTTTTAATTAAACAAGGGTCTCTTTTGTAACTTCTGAAAATACAAGGACCATATCTGCCAATTCTGAAAAGTTGATCCAAGGGCTGAAAGTGACAATCTCAAAAAGTATAAGGACCAATCTTGCCATTTCCTAATTTTCCAGGGGCCAATTTTGCCAATTTTCAAACTTGGAGGACCATTTTTGTAATTTTCTCAAACTTTTGATATTTTTCACCAAAGGACTAAATTTGACAAGTTATGATTTAAAAAGGACCTTTGGTGACTTTTCTTTTGAAATTTTGACTCAGGGACTATTTTTGACAAATTTTGAAAGTTGAGGGACTGAAACTGCCAATTATGCAAACTTTGCTCATTTTTCATCTGATTTTGAACATTTTGCATCTGAAACATATAAAATGTAATTTTGGAATATTTTCAGTATTTTGATGCATTTCTGAGCATTTTTAAACGTTTTGCAGTTCAGATTTGACCAAAAATGATGAGTATTTACACACTCATCAGTTTATTTAATAGGAAAATAAACGTTTAATGAAAAATGCAAAACCATGCACGACCCGTTATGAAATGATGAATATGGAGTATGAGGAATGACCGGAAATTGAGAATTGTGACATTCTTCCCATGTCAGAGGAATCACGTCCTCGTGATTCAATCGATGATACATAAGGTTCTACCATAAGGTTTCGCGAAATCAAGTGTATGGTCAAAGTGTTTATGTCAAAACTTACGCGTCTAGGTTTCTTATCTAATGAGACTCACTGAATCTGAATAATACGGTGGATCACTTAATGGTCTAGGAAAAACGTACCAGTTACGCATTGCGGGCTGCCTCGGTCCCTATATAGAATGCTCGACCTCGGGGTGGACTGATATTGAGTACAGGGTTTGGGTTATTTCCTTCAATTGCCACAGCTAGAGGAGCTTGTATCGGTGGCTTATTCAACTGAGGACAATTGTTCCGGTAGTGATTCGGGCTGTTGCACTCGTAGCAAGTCCTTTGGTTATTCCTCATGTTGCCCGTGTTAACCGTTGTTATTGGTCTTGCACGCTCTCTACACTGGCTTGAAAAATGACTCGACTGATTGCATATGGTACATAAGCGGCAGGGCTTGGACTTCGGGTGATGATAAGCACATTTAGCACATTTGGGATGTCTTCCCGCATACTCTCTTTGCTCAGTACCAGTTGCCACAAAAACTCTTGCCCTTTTGTTGTCTGCTACCACGTCTATCTGCTTATTCGACCCACTTGCTTCCTTCCTCTTATCACTGCTCTTCAAAGTACCATTTCTAACCATCTCGTCTATCAGGGTTCCTGCCCTCAGTATCGCACTTTGTATTGTAGACGGTTCAGTTGTTTTCACAGTTCCACGGATTTCGGGGACAAGACCATATATGTACCTCGAGATTCTCTTGGACTCAGGGGTAACTAGATGAGGAACTAGTCTGGCTAACTCATGAAATCGGTCAGTGTAGGCTGCGTGACCAGCCCCTATCATAGAGTGGTGATAAAATTCATCTTCCAATTTCTGCATTTCATTGTCCGGGCAGTACTCCTCTTTCAATAACGCCTTAAATTTGTCCCATGTCATACCTATAGCTGCCTCTCTGCCTCTAGCCTGTAGCTGTGTGTTCCACCATGTCAATGCCTTTCCTGATAACAAGCAAGCAGCATACTTCACCCTCTGATGTGTGGCACAATTGCTGATGTCGATCACTGACTCTGTCTTCTCTACCCATCGAGTATACGCCAAAGCACCTCCTATACCATCAAACTCCACAGGTTTGCATGCCGAAAATTCCTTATATGTGCATCCAATTCTGTTGTTGTTGTTGTTGTTGGTGTTGTTGTTGTTGTTACTGCCAGCTACATTGTTGGTGTCGCCAGTACCGTTCCCGTTCCCGTGGTTTCCCGAGTTATTCATATGATTTCCAACTTGTGTGACAATAGTGGGAAGCAAGATTTGAAGTTGTTGAGCGATGATGGCGGCAAAATCAGGGTTTCCGCCAGCGTTGTTGTCATTGTTACCCATGTCGCTACCGCCTTCTCTACCTCCACGCCCACCTGTCCTTCCACCCCTTGGCACTGCACCACCTCGACCAGTGCTGCGTGTTACCCTCTTTGGTGCCATGATCTCTGCAAGGGAAAGAACCGTTGAATTCCCAGTGTCTATACTTTAACGTTCTCAAACATAATACCACGTGATGAGTGTGTAAATACTCATCATTTTTAGTCAAATCTGAACTGCAAAACGTCTAAAAATGCTCAGAAATGCATCAAAATACTGAAAATATTCCAAAATTACATTTTATATGTTTCAGATGCAAAATGTTTAAAATCAAATGAAAAATGAGCAAAGTTTGCATAAATGGCAGTTTCAGTCCCCCAAGTTTCTAAAATTGTCAAAAATAGTCCCTGAGTCAAAATTTCAAAAGAAAAGTCACCAAAGGTCCTTTTAAAATCATAAGTTGTCAAATTTAGTCCTTTGGTGAAAAATATCAAAAGTTTGAGAAAATTACAAGTTTAGTCCTTCAACTTTGAAAATTGGCAGAAATGGCCCCTGGAAAATTGCAAAATGGCAAAATTGGTCCTTATACTTTTTGAGATTGTCACTTTCAACCCTTGGAGCAACTTTTCAGAATTGGCAGTTAAGGTCCCTTGATTCTCAGATTTTACAACATTGGTCCCTATTATTAAACCTTAAACTAATTTGGACCCTTGCCTATTTTGACCCCCTGTCACTAAACCCTTTTGACCCCCCTATTATTAACACTGCCTGGTCAAACCACAGGTCAAACCAACACCCCTTTTGGCGCCAACACCTTCTCCTCCCCCACTTTCTCTGCAACTCCTGCAACACACAACCTCTTCCCATCCCTTATCTCTTCCATGTCCCCCCTCCTCCACCTCACTCCAAATAACATTTAATGCATCACCCTCTCCTCACTCAACCTCACTCTCCTGCTTAAAACTCATTTCCCGCCAAAACTAAATAAATGGCCAAGATGGCTTTAAGTGATCCAATGGCCACAAAAATGGTGGGAACTGCTCATCCAAGAGAGAGAAGCTTGTGGAGCTATAAAAGAGAAGGAAGAGAGAAGATTGAGGGAGTAGTTAGTTTTAAGCATTTTTACTTAATGTCGTTTTTCTTTATAAATGTTTTAGTTTAAATAAGAATGTTGTAATTTCAGTGTTTCTGTATCAAATTTAAGTTTTAATCTCTTTGTAATGTGTTTGAACATCAATCAAAGTCTTTCATCTAAGTTCCAAATTTAATGTTTACTGATGAAAATTTCCTTCTCAAAGTATCATTCAAAAGCTTCAAACAATCTATTTTCATGTTCAAATAAGTTTGTTTAAGCTTGTAAAAGCCTTTCATAAGCTCTCATTTCAGTTTCAAGCATTTTTGGCTCAGGGTCAACAAAAGTCAAACTGAGCCTAATCTGGGTTTGGAAAGGGTTACTGGTGTTGCAAATTTGGATTTGGGTCAGAAATGGTTTAGTATAGTGGTCTTTTGGTTTGGTTTCACTCTGCAACTAGTTGTATACAAGTGAGTAAGAAATCTAATTCTCATTTCAAGTCTAATTGCAGTTTCATGCTCCTCTTGTATCTGTGATCATTTGTAGTTTTAACTTGCTTATTTAGTTGTATAATGGTCATGAAAGCCTAGTTTGGTCATTAGTTCAAGCTGGATTACTAGTTAGCTTCATTTCAGTTTGCAAAACATAAGTTAAAAGGGTGTTTGGCATTGCTGATTTATCTGTATTATAGGTTAGTATAGTGGTGGATAATTGTTGCTCTAGTTTTGTTTAACTCATATGCACTCATTTCTGTCAATAACTTGCACCTTATAACATCAAAAGTCAAATTTGCTTTTCATCTGTCTTTCATTCCTAACTGTTGGATTTTTAACAAATCTAATTCTTGTTTTGTGTTTAGAATACTTAGATTTAGATTGCTTTAGTCTTATTTCTTCCATTACCAGCTATATCAGTTCTTAAATCATGATCAAAACTCAGTTTAGTCAACTGTCCATGTTCTTATCAAAAGTCAAACTGTGCAAAGCTCAGTTTTGGCCACTCTAGCAGGATTTTTCATGCACTCAGTTCTAGGTCAATGCAAGTGAAAATTGTTGTTTTGAAAACCTCAGCTGGTCTTGTTTCTTATAAGCAATTTTTCAGATTTTTACCAAATTTTTAGAAGCTTCAAAAGAGCTTTTCAAAATGACCCCATATGCCCTGTGCAGGGCATCAAGCCTGCACAGGGAATATGCAGGTTTTGCAGACCTTGCATTTGGCTCATTAGAGCTCCTCAAGGTCTGTCCTTGGGTTTATTGATAGCCACCCAGGTCTTGTACAAGTTCCAAGTTATTGTTTCTAGTTTCTAGCTTATTTGATTGCTTATTCTTGAGCTCAAAGTAGACTACCTGTTAACTGTTTTTTAGCTTATTCTCAAAACATCAATCTGTTGCAATTTGCTTATCAGAGGTTATAGCTTGTTTATTATTGTTGCTTTTGGTCATTGTTAGCTTATTGTAGCTTCCATTTCAGTTTTGTTCACTTTGGTGCTCATTAGCTTATTCCAAGAGCTTATTGATAAGCCATTTGCACTTCAGTTTCAAATCCCTCCACATAACCCCATGTTTTTCCATTTTTCATAGCTTCCTAATATTATTTTAGAGTTTCCCTGAAATTTTCAGATTTTTCCTAGCTTGTTTGCTATTTTTATTAATTTAAATTAGTTTTTAAGCATTTTTAAATAGCATTTAATACAAAAAATTAAGAAAAGGTTCAAAAAAATAATTTTTCATGTTTATTAAGTTAAGATAAATATAAAAAGAAAAAAAATATTTTTCTAGATTTTTCTTAGTTAAATTTGTATTTTTAAATAATTTAATTAGTTTTTAATAGTTTAAAATTCATAAAAAATAGAAAAATAATCAGAAAAATACAAAAATAGTTTTGAAAATTCTCTTTTGATATTTTAGACTTTTCTAAGTCTTAATTTTATTTTTCTAGCTTTATTTCCTAATTTCTTGTATTTTAGGTAAATATTAAATAGTTAAAAATAGTTTTTAATTAATAATAATTAGATAATTAGTGATAAAAATAATTTTCTTTTTCTATAAATTTTCTTTTATCATTAAGTTTGTAAAAATGTATTTTTCATATTTTTAGGATTTATATTGTGTAAGTTTCACTTTTTATTTTGTACGTTTACGTTATTTTTATTTAAACGTAAGTTTTTAAGTCTTAAGTTTTAAACGTTCATCAGTTTAAAAATAGTGATAGCGTTTATTTAATAGTTTTTATCTTTTAAATTTTCTTTAATTTGCATTTAAGCCGTTGTAATTTGTTGGCTTTTCTGTAGTTGTAATCATTCCAAAATCTCCCTTTCCGTTCAAATCTCCCGATCACTATTCGTTTGATAATCCATTGCATAGCTCGCTGGGACATAACGACCCGGGGAGACTCTATACTCCTCAGATCTTCATTGCATTCGTGCTTAGGCAGTTTTAAGCTGATTACGGTCTGCCATTCACAAGTGGCAGGCTTGTGTGATTTAGCTTGACTGTTTGGCACGCATCACCACGCCACAAATTGATTCCTAAGGTGTGCCCACACCGATCTACGTATGCGTGGTCGCATATGTCCACGTGGGTTGTGACGCATTTATAATTATGTTGGCCACCATAATTATAATTGCCTCATTTCACACGTGTACATACCACCAAGCATACATATATCGGCGATTGATGTTACTTAAATAGGTAACCAGTCTATCATCCGATTCTAAACGGTGGAGGAGGAAATTGGGTTAGGTATCTATGGAGAGTCGCACTTAGTGTATAGGAATTTCCTTTAGGTGCTAAAGTCACGATGAGGTTTAGTCGCCAACAGTTCCCAAAGTATCCTCAAGAGAACTCCCATCCTCGGGCAAAGTCATCAAATCTATACAGCTATATAGTAACACTTATTTAGCTCGATCTCATGTCTCATCAAACAAGAACTGTCACGAGATCAAGTTAGATAAGTGTTTATTACTGAGCTCCATATCTCTGATGACTCAACTAGATTTTGGGACTCCCCTATCGGTACAAGGAAACCATGCTATCTAATAAGGTAGGTCTAGACGAAATCTCTCAGAAAACATATGCGCACGAAAAGTGTGTAAGGCGATAGGAAAAGAAAGGATCGACGTGAAAGCGGTTATAGTCTAGGAACTAAAATGCAACCTAGTTCTCTATAACCAAGGCTCTGATACCAATCTGTCACACCCCCAAAATATCGCAGCGGAACGATAGTGTCATTGGGGTATGACGTCATAGCACAAAGTATGGATACAGAAAACGACCTCTATAATGAGACGTTTTGAAAAGTTTACCATTCGATTACTTATGTTAAAGTTTACACAACAAGAAATCACAAAGTTTGATAGTACATAAAGAGTTTACAAAACATGTCGAATGGTAATTGTTAAAAGCGCAAGACTCCAATGTATGCCATGTGACCCAAAAGCTCCATGAAATGCTATCACCTTAAGACCTGAGATAAACATGCTAAAAAGTGTCAACACAAAGGTTGGTGAGTTCATAAGTTTGTAATAAAATGATCTAAAATACTTTGAGAAATGTTCACACAACAAAGGCATTGTAAATCCACCCAGTTCCAAGTTCCGCCCATACAAAACTTGCAACCTGTGTGTTCACAACCCATTGCCTAAAGTAGAATGACAATCATGAATATACGCATTAAGGTAGTTAAAAGTATAAATATCACCACAAGGGTCTTCCAACAACTCGTGTTGGGATGTTCCTCCAACGACTCACGTTGGGCTGTATCCATAAAAATGGCCTTCCAACATATAAATATTGGGATGTTCCTCCAACGACTCACGTTGGGCTGTATCCAAATAAATGGCCTTCCAACATATAAATATTGGGATGTTTGTTTAAGTCTAGTCACTACACGCACCAAGTCTAAGGTATAAGTAATGTTGTTTCGCAATAGAGTTTGAATGTTTTGATAAATAAGCATGTATCTCGCCCCAAATAGTTTATAGGAATTTAAACAAGTAAAAGCGGGGTATGAACTCACCTGGTGTGATTGATATGCTAACAAAATGAAGTGCACGAAAATGAGGCTCGGAAACTATCCGCGACCTAAAATGAATGTTATGACTTGAGTTATGATATGTTGTCGTGAATGCATGATTTGAAAACGTATCACCCAATATGCTACTTGAAAACTAATAATATAAAAATATTGTTACTTGAATGTGTGACGGTTCCTTGTCAAAAATAATTACTTTTGAGCTAATGGTGAAAATGTAGTTAAAACTACGTAACGGTTTTAGTAATTGACAAATCGGTTTACATCGGACTTGACGTAATATATACATAGGAAAACTAACTCGTTTTTAAGGTCCGTTTTTCCCGAAACGTCCGTTTAGGCCCTCAAAACCTTGATTAAAAATCCTGACAGCATACTAATGCTGGGAATAGTGTTTTCAGCATGTTTTTGACTCAAAGTTCGGTTAACCATAATTCACTCGTTTTAAGTCCGTTTTTCAAGTTCTTTATATCCACTCGAAGGTAATCAAGAGTACTAATATATTTTTAAACTTCGGAGACTTCACAGAAATTTTAAGGCCACTGTTTGGTCAGTTAAAACTCGGAACTGCATGTACATTTTCCGGAAAATTGTAGTTTTTAAATCGTAACTTGAAAACCACGTATCTTTTTCGTTATAACTCCGTTTTAGTCCGTTCAAACGGCCACGTTCATGGATAAAAATCTATTTTCTAAAACTTTAATAAAACTTATAAAAATGACTAACTTTTCGGAAAAATTATAAATTTCGACAGCGCTTCCGCGCTTATTTTAAACTTTACCATTTTTATCTACTTGTTTAACCACAAACTTCACCACAAAATCCCTTGAACTACACTTCACCAATCCTACTAAAATAAAATGCTAGTCGAACCATATATGATAAAAAGACTATTTTTGAGGTTTATATGACTACTTATAACATGTAATTAAGCATAAACTACATCAAACCTCCACTAGTAAAAGATCAAAACTTACTTTGATAAATCATTTTTCAAACTTCTCATTTTTATAAACTTTTAACTAGCACATGATTGTTATAAATATTTATATAGTACATATGGGTGATAATCTTGGATGATAATGAATAAAATCACAACAAATCAAATATGACCATGAGGACTTCATGAAAATGTATGAAAAATATATATATGAAAAGGTAAAAGATGAAGTTTCATGCTTACAAGTTGCTTGATGAGGTTTATGATCAAGGATTAATCCTAAGCACCCTAGGTTTTTATTTCAAAACCTAAACAAAGAGTGTTACTAGATTGTGATGAGCTTGACAAGAAAATTTTTGATGATCTCCTCCTATATGCTTGTGGTTGGCCGGATTTGTGAAGAAGAAAAGAGGAAGAGAAACTTGACTTTTACACCTTGAAATTATTGATGTGTGTGTGTGTAATGGTTGAGTGTGAAAACATATGAGTGAAAGATCTTGAAATCTTTAGGTGAATCATGTATGTATTTAATAATACATATATACTTTATTTATTATTATTATGTATATAAATGTGTAAGTAAAGTTATGAAAATTACTTGAATGGAAGTAGTAACTTGTAGTATTGTTAAGTAATATTAGTAAGTTGTATACACATTTGAATATTTAAGGTAGCGTTAGATAAAAATAAATTTTAACGAGTCAAAGTAAAATATATTGAGGTCATAAAGATTATAAAAATACATTTCTTATAAAATTTGAGTGAAATAATAATTATCGTGTAGTTTTTAAGAAAACCGTCGTAATAACATAAATTTAACAATTTATATATCAAATAAATTTAAAACACTGGGTAAACTCATTATATTATTTTTATAATCTTAATATGAGTATTAAAATATATTGGAATAATTTTTGGAAGTATTGAATCAATTGTTCAAAATAATTAATTACGCGATAGCGTTTATTTAATAGGAAAATAAACGTTTAATGAAAAATGCAAAACCATGCACGACCCGTTATGAAATGATGAATATGGAGTATGAGGAATGACCGGAAATTGAGAATTGTGACAACGGACGTGGTTGAATAACAGAAAAATGGTCAAAGGACCAGTTTAGACTATGAAACTTGGAAAAAGACTCCGGGCGATGAAAATCCCAACTTTTGGTTCAACGTGATGCGCAGGTACACGATTAGGGATGAACGGTGTATTTTACTCTATTTTTTATTTATTTATTTGAGTATTTTGAGAGAGAGTAAATTATATGGACCCATATTGGGTTTGGATTTGCTAAAAAAACAAGTGACTTGTCAGGAATCACGTTTTGGTACTATGACTCACATTTTTTCAATCCTAATTTGTACAAAAGAATTGTTATAAAGATCGAAAGTATTTCTTGAAATCACCAAAAGGCCTTTAATCATCACCTAACGATAGCCTTATAGGTATGGTTAGTAAATTCTATGGGTATATTTAGTTTAACCCATATATTTTTCAGGTCAATAACATAGGGTTACCAGGCTTAAAAGTCAACAAGTAGGTTACAAATGTGGTAAGTATTCTTGAAAAAAGAAAACGTAAATTTATTTTTTCTACGGTGTAGGTCTTAAGCCTTGTCTACAACGTATATGCTATGAATCAAATTTAGTTGTTTTCTTAGCTTGCTACGTTATAGAAGATTAACTACTTTATGTCGTAGACGTGTCTACAACAAATTTACTTATTTTAGTTTAAGTCGGTTTTGATTGTTTTTTATTACTTTTTTTTGAAGTTTTGTTTTCTTATAATTATAGGGTCTGGGTTTACTGTTTAGGCATTTAATAATTAATTAATTTTTGACTTTTACATCTTTTGTCATTTGTTTAACCTTTATTAGGGTTTGTTATCAGGCTTTCGTTCTATGTTATACACGTAACAAATATTGAGGGGGTTTGATTTACAACATCAATTAAGTAATCGGATTTTCTATAGTTGTTAAGATCCCAATCCTGATCTTATGATTTTACGATTTCACGATTCTATAATGGAAAAATGATCTGGATCATACGTATGATCTTAACAAGCTTAAGCTCTTATAGGATCTCGATCTTGATCAAAGGATTTAAAAATCTACTCTTATCCAATCTTACTTTTCTCGATCGGCAAACTAAAAAACTACAAATTTATAGTTTAAGTTTTTATATAATTTAATAAACAACATGTGGTTCTTTTTAAATTTTTTATATTCATAATTAAAGACAACATTTCTATAGAAAATTCATATGATTTCGTGTTTATAATATATAATGCTTTGCAGATTTGAATAATCTTTTAAAGATCATTATAAAATGACATTATAGTAGTATCTTAGGATCCCGATCTAATCTTAGATTAAAATCTTATAAAAACAACAAAGATAATAGGTAAGATCCTGATCTAAAAAAATCTTAGAGATTTTCAATAACCTAATAGATGGGTTTGAGTTTTTTAGATGAGTATGGTTGACTAAAAGTCTATTTAACAAAATATGTATTTTTAAAAGTAATTAACAAGATATGTAGTATATTTATTTTTCATTGTATAATACCATCAAAACTTATTAAATATGAACATTCGAAGTAGCCGTCGTCCTCATCTTATTCATCCTCAACGTTGCCAACTTCTTCACGAGCGACAGTGATGATGTACAATATGACTCGGACACCACCATTGGAGAATCAAACTTTGTGTGTATGTTTTGGATTATTCTAACGTGAATATGATTTCGGCGTGATCACCTCGAGCAACGATGGCGTATACAAACAACCAGATTTCAACAAACCACTTACTAGCATAATAAACTACGAATTGTATGAACCGCTGTAACTCATTGAATTGGCTTTGAACATCGTTTACATACCCATCTGGTTGTTTGTATACGCCATCGTTCCTCGAGGTGATCATGCCGAAATCATATTCACGTTAATCATCCAAAACATATACATAAAATTCGATCAATCCTCCAGTGTGGTGTATGAGTCATATCGTATATCATCACCGTCACTCGCGAAGAAGTTGGCAACGTTGAGGATGAATAAGATGAGGACGATGGCTACTTCGAATGTTCATATTTCGTAAGTTTTGATGGTATTATACAATGAAAAAGCAATATAATCACATTGGTTTAAAAATGTGTGCATCATTGCGGAAATTGCGCGCATCATTGCATTGCATTTAAGAATTCGCATCATGGTGCCTAATGCGAGGGCATCCAAAAATGTGCTCGCATAATCGCATTAGATCGCAATTTGCCGCATTTATGTAATGCTAGCAACGGTCACAATTATTGCAATATGGATTTTAGGCCATTTTGGAAAAAAAAAACCAAAACCATTTAGAAGAAGATATAATATTTTAATGGACTTTCAAATATAAAAGTTGTTTAAAGACGTTCAAAACAAATACAATAACAACATCCATGATCATGCACCATTAACATGATTTGAAATCCCGCAACCAGTCATCTTATTCCAGTTTCATGTTTCATAAGAGTTCATATTTTTATTTGATCATACATAACCATATATGTTAAATAATTGAGCTGAAAATTATACGTGTGATATAAATTTGACTAAAATTTTCAGTTTTGGCTTTTGATGTTGATTTAATAATGAATATATTATGATTGTTAGCCACTGGTATAACTTATCAATTTACCTTTAATATATTATAACATCATGTCATCATGTGTATGTATAGAATGAACTTAACTGATTCATGTTCAACCGCATTGACAGCTAACAATAACAAGGATCTATGCAGAAATTATGGAATTCAAGATCCAAAAATTAAAAATAAAGTTACATGTTCATCATGGTTCAAAAGTAACTAAAGGATGAGGGTCTCGTTTAAAACAACATTTAGTTAGAGTTTATAGTGTTGTTTCTAAGTATTTCGTGTCATGACTTTGTAACTTATTTGTTTTACAAATTATTTACCTATTTTTTCAATCTTAGCGACTTATTTGTAAATTTATTGCATTTACTTGGTAATTTGTTTAATATACTACGTATAAATATATTTTTTAATACAAAACGCATCGCATCCAAAATGCTCTCGCATTTGCAATGCGCATCACGCATCCGCCTTTGGGACCTTTGACGCATCGGATCGCAAAACGCAATTTTAAACCATGATACTCACTACAAAAAAAATATATTTTTACCACACTTTTAAAAAGTGTGTATAATATTTTGAAGATTTTAACATTTATGAATGTGCAAAAATTGGTTACTAAGTGTGAACAAATTTTAAAAAACAAAAGAGTTTCCACACTTATATGTGTTTTAAAAAAAAGTTCACACTTTTAAGTGTAAAGAAATTTAGTATTTGTCCACACTTTTAAGTGTGTATTATATTTGTAACACCCAATTTTTTCACACTTTTCCTTTTATGTGGAGAATTTGAGTGTTACAAATATAGTACACACTTGTAAATGTAGACACCAGATTTCTTCACACTCAAAGGTGTGAACTTTTTTTTGAAACACATATAGATGTGAAAAGTTATTTTATTTTATTTTTTTTAATTTGTTCATACTTATTTATATAACTAATTTTACACTTAGGGCTTGTTTGTCAATTTTTTTTATTAAGTCATGTATAATTAAAAGATGACTTAATGCAGACAACCTCAGTTTTATTACTTATTATTTTCAGTTATCTTTCTCTATTAAGTCACAAACAAACAGTTTTCATATGACTTAATTAATTCAGTTTTTTTCATATTAAGTCAATTAAGTCGAAATCAAACACCCCCTTAGTGTGATAAAATAACATTTTTTTTTGTAGGGACTACATATATTATTAATTACTTTTAAAAACACATATATTGTTAAATAAATTTTTAAACAACCATACTTATCTAAAAAAACTCGGGTTTTTATGACATCCGCTCCATTTTGTTTGTATTCAATCGTCCAGTGTGGTTTCAACTTTCAAGGACGGTATTTTGTTTTTGTTGACTATTGTTATTGGGGTTAGCGTTTAGATGCTTTTTTCTTGAAGCAATAAAGACCAAAAGTTTTTTTTCACTTCAAGTTAAAAAATGCGCTTAAAAATATGTACTATCAAAACGAATACTTATTTTTGGGGACATAAATAACACCATTATCGCACAAGTTGGATAAACCAAGTAATGAGCTAATAGCGAGAAATTTTCAAATTGTTAGCTTACTTTTATTTTGATGTTATTAAGGAATAAATTTTCATTATCCATATAATTTGATTTAATAATAAACATTAACCTAAAATTTATTAGATAAACCTAAGTATATGTTTCTTTCTTGTATTTTTGTTTTTCATATTCACATTTTTTTTAGTTCACGTTTTTTGTTTACAATCACCTTTTTTCTTTATTCACGTTTTCTTTTGTTTGTTTGTCTCTTTTTAATCCACGTTATTTACGTTTTTTTAATTCGCGTTTTTTCCCTTCATTTTCATACGTTTTCGTTTGTTTTCATACGTTTTCTTTTGTTTCCATACGTTTTCATCTATTTTTCATCCGTTTTCATTCGTTTTCACCCGTTTTCACCCGTTTTCTTCCATTATTCATACATTTTTGTCCGTTTCATACGTGTTTTTACGTTTTCATACATATTCGTCCGTTTTCATACGTTTCGTCTGTTATTCAATATTTTCGGCCGTTTTTAAACGTTTTCATACGTTTCTGAATAGCACAAGTGATATTCTGTGATATTTGTGAATATCACAAAAGATACTGTGAATATCGCAAGTGATATTATGTGATATTCTAAATATCACAAGTAATATTCTGTGATATTCAGAATATCACTTGTGATATTATGAATACCACAAGTGATTTTCAACTACTGTTTTGTAACATGAAAATCACACGTAATATTCAAAATATCACACAGTGAAATCCAGAAAATCACAAGTGATATTTAGAATATCACAGAGTGATATTCAAAAGTGATATTCATAATATCACAAAATGATATTCAGAAAATCACAAAGTGATATTAACAAAATATTACTTGTGTTTTTCTGAATATCAGTTTGTGATATTCAGAATATCACAAAGTGAAAGTGATATTCAGAATATCACAAAGTGATATTCAGAATATCACAAAGTGATATTCAGATAATTACAAGTGATATTCTGAATATCACGTAAATCACTTGTAATAGTCAGAAACGTATGAAAACGAATGAAATCTTAAGAAAATGGACGAAAACGTATGAAAACAGACGAATTCGTATGAAAATGGGCGAAAACGTATGAAACAGCAAAAACACGTCTGAAAACAGATGAAAACACAAGAAAAATGGACGAAAATGAAAGAAATATGATGAAAACTGGCGAAAACGTATAAAAACGGGCGAAAACGTAAGAAAACGGACTAAAACGTATAATAACGGCTGAAAATAGATGAAAACGTTTCAAAATGACGAAAACGTATGAAATCGAAGAAAAAAACGCGAATTTTAAAAAAAATACGAACTTAATTTAACAAAACAACGTGAAAAAAAAAAAAAAAAAAAAAAAAAAAAAAAAAAAAAGACAAAAATACAAGAAAAAAAACATGGATTTAAATTTATCTACTAAATCTTAGGTTAATCGTTTTGATCAAACTAGACGGATGATGAAAATTTGTCTTTTGGTAATCATTAATTTATGGGTAAAAAAAATAAAGTGAAACTAATAGTAAAATGTAAAGTACAACTCGTATAGCTAAATAAAATTTGTGCATTTCGATATTTTCAGTCTTCCATTCTTCAATTCCTTCCTTACTTCCTTCATTTTCTCTAATTTCAGTCTTTCTACCCCCATTCTTCAGTTCAACCTTGTTATTGTTTTTACTTGATCAACCCAAAAATGGAATTCGATATGATTGATGACCCAATACTACCAATGTCAGAGTTAAGATTAGCCACCAACAACTTCTCTGAAGAGAATCTCATGAAACAAACTCCTTCTGTTGTACTTTACAAAGGTCAACTCGATCAATCAGGACAGTCAATCCCTATTGTTGCACGACGATATACAAACCCAGATGTTTCACACGACGAGGCGAGGGTCTCACTCGTTCTCATACATAAAAATATTGCAACTCTATTTAAGATTGCATCAGAGAACGATGATGATTTAGATGATTCAGATGGGGATACAGAAATGGAAGTACTGAGTAAGGGATACCTCATTTACAGGTATGAGGTGAATGAAAGTCTGGACAAACATCTAAGTGGCTCAACCCTCACTTGGATGCAAAGATTGCATATATGTGTTGATGTGGCGCGTGTGTTGGCTTATATTCATCATGAATTTCCTAATAAGAGCTTCATACATGGTAACATCAAGAGCTCCAAGATTTGGTTGAATCAAAATTGGGAACCCGCTTTACATGGTCTTAGACTTGACATGATGGTTAAAAAACATGGTGTTCACCATCCCAATAATTATGATGGCACGTTACAATATAGGGATCCAGCTTATGAAAACACCAAAGCTTTGACTCATAAATCAGACGTCTACTCCTTTGGGGTTGTTTTGTTTGAAGTCTTGCTTGGGAGGGTAGCGTCTCTTCCAATTTCAAACGAAAATAATTGGAGTTTTGCTCGATTTGCCCGTTCGTACTATGAACGGAAAACACTCACAGATATAATCGATCCTGTTCTACGACAACAAATGGATTCACAATCGTTGGAAAACTTCTCAGAAACAGCATATTATTGCTTGCATGAGTTGGGATCTCAACGTCCAGATACGATTCAGGTTGTCAAAAAACTTGAGAGAGCGTTATATTTTCAACAAAAACATGAACGCCCGGTAAGACCATCATTAATTTCTTGGATTTTCGCATCCTTCATTTGTGTCTTAACTAATGACTTGTAAGCAGTTTAACTTGATTGTGGTTATTGTGATTAAAGGAACATTCAACAACATCAGCGGTTGAAGCTCCACTATCCAACCAATTGAAGGTAATTTAATTCATTTCGATTTTTGTGCTAAATAATAGTTATCCTGCATAGAATAATGCTACTGGGAGCACACGGTACTATAACGCCCCATCCGGCGTTATGCCCACGTGGCACGGCGTTGGTGGACGTTATGATACCGACCTCTCTTTTTCTGAAACGGCGTTGTGGCCAGAGTGGCACCAGTAACGTAAGACGAAAAGCAAAAAAAAAAAGAAAAAAAAAAAAAAAAAACATTTTGCAAACTAGCTACAGCTGGAACTAAAACTAATTTTAAAACACCTTGGTATCCGCAATAATAATAAGATGACATGAGACTGAAATAGAAAAACATTTTTATATAACTAAAATTATTTTTAAAACGCCTTTGGTATCCGCAATAATAATACCCGTTGAAGCCTCCACAAAGGCATCATCACAAAATCATCAATGGTTACTTGAAAACACAATTTTGTGTTTGGCAAAAGTAACGAGTATCTAGATCTATAGCTTATTGAAGTTGTAGCGCTTTTTCAAACATATTTTGCAAAGTAGCTACAGTTGGAACTTATTGACGTAAATGACATAACAAGACATTCAAATAAGCAAATTGTTTGAAAAGTATCAACGTAATTAGACATTTTAAAACCTCATTACAATTTCAAAAGCTCATTCAAGTAGCTTCAAAAATAATGGCTTATGTATATCAAAAGCTCAAGCTTTCATAAGTTCTCAAAAGCTCTTCTTCGAACAGTTTGTGGCCATGTTTGACACAACTAGCTGTTAGCTAAATGTGGTGATGTAGATGGACTTTATTGGAGCTTAGCCTTGTAAGAGATGGAGTTGTAGCTTTTGTTTTTTTAATATGTTTGACACATTAGGTAGAGCTGTAGTTTATAAATGTATAATGAAAAAAATGCACAAATTTAAAAAAAAATCTGACTAATTACACACTTTACCAATCAAATATCATCTTTACTCATTAAAATCCATATTCAACGGTAAGATACAAAAGTAGACACTTATTTCGGAACATCCGAAAATATCAAATTGAACACTTATTTTGTGACAGAAAGAATTAAGGTTTAGCGACACCATCATTTCCGATTCTAATAAAGATGATCCGATATACTGTCGACGAAATTTTGCTTATATAATCACATATTATTTATGAATTTTGCATAACGCAAAGTTTAAAGAGGAAGACAATTGATACCTATCATTAGTATTACATTGTAAACTCGTATAAAGCTTGTTCTTATAAACCTCGTATAAGCATATGTGAGAATTTTAGATAGCAATTACTAAGTAATCTCGTATAAACTGTAGGTTAATAAGGTTTCGTATCCCATTAATTCATCACAATAATACGTATATAGGAAATCTAGAATGTGGGCTTTAGCCCAAATACAAAAAATAAAGTAACATAAACCTCGTATTTATAATATTTCGGGAAGTTAAATTTAATTTATGCTAAAGATCTCGTGTATTCACTTGATTATAATCTATATAAGATACTCATTAAAATTAACTTATATTAAACTTCTATGCATGCACATGACTCTACGAGTCGAAAACAACAATATAAGTAAAAGATTGTATGTTTTGTGCTTTATTGTTTAATTTTTATTTAAGTTAAATTTAAGATGTTACAAAGAACTTCTTTTAAAGTAACCAACCACTGGATTTATTTATAATTATAACAAGTAGGCCCTAAACTTTATAACAGTTTAATTATCGTAAACCTTTTCTCGCATATCTGAATCTGAAAGTTACCAATAAATAATATACGTCTCTTAAGACCCGTCGTACCGGGCATGTTTACATTCTTCTTTGAATCAGAAATAGGAAAAAGCTACCTTGCTAGATTCTGAGTTGATAAGATTATACTAACATATCTGATGTAAGATTTCAGATGCTTCATTTGAATTTGATAACGTAAACCACTCAAGGTGGTGTAGTGGCAAAATTGCTTATCACTATCACTCTAAAAATGTGTTGAGGTCTCAAGTTCAATCCTGCTAGGCCAAAAGGTCAGAAACTATATGGGTCTAGATGGGTTTATATGAAAAGTGAAACTTATGCGTTAATTTTCGTCTAAACGCCTCATGGGTCTAATTGGGTCATTTTTAAAGTTGTTAGAAGAAGTATGTTGGGTTTACCCGGTTTGTTAGACTAACTTCAACGTACAAGTTATTACTTTTTGTATATACCCATCTAGACCCAAACGGGTCTAGATTGCCAGCTCTACCAGAAACCATGGATGAAAAAAATAAAATAAAAAATAAATAAATAAAAAAATTGATAATGTAAAAATATTTAATCATGAACTGTTGATGGGCATGTTGCATTAAAATTAATTTTTTCACTTTCATCATTATGTATTACCAAAAAATCCTCATCCAAAGATACGTAATACAACTAATAAACTCAAAAACCATATTATCATTTTTAGCTCTCTCTAAAAATGAACCATTCTAGAAAGGTCTTAACAGTGACACATTCCGAGTTTAATTGCATTTTCATTCTTACTTGCATGTGTAGAATGTAACACTTTCCTTTCGTTTTAATGCATAATGTTTCAGGGTAAAAACTTGGACCGCTTGAGAATTTCACTAAGTGATATAAGATTGGCCACTGACAATTTTTCCGAAACATGTTGCATTGGGAATGGCGGATACGGTATAGTTTATAGAGCAGAACTCCACCATTTTGATGGAAGCCATTCGTCAACGAATGAAGGGATGGTTAGAGATAATTTCCCTACAAGCAAAAGCACGGTAGCTATTAAACGCATCTTGAACAGAGTAGACAAGCAAGGTGAACAAGGGTTCCTTGCAGAAATTGAAATGCTTAGTAAGTGTAAGCATCAAAATGTAGTCACTCTTTTAGGATTTTGTGATGAAGGTGATGAGATGATACTCGTTTATGAGCATATTTCTAGAGGAAGCCTTGATGATTATTTGGGAGATCATGATAAGCTAATTAATTTAACTTGGGCTCAACGCATGCAAATATGCCTTGATATTGCACATGGATTAAATTATCTCCACACTAGTACAATGGACAAACCAGTGTTAATACACCGGGATATAAAAAGTGCAAACGTATTGTTGGACGATAATTGGGTGGCAAAGATTGGCGACTTTGGGCTCTCCAAGTTAAACAATACAGATCAACAAAGTTGCACACTCATTACCAATAATATTGCCGGGACAGAAGTGTACTTGGATCCTGAGTATGCAAGTACAGGTAGGTTGAAAAAGGAATCGGATGTTTACTCTTTAGGAGTAGTTCTATTCGAAATCATGTGTGGCAGGTTGGCCTATGATAATATTTACTTTGTCAACAACGAGAAGGGGCTTGCATCTGTAACACGCCGCCGCTTCAACGATGGAACACTAAAAGATATGGTTGACCCTAGAATAATGGAAGCTGATGGAAACAATTTTATACTAAATGGAGGGCTAAATCAAGGCTCTTTGGATACGTTCACAAACATCGCATATCGATGTGTTGCAGAAACTCAAGTGATGCGTCCTACAATGCAAGAAGTCATCAACGAACTCCAGAAAGCAATGTACTTTCAAGTAAGTAACTGTTTTCGATACAAAAAACTATTTTTTTCTTTTTTATATTTTCCGATATGAATACATGTAGCAGAAATGAAAATTATTCTGGTAATGCTCGTCCGTTATTTGTTTGATGTAAATTTAGGGTTTATGTTAACGTTTATATGTAATACATATAGCAGAAATGAAATTTTTTTCTGGTAATAAATATTACACTGAATACTTCTGAAATATTTAATACATTAATACATTATTAATTATATTAATATCAACAAACATATAACAAATAGCAACATTGAATTGGATATTCCGAATTCATCTAAAAATACAGCAAATCAAACAGAGCAACAGATACAAACACTAGTCCTAGACAATCATACTCCTTCTAGGCACATAAAATTTACCCTTAATTCACCATACCATGGCCTCATGACTACATTTCCTTAACCTTATCAACCCTGTATAAGCATTTAGATGAAACAGTCCATCTCAATTGTCCATAAGGGAATCAAAGGAAAGGCATCATCATAAAGGCTATAGCACCCTGACATCACTAAAGGGTGGTTTATCAGTTTAGACTACGTTTCTTTTTTGATTATATGACTAAAACGGAAATGGCAGTTTACATCCTCACCATGACAGTAAAAGCCATACATCAAGAAGGCATCATCAAACTGACAAAACCAAGCCAATGTGATCCACCCCTTACCTCCTTTGGCAGTGCAATGCTAGGACCAATAAGTCTCATCTTTCATGACTCCCTATTCGTAGCAACTTGCACCACCCACCAGACCACTTACCCTACTCAATAGGAAACCTACTTTATGGAAGAAAACTATTCACCTCAACAAATTACATCATCAGTCAGTTCATCAGTTATAAACCAGGCCTACTGCATAATGACTAATGATTAACATGAAAGGCTGCAAGCACTCCCAAATTACAAGTCCATCTATTGAAGTGGTCCTTAGAATCTCATTCTGCTATACACAGTCATAGCATTGAGATTAAGGTAAAAAACCATTAAATGTGTATATTTTTCTTGAACCTAAACTCTGCATAGCCCATCACCATTATGAGCTTTTTATATTCCAATCTTGACAGCAGTAAACTACTTTTTGGCCATGAACAAACTGGATCAAAAGAACACTATCTGTTATAATGTTGCTCCAACCAAGCACACATCAATAACCAGACAATATCCTTAATCAATCAGAAAGAGTAGACCAAGATACTAGACATCTGCTTTCAATTTGTTTAAAAGAACACTATCTGTTTTCAATTTGTTTAAAATTGAAGGGAGACACTGTTTTCATAAAACTTTACATCTTTTGAAAAGGAGGAAGGTTTTGTTATCAAGACTAAAGAGTTTGTAACCTTTTTTAAAATTTGAGTATCCTATTAAAACACAATTTCCAGGCCTACTACTGGATTTATCAAAATTGTTCAGAATTGTTGCAAAACATAGACACGCAAACACTCTGATATGAGACTGATGGATCATATCCATACACATAGTAAAAGGGTGACTTTCCAACTAAGATAGAAGAAGGTGTCCTGTTAATGAGATAAGTAACAGTTAAAATGCATTCAGGCCATATATAGAGAGGCAATCCTCCCTTAAACATAAGATATCTATCAACATTTAGGATATTTTTATATTTCCTTTAAGCTATTCCATTTTGTTGAGGAGTGTATGCACAAAAAGTTTGATGTATAATATCATTTTTATCACAAAAAAGTTGCATATTTCTATTTACAAATTCTGTCCCATTATTACTCCTAAACACCTTAATTCTTCTATCAAACTGATTGTAAATAAGATTGATAAAGTTAACAATGATTTATTACACATCAGTTTAAGATTTGATTAGAAAAGTCCAGGCAACTCTTGAGAAGTCATCTACAATGGTAAGTAAGTATTTATAACCTTCTTTTCTACTAACCTTGTAAGGCTCCCTTAGATCCAAGTGGACAAGTTAACCAACAGTATGTGATTTGTGGTCACTTAAAGGGAAAGATTCCCTAGTTTTTTTTTGGCTTGGAGAGGTTGTAGGATTATTGTAGAAGAGCAGTTTCGTTTTCAAGGCATAAAGGACCTGATCAGCAGGATGACCCAACTCTTTGATGCCACAAGTTCCTAGACAGATAGGATATAGAGGTAGGACAATCAACATAAGTCTCACAATTATAAGCATTATCCACATTGAAAAGATATAAATCCACCACTTTCATTACCAATCTCCACTATTTCCTTTTTCTACAAATCCTGGATACAACATTTATGTTCATCAAACCCAACACATAATTTACTTTCTCTAGCAAGTTTATGGACAGAAAGGAGGCTGACATTATATTCAGGGACATCTAAGACATCATAGATAGTAATGTCCTTGGTCAACTTAAGATAACCAATTTTCTGAATCAAGGCATTGCTACCATTTGGGTGTCCAACACTTAAGCCAAGGGGAGCAATGTCAGCAATGTTATGCAAGAGTTTTTCAGATATAGTCATGTGTTGATTTGGCCCCGAGTTTATTGGTATTAAATTTGAGACCTCCATTAAAGAAAGTACTTGCCATTTTGGCATTAACGGGAGAGGCCGGCTTATCATTAATAAGATTCATCAACCTAAGCATCTACTCATTGGTCAAAGATACATGAGAACTGGTGCTAGGTCTTTCAGACACTGTATTTTTGTTAGAAGCAAATTTATTTTGAGACAACCCTTTTGATGCTTGACCATTCGGTTTTTTGTAATTGGGTAGATACCTAACAAGTTCAAAACATCTTTCAATGGTATGACTAACTTTCAAAGAGTTTGTAAATTTTAAATTGGGATTGAGACCTCTACCAGTTTTTTATATCGTCATAGCCTTTTGACACAATTGCAATTGAATGTGGTTTTGATGGTGTACTGTTAGAGGCAACACCTCTATGAGATTCTTCTCTAGAGATAATTGCAACGGCAAATTTTACACTGGGCAAGGGATCTCTAGAAAGTATGTTGCTTCTTATAGGCAGATATACATCATTTAAACCCATCAAAAATTGCATAAGCTTAATCAATTGGTTGTGTTTTTCAATTTCCATTTTAGCAGTGCAAGAACAAGGAAAGAAAAGTAGGTAGAGTGGTCAAGTGTGAGAAAATATCAGCAACAACACCTTTATTCAAACCAAAACCTCAATAGTTGGCATAGATTGAACCAACCAACAATACACAATGTTTACAAGGTCATGTTATTATCAATAAGACAATAAGACAATTACAAAGAAGAAACATACCAGTACAATGATCAAGAGATAGTGACTGCACACACAGTTACGTATATAACCCTAGAAGAAAGGGTTGTTTAAGTAGAAGAATAAAATACACTAAGCCCCCTCAACTCTTCTGATATGAATAAAACCAGCAACAAACACTCTCTTATAGAAGATAACTATGATTTGTCCATGAATGGCCCTGATATAAAAGATGATATAAAAGTTGCAATAAGACACATCTACAAGCACAATTAGCAATTGATAGATTGATATGTTTGAGCACAGATTATGATGATATATTTGAACATTCCCCCTTAATCTGTTTAGCAAACATATCAAATAATATCAATTTTTCACACAGGATTTTATGCTGATAAACAGGAAGACTTTTGGTAAATATGTCTACAGTTTGGTTTGAAGATTCAATTTTTTTGGCACTTATAATTCCTTTTACAATTTTTCCTCTGATGAAGTGGACATCAATCTCAAAGTGTTTTGATCTTTCATGGAAAACAAGATTAACATCAAGTTGCAGAGCAGACTTGTTATCACAAAAGAGGTTGACAAGAAGATTGATATCAACCTTTAGATCTTTTAATTTTTGTTGAATCCAAATAATTTCACAGGCAGCAATAGACGTTGATCTATATTCTGCTTCTGTAGAAGATTTTGAAAGAATGTTCTGTTTTTTACTTTTCCATGAGATCAAACAATTATTAAAGAACACACAATAACCACTGACAGATCTCCTTTTTTTGCACTTAGCCCAGTCTGCATCTCTATATCCTTCAAGCTGATTATCAGAATTACTAAAATCATACCTTAAACCTTTACGTGGATCTCCTTTTAGGTATCTCAGAACATTGACTGCACATTCCAAGTGGGACTTCAAAGGAGAGTGCATATATTGTGCTAGCCAATTAACTGAATATGAGATGTCAGGTCTGGTATGAGTGAGGTAGATAAGTTTCCCAAGTAACTTCTGATAATCAGTAATGTTCACAAGTAAAGGATCATCAGCAGTGGGAATGTATGGTAGAACAGAGTGGGTTCCTTAGGAGTAGACATAGGTTTGCACCTAAGAAGCCCAAATTCTTTGAGAAGTTCAAGACAATATTTTCTTTAAGTGAGACAAATATCATTACCAGTCTTTAAAACATTAATACCAAGAAAATATTTCAAGTTCCTCAAGTCTTTGATATGAAATTTAGTTTTTAGAAAATTTTGAACTAATTTATCTCATCAATGTAGTTTCTAGTAAGAATAATGTCATCCACATAAACAAGAAGGGCAATAAACTTGTTATTGTAGGTTTTAGTGAACAGAGAATGATCATTGTCAGGCTGATCAAAGTTGTTCTCCTTTAATACACTAACAAGTTTTTCATTCCATTTTTTAGGAGCTTGTTTTAAGTCATAGAGAGACTTGACAAGTTTACAAACTTTATTTTTATTGTTCCCATCATAGAAACCCTTAGGAATGGTCATATAGACATCTTCATCTAAGTCTCCATACAAAAAGGCATTATTAACATGAAGTTGGAAAAGAGGCAATTTGTTCTTAACAGATAATGCAATTAGACATCTAATAGTAGACACTTTCACAACAGGTGAGAAGTTTTCATCATAGTCGATCATTTCCTTTGGTTAAATCCTTTAGCAACTAATCTGGCCTTGTATCTATCAATTTCACCATTGGCTTTGTATTTGATCTTAAAGATCCATTTGTAGCCAATAGGAGTTCTATTAGGTGGCAGATCATTTATATCCCAAGTATGATTTTTATGTAAGCCTCAATTTCAGAATTCATAGCATCAACCCAATTACAGTCAAGTATAGCTTCTTCATAACAAGTAGGTTCAATGCTTTTATTTAGACTAGAGGCAAAGCAATAATTATCATTGTTTAGATTGAAGTAATTAACAACTCTTTCAACACCATATTTAACTTTACCTTCAACAATGAAATCATTAAGATTGCTGGGAAATTTTGAAACTCTGGTTGACCTTCTAGCAGTGATGGTTGGCAAGCCTTCTTCTTGTTTTGGGTTCTGATCATAGTCAGAAGATGTATCAACAAGGTATGTTTCAAGTGATACAGTGCCCTCAGGGTGTGTATTTTCATCTATGGAAGTTGCAACAGGTTCATCATCCTCATTAGGATGACCCAACACTGTGCCCTCTTCATAAGAAGTCACTCTCCCTTCATCATTAAGATTTATATTTGAATCAAAAAAGTTTTTGCGATTTAAATCTTTAGACACACAAGTTTCACAAATAGGTTTTGTCAAAGATTTTTTCATTTTAAAAGGAAAAACTGTTTCATAAAATTTGACATCTCTGGAGTGAAAAATATTTTTTGTTTCCAAACTTAAAAGCTTATAACCTTTTTTTTTCATTAAAGTAACCAATAAAGACAATTTTTTCAGATCTACTACTAAATTTGTCAGAGATGTTGAGAATGGTAGCATAACATAAGCAACCAAAAACTCTAAGGTGAGAAAGTGAAAGGTCATGCCCATACACAAAGCAGAATGGGGACTTGCCAGACAACACAGAAGAAGGCAACCTGTTTATAACATAAGCATCAGTTAGGCACATTCAGGCTAGAGGTATAGAGGTAAATCCCCCTGAAACATAAGGGATCTAGCCACGTTAAGATGCCCATGTTTTCTTTCTGCAATACCATTTTGTTGAGGTGTGTAAGCACAAGAAGTTTGATGTAAAATTCCTTTGTTATGAAAACATTGTTGAAGTTTATTGTTGACAAATTCTGTTCCATTATCACTTCTGAAAATCTTTACACTGTGTTCAAATTGATTAGATAACGTATGAGCTAAGTTAACAATGGAAACATGAACATCATCCTTTCCTTTAAGCATATAAACCCAGACTGCCCTTGAATAGTCATAAAAAATTGTTAAAAAATATTTGTAACCATCTCTAGATGAACAAGTTGACCATTTTTACTTGACTTATGTTCACTTAGTGGGAATGGTTCCCTTGTTTGTTTAGCTTTATTGCAAGTATCACAAAGATGATCAGATTCAATTGAACTAGCAAGATTAAGAGTGGGCTTAAGTATATGCAGGACTTGGTAAGAAGGATGACCAAGTCTTTGATGCCAGAGATTTCTAGAGACATAACAGACAGAAATGCAGTTATTATAAGTAATCTTACATGTATAATCAATCTCAAACATATATAACCCATGCATTGTTTACCAATCCCCATAATCCTTTTTTTATGTAAATCTTGTATATAGCAATTAGATTTATTAAAGCCAACAAACATCTTATTGTCTCTAGCAATCTTATGAACAGACAGCAGACTGACATTATACTCAAGAACAACCAGAACATTAAAAAAAATTTAGGTCATTATTGACCTTTAAATCACCAATTTAAGTAGAAGAATAAAATACACTAAGCCCCCTCAACTCTTTTGATATGAATAAAACCAGCATCACACTTTCTCTTATAGAAGATAACTATGATTTGTCCATGAATGGCCTCTGATATAAAAGCTGCAATAAGACACATCTACAAGCACAATTAGCAATTGATAGATTGATATATTTGAGCACAGATTATGATGATATATTTGAACATCATGGCATCAAAGTGTCTCCACAAAGAGTATAGTTTATGATAATAATTAGATAACGGCATACCATCTTGGCTTAAAGAGTTAATGATTTTATGTAAGTTAAATGTAAACATCAACTATTTTATAAGTTTCCTGTAAATCAGCCCATAAAACAGAAGCAATTTTGGAAAACACTTTGCCATTAAACAATTCAACAAATATAGAATTAGAATCCAAGTTAAGACCACAAAGTTACAAATTTCCCATTGTTGACTATTTTGATAAAGGATTAGCATAATTAGGTCACTTACACGTATCATCTAGAAACCCTAGTTTGTTTTTTGATCGTATTACATGTTTCATAGCACAACTCCATATATTGTAATTTTCAGTTCCACTTAATTTTATAGAGACTAGGGGTGCACTAGTAACATCATTAGGATGCATATATAGTTCGTCACCAAACCCAACGGACACGTTATTAGAACTAGAAACAATTTCAGGCGCCATAGATAAACAGGCACAACACAACAGCCGCAAAAAATAGTCAAGACACACTCAGAGGCAATCAGACATACCAGAAAAAAGACAAAACAAGTTTAATAATAATTCAGGAAAATAGAATATATGCAGATAAGGAAACGACAAGGGTATATAACAATAAAGATCAAAACATACAATAAATCAGAATTTGTTTTTAAAAAAGATGATATAACGGAACACAAAATAGAACATGGCAGATAATAAAGGGCTAATAACCTATTAAAGCACTATAGTTGTCAAGAATGTCAGTTCTGTGTAGCGACCTAAAAAAATAACACTTTTAGACATTAATGTTGACATTTTTGTATTTCTTTAAGTATTATGATCATTTTGCCCTTCGAAAAATATTTCAAAAAAAAATTCAGAAAATTTTTTTAATCTAAAAAATAAAAATAAAAAATCGCATGTCACAAAAAAAATTCTAGGAAAAAATTATTTCAAAAAAAAATTCAAAAAAAAATAATTTCGGAAAAAAATTCAGAAAAAAAATTATGGAAAAAAAAAAATTCGAAAAAAAATTACTTAAAAAAAAAATTAAAAAAGGGTAAAATGGTTATAACACTTACAGAAAGACAAAAATGTCAACATTAATGTCTAAAAGAGTTATTTTTTTAGTTCGCTACGCAGAAGTGCCATCTTGACAAGTATAGTGCTTTAAAAGATTATTTGCCCGATAATAAAAGGCTAATAACCTTTTAAAGCACTATACTTGTCAAGAATGAAGTTCTGCGTAGCGAACTAAAAAAATAACTCTTTTAGACATTAAAGTTGACATTTTTGTCTTTCTTTAAGTATTATGACCATTTTACCCTTCGAAAAATATTTCAAAAAAAAGATATTCGAACGAAAAATTCAAAAATTTCAAAAAAAAAAATATTTTGAAATAAATATTCAAAAAAAATATTTTGAGAAAAAAATTCGAAAAAAAAATATTTCGGAAAAAATTTTAAAAGGGTAAAATGGTCATAATACTTAAAGATGGACAAAAATGTCAAGTTTAATGTCTAAAAGAGTTATTTTTTTAGTTCGCTACGCAGAACTTTCTTGACAAGTATAGTGCTTTAAAATGTTATTAACCCGATAATAAACTAGAACAAATAATAACAATTGACAAGAGAAAAAAAATGATTAAGAACAAATTGATCTCTGATTATACCAAGAGTTACCAATTCAAGCCATGAAAAGAAAGGGTGAGAAAAAGAGAACGAACTGAGACAATATAAGCAGTGGAACAATAGATCCAATGAAACCTTTACTTAGGGTTTCAAGAGATCCTAACAGAACACGCCCAAACCGATCTTATGAAACCTTCACTTACGGTTTCACAAAATCATCACCACAGCAAAACGACGAGTCAACCACACCACAGGATCCCAGACTTGATCCCGAACAGATTCAAGTAACAACAATCAAATATACCCAAATATGAGATGGTATCAAAATCAACAATTGAATATATCAGAACCTCAAGCTCTCATACCATGTTAAAACATGTATCAGGACTCAACCAATAACCACCATGAATCAAAAGAGAATCGGACGGCGAGATTAGCCGTATTATTAATCAAATAATTGAAACAAGTATGCCAATGTTTATGGTTGTTTGAGTAGCAACGATACAAAGAAAACAATAATCAAACGATTAGTATAAGAAATTCTGTAATAGCATATTATGGTTTGGATATATGGGAGGAAGGAGTAGGCTGTGACTATGTGTGTTTTAACCCTAACAGGATGCAGGGATATATAACGTTTACGTGTTTATTTCAACTCTCCAAGATTAGATCCCCATAAAACTGGCACATAAGTCTTTATTTCTTCCATTGCCTCAGACTTTGCCGACCCTAAGAAATGACAAACAAGATTAAATAAGGAAATGATACTAGAATTATTTTAATAAATTAGATTATAACTTCAAAAAAAATTTGGAATAAAAAGTTTAACAAATATAGTAGAGTATTTATTTATTTTTATTTATTTTTTATTTATTTTTTTTTCCGATTTGTAAGTGCTTCTAGGGGGTATAACATGCTTATACTTCCAATTTACCCACGAAAAATAGCTGGAATTGGGGATTGATAGTGTATAGGACATTAACTGATAGAAATATATTTTGTGAATCACCTAGTTAATTGTCATTATTTGCAGAAAAACGACAACCTACACATTTCACTAGAAGACATCATATTGGCCACACAAAACTTCCATGAGGACAAGTGCATCGAAGAGGGAAGATACTGGAAGCAGTACGAAGGAAAAATTTCACTTGCTAATGCCAATGAACCCACCAATGTTATTGTAAAGCGGTTTGATAATAAGTTTGATGAAGGACGTAAGCGATTTTTGACGGAGATTAAAGTTCTTGTTGAGTTTAAGCACAAAAATATCGTTGCTCTTGTAGGCTACTGTGACGAAATGGGTGAAAAAATAATTTGTTACGAGCATGCCCCTAATAGAAGGCTCAGTAAGTATGTGCAGGATGCTAGTCTGAGCTGGATGCAGCGCATCAAGATATGCGTTGACGTTGCAATAGGATTGACTTTTCTTCACAAAGGTGGTGAAATGATACATAGTGACATCAAAAGTGGTAGCATTCTACTTGATGCCGAATGGAATGCTAAAATTTCTAATTTGGAGTTGGCTTCAAGTGAATTTAAATTGGAGCGATGGAAACATGGCGGTGATGATTGTGGCTCATTGGGCTTCATGGACCCAGCGCGGAATGATTATGTAACAAAAGAGTCAGATTGGTATTCGTTCAGTAGGATTTTATTAGAGATGTTTTGTGGGAGATCTGCGAAGGATTTGAAACGGTGGAGATTTTATAACAATAAGTTTGCTACGTGTGCCACTATAGAAGATTTTATAAATCAGGTGGCGTTTGAGGGTATAAAGGAACAATTTGGAGCAAAATCTTGCATGAAATTTTTTAGAGTTGCCTTATATTGCGGCAAAGATAAGGAAGATTGGCGCGTGATTGAAAGACTTGAGGAGGCATTGGAAGCCCAGGCATGTGTTTTCAAACTTATACGTATTTGATAAAGAATTGGAATTGCTGGTAAATAAAAAGTTATCACGCCATAGATAAACAAAATACATGATAGAAACTCTTAAATATTATATTAAACATTTTATTCCATGCATCAATTTTCACTAAAGTGGTTTTTCTTGTAGTGATATTTCCATGCATTTAAGAGATATAGGTTTATTAATATAATTTTTAATTGTTTAATTTTTATACAGGAGGATCATGAAATTTGGGAACCAAAACTACCCAGAGACTACCAAGAAATACTTGAATCATCACAAATCGAGGTCAGATAGTATAGCAAAAAGGGTTTTGACGGCTTATGGATTTCCTTCAAATGCGTTTGTATCTAAACTCGATTATTTATTTGATAAAGAATCGGAATTGGTAGTGAACTGAATGTTATCATGCAATACATAACCAGGCTACTTGATAGAAATTATTTTAAAAAACTACATTAAGCATCTTGATTCTTGGAATATATATTTGATGAAGTAAGATTTCTTGAAATAAGATAAGTAAGATCAGTTGTTGAGATGTATTTTCAAAGCCATTTTTTGTATTCTATTCTACTTTTCAAAGTAAAATACTTTTATGCGCATATTCAAATACAACGAAAATAAATTTATTTATAGTTTTTAGCTGTTTAATATACGTACAGAAGGATCATGAAATTTGGGACAGAGAACAATACGATGAATTTGACTCATCAGAAATAGAGGTCAGAAAGTATTGCAAAAAGCGTTGGTACGAGTTATTGTGCAAGGGAATCCTCCTTAAAGAGGGGACTACGGTAACTATCTTGTCTTTATGGCATATTTTTTTATTTTCTTATTGCGTTTCATACATGTTTTGGTCTTTGTAAATTAAATAACCATAATGATTAAATCAAAGCCATTTTGGATGTTTCAGTTTATATCCAACAGACTTAACTTTTTCTTGTTGATTTTTTTGTGGTAGAAAATTATTATCAACTCAGATTCTAAGGAGGCTTGATTAACCGAATACAGCTTTGTAACAATTATGCTAATAATGCACTTACAGATATTAGCGTGTGATGATTGTCGTTTTCTCAGTTATTTCGATCTAGTAGCTTAATTAGTCATTACCAAGTGTTCTTAATTGGATATAATTCAAAATTATAGATACATTTAGCTATTTACACTTGCTAGAAATTGACTCTGATATTCAAACAGTGGGTTTCTCTCGGGAGTAACAGACGAATAAACGAAATGATATCAGCGAAAAAATTTGTCTTTAAAAAGAGTGGTTTACGAAGTTGGCGGTCTACTCCAGAGTCAAGGTTTGTCTCTTTTTTAGCTCTTTACGCCTTTCTAATTTTTGTTTCATATACTGGTTAATTGTAACATTTCTTTCTTGTCTCAAATTACTGTTTAATAGTAACTTTTTAATTTCTAACATGCCAAGTCTTTGGGGATAAAGTGAACAAATCATTCTTATTTGTTAAAATTAGCTAGCAATTAACCAATTTTGGATCCAGATATTTGAGCTTGCGATGCATGTTAGTTTTATAAATGTCTTTTTGTTAGATTCTTCTAATATATATATATATATATATATATATATATATATATATATATATATATATATATATATATATATATATTACAAGCTATCAAGATGCAATTGGCACAACCTTATCACTCAGGAATTTAATGACAAACTCTAAGTTCTGATTTCGACTTCATTTATCGATGTGCGAACTGAGTTGATTTATTTATTTATTTAAATATTTTTTTTTCAACTCATTATCCTAAAACATGGGATACTCATATATTGTTTCAACCAGAAACACATATATATAGATACAAGTGTTTGACAACTTGAATATAAAAATTACCCATAACTAACTGCACAAGTATTTGCTAATTTAAATCTAATAAGTGAAGGTTTCCAAAAGTAGCAGAGATGTTTATTTTTTCGAATTTGAAGATCAAAATCAATATCAGAACCCAGTTTTTATCTCTGGGAGTCAACTACGGGGTTCATCTGGTCTTCAAATTCTGTGGTCCAAGAAAATCTTCGAGTAAACCTTCGTATGTGAACCTAATGTATAAAATGGGGAAAGAAACCCTCCATGCATTTTTCGCTACATGGAGAGACGAAGAGTGGATAATGATTGAATTGTGTCGATTTCTGAATCACAAGAAATATACTAATTTTGAAGTTCTGCTTGAGAGCTTTTCGCAATACTATTGTGGAAGAAATGTCATCTATATTGAAGGCATTGAGTTTCGAGCCATCCATGATGTAGGTTTAATAATTCCCTTTCTAGATTCTTATGCCTTATTATTACAAAAATGATATCGTAACACTTAAAAGTTATGTATAATGAGTTATTAATAAAATTTACAAACTTTAAACAGGTGAACAATGAAGAAAGTGTGAAAATAGAAGAAGTCCAACAATTTTTGGAATCAAACATAGACATGGATCAAGTCCAACAATTGGCAACCGACAGTGAAAAAATCTCCAAGAGATCTGCAAATGATGACAAGGGTGAAAAGGTCCTTTTCTTTTTCTAACAAATTTGATCTTCATCTAAAGTATTTTATATTTTCTTGTGGTGTTAGTAACAAAAACTCTCAACCATTTGATGACAGGAGTTGTCGCTTAATGAAGTGAATGAAGAGAAACGTGTTATGCTTTCAGCGAAGGAAGTTTTGTACGACTCTTCTAAAGTGAAGTGTGTCAAACTTTTTCATTTGAAGCCCTCAGAACAGCCCAGGTTTGCTCTTACAAACAAACTTTAATCCAACTGTTAAACTTGTTACACACGCGCAGGGTTTATGTCCATAAATTAAGCAACTTTAATAGTTAAAATTAACTCTTGAAGCCAAATTTTATAATATAATGTCCTGCTCTTGTGATTGTCGTAATAAGATACCAATGCACCAATGCGATTGTTATGTCCCCAACCAAAAGATTATCGCCTTGTGGGTTCAAGTATCACTAGGGACGAAAATGAGATGGTTGTGATTGTGTGAGAATTTATACATATGGGTGTGTGACGTGTGAGTTTGCCTTGAAAAAATAGAATAAATAAATAAAAATATGAATGTCAATAGTTAGATAATACACGTTTCACCTCAAAGTCTTTCCTAAGTTATAAAAAAGAGAATAATAGATGATAAAGAAAGGTAATCACATACTCCATAATATATTGCATATGCAGATTCCAAGAGGTGATTGAGCTTTTACGGTGTCAAGTATTTAGCATCAAATGCAAGATTCAAGGTCAGATGCTGTTACCGGATACAGATTACATGTGTTACCTTGTGTTCAAACTTTCGGAAAAATGTCATGGCTTGCATTGTCCAGTGAAAGTAAGAGATGTACTTCACTGGAAAAACAAAAAGACCGGAATTCTTTATTTTAGAACTCCAAGCCCATGGAATATACATGACAATAATTGGGTTCCAAAAAAGAGGGACGATGGATGGATGGAAGTTATTGTGTGGAAATTCAACTCAACTTCTCAGCTTCGAAAAGATTATATTCCTATGCATTTGAAATTGATTGCTTATGAAGGAACTATGTCCGGCCTTATTGTAGGTTGCCTCGAGATTCGGCCAGTGTAAGCGTACAAGTCCGAAATTTTTTCCCGTATGGAGCTTCTACGTAATATTCTTGAATAAATCTTTATTTGTATGTTTAATCTCAATAATTGCAAACGAGTTGTCTTGCCTTGGTGAAGGTTTATGTTCTTTGTTGCAATGTTTTATCATGAATCTGTTTGCAGAGTCTATTTTGCAACTCTGTTTGCACTTGAGTGTCAGCATGTATAACAGCTAACAATGAATGTTAAAAACAAGTGTTGGTTTGTATGAACGTGGAAGCAGTTGAGAGATTGGGGAAATTTTATTACTGAAAGTGAGAATTGTAAGAACAAACTACAAGGCATTTGCCCGCTACATATACTAGTGAAAACAGAAATACAAATTATTTACACTAACTACCCTTCTATAATCAAAGATGTCATAATAGGCCCTTTACATATTCCATATCCCCCCTCAAGTTGGAGGCTCTGAAAGACCCAACTTTTGTGAAAGAAATGAATGTTGAGGACCATGTAAAGCTTTAGTCATAATGTCTGCAAGCTGCAAATGAGTGGGAATATATGCAGTTTGCAAAAAGCCTTCTTGAACCTTGTCCCTAGTGAAATGAGAATCAATATCCAAATGATTTGTTCTATCATGGTAGCAAGGATTGGCTGCAATTTGTTGTGCAGCCTTATTATCACAAAACAAAGTAATAGGAATCTTAACAGGAATATGTAGATCCGTGAGAAAATGAGTAAGCTAAATGAGTTCACATGTGGTAGCTGCCATGCTCCTATACTCTGCCTCAGTGGAAGACCTGGACACATTTGCTTGTTTCTTGGTTTTCCATGAGACTAATGAGTGTCCCAAAAATATGCAATAACCGGTTAAAGATCTCCTGGTCATAACACAAGAAGCCTAGTCTGCATTTGAAAATCCAGTGACCTTTAACAAGGGCTGAACATGATAGAAAAGACCCTTGGATACAGTGCCTTTGAGATATCTGAGAAGATGCAAAGCAGCTTGCATATGTGGTTCCTTAGGACTAGAAACAAACTGACTCATATGTTGCACTGAGTAGGAAATATCTGGGCGTGTCATGGTTAAGTAGAGTAGCTTGCCAACGAGCCTTCTATACTTATCAGGTTCCTTTAAAAGATTGCCTTTATCCAAAGACAACTTGAGTTTTGGTGGTAAAGGAGAATTGATTGGTTTTGTTGCAGTTAAACCAGCATCATGAAGCAAATCAAGAATATACTTTCTCTAATTGAGATAAGTACCCTAAGCTACAGAACTAATTTCAATGCCCAATAAGTATTTTTCTAGCCCCAAATCTTTGATTGTAAACTTAGCATCTAAAGCTGCTTTGGTCTTGTTGATTTCATAAGGTGTATTACAAGTAAGTAATACATCATCCACATATACTAAGGCCACAGCAAATTCTTCTCCATTGACTTTGACAAACAAGGAATAGTCATGTTTTGATTGATCAAAACCAAGCTGCAAAAGGAATTTGGAGAACTCTTGATTCCATTGTCTGGATGCCTGTTTAAGACCATAGAGAGATTTTTTAAGCTTGCAAACTTGACCATCACTAGCCTTAGAATACCCTTCAGGTGGTTTCATGTAGATATTCTCATCAATAAAACCATGTAAAAAGGCATTGTTGGAAAATTTAGTGCACTTGTGGGATTTGTTCACACCTTGTAATGGGTTAGGAGGTACGGAGTGTACACCCATAAGGTCCATGAACGCCCTGACTCTAATAGTGGTTTGTGTTAGTAGTGCTTGGTGAAAGTACTGTTGTGGTTTCCACTGAAGCAGTACTTCAGCAGGATCAGTGTTTCCACTGAAGTGGTGTTTCCACTGAAGTGGTATCTCACTGAAATGGTGTTTACACTGAAGCAGTGGTGTTTCCACTGAAGCAGTGTAACCACTGATGGCACTATGAAAGTACTGATGTTGGTACAACTTGTAACGGTTTTAACCTATTCATGTGGCAGTTTAAACTGCATTATGACCATGATTAATTGGTCATGTAACCACTAACGGCTATATGGGGATAATTATGAGGCTATTAATGGGCCGATTAATACTCATAATTCCATTGACTAGCCAAGAGTATTTCCTATAAATAGGAGATCTGTTTTCAGATTAAATACACAGAAAAATACGCTTGAATACAAACAAAGAACCTAAACACTTGTTAGCGAAAGGGTTAAAGAATTGTGCCTAATTCTCTAACTGCATTTGGTCTTATCCCAAGTAGATATTCGTGATACCCAGGCATTAGGGTCGAATAGTTTACTTTGGAAAGTGATAACACGATTCCAAGTGATATCCGGTAACCACTGAAGTGGTATTTGTTTCTGCTGACCCGTTTTGTGTTTCTGCTGAAGCATTGCTGATTTCTGCTGAAGTTGATTATCTAACCCTGCTTTGGGACGAATAGACACCAACAATCAAAGTAAACTATTTAGTGATAATCAATGGCAACTGCTGCTATGAAACATATGGCTTCAAACTTTGCCATGCTTGATAAGTTTGAAGGGGTGGACTTTAGGAGGTGGCAGAAGAAGATGCATTTCTTGCTGTCAAGCATGAGTGTGGTCTAAGTGCTGACTACTCCAATTCCTGATGATGGTGGGGATGATGCTACTGTGGAGCAGATCAGGAGGAGGAGCAAGTGGGAGAATGATGACTACATATGCCGAGGCTTAATTCTCAATGGTATGTCTGATTCTCTGTTTGATATTTATCAGAACTCTGAATCTTCCAAAGAACTATGGGATTCCTTGGATACCAAATATATGGCTGAGGATGCATCAAGTAAGAAGTTCCTTGTTAGTAATTTCACAAATTACAAAATGACTGATTCAAGACCAGTTATGGAACACTACAATGAACTTCTTGGAATACTTGGAGGGTTTACACAACACAATATGCACATGGATGAGGCTATTTCAGTTTCTTGTGTTATTGACAAACTTCCTCCTTCTTGGAAAGATTTCAAGCATATCTTGAAACATAAGAAAGAGGAATTAACTCTGGTTGAGTTGGGCAGTCATCTACGCATTGAGGATTCTCTCAGGCTGCAGGATAATGACAAGCCAAAGAGTAGCACTGCTACTGGACCATCTGTTGTCAATATGGTGGAGCATAACAACTCCACCAGGTACAATGACAACAAAGGCAAGCGCAAACATCATGATAACACAAGGGCGGATCCTAACAAGAAGGCAACACCTACTTTTTGGAAATGTGGCAAGACTGGTCACATTAAAAGGGACTGCAAGGGTGTTAATGTTGGTGGTAAAGCCAATGGATCAGGCACTAAAAGTTCAGGGAGTGGTGGTTCAGCCAACTCACTGAAAGGTCAGAATATGTTTAATAAGTCTTTTCAGATTTATTATGTTACATATGTATCTGAATCTTTTTATGTGCAGGATGATGATGTTGCGTGGTGGGTTGACTCTGGAGCAACAGTTCATGTGTGTAAAGATAGAAGCTGGTTCAAGACTTATGAGTCACTGAATGATGGTTCTATTCTTCACATAGGAAATGAGTCAACAGCCTTGGTGCATGGTCATGGTTGTGTAGATCTTAAGTTTAGTTCTGGAAAGATTGTAACTTTGTTTAATGTTATTCATGTTCCTGATATAAGGAAGAACTTGGTTTCAAGTAGTGTTTTGAATAATCATGGATATAAACAAGTTATTGAATCTGATAAATTTGTTCTTTCTAAGAATGGTGTTTTTATTGGTTTTGGTTATTTATGTAATCAAATGTTTAGGCTTAATGTTTCCACTGATAGTTTATCTGTTTCCACTGATAATGTTAATTCAGCCTTTGTGACCACCACTGACCAGACTGACTCTACCCTCTGGCATGCTAGACTTGGCCATGTACACTATAAGAGAATGCAAGATATGTCTAAGGATGGGTTAATCCCAGCATTTGACATGGACACTGAAAAGTGTAAAACTTGCATGTTGACCAAGATAACCAAGAAACCCTTTCAGGGTGTTAGTCGTGAGACTGAGCTCTTGGAGCTAATACACAGTGACCTGTGTGATTTGCATGCTACTCTATCTTTGGGGAACAAGAAGTACTTTGTGACATTTATTGATGATGCTTCTAGGTTCTGTTATGTTTATTTATTGCATACTAAGGATGAAGCATTAGATAAATTCAAAGTGTTTAAAACTGAAGTTGAATTACAACTTGGGTCTTTGATCAAAAGATTAAGGACTGATAGGGGAGGTGAGTACATGGATACTCTGTATTTTCAGTCTGTTGGTATAATCCATGAAACGACTGCCCCTTATACTCCTCAGCAAAATGGTATTTCTGAAAGGAAAAACAGGGTGCTGAAGGAGATGGTTAATTCCATGTTGTCCTATTCAGGACTGAGTCAAGGGTTCTGGGGTGAAGCTATGTTGACAGCTTGCTATTTATTAAATAGGGTTCCCAACAAAAGGAACAAGGTTACCCCTTATGAACTCTGGACTAAAAGGAAACCCAACTTGAATTATCTCAAGGTTTGGGGTTGTAGGGCTGTTGTAAGACTCCCTGATCCAAAGTTGAAAACTTTGGGTGAAAGAGGCATTGACTGCATCTTTGTTGGATATGCTGAGCATTCCAAGGCTTTTAGATTCTATGATATAGAACCTAATGAATTTGTTTCAGTTAACTCAATAATTGAATCAAGGGATGCAAACTTTGATGAGAATAGATTCTCATCAGTCCCTAGACCAAGTATGAGGATTCCTAATGGAACTCATGACACTGGTGTATCAGAGGTCCCTGATGGTGAACCATCAGTGGTCCCTGATGAGGTTGTGGTTCAACAACCTGAACCTGTGCTCAGGAAGAGCAAAAGGGTTAGGACTCCAAAGTCATTTGGGCCTGAGTTTCAGCTGTATTTAGTTGAAGGTACAAGGGATGAGGTCTCTGACCAATACTCCTATTGCTTCATTGTTGAGGATGATCCCAAGACATTTGAAGAAGCAATGAAGTCCCAGGATATTGCTTTCTGGAAAGAAGCAATCAATGATGAGATGGATTCCATCATGGGGAACAACACTTGGGTGTTGGTTGATCTACCACCTGGTTGCAAACCTTTGGGTTGCAAATGGATTTTCAAAAAGAAAATGAAGGTAGATGGAACTATTGAAAAGTTCAAAGCTAGACTAGTCATTCAAGGCTTTAAACAAAAGTCAGGGATAGACTATTTTGATACTTATGCCCCTGTGGCTCGTATCAGTACCATAAGACTGCTGATTGCTATGGCATCTATTCACAATCTGATTATTCATCAGATGGATGTGAAGACAGCTTTCTTGAATGGTGAATTAGAAGAGGAGGTTTATATGAACCAACCTCAGGGCTTCATCATGCCTGGCAATGAAAACAAGGTGTGTAAACTGATTAAATCTCTTTATGGACTTAAGCAGGCACCTAAGCAATGGCATCAAAAATTTGATGAAGTGGTTTTGTCTAGTGGTTATGTTCTTAACCAAGCTGACAAATGTGTGTATAGCAAATTTGATGAATCTGGTAAAGGAGTCATCATTTGTCTATATGTTGATGACATGTTGATCTTTGGCACTGACCAAAATCAGGTTGACCTAACAAAGGAATTTTTGTCATCAAGGTTCTCCATGAAGGACATGGGGGAGGCTGATGTTATCCTTGGTATAAGGATTAAACATGAACGTAAAAGAATTTCTATCTCTCAGTCTCATTATATTTATCTTGTTAAAACTTTAAACAAATTAAAAAATGATAACTGCATAGCTAGACATTTTTAACGATGACCGGTGTGCCTATTACAGATTTGGATTTTGGAGAGTTTTCCTAGAAGCTCACTTTGGTGGGTCAAAGACAGCAAGGTGATTCCCCGTGCTCTTGCATGGTCAGAACTTGCAAAGTTTCGGAATGCAGACTGTTGTAATCTCTTTGGACCGGTAGGCATCACACAGTCTTATTATGCAGACTATACTAAGTTGCACCAAAATTTGTTCACAATATCAGTAATTGTAACTCTTTTTTGTTCTTAGGACTCAAGTCCCATTGTTAAAATTTCTGCAACACAAGCTGAAATGAACCAACCGTGGCGTATTTATAGTGCCCAATATATAGATGGTTTGTCTGTGCCAAACACAGATGGTTGTGAGAAGACTGCACACGACTGTAATCAATTCGTGGACGCTTTCAATTTACATACTGTCATGGAAAGTCAATTACAGGGGTTACCTGAAAACGCATTGCAACTCAACATTGAGCAACAATATTCTTTAAATGGTGCACAAACGGGGACCACTCTTTCAACAGGGCTGTAATTCGTGAGTTAGTTGATTTGGATCAAAAAATTTTGATGATAGAAAATGGAATTCATTCCGTCAGAAACACACCGGTCGTACTTGATGTGTTTACGGATGTCAAAAGCAGAGTTTCAAAAGTACAACAACTTCTGGGTCTTAAAAATGATGCGGCCTTCGTTCCTGAAAAATCTAAAAGTTGTGCCAATACAAATGACTCTGACATTAATCCTGATGATCCAAAGGTTTGTATTTACTTTTAAGGTTGCCTCCAATGTTATACTGATGAGTGTGCAAATACTCATCATTTTGTACCGTTTAGAATGCCAAAAACATCTGAAAACACTCAAAAATGCATCAAAATGATAAAAAATATCACAAATAAGTGTTTTATGTGTTTTAAATGCAAAAATACCAAAAACAGATGAAAAACGTATCAAGTTTGCATAATTGGCAGTTTTAGCCCCTCAAGTTTCAAAAGTTGTCAAAATTAGTCCCTGGTAAATCAAAATAAAGAAAAATATCATTTTAAGTCCTTAGGGATTCATGAGTTGTCAAAATTGGTCCTTAAAATCAAAAAAATTGCAAAATGACAACTTTAGTCCCTAAACTTTGAAAAATGTCATAAATAGTCCTTGGATATTTAAAAATGGAAAATAATCAACTATGGTCCTTGTACTATTCATATTTGGCAGGAATGGTCCTTGTGATAACTTTGGAAAAGTGACAGGTTTGGTCTTTCAAGTTTGGTCGAATTGCACAATTGGTCCTTGTGATTATTAAACAACCAAACGGATCCCTTTTATTAACAAACCCAAATCAAACCCAAACCCAATCCTTAACCCAGCTGGCCCAATCCTTACCCAAGCCCAACACCCCGTTATTAATTAAAAACGGGTCAAATGGTCAAACCACGCCAAACCAGAACCACTGTTCATCTCCCTCACCCAACACTGTAAAACCAAAACCAGGGGTGGTTTTTCCACCTTTTCCCTTTCTACCTCACCCCTAACAGCTGGTTACCCACTCCTTAACACCTCCACATCAACCAAAAATCATTAAATGCAAAAACCTGCTCAAAGAATTTTTTGGCGCCAAAAATGCCAAATGGCGAATTTGATGAACTGGATGGATCCAATGGCTGGAAATAGGTGGGAAAGTCTCAGAGATGTCGACAAAGCTCAATAAGATCTTTATAAACAAGTTTGGTGCAATGTAGATAATCATCTAGTGTAATTGTAATTTTCATATGTCGTTTTAAATAATTTTAAATTTCCAGTGTTTGTTTAAACTCTCAAGTACTTTATTTAAGTGTTTTCAGCGTAAGTGAATGTATTTTAGTTATCAATTTCAAGTTTTAATCTGATTTTCAAGTTTATGCAATTTCCTTGTTCAAATTCTCAATATATTCAACTATTGTTATTAGTTATTAATAAGGATTGAAAAAGCTGACATAAGCTCTTATAAAGCTTTTCTAAGCTTTTAGAATCATTAAAATTCAATTTAGACTCAAAACAGAAAAATTCCCAAAAATACCAAAAACTTTAGTTAAAAAATAAAAAACAATGGAAATGAAGATCAAGAATGAAGCAGGGTGATATATGGAATGCTCTTGGTTTAGAAGCTTTGTGGAAAGCTATTAGGGGTGTTCTCAGTCCTCAGTTCTCAGTTTTGAGCAAAAATACAAATTGTAAGCAATTTTCTTAAAATTTACATTTCTTAATATAAGTGCTTAAACCTTGCCCTTTTCAGCTTAATCCTGTTTCATTATAGTTAAATTAAGTTAGTTAAGAAATTTCTTGGTTTAAAAATTGGTTTTAGTACATTAAGCTTAAAAACAGTTTTCTATAGGGGTGTTTGGATTTGCTGAGTTAAGTCTGCTAGAGGCTTGTTGAGTTGTTACTTGTTGTTGTTCTGAGTTACATTAGTTCCTAATAGCTCAGTCAAACCAATAAAACCAGTGTTCATTTTATAAAAAGTCAAAATTATGTTTAATCTCATTTTAATAGTTAACTGTTAGGATCTAGAGTGTGAAATTCATCAAATTAGCTTAAAACTTGGTACTCTAGCTTAAATTATTCTTATTACAGCTTAATATATCATAATCATTAAGTAGAATTAAGCCAAAGTTCATATTAGTCAACTTAATTGATTTTCATAAAAAGTCAAATTTTTCTAATTACAGTTTTTGAATAAACTTTATAATTTTAGTGTGTGCTCAATAACAAGTTTTAGCCTATAAGCTTTTGGGATATTAAACTTTTGCTGCTTAACTTAATTAGAAAAATATTAGCTTATATATATTTAGCTTATAGACTGCTTATTTCCTTATTTCTTTTAAATGCTTTTCCAAAAATATGCCCTGTGCACAGTTTACCCATCCATTTTCTCAAGCTCACACAGAGCTCATGAGAGAGATCTAGCTTGTACACTTTAGCTTTTTGAGAAGCTTACCTAGCTGTCTCAAGGTTCCAGTTCTCATTTTCCCATTTTTAGCTTATTTGATAAGCCTGCTAGTGGCTTATTGTTTTGTCCATTTTAACTAGTACAAAAACCATTCAGTGTTTAGTCCCTTTTTCATAAGCTCCTTATAAGCTCACCTGTGAACACCACAGTGAGAGCTTTAGCTTTTTGAAAAGCCAATAAGCTCAGCTTATTGGATTCACCTTTTGTTTGGACTTCCAATCTCTACTGTGGGCCCCACAAGGCCTGGAAGTTGGCCAGTTAGACCTGTTTGTTTCTCAGTTTTTAGCACAAGTGCTTATTAGCTTATTATAGCTTATCAGGTTGTTTATTTGTGCCTTGTAGCTTAAAATAATTAGCTTTAGCTTGTTTACATCTTAAATTTCATTTGTTTCTAGCTTGTTAGCTTAATTGGCAACTTAGTTGAGCTTAAAAATCAAGTTAAGCTTAAAAGCCCACTGTTAAGAAAACATAAGCTTATTCAGAGCTTATTAGTGGATTTTATAAAAAGTTGTAGTTGTATAAATTGCTTATTATCAATAGCTTAATCAGTTTGTAAAAGAAAAAAAATCAAAAAAAATTATTTTGCAAAAAGTCCATTGCTGGGATTCGAACCCTAGCCACCCAGCTCACCACACACACACGTTACCAACTGCCCTTGGGTCTTTGACTGGTTATCCTTTGCACAATTTAATACATAACCCCTTATAGTCCATTTAGCTTATACGTGTAATTTAGCTTATTTACAGCTTATTCAAATAAGTTGTCACATCCTTTTTATTTTTCCTAGCTTTGTATTAGTATAAAGTATTTTATAAAAAAGTTTCAGAATTTTCCGAATAGTTTTAGTATTTTTAATCATTTAATTAGTTTAAAAGAGTATTTAATTCATAAAAAAAATATAAAAGTCAAAAAAAATATAAATCTTTTTTCTAAAATTTTCTTTTGTTATATAGTAAGTAAGAAAATTGTTTTTACACTTGTAGGACTTTTAATTCACAAATTTCACGTTTTGTCTTGCGCACTCGCGTAATTTATACAATTAACGCATGTTTTCATTTTAGGTCACGTTTTTAGGTAATTTAGGTTTACGCTTCAATTAAAATAGTTTGTTTAAGTTATTTTATTTTATAAATCAACAAAAACATCATTATTTAAAATAGTGATAGCGTTTATTTAATAGAAATTAGCTTTTTAATTTTTCTTTTCAGCTTATTATTAAGCACTTTGTGTTTTTATAATTTTCTTAGATTTCTGTCACCATAGGATATTTTTAGAAAAAGTTTCATAATTTTCCTAGCTTGTTTAGTATTTATTAAAATTTTAAATAGTTAAAAGTATTAAATAATTAATAATAAATAAATAAAAAAAACATAAAAAAAATATCTTTTCATTTTTAAAATTAGTTTTATAATATTCTAGATTTTTCTGAGTTAAAATTTTATTTTTCCAGGTTAATTTTATATTTTCTTTTATTTAAGTGTATTATAAATAGTAATTAATTAATAATAAATAGATAAAAAGTATACAAAAATATATTTTCAATTTTAAAATAAGTTTCATAATATTTTAGATTTTTCTAAGTCATAATTTTATTTTTCTAGCTTTATTTCATATTTTATCATATTTTAGGGTATTTATAAATAGTTAAAAATAGTTTTTAATTAATAATAATTGAATAAATAGTCATAAAAATAATTTTCTTTTTCCAATAATTTTATTTTATTATTAGGATTACAAAAATATCATTTTCATATTTGTAGGTCTTTTATTTCTTAGATCTCACTTTTTATTTTGTACGTTTACGTAATTTAATAAACGTACGTATTCACGTTTGTTTTATCTGATTGTTGTGCTTTATAATTCTGTATCCAAATATCATTCCAATCAATCAGTAGTGTAATTATAAACCAAAATCTTTACTGATCACTATCCTTAGTGATTATTCGACATCTGAAAGTTTTTAAACACCATTCAGTCTCCGTGGGACTTAACGACCTGTGAAAACACTATACTCTCCAGATCTTAATTGCATTGGTTTCTGAGCTTTTTGAAGTTTATTACGGTTGACCATTCACAAGTGGTTAGCTTGTGTGATAAACTTGACTGCTTGGAAGCGAATCAAAATTTTGGCGCCGCTGCCGGGGAGGCTTTAGCGTGTCTTAAACCTTTTCAGACCCGTACTTGCACATATACCACCTTTTGTAAACAGGTTTTTGTAAAGTTAATCAAAAACTCAAAAAGTTCATTAACACTTTTCCTAAAGTGTTAACAACACCAAAAAAAATAATAATATAAAACAACAAAACGATCGTAACGTTTTCTAGCTTGTATTGTCTTTAAGGTGATTCTTAAAACAGTACGATTTGGTCAAACGAGACGATACCAAAAATATTTTCCAAAAGTCTTTAAACCCTTAGCGCAAATCCATACCTACGTCTTTTCAGTGGTACTTAATAAATACATAAAAATCAACCACCGCAAATCAAGGCAGAACACCTACCAACTGGGGGTGTGAACATTAATAAGTTCCCAATCTTAAAGATCAAAATTTAAAACTTGCCTTTGTGTCCTTGTCATTTGGTGTACCTTTTTCAAAGAAGCCATTTCATTTGTGATTATTGGTTTAAGTTCACTTGTCGTTTTGCCTCGCATTTGTTTTGAAAAATGATTTTTATACTTAGTGCATGCGCACTCGTTCTTCCAGCTCTACAAGTCCACTTTCTAAGCTTGCAAATATTCCTCGTAGACGTAGAGGACGTTCTGCTCCTTCAGCCATGACTGAGGAACGTCTACCACCACCACCCCCTGTCGTAATGGCAGAAGATAAGCCTATGAATGAGCTTCTCCAAGCACCCATCGAGGGTTACGGAGATGCTATTGTTGTCCCAGCCATTGTGGCTGATACCTTTGAGCTCAAAACCGGGTTACTTAATCTTGTAACCCAAAGCCAATTCTATGGTTTTGAGCGGGACGACCCTCATGCACATATTCGATGGTTCAACAAAATTGCATCGACCATCAAATACAAGAATGTCCCACATGAAGCTATTAAGCTTCTTCTGTTCCCATTCTCTCTAGAGAGACAAGCCTGGAATTGGCTTGAGAAACAACCCCCTCGTTCCATTGAGACATGGGAAGATTTAGTCACCAAGTTCGTTAACGAATTCTATCCTCCATCCCGAACTACAAGTCTTAAGAATGAGATAATGAAATTTTCTCAAAGATTTGATGAATCATTCGGTGAGGCATGGGATCGTTACAAAGAGTTGCTCCGAAAGTGTCCACATCATGGTTTTACCGAGTTAATGCAAATGGATACTTTCTACAATGGTCTGAACCAGACTAATCAAGACTCTTTAAATGCCTCCCCGAGAGGTAATTTTCTGAGCAAGACCACAAAAGAAGCCTTACAAATCATAGAAAACAAGTCCCAGGTCCGCCCTTTCCGAACAAAGACATATCAATCTCAGTCTAATGTAGGACCTTCTACTTCATCTCATGTGAGTACATCTAGCACTGATGCTAAACTTGACAAACTCACTGATGCGGTTCAGGCTTTGGTTCTTGCTAACCAAAAGAAAGTTACTTTCACACAGTCACCATCACATGGTGAAGTGTAGAAAGTCGAGGTCTGTGTTACTTGTGGTGTCCCTCATGCATACTACAATTGTACTGCCACCGAAGGTAGTCCTTTTGAAGCCAATGCTATAGCCGGTACTTCAAATCAGGGGGTAATCAATACCGTCCTCAGAATGAACCAAACTACCGTGCTAACACTTATCAAGGACCACCCGGTTTTAACCAAAATCCTAGCATACAAAACCGGAATCAGAACCAACCTAGAATGAACCAAGGTTATCATAACCAAGGTAATTTCTATCCCGGACCAAGTCAAGGTTTCCAACATCAAGGGAACCTTCATCAAAACAATTTCAATCGAGGGAATCAATTTCAGGGAAATATGAATCCTAACCAAGGGAATTTTCAACAACAAGGCTATAATCAAAACATACGGCCTCAAAATTTCCCTCCACCTCCTCCAGTATCAACATCTGATGAGCTTTTAAAGCAATTCATGAAGTCTCAAGAGGATACAAACAGAGTGTTGATCAGTCAAATCGCTGAATTAAAGAAGTCTTTAAATGATCAACCCTCGGGCTCAGGAAAACTTCCGAGCAACACGATCGCTAACCCGAGGGGCGATGCTAAGGCGATCACAACCAGAAGTGGTGTTTCATACGATGGACCAGCTATTCCTACTACCTCTTCTTTTTCTCTCCCAAAGGTAGTGGAAAGTGAACCTGAGGCGACAAAGGACAAGGAACTTCCTACTAATAACGGAGGTACCAACAATGTCCAACCTCAAGTTGTCCAGAAACCCAAGTCTAAGCAAGGAGTTGTTTTTGATTCAAGTGACATCCCGGTTGAAAACCAGAAATCCAAATCTTCTATTCCTTACCCATCACGTTTAAATGAGCAAAAACTTCGCGAAAAAGCTAGTCATCAAATGGACAAATTTTTTCAAATTTTCCAAGAACTACATTTTGACATAAGCTTTGCGGATGCTATCATGTTGATGCCCAAGTTTGCATCAACCCTCAAACACATGTTAAGCAACAAGGAAAAGCTGTTTGAGATGGCAAAAACTCCTCTGAACGAAAACTGCTCAGCAGTTATCTTGAAGAAACTTCCCGATAAGTTAGGAGATCCTGGAAAATTTCTCTTACCTTATGTATTTCCAGGAATGGTTGAATGCTTTGCCTTATCAGATCTTGGTGCAAGCATTAACCTGATGCCTCATTCAGTATGGAAGAAACTTTCTCTTCCGGAACTTACTCCTACATGCATGACTCTCGAGCTTGCAGATCGTTCAATATCACGTCCACTTGGCATTGCCGAGGATGTATTCGTGAAAGTAGGAAAGTTCCATTTTCCAGCTGACTTTGTAGTTGTTGATTTCGATGCTGATCCACGGGTTCCTCTCATTGTTGGACGAAGATTCCTAAGGATGGGTCATGCCCTTATCGATGTATTTGAGCATGAAATCACATTACGTGTGGGTGATGAAGCTGTTACCTTTAACCTTAATCAAACTTCGAGGTACTCCTCAAATTATGATGCTAAATCGGTTAACCGAATAGATATCATTGATGTTGCTTCAGAGGAGTATTCTCAAGAGTTTCTTGGTTATTCTCATAATTCTGTGAGTGGGGATCCCACCACATCTTCTCAACCTATCATTTATGATCCTTCCCCTTCTCTCACTCCGTTTGAGGGAAGTGACTTCATCTTGGAAGAAATTGATGCATACTTGTCTAGTGATTCGGTTTCATGGGAAATTGATCACGCTCCAATTGACATCGAGGGGGACATTCTTTTCCTTGAAAATTTGCTCAATGATGATCCAACATCAATTCCAGATGAGGTTAATCACAAAGAGATTAATCTGGAGGGAGATATTCTTCGTGAAAAGTTGTTAAATCAGGACACTTCTCCTCTTCTCCCATCCAATGAACTTCATAACAAGGAAGTCAAGTCAGTTGAGAAAACTGAAGAATTTCCTGAGGTTGAACTCAAAAACTTACCACCTCATCTTGAGTATGCATTTCTTGAGGGTGATGATAAATTACCCGTCATTATTGCTCAAGATTTGAGTAAAGATGAAAAAGCTGCTCTCATAAAGGTCTTGAAGTCACACAAGCAAGAAATTGCTTGGAAACTCTCCGACATTAAGGGTATCAACCCTGAGTTTTGTACTCACAAAATCTTAATGGAGGATGACTTCAAACCAGCAGTTCAACATCAAAGACGAGTAAATCCAAAAATCCATGATGTTATTAAACAGGAGGTTCTCAAACTTCTTGATGCAGGATTGATTTACCCGATCTCAGATAGTCCTTGGGTTAGCCCAATTCACTGTGTTCCTAAAAAGGGTGGCATAACTGTTGTCACAAATGAAAATAACGAGTTAATTCCAACTCGATTGGTTACTGGATGGCGTGTTTACATTGACTATCGTAAGTTGAATGACGCCACCCAAAAAGACCATTTTCCTCTACCCTTCATGGACCAAATGCTTGAGAGATTAGCAGGGAATGAGTACTATTGTTTCCTTGATGGTTTCTCGGGTTATTTTCAGATCCCCATTGATCCACAGGATCAAGAAAAAACCACATTCACCTGCCCATACGGAACTTTTGCTTACAAACGTATGCCTTTTGGCCTATGTAACGCTCCTGGCACGTTCCAACGATGTATGATGGCCATATTCCACGACATGATCGGGGAAACAATGGAGGTGTTTATGGATGACTTCTCGGTTATTGGGGATTCGTTTCAAACATGTCTCTCCCATTTAGAAAAAATGCTCAAACGGTGTGAAGACACCAATCTTTGTCTAAATTGGGAGAAAAGCCACTTTATGGTCAAAGAAGGCATAGTCCTTGGCCATAAGATTTCCAAAAATGGGATTAAGGTTGATAGAGCAAAAGTAGATGTTATTGCTAAATTGCCTCATCCTACTACCGTCAAAGGTATTAGGAGTTTTTTTCGGTCATGTCGGTTTTTATCGTAGATTCATACAAGACTTTTCTAAAATCGCCCGGCCAATGACCCATCTTCTTGAAAAAGATGCTCTTTTTATCTTTTCACCCGAGTGCATCGAAGCTTTTGAAACATTAAAGAAAAAGCTTACTGAAGCACCCATTCTCGTTGCTCCCGACTGGGATTTACCCTTTGAGCTCATGTGCGATGCAAGTGATTTTGCTATCGGTGCAGTCTTAGGGCAACGAAGATCCAAGCATTTTCAGCCTATCCACTACGCAAGTAAAACTATGACTGAAGCTCAAACCCTTTACACCACCACAGAAAAAGAGCTACTAGCCGTGGTGTATGCGTTTGAGAAGTTTTGGCCGTACTTAATCTTGACCAAATGTGTGGTGTATACGGATCACTCGGCTCTCAAATATCTCTTTGCAAAACAAGATGCAAAGTCGAGATTGCTGATCATCTGCCCAGATTAGAAAACCCTCACCAAGATGTTTTCGAGAAAAAGGAAATAAATGAAACATTTCTTCTCGAGACACTCAATGCGGTTTCTTTTCGTGGAAACTCTACCACCCCATGGTTTGCTGACTTTGCGAATTACCATGCTGGTAACTTCATAGTGAAAGGGATGTCGACCCAACAGAAGAACAAATTCTTCAAAGATGTTAAACATTACTTCTGGGACGACCCCTATTTATTCAAAATCTGTGCGGATCAAGTCATCCGACGGTGTGTTTATGGACAAGAAGCTATGGACATTCTCAAAGCTTGCCATGCTGGACCCACCGGGGGCCATCATAGTCCAAACTACACCGCCAAAAAGGTGTTTGATTCCGGGTTTTATTGGCCCACTATTTACAAGGATGCCCACGAATTTGTCAAAACATGTGACGCTTGTCAACGTCACGGAAATATCTCTCAAAGAAATGAAATGCCGCAAAACGCTATTCAAGTGTGTGAGATCTTTGACATCTGGGGTATTGACTTTATGGGGCCATTTCCATCATCTCGAGGAAACAAATACATACTTGTGGCTGTTGACTATTTGTCAAAATGGGTTGAAGCGAAAGCTTTACCTACTAATGATGCCCGAGTTGTTGTGAAATTTTTAAAATCTCTTTTTGCTAGGTTTGGAACTCCACGAGCTATAATCAGTGATCGTGGTACACATTTCTGCAATGACCAATTTGATCGTGTCATGCAAAAGTATGGTGTAACTCACCGTCTCTCTACTGCATACCACCCCCAAACAAGTGGGCAAGTGGAAGTTTCCAACCGTGGTGTAAAAAGAATTCTTGAAAGGACAGTAGGCGAAAACCGTGCATCCTGGTCGAATAAACTGGATGACGCACTCTGGGCCTTCCGTACAGCTTATAAAACACCCATCGGGTGTACTCCATACAAGCTTGTATACGGAAAGGCATGTCATCTTCCGATTGAGCTTGAGCACAAAGCATACTGGGCCTTGAAACATGCAAACTTCGATATTCAGACAGCTGGTGATCACAAAAAAGTTCAAATGAATGAATTAAATGAACTCCGTGATCAAGCATACGAGAACTCTTTAATCTTCAAACAAAATACAAAGAAGATTCATGACTCAAAAATCAAGAACCGCGTTTTCAACGTTGGTGATCGAGTCCTTCTTTTCAATTCAAGATTGAAGATTTTCTCGGAAAGCTCAAGTCCCGTTGGTCTGGTCCATTTACCATCACTAAAGTTTATCCTTATGGAACTATTGAGTTATCTCAACCCGATGGTCCAAATTTTAAAGTGAATGGTCATCAATTAAAGCACTATTTTGGAGAGGACATTCCATCCATGGTTGTCCCAGATCTACAAACTTTCCCCATGAACCAATGAATGCGGGGATCGAGTCAAGCTAGTGACTCGGGAATCAAAAACAGTAGCACACACCATATGGGTTTTCACCCATATTTCTGACTTCTTTCTACTTTCTACCACCCTAGTGTGGGGGAGTTTCCCCCCGCTGTTGTATATAAGTCAGTAATATATATATATAAAAAAAATGTGTATATGTCAAAAATAAAATAATGGCCGTAATATTTCCCTTTTACGTTCTATGTCTCGGCATAACCGCCGGTACTTTGAATATTGACGGCAATATTCATTTCTAGTGTGGGGTGGAATTCTCACGAATTTTATCATGTAATTATTCCACCCAATTCCCCCGTTTTTGGCCAAAATTTTTTCGTTTTTGGCCAAATTTGTTTTTTTGGAGTAAGTGTTTTGCACTTACTTAGCAAATGGTAATCAGTCCGCCATGTCTAACCCACATAAGGATTGGCTAATACAGGAGCAAACGGCTCTTGGTAAAGATATCTCAAATCCGTTTATGGCTTGCAATTTGCCCAAAATTGTATGGTGTTTAGCTCGCCATATCTTTAATTAGTGAAAAGTTGGCTAGCCCGCAAGTTTATGGCTTGTGGTAAAGGCAGTTTTGAAAGCCATAATTGGTAATCGACTCACCAAAGATAATTTTAATAATTTATCTAAGAGTTGGCTAGTCCAGAAGCAAACGGCTTCTGGTAAAGACAAATCAAAACCGTTGAAAGCTAGTGATTTGCTCAAAATCATTTGGTTATCATTGTGCCAAGGTTCTTACTTGAACAGAAACAATTGGCTACTCCAGAAGTAATGGCTTTTGGTAAAGAGATGAAATCCATTAAGTTTTTTTCAAAAGATTGCTAGGGACTAGCAATATCTTAGTGTGGGGGATTGATGAGTGTGCAAATACTCATCATTTTTGTACCGTTTAGAATGCCAAAAACATCTGAAAACACTCAGAAATGCATCAAAATGATAAAAATATCACAAATAAGTGTTTTATGTGTTTTAAATGCAAAAATACCAAAAACAGATGAAAAACGTATCAAGTTTGCATAATTGGCAGTTTTAGCCCCTTAAGTTTCAAAAGTTGTCAAAAATAGTCCCTGGTAAATCAAAATAAAGAAAAATATCATTTTAAGTCCTTAGGGATTCATGAGTTATCAAAATTGGTCCTTAAAATCAAAAAAATTGCAAAATAACAACTTTAGTCCCTAAACTTTGAAAAATGTCATAACTAGTCCTTGGATATTTAAAAATGGAAAATAATCAACTATGGTCCTTGTACTATTCATATTTGGCAGGAATGGTCCTTGTGATAACTTTAGAAAAGTGACAGGTTTGGTCCCTCAAGTTTGGTCGAATTGCACAATTGGTCCTTGTGATTATTAAACAACCAAACAGATCCCTTTTATTAACAAACCCAAATCAAACCCAAACCCAATCCTTAACCCAGCTGGCCCAATCCTTACCCAAGCCCAACACTCCGTTATTAATTAAAAACGGGTCAAATGGTCGAATTGAACAATTGGTCCTTGTGATTATTAAACAACCAAACGGATCCCTTTTATTAACAAACCCAAATCAAAACCAAACCCAATCCTTAACCCAGCTGGCCCAATCCTTACCCAAGCCCAACACTCCGTTATTAATTAAAAACGGGTCAAATGGTCAAACCCCGCCAAACCAGAACCACTGTTCATCTCCCTCACCCAACACTGTAAAACCAAAACCAGGGGTGGTTTTTCCAACTTTTCCCTTTCCACCTCACCCCTAACAGCTGGTTACCCACTCCTTAACACCTCCACATCAACCAAAAATCATTAAATACAAAAACCTGCTCAAAGAATTTTTTGGCGCCAAAAATGCCAAATGGCGAATTTGATGAACTGGATGGATCCAATGGCTGGAAATAGGTGGGAAAGTCTCAGAGATGTCGACAAAGCTCAATAAGATCTTTATAAACAAGTTTGGTGCAATGTAGATAATCATCTAGTGTAATTGTAATTTTCATATGTCGTTTTAAATAATTTTAAATTTCCAGTGTTTGTTTAAACTCTCAAGTACTTTATTTAAGTGTTTTCAGCGTAAGTGAATGTATTTTAGTTATCAATTTCAAGTTTTAATCTGATTTTCAAGTTTATGCAATTTCCTTGTTCAAATTCTCAATATATTCAACTATTGTTATTAGTTATTAATAAGGATTGAAAAAGCTGACATAAGCTCTTATAAAGCTTTTCTAAGCTTTTAGAATCATTAAAATTCAATTTAGACTCAAAACAGAAAAATTCCCAAAAATACCAAAAACTTTAGTTAAAAAATAAAAAACAATGGAAATGAAGATCAAGAATGAAGCAGGGTGATATATGGAATGCTCTTGGTTTAGAAGCTTTGTGGAAAGCTATTAGGGGTGTTCTCAGTCCTCAGTTCTCAGTTTTGAGCAAAAATACAAATTGTAAGCAATTTTCTTAAAATTTACATTTCTTAATATAAGTGCTTAAACCTTGCCCTTTTCAGCTTAATCCTATTTCATTATAGTTAAATTAAGTTAGTTAATAAATTTCTTGGTTTAAAAATTGGTTTTAGTACATTAAGCTTAAAAACAGTTTTCTATAGGGGTGTTTGGATTTGCTGAGTTAAGTCTGCTAGAGGCTTGTTGAGTTGTTACTTTTTGTTGTTCTGAGTTACATTAGTTCCTAATAGCTCAGTCAAACCAATAAAACCAGTGTTCATTTTATAAAAAGTCAAAATTATGTTTAATCTCATATTAATAGTTAACTGTTAGGATCTAGAGTGTGAAATTCATCAAATTAGCTTAAAACTTGGTACTCTAGCTTAAATTATTCTTATTGCAGCTTAATATATCATAATCATTAAGTAGAATTAAGCCAAAGTTCATATTAGTCAACTTAATTGATTTTCATAAAAAGTCAAAATTTTCTAATTACAGTTTTTGAATAAAGTTTATAATTTTAGTGTGTGCTCAATATCAAGTTTTAGCCTATAAGCTTTTGGGATATTAAACTTTTGTTGCTTAACTTAATTAGAAAAATATTAGCTTATATATATTTAGCTTATAGACTGCTTATTTCCTTATTTCTTTTAAATGCTTTTCCAAAAATATGCCCTGTGCACAGTTTACCCATCCATTTTCTCAAGCTCACACAGAGCTCATGAGAGAGATCTAGCTTGTAAACTTTAGCTTTTTGAGAAGCTTACCTAGCTGTCTCAAGGTTCCAGTTCTCATTTTCCCATTTTTAGCTTATTTGATAAGCCTGCTAGTGGCTTATTGTTTTGTCCATTTTAACTAGTACAAAAACCATTCAGTGTTTAGTCCCTTTTTCATAAGCTCCTTATAAGCTCACCTGTGAACACCACAGTGAGAGCTTTAGCTTTTTGAAAAGCCACTAAGCTCAGCTTATTGGATTCACCTTTTGTTTGGACTTCCAATCTCTACTGTGGGCCCCACAAGGCCTGGAAGTTGGCCAGTTAGACCTGTTTGTTACTCAGTTTTTAGCACAAGTGCTTATTAGCTTATTATAGCTTATCAGGTTGTTTATTTGTGCCTTGTAGCTTAAAATAATTAGCTTTAGCTTGTTTACATCTTAAATTTCATTTGTTTCTAGCTTGTTAGCTTAATTGGCAACTTAGTTGAGCTTAAAAATCAAGTTAAGCTCAAAAGCCCACTGTTAAGAAAACATAAGCTTATTCAGAGCTTATTAATGGATTTTATAAAAAGTTGTAGTTTTATAAATTGCTTATTATCATTAGCTTAATCAGTTTGTAAAAGAAAAAAATCGAAAAAAAATATTTTGCAAAAAGTCCATTGCTGGGATTCGAACCCTGGCCACCCAGCTCACCACACACACACGTTACCAACTGCCCTTGGGTCTTTGACTGGTTATCCTTTGCACAATTTAATACATAACCCCTTATAGTCCATTTAGCTTATACGTGTAATTTAGCTTATTTACAGCTTATTCAAATAAGTTGTCACATCCTTTTTATTTTTCCTAGCTTTGTATTAGTATAAAGTATTTTATAAAAAAGTTTCAGGATTTTCTGAATAGTTTTAGTATTTTTAATCATTTAATTAGTTTAAAAGAGTATTTAATTCATAAAAAAAATATAAAAGTAAAAAAAAATATAAATCTTTTTTCTAAAATTTTCTTTTGTTATATAGTAAGTAAGAAAATTGTTTTTACACTTGTAGGACTTTTAATTCACAAATTTCACGTTTTGTCTTGCGCACTCGCGTAATTTATACAATTAACGCATGTTTTCATTTTAGGTCACTTTTTTAGGTAATTTAGGTTTACGCTTCAATTAAAATAGTTTGTTTAAGTTATTTTATTTTATAAATCAACAAAAACATCATTATTTAAAATAGTGATAGCGTTTATTTAATAGAAATTAGCTTTTTAATTTTTCTTTTCAGCTTATTATTAAGCACTTTGTGTTTTTATAATTTTCTTAGATTTCTGTCACCATAGGATATTTTTAGAAAAAGTTTCATAATTTTCCTAGCTTGTTTAGTATTTATTAAAATTTTAAATAGTTAAAAGTATTAAATAATTAATAATAAATAAATAAAAAAAACATAAAAAAAATATCTTTTCATTTTTAAAATTAGTTTTATAATATTCTAGATTTTTCTGAGTTAAAATTTTATTTTTCCAGGTTAATTTTATATTTTCTTTTATTTAAGTGTATTATAAATAGTAATTAATTAATAATAAATAGATAAAAAGTATAAAAAAATATATTTTCAATTTTAAAATAAGTTTCATAATATTTTAGATTTTTCTAAGTCATAATTTTATTTTTCTAGCTTTATTTCATATTTTATCATATTTTAGGGTATTTATAAATAGTTAAAAATAGTTTTTAATTAATAATAATTGAATAAATAGTCATAAAAATAATTTTCTTTTTCCAATAATTTTATTTTATTATTAGGATTACAAAAATATCATTTTCATATTTGTAGGTCTTTTATTTCTTAGATCTCACTTTTTATTTTGTACGTTTACGTAATTTAATAAACGTACGTATTCACGTTTGTTTTATCTGATTGTTGTGCTTTATAATTCTGTATCCAAATATCATTCCAATCAATCAGTAGTGTAATTATAAACCAAAATCTTTACTGATCACTATCCTTAGTGATTATTCGACATCTGAAAGTTTTTAAACACCATTCAGTCTCCGTGGGACTTAACGACCTGTGGAAACACTATACTCCCCAGATCTTAATTGCATTGGTTTCTGAGCTTTTTGAAGTTTATTACGGTTGACCATTCACAAGTGGTTAGCTTGTGTGATAACTTGACTGTTTGGAAGCGAATCAAAATTTTGGCGCCGCTGCCGGGGAGGCTTTAGCGTGTCTTAAACCTTTTCAGACCCGTACTTGCACATATACCACCTTTTGTAAACAGGTTTTTGTAAAGTTAATCAAAAACTCAAAAAGTTCATTAACACTTTTCCTAAAGTGTTAACAACACCAAAAAAAATAATAATATAAAACAACAAAACGATCGTAACGTTTTCTAGCTTGTATTGTCTTTAAGGTGATTCTTAAAACAGTACGATTTGGTTAAACGAGACGATACCAAAAATATTTTCCAAAAGTCTTTAAACCCTTAGCGCAAATCCATACCTACGTCTTTTCAGTGGTACTTAATAAATACATAAAAATCAACCACCGCAAATCAAGGCAGAACACCTACCAACTGGGGGTGTGAACATTAATAAGTTCCCAATCTTAAAGATCAAAATTTAAAACTTGCCTTTGTGTCCTTGTGATTTGGTGTACCTTTTTCAAAGAATCCATTTCATTTGTGATTATTGGTTTAAGTTCACTTGTCGTTTTGCCTCGCATTTGTTTTGAAAAATGATTTTTATACTTAGTGCATGCGCACTCATTCTTCCAGCTCTACAAGTCCACTTTCTGAGCTTGCAAATATTCCTCGTAGACGTAGAGGACGTTCTGCTCCTTCAGCCATGACTGAGGAACGTCTACCACCACCACCCCCTGTCGTAATGGCAGAAGATAAGCCTATGAATGAGCTTCTCCAAGCACCCATCGAGGGTTACGGAGATGCTATTGTTGTCCCAGCCATTGTGGCTGATACCTTTGAGCTCAAAACCGGGTTACTTAATCTTGTAACCCAAAGCCAATTCTATGGTTTTGAGCGGGACGACCCTCATGCACATATTCGATGGTTCAACAAAATTGCATCGACCATCAAATACAAGAATGTCCCACATGAAGCTATTAAGCTTCTTCTGTTCCCATTCTCTCTAGAGGGACAAGCCTGGAATTGGCTTGAGAAACAACCCCCTCGTTCCATTGAGACATGGGAAGATTTAGTCACCAAGTTCGTTAACGAATTCTATCCTCCATCCCGAACTACAAGTCTTAAGAATGAGATAATGAAATTTTCTCAAAGATTTGATGAATCATTCGGTGAGGCATGGGATCGTTACAAAGAGTTGCTCCGAAAGTGTCCACATCATGGTTTTACCGAGTTAATGCAAATGGATACTTTCTACAATGGTCTGAACCAGACTAATCAAGACTCTTTAAATGCCTCCGCGAGAGGTAATTTTCTGAGCAAGACCGCGAGAGGTGATCGTACTAGTCAATTTCAACCAGTTGCACCAAATGATGAAAAAAAACACACGGTGACCCCATTATTGTATGTTATCTTTCATTTAGACTTTACATATCAAGTATAACATATGTCCATACTTATGTATATATAATTAAAATTCATCAAGAACCGGATTGTGGTATCGATTAGTCGTCGTACATAAACGATGATAAACTTTCATGTGATAATTCTATAGATGCAATGGATTGTGATAATCAACACCAATATGTGGTTCAGAAACAATTGCGTGGGGAACCTGAACCCGTTAGGAATATTGTTGGTGTGTAGACAGAAGAAGGAACACCAACCAACAAAGCTTTTGAGGTATCTACATTAACAACGCCGATAAATAAAAGTTTTTAACATACTATATTTTGAAATCGCAGTTCAAAGACAATAACCAGTCAAATGTAAACGTGGTTGCCGAAAATGACGCACCTATGTTGGGACGTGTTTCCTCCGGAGATAATTTCAACAAAGGCCTCGATAAAACATTGTTTGTTCCGTCTTTAGATTTAATGGATTTTGATGAGAAAGAATTGAATGTGGTTGAGGAAAACTCGTTTGTTGGCCTCCGTGCCGGTAACAATGATGTCGCTGCTGTTACCTAAGAAGAAACACCAACAAAGAAAGACCCTGAAGCCCCTAAATCTCAGGTTAAATCCAACAAATTGTCATTTGTAAATGTGGTAGGTCCTAATGACAAACCTCCATTGGAAGAACTTTTCTCCCATAATAATACAAAGAAAAGAAAGAAAGTCAAATTGAACGACAACCTCAGTAAAAAAAATAGCATTGTAAAACATTATAAGAAGATGGCTGATTCTGTCAACTCGCCTAAAGGCCTATCAAAAACATCAACTACTCCTTGCCGCCATCTTACAAGATCGCAAGGTGTCATTAACGAGGATTTTATCCCGGTTGCCGGTTCCGATGCAAAGCACCATATTAAATTCTAACGGAAATGAATATTTTATGTTTGTCTGCTTATTTTTCAAGTGTGTTTTCAGGAAAATTCAGGAAACCCCAAAACGCGTCGCGTTAGTCACTTGTATTCGCCCAGAATTGAACCGTTTGTAGAGGTATCTACTGTTTGTTAATCCATTAACATCATTATCATATGGTTAATGTTATTCAATATATATATATATATACATACACACACATATATACACACATATATGTATATATACATATATATATATATATATACATATATATATATATACATATATATATATATATATATATATATATATATATATATATATATATATATATATATATATATATATATATATATATATATATATATATATATATATATATATTATTTATTTAATTTTTTTAAAGAACTTTTACGACACCCGAAATGCAACAAGGAGAAGGTTACTGTGCCTGATTACTTTTGCACCTTTTTCAAGCTTAAAAAACCATTACTTTATACGTTCCCTTGGGGCTCCGGTGCCGTTGTTGTTTACAAGAGTTTTTGGGTAGCCTTGGCATGTGTTGAGGATTGCACCAACGGGTGGCTTACTGACTTAGTGAGTAAATCTGATTTTTATCTTATCTCCCACACATGTTTATTATTTCGTTTTGTTAAATTGGAACCGAATGTTAACAGTTTTGATTTGCTTTATATGTCCGCATCACTTGGATGTATGGCTTGATTTGATGTGGTTGTTTAGACCAGCCGATGCAGATTGGGCTTTGGCAGGGTATAATTTCTGCAGTCGAATCCTAGATGGCGAACTACCTACAACTTATTCAGATGGCACAACATACCCTGTCGCTTGGCGAGATGTTGAAAAGGTTAGTTTGGCAGCCTCTTACCGTACATCTAGCACTACTGTTATAAACAGCTTATAATATTCTTCAATTGGTTTATATATCAGGTGTATTTTCCTGTCAATGAAACTGAAAACCACTGGGTACTCGGTGTGCTCCATATCCGCACTGGAGTTGTTTACGTTTATGACTCTGTTGGGTCAGTCGGAAGGAGTTCACGGTGGTGGCGAGTTTTGAAGAGAGATTTACAAACACAACTTCAACTTTACCTAACAAATGCTGGGGTACTGCACAGTAAGGGCATCTCACCCGAGGATTATAAAATCACATACAAGTTTCCAAAAGTCCCACAACAATCAGACTTGTATGGCGATTGCGGAGTATGGGTTTGCATTATATTGTACAGATTGCTCCATAACCAGCCACTCAAAGTAGACGACCCTCTTCAAACAACGTTAGCTTACCGTGAACGGATGCTTGAATACTTCTGGAAGCACAAGGTTGAATACAAAAATTGTCAGCGGTCTCTCAAGGTACCATCCTTAATGTCCTATTAATTATTGTCACATGTTTACTTGTGAATGATTTTTCTATCACTAGCAGTAGTTAGCATAGCTAGCAGTTCTTATTTTACTACTAGCAGTTGTAACAATACAACCAACTCGGTTTGACTACCTACCAGTTGTAAAAGTAACTACCAGTTGTAACTATACAAGCAATTCCTTTTATGTTTTGAGATTCCTAATCTAAGTAATCGAGCATAAAAGCAGTGCAGCTTTTTTTTACGTTTATTTGAATTTAACTACTCGAAATTTTAATTCGCAAATACCATTTCTTTTGTACCTTAGGGACTCTTTGAATATATTTTTATAAGCTCAACAACATTTCCTTTTTTTTACACCAGTACACATACAAAAAAAGGCATATGGTTTGTAAACCAATTCTATATTGATTATGTATATGTTATTAATATTTGATATACACCTGAATTAAAGATTATTTGGTTGCCCTAAAGTACATCATGCTACATGTCCTTTAATGCCTCTGTTCCCAATCTCTTTCTTCAATACAAATCTTTCTAATTTTCTTTAACAAAATTTTTCTTTCTTCTTTTGGTCACTTCACATCCTTATCTCAATCTTTCTGCTTTTCTTTAACAAAATGTCTGACAATATCCCACTGGATGTTCAACTAGATATCATCCATAGGCTACCTTTTAAGTCTATACTCCAGCTACGTACTGCTTGCAAGTTATGGAAGGCTGGTATAGATTGTGTAAGCTTCATCTTTAATTATGGTGTTCATCGTAATGACGCGTGTTTTTTTACGCTAACATTCGATCGGGGTGAGCAAGGGTTTATGTTAGGTTTAGATGAAAAGCTAATCGTTACGCCACTTCGTACAGATTTAAGGCTTTCATCTTTGATTCCAGTTGGAAATTCTAATGGTCTTTCATGTTTTGTTTATTGTTTTAATCTAATGTCTATTATTTGGAACCTGGCAATCAAAAAATCACTTGCAATATTTGTCCCGTTTTACACGCATCAAATTGAATCTCAAAAGATTTGTTTTGGTTTTGGCGTCCGTCCTGACACTCTTGACCCGACGATCGTGAAGGTCTCCTATCCTATTTTCCAAAGTGGTTTCTGGTATCTGTCAGTCTTTTCTTTGAACTCTTCACGATGGACACGCCTTGAAAATTTCCACCCCCTCATGAAACAATCAAATTGAAACGTAAAACTCAGGAAGTTGTGGGTCGGTATATCTATTGGACTGGGAGTGAAAAGTTAAGTAATGAGGACGATGTTACCTACAAGATTTATATGTTGATTTATTTTGATTTGGTAACCAACGAATTCAAAGTTATCGACATACCGCATATTTTCAAAAATGAACTCCTAGTCCTATTTTATGTTACGGATCTTGGAACTTCTCTAGTCATTTTTGGTATGGTCATTAGTGAAGGTATGCCATTGTTTTGTGGATGGTTGTTGGACATGAATGGTTGTTCCATAAGATCATTCAGAAGCCTATTCGCCATCCCTAGCCTAGTTTCGGTTCATTTGCTTGGCTTTACAAAGCATCATGCTCTAATAGTGGAAGCCTACAGCGGCAATCATTTGCATCACTCTGTATTTGTGTACAACCAAGAACTTGAATTATTCGTCACCATGAGAATGTTAGGAGATGCTGGAACTTTCTACATCGCCCCATACAAAGAATCTCTTCTCTTATTAAATCACACAGATCGTGCTGTGTATAGTTTTTTTTTTTTTTTTTTTTTTTTTTTTTTTTTTTTTTTTTCTAACTTAACATTCTGTTCATATTCCTTTAAAAGATTATCACTTTACTTGGTTAATGATATATGAAGGGCATTTTCAACAGGTATGTCGGCCTGAAGTTATCGATCATGATTAATAGGAACGAGGCTTTGTGGTTTTAGTACGTTGTCTGTGGGGAGGAAGCATGGAGTGCTTATCTTTTTCCTAGTCGATGAAAGTTATAAATCACGTGGTTCTATAACTATGTAACCATTAAACTTATAATTATGTAGTACGCTTAATATGATGTTGGTTGTGTGTATGAAACGTTGTAAGTCAACTTCTTTACTATTTCCCGCGTTTATGTATTCTTGGCAACCAGCAGCTGTACTTAGGGCAACTTCATTTCCCTAGCAACGGCTTTTATAAACGAAGTAGTCCTTTTACTCGTACAATTCGTATTCTACAATCTACTAATACCTACAAGCTACTGACATAAACACTCCACACTAATACCTACACACTTGACACAAACATATTTAACACTCAACACTAGTACAATTTATCTAGCAGTAGTCAGTTTAATACGAATGTGGCATCATTTCCTTGATTTCTTCTATCACTAGTAGTAGTTAACATATCTATCAGTTCCTACTTGACTACTAGCAGTTGTAACAATACAACCAACTCGGTTTGACTTAATACGACTGTGGCACCATTTTGATGATTTCTTCTATCTCTAGCAGTAGTTAACATAGCTAGCAGTTCTTATTTTACTACTAGCAGTAGTTAACATAGATAGCAATTCTTATTTTAATACTAGCAGTAGTTAACATAGCTAGCAGTTGTTATTTTACTAGTAGTTAACATAGCTGTACTTGCAGTTGTTGTTTTAATACTACAGTAGCAGTTTAACAGAGCTAGCAGTTCTTATTTTACTACTAGCAGTAGTTAACATAGCTGTACTAGCAGATTTTCTATCCTTTTTGGTATTTGGATAACGCTTGTCCACAATTATAAACACTTTGAATTTAAGTACTTGACCTTTTAATTCGCAAATACCATTTATTTTGTACCTTAGGGACTCTTCGAATATTTTATTAAACCACACACACAAACCTGATTTTTGCGTCCAAAATATGCAACTTTCCATTTTAAAACGGATACATTATTAAAGTTTACATACGCGCTATTCCTTCTATCTTTTCAACAAGCACATATGCCACCTCACTTATTCTATTTGTCTTCAGCTTCTTAAACAACATGTTACAAGCTAGAGTTGGTGTTAGAGGGTAATCCGCATCATCCAGCATGAACAGATAACTTGTCGGCCACATGAACGCCACACTGTTCGTACAATCTCCAACTCGTGACCAGTGTTTCTTTCCATTCAACGTCCTCTATATCGGGCTCAAACATGCACTTCATCCCATACCACTTATCAACTCCTAGGCAACCCGCGTCCCGGCCTGTCTGAAAGCCCATTTTAACGCACTGCCAAACAGTTTCCAAATATTCTCTGTCTATAGTATGTAGCAACTGACCCAAGCTATTAAATGTAGTTTCGAGTCCGTTAGACCTCTTGATGGTAATTACAGTGCCACCATTTCTCAAGTAAACGTTACGTGCACTATTTTTTATCGTCGGCTGAAGTGCCCCCAGTCTTTGCCCCGTCGTATCAAGCACAATCAAACGGTTTAACCTTTCAATCCTTTTTTTGGATCAATCCTCTGCCTCTTTGACTGATCCTGCTCTAAATCATCAAAAGCTCTTTTGGAACTTCCTTCATCTCTCTCACCTGTACCTTTGTTCATAGGAGTTAACTTATCAGGCCTCATTCTAAACTTTTCAAACATTTCTTTCACTTTATCATAAGTTAGCATCCGCAAGACATTTACTTTATGCCCTCCCATCCTCTCCAAGTACTCACACATGAATATTTTCTGCTCTTTTTTTAATGTAGAATTTTTGCCTTTCTATCACTATTTTATCAAGAGCTTCTTTTGCCTGTTCACATGTTAGGATTTCAATTTCTTTGTTCTGCATCCTAGATGCTACTATCTCATCGGCTTCAGCTGTTGACCTAATGTAATGCCAATGTGCAAACGAAGCTTCCTGTCTAGCTACAACATCCGCCCTTCTTTTCCTTTTTACCCTTGCTCTGTCTTTTGCATTGGGAGAATCTACCGGGGTTTTTTCAGCTGTTGCTTTTTCAGTTACATTCTTACCAGCAATCTTAGCAGCTAATTCTGCGTCGATTTGAAAGACTTTGTCATCTTTATTTTTGTCTGTAAAAAGTAATCATGCAACTTACCAGCTACGTCGTTATCAGACTTAGTTTTGTTTTCTTTAGATAAAGCGTTTGTGTTGGTTCCTTTAACCAACGGACGCTTTCCTAGAACAGAAGCAGTGACGTTTGAATCGGTAGAAATAATACCTTGCATATCACTTGCGCTCTTCAAAGATGCTAGCCCAAGTTCTGCAGTCCCAAGGTTTTTCATTTCATCACCTCCGTCTATCATTACTGCTACTGCAACACTTGTATGCACATCAGTAACGTTACCAACATCTCCAGCTTCCATAGTTTCCATACTAAGTAATTCACTTTCAACTGTAGCACCAGCATAAACATATGTGCAAGCATCCATACCTTTTTTCAAAATTGTTGTTGGTGCATCATCTTGTTCATTGACAGCGTTTGTTTGAGTGATATTTCTTTGAGTTGTAATGGAAGTGGTTGCACCATTTTTTGTAGAGGTGGTTGCAGCGGTGGTTGCAGCGACACTAGCAGCGGTTTCAGGTTGACCATTTACAGCTGCATCCGTAGTCTCTTTCACCGTTGTGTTTTCTGTTGTCACATCAGTCATACGCCCAACAAGATCTTTTGTAGCATCATTACTGAATGGCAATTCACTGCTTCTAGTCACATGACTATCATTAGTAACAGATTGAGGTTCACTATTTTCACTTGGAGGAGACTCCTCATTTCCACTTGCGATGAAATATTTATTAATCACAACAGTAACATCTGCATTAATATCGTCATGTTCAACTGTTGCTTTTTCTGTTCCTGCTGCAACGTCATAAACAGATATACAAGCATCAGTTACTTGTGACAAAATCTTTGGTTTTGTTGAACAAGCAGCAGAATTATCTGTACCGGTAGCAGATACTGGATCCCATTTGGTTTTGTTTAGCATTGACAGCAAAAACATCCTCCCAACTGCGATGGAAATGGTGTAATTATGGACTATTCAAGCCAAGTGATAAGTATTCATGTACACATCAACATAATAAATAAGAGTAATGACAATAATACCTTATTTTGGAACCAAAATAGGCAACGGCCTCTTTAGCAGTCTTTTTAGTTCGAACTCTGTTCTCCGCTGCATTAGCATCATCCGCTGAAACATCCACATCCACCCTGATCTTTCTGTACGATTATGGACTAGTCAACGCAAGTGACAACCACACATATACATACTTAAGAATTGTAAGGACACGCATACCTTCGTTTTGAATCAAAAGATACGCTTACATCTTCAACAGTTTAACTACTTTCAAATGTCTCCTCCAGTCCAGTCGTAGCCTCCCCTGAAGCATCCTCATTCATCATGCGCGTACTGTACAAGTACTGACTAGTCATAGCAATCGACAAAAAATCTTTTACATACGAACATACTTAGCATAGTTGATGACACGCTTACCTTTGTTCTGACTCAAATGAGGCACCGACGTCATGAACATTTGTATTTTTTTCGACGGTCTTCTCCACTACATCCTGCGCCTCCGCTGAACCATCCACATCCTTCATGGCCGTTCTGTGCAATTACTAACTGGTCAAGGCAAGCGACAACCACGCATTTACATATGAACATACTTAAGAAGTGTGAGGACACGCATACCTTCGTTTTGAATCAAAAGAGACGCTTACATCTTCAACAGTTTTACTACTTTCAAATCTGTCTTCCAGTCCAGTCGCAGCCTCCCCTGAAGCATCCTCATTCATCACGGTCATGCTGTACAACTACTGACTAGTCACAGCGACCGACAACAAAGCTTTTACATATGACAAATACTTAGCAGAGTTAATGACACGCATACCTTTGTTCGGTGTCAAATGAGGCTATGACGGCGTGATCAGTCTTAGTAGTTTCCACGGTCTTCTCCACTACATTCGGCGCCTCCCCTGAACCATCCACATCCTTCACGGCCGTTCTGTGCAATTACTGACTAGTCAAGGCAAGCGACAACTATGCATTTACATATGAAAATGCTTAAGAAATGTAATGACATGCATACCTTTGTTGTCGCTTAAATGAGGCACCAACATCGTGATAACTTGTATTAATTTCAGCGGACTTATCAACTGCAATAGCAGCCTCCCCTGAACCATCTTCATTCTTTTCGGTATGCCTCCCCTGATTGGTAGTATCCTCCGCATGATCACAACTTGCTTCTTCCAGAAATGACTCAACTACCTGATGTTTTCGAACCTTCACCAAATGTTTTATTTTTGTGGTACCTGGATTTTTCTTCTCTAACCGCTTAAATTTCCTATTCAAATATTTTAAATCTGCATGTTGTGCTGAAGTTTTCTTTGTTAATTCACATACCTGTTTACATAGTTGATCACACTTTTCCACCAGTTTATTTAATATCAGACCGCTGTCCTGTCTTCCAATTGTGTTAACTCCTGACTGAGGTGAATCTTTGAGGTGTGCAGACCTCATCTGTTGCCTAACATGAACAGAAAGATCCCCCATATTTTTCGCTTGGGTGGGTTCATCAGCAGAACTTGTTCCACTGGAAATTGATTCGGCTGATGTTTCATTGGTTTGGGATGTAGAAGGGAAACGTCCGGGTGTGTTTTGGGATTCAGAGGGACTTCCCGATCCTTCCCCCAAATTCTGAGGCAGCAGCACCATGTGTGGGAACAATGGTGTTAGTGTCCCATAAAAATTATTGCCCTGTCTTCTCATGTGACTCATAAGTTTTGGAGTGTGAGAAGGGACATGCCAAGTTTTTGAATGTTTGGGTGGTGTCTCAAAACGGTTGTCAAATAGCAGTTGTAAAAACCTTGGATAAATATAATATTTTGCTTGCGTATCCAACAAATTCTTGACTAAACCATCAAATATCATTTTGGATAAATTGAATTTCTTATTAAGAGCTACACAAATCACAAAAGATGCTATGTTTGTACTAAACTCATTCCAAGAAGTTGTCTTTGGAATTAGACACCGCAATATGGTTTGGATCAAGAATTTCCATTGTGGGGAGAACAGTGGTTTAAAAAATTTTAATTTTGGTCCTAATTCACCTCCATACCCCAAAAGCGGTAGTGTTTCAAAAATGGTATCATTATCCAAACACACAACACCGTCAGCATCATCTAGGAGAAGATCTCTCCTAATTGATGCCTCAGTAATAATTATCTGCATGCCATGTACGCTACCATGGATTTGTACTTCCTCACCAATAGTTTTAGTCTTTGCAGTAGACCAAAACTGCTTCATACAACAAACGTAGATAACAGGTTTGACAGTGAGTGCATACCGAAGCGGGTGTGCATTCAGGAAATCAATAATTTGTTCAAACCCTGTAGCCTCCTTTGTTTTTTTCAAAAACGCAATCATGTTGTGACTTCCAGCAAAATACTTCGGCGCCATTCTTGTTTATCTCAAACTTGATTGCAACTGAAACTTGATTGCAACTGAATGTTAGGGGTTTCCAAATGACGCTCTATGTGGCTCTAAACTATGTCATGACCAAGCAGTTGTAACACTTGTAGTAGTTGTTACAATTTATTTGCGTAGTTATCGCTCTCTCTCTCTCTCTATTTTTTTTTCTTTATGATATAATAAGGATTATTAATTTAATACATAATACATAAATAAACATGTAACTCAACACGTCATCTTCTTTCTATTATCGAGACACAAAATGTCAGACTACACACATTATTACAAGAGTTATCTCTCTTTCCACGCATCCACAACTTGGTAAGAAGCCCAAACAAGTACACACCCACATTATGACTTTTTTTAAGTAAATACGTTTTTTTTGGGTGCCATGTAAATCGGTCTTTACTTTAGCAGTAAGTTAATTTTTTTATTTTTATATTTTGCTTATTATTTTGTTTATTTACTTTTTTTTTTGTAACATGACTTACTATATCGCACACAATTGAACAACTACGCAACATAATACATACCAGTAACAGTCCACAAATATATACAAGTAACATAAAAGGGATCAAATCCATTGGTTAACATAACATAGACAGAGTATACAAGATGAGACAAGTGACTCAAAAATATAACAACGATCCCCTAACAAGCAAAAGCCACCAGCTCCAAAGTAAGCAATACATAGCACATCATATCTCCATTGACTCCAACTTTTGGATGAAACCATTCAGGTCTTTAACACGGTCATGTTTCTTAAACAAAGTAAGAAGTAGTTTGGAACTCTCAGCCAGATCCTCATTTTGCATCCTTAGGAGGTGATTAATAGTTGCCAACGAACAATCCAAACCGCATAGAATCTCGACTTCCGCTATCATTAGCTGTCTACGGTTGACACGGGCCCTAAATTCAACAGCTTTCCTCATTTGATCTGCTTCTTCACGTAAAGCCACATCCAATTCATCCCTGTAGTACGCGATCGTAATCTCTTTTAGTAATTTATCACATATAACCATGGCAGTAGACATTGTTAGACACTTAGACTAAACAATTTTGGGACACTTGTTATGTTTGTTTTTCTAACACTCTCACTAAAAGAGATAAAAAATAAATAATAATAAGTGTTTTAGTAACATATATATTCAGCAAAAGCAACCGTTAGAGTCATACATTATCGAGACACAAAAAATTCTGACAAACAAGTTATGACATTTGTCTGTTTCCCATGGACAAGTGGATCACAACCCACCCACAATCTATTTTTATGACGAGTTTGCTAACTCTTTGCTAGAAAATAGTACTTTGGGAAACTAATAAATTGTACACATGGCAACTGCTACAGTACATATAGTACAGCGGTGATGTATGCAAAATGGCTGATGGTTGAATGTTTTTTATTTGCATTTCATTCAAAATAAAAAATAAAAATTAGTACTAGGTGTACTCAAGTGGTGACTAGTTGGATTTATTAAATATTGAGTTACTGAGGTTTGTCTCATACGCAAACAGTTTTATTGGTTAACAAGTTACAACGCAAAAAGTTTTTTTGGGCAACTAGTTACAGTTTTATTGGGCAACTAGTTACAAACGTTGGGCAATTTTTTTAGTTAGCTGACCAACTATTTGTGGCACACAGCCCAACTAATATTTTACATTCGACATGTACAATTCTTTCTACAATGGCCAACTGTAATATTGTACTGCACTTAATGTCTGTACCCTGTGCATATGTGAGTGTTTACTTTAATAATTTTAACGGCGTAAATATTCAAAGTAAATGCTGCCTTGGTTAATAAAACGATAAATTTATATTTGCATAGTTGTTATTACCTCCGACTACATTTATTCTATGATGGAACAAAACTATTTTATAGACCATCACTTATTAAAATCATCAACATGTTGAGTTTGACGTAAACACATAACGGCTTCAGGTTATCAGATGTCTAGAGTTACATTGATTTGAGTTTATTATTTCGAACTTTGTGTGACTTTCCTAAACGTTAAAAAAATACGACACTACTTTTATGCTCGATTACTTAAATAAAATATCTCAAATTATAAAATGAAATGGTTGTATACGTACAACTGCTAGTTATTTTTACTACCGCTAGTTATTTTTAATAATAAAACTGAGTTGGTTGTATACTTTCAACTGCTGGTTATATTAACTACTGCTAGTGATAGAAGACAAGAACGAAATGATGACACGTTTTTTAGAGTAAATTTTCCACTTTACACCAACTTTTGTACTTGACTACAACTGCATAACTGCTAGTAGGTCATGTTTTTTTGTAAAATTAGAGCCACTTGTTAATGGGCCACAGTTTTAGTTAACTAGCCATTCGGTTTCGTTCATCAGCCAACCTTTTTATGTTGTAATAATGATGTAATTGGCCAGTTTCTTTTGGACTTTAAGGCCACCCTGTAATTTGCAATATGCAATATGGGCTTCTAAATGCCATATTTTTGGGCAATATGTCATGTACTAACGGGCAACCATAATTCTTAACCATTCCACTATAAATTGTAGACGTAACAGCATAAATCTAACATGTTGGTTACGGTTAGAAGCACTATCTCATGGTTGGCACCAGAAAGTCAATTGCAACTGCTAGTTTTTCATTCATACTTTTTTTAAACCCAACAAACATTCATAACAGTGCAACCATACATGTAATTATCCGACCTAAAAACAAAAGATGAAAAATCGAAAACAAGCAAAACAAAGAAAAACGCCCAATAAAAAATATAATAATAATAATAATAATAATAATAATAATAATAATAATAATAATAATAATAATAATAATAATAATAATAATAATAATAATAATAATAATAATAATAATAATAATAATAATAATAATAATAATAATAATAATAATAATAAAACCATCATCGTGAACTGCTCCACCCACCCCATTTCAAAACAAGTTGTTAGAACCACAGCTCTCTTCCCTGTTTTCCTTCATTTCCTTCCTGGCTTTGACTTGTTGAAACAAAATTTCAAGCCGGCTAATCCTGTTTTCCAGATCATAAGGGGCTTGAAACCCAAGTTGTTGCTCCTCCTGGTTTTGCTGCACTAGCACATTTGTATGCTCAACCTGAATTTCCTGCTAATCCACCACTTGACTTTGAACCACCTCTGCACCCTGTTGATCATCCTCTTCATCTCCATCCTCCTTATCATCTTCATCTTCGTCGTCCTCCTCCGGATCATTCATTCCATAAACCCCATCCCAGTAAAAGTCTTTTGTATGGAGCCAGTTCAAAATTATTTTCCTCGTCCTCATATATACCTCCTTATAGGACCCAAATTCTGAAATGGGTTCCTCCCCGAAAGCATCAATAACCACGTCAAACAACAAATAGTTGTTTAACACAAACGCGTATTCTTCTGCATCATTTTCAAAGTAACCATTTGCAGCCATTGATGTAGTAATTTTTGTAAGGGAATACATGTTATGTCTGTCCTGTTTTTTGGTATACAATCGATGCTATAAAGATGTTGTAGATGTAAATGGACGGTTTTTTTTTTTTTTTAATTTTTATTTTTTGTGGTTTATTTTTTGGGTTAAGGGTTACCCAAAGTATTGTATGTAGATGGATGGTTTCCAAGACTTTGGGCGGGAAAATAGACTAAAGCCGCCAAAAAAAAATATTAAGACAGGAATAAAGCTTCATCCAAAAGCTTTCAAATACTTGATCAAAGAACTAGTTGTACGCATGATTTGTGGCCAAAATAAACTGAAAAGTAAACATTATTATTGGATTGGTGATTATGGTTTGAATTGATAATAAACTGAACGCGAGGGTAAACAATCGGGTTCATTCATTTTGAGTCGACGGAATAATTGTTTGCCCGTTACTCGATAATAAATAGTACCTCTTTTGTTGCGACTAGATATTCACTCGAGTTGGAGCAACTTAAAGTTTAAAAAAGGTATAACAATTGTCAAATTACTACTTTTAAAAACAATTATTGTTATATTTTGTTAATGACGGAATAAGTAGTTTATAAGTGTTCGTGGCACAATTTTTGGATACAAAAAGGAACAAGCGAGGCCTAATGGAGTATTCAACATAAGGCACTGATGAATTCGTTTTGGTATATCGTGAGTCAAAACTTTTAGATGTAATCTGGGCAACTAGATTTGTATTTGGGCTACCAAGTCAGTACTTTAGGCAACCTTTACATATTTAAAGAATATATTGTACAATGGGTCCTTAGCATTTTTTTGTACTTTGGCCCACACCTTTAGATGTACTATGGGCAACAAATTTTAGTGTCATGTAGGAACTTAATTTGTACCTCAGGCAAACCTTCTAGACGCAATTTGGGCAACTATAGGACATACTTGGTCAATATGTCTTGTACGTTGGGCAACCTTAAATGATATGCATATCATCTTAGGGCATTTCCAAATATAACCACACCCTAGTTTCCATGTGCTTATTTACTTGACTCAACACATAACACCAGAAAAGTTTTATCAAAACAAAATAACATCACAAAAAAAAAATGAACTCTGTTGCGAAATGCAAGGTGTTTATGCGGTATGAAGATCTTCTGTGTGGTGTTTTACTCCCAGTTGACATTTATTTTTCGAGTCTTGTGCGGTACATCAAGAAAAAGTTCAAAGTTAGTGATGTAAACTGGATAACTCTAACATACAACATCGCCTCAACCACAACGAACATACTTGACGACGATGACTTGGATTTTTTCAAAAGTATGGTTGATGGGTTGCAGTCAGAGGTGCAAACCATATGCATCAACCAAGTTAAAGAACCCGTTGTGGTATCCCAGTCATTTTGTTCGCCACACTTACATTTGGATCTTAATGATACGTTGTTACCTGAGCAAGATGCGAATACATGGCAACGAAACAAGTTAACTCATATACCGCCCACACCCCAACCTCCACCTATTGATAGCAGACTTGAAAGTAAAGATAGAGGTGTTATGAAAGTGAATGATAGATTTGATGATAAGGAAGAGTGCATATATGAGGTATCTTTGAAGTGCCTAAAAGAATGGTATGAATTTTATGTTCATAAATCGTGCACTATTAGGTACGAAGTAAAATGCATGCATCCAAAATGTGATTGGCACATAAACTGTCGTAGGATTCCAAACTGTATCCAGTTTAGAATCACTAAAATTAATGACCGTCATGCATGTTCCAAAATCCAGTTCAATCCAAATCATCGAAATGCTACAGCAAAAAACTGTCTAAATTAATACGTCTGAAATTCACAGATGTTACATGCGTTTATAAGCCAAGGGAAATTATCCATGATCTGAATATGGAGTTAAATATAGATGTTTCATACACAAAAGCTTGGAGGGGGAAACAATTGGTAGTAGAATCAACCCAGGGCTGTCCAAAGGCATCGTATGCGCAGTTACCATACTACTGTCACAACCTAAAGCTCGCAAACGAGGGGACTGTTACACACATTGAGACAGACGATCAAAGACGTTTTAAGAACCTTTTTATATCTTTCGGTGCTGCGGTAAGCTAATTGCCTTGAATGTGTTTAAATAAATCTTGTCTAATATATGATATGGTTTTCATACAAGTGTCTTGGTGAATAGGCATTGTTTTTAGTTTAGCATGCGGCTGTTTAGTAGTATATCTGCAACATGAACACAAAATGGAATATAAAAAACTATACATACATAAAACCCGAAAATAGTTACATACAACTAGTTTTTACTTGTCTTATAAAAGTTGAGCATCTTAGCAAAGTATCTAACAATTTATGTCAGATAAGCACAAAAACATTCGGAATTGGATCTACTCATGCTGATACTATTGTTTGTTTCATAGCAAACCTGTCAGTAGAAACATAAAACAAATTATTTGACATTAATTTACTTACCAATGCATTACAATAGTATACAAAGTTCAGTTAAATACATGGTTTATGATGATTTTACCTTGATATACAATGTGTTTGTTATCCAGTATGTAATCGCATTTATATTTTACAGATTAAGAGTTTCCTATGCTATATGCGACCCTTTATCATAATCGACACGGCACATCTTAAAGGGCCCTACGTAGGGACAAACCTGGTAGCCGTGGGAATGGACGGAAACAATCAAATTATACCGATTGCCACCGTTGTTTCTCAAGGTGAGAGTGGTGAAACATGGACATGGTTTTTGACAAACCTGAAAGAATCCATAGGAGAAGTTGCTAATTTGGCAATTGTATCTGACAGACATCATGCAATAGCCCTAGCATGTAAAAATGTTTTTCCAAATGCCTTTCACGGGTATTGTTGTTGCCATTTGATGTTGAATACAAGTATGCAAAGCGATTGCCTAAAGTGTTTATACTAGAAGACGTGCAAAGCTTACACAACGGAGGAATTTGCACACCAAATGTGTCAGATTCTTGCAGCACGATCGATAGCTCACAGAAAACTAGTTGCAGCAGGTATTGAAAAATGGTCAAGGGCACATTGCCCTGCAAACAGGTACAACTACCTGACCTCAAACACTGTGGAATCGATCAATGCTTTAACAAAGGATGTGCGCAAGATCCCAATAACGAAGTTGATGGAATGGTTTAGAGGTCTTCTTCAAAAATGGTATTACGAACGGTGAGAAAAACATGCGGTTAGCACATATTTTGTTATTATTAGATAGTTTATTGAGCAATAATTAAGCAGACTTATTCAGTAATATGTTAATATGTGTAAATGCTAGATGCATCGGATGACGAACTTACAAACTTGGCAACCGCCAAAGTGAAAGACATAATGGAAAAAAGTGCAAACTGGAAGGTTTTGGGAATACTAAAGGACAAAGTGTATGAAGTACACAACAAAAAAAAACAGCATGTTGTTGATTTGGTAAACGGTGAATGCAGTTGTCGCAAATGGCAGCTTTCAAGCTTGCCGTGCGGACATGTTTGTGCTGTAGGTAGATTTGCAGGCCTGACCAGTGTTAAGAGGTTGGCAAAAGCTTGGTTTTATAATACAACTATTAAAGCGACGTACCAAGACATCATCTACCCATTAAAAGATATGACGCTGTGGGACACTGAAGTGAACTTAGAGGTTGTGTTGCCCCCTGTTATCGGTAAGCGTAATTCAGGCATGCCTAAAAATAAAGACCGAATACCATCTCAAGGTGAGGCGCCTAAGAGCAACTATTGTGGAAGGTGTGGCACAAAAGGCCACAACCACGTAACATGTAGAGTACCTTTGGTGAAAAGAAAAGTAAGTATTTGTTCAGCTTTACAAAAAACTTTAAGGGTATGTTGTTAAGTGGCAACTAACCTGTATTCGCACACTTATACAGAGACTGGTTGGCTACAAACGAAAGGCTAAGCCAGGTACAATAGGTGAAAAAAAGGCTCGTAAGATGGGTGAATCATCTCAGTTAACTAGCAACAGCCAAAGCGAGGCAAACGAAGACCCTAATCATGGGGTGATTAATGCGGCGAATCACATCAACTTAAGTCAAACCACTGAAGAACCAAGCTCGTCCGCTCCACACATCAGTGTTCTATCCGATTTCCCTACTCCAAACAGCTTTTTAAAGTAAGCGGGAACATGGTTTTTAATAATGCATTCACTGCCTAAGTCCTACTATATTGTGTTTTATGTAAGGTAAACTTTTGTGTGTATTTGGCTTTGTAATAACGGATGGATTGTAAAGTATTACTTATTTGTGTCATGCGGTTGCTAGCTAATAGGGGTCGTGCATCTGTGTGGTATGAACATGTTCATTGAATATAAAAACACAGTCTATAAACGTACCAAAACCATCATTCAGCCATCCAGGACCTCCATCATAATCGCTTTCCCGTTCTGTATGGCCCGCCTGTAAGTTGTTATAGAAACCCTTTTCCCACATCTTGACACACCCTCTTGATCAACAACTGGTTCTTTTCCCTTGGCAGTCCCATGACCTGGCTTACTTTCATGTACATCCTCATAAAAGGGTATCTCTTTTCCCTTCGCGGAAGCATTTCCAGCTCGGAGTTCCACACCTTCCTCTTGCAACCCTTTTTCAGCTTGTTGTGCACTACCCCCTTTTTCTCAGATCTCGAACCCTGTATCAGTTTTCCTTATAGAAACACGGGTTGTTAGCTTCCTTCTTTTGAACGGTGTTGCACTAGCGCATCGCATGACAGCATCCTCTTCTTGCCAAACCATGTTTTTTTAAATAAAATTGTGACAAAGGCTGTTGCTTGTGCAGAACGTAGAGATCCATTGATCGAGTCTCCTCCGCAATGTCATACATTTGCCGAACGTCATTGTCTGTGTGCAACAAAGTTAAACCATCTTCGAGTGACTTGTTTGGTGCAACATAAAATAAAGCCCATTCCCCCCCCCCCAATATCATCGAAAACATGATCAAGCACCCTTGTAAATGCACCCCTGTTGGAGCTAAAACACCAGACATCAGCAAGGCGACCACCTACATAGCGGAGGGCTGAAATTGAAACTTCCCGCTGTGGTGAACTTTAAATATGACTTCTTTGGTTTCCGCCATGTCCTATAAAACATAAATACTAATGAAAATTAGAAGCAACTACTAGACTTAAAGGGGTATACTGACCATACCTATAAAACATAAACCCTAATAACAATTTCAATAACTTTGAATTAAATAATAATTTAATAATAGAATATAATATATATGCCTGTGCACAGTTTTATATATATATATATATATATATATATATATATATATATATATATATATATATATATATATATATATATATATATATATATATATATCAACCAATATGAACGAATAAGGTAACAAAGTACATACTTAATAATACAACAAACCTGGAGTTTTTCCTAAAATAAGATGAAAATGACACCGATTAATTTTCAATGAAAGTGACCTAGGGTATAATAAAGCAGGAAAACAAACCACTTGTGGCTTGACCAAAGTTTACATTTTACGTCAAAACTTCAAACGGCCATAAGTTTTGAACCGTAACTCCGTTTTCAGCAAAATACCTCTCAAAATAACTGGAACAGCCTAAACCAGTAGGAACCAGTTAGAACTAGTTAAGAACCGGATATTCCGGCCAAGAACCAGTAAGAACCTGTTAGAACCAGGTAGGAACTAGCTATTCAAGCGAATAAATAGTTAGATCTAAGTAGGAACCAGCTATTCCGGCCAAGAACCAGTACAAACCAGTTAGAACCAGATAAGAACTAGCTATTTCGGTGATTTGACCTGATAATGGAAACGATTTGTCCGGTTCTTGGATGCGGTTTGTCTAGATTCGTTGTATCGGAAGCGGTTTGACTTAAGCGGTTTGACATAAGCGGTTTGACTTAAGCGGTTTACCTCAAGCGGTTTATTTTTAGCGGTTTAACATAAGTTGTTTGACTTAAGCGGTTTCACTCAAGCGGTTTGTCATCAGTGGTTTGAGTTAAGCGGTTTGATAATAAGCGGTTTGACAAGAAGCGGTTTGATAAAAAGCGGTTTGATTTAAGCAGTTTGTATTCCAGCGGTTTGACAATCCTACGATTTGACCAATGCGATTTGACCACTGTGATTTGATCAAAAAAACTAAGTTTTGACTTTTACGGTTTCACTACTTGTGGTTTGACCACTTGTGGCTTGACCAAAGTTTACATGTTACGTCAAAACTTCAAACGGCCATAAGTTTTGAACCGTAACTCCGTTTTCAGCAAAATACCTGTCAAAATGACCGGAACAGCCTAAACCAGTAGGAACCAGTTAGAACTAGTTAAGAACCGGATATTCCGACCAAGAACCAGTACAAACCAGTTAGAACCAGATAACAACTAGCTATTTCGATTATTTGATCTGATAACGGAAGCGATTTGTTAAGTTCTTCGATGCGGATTGTCTAGATTAGTTGTATCGGAAGCGGTTTAACTTAAGCGGTTTGACTTAAGCGGTTTTACCAAAGTGGTATGACTCAAGCGGTTTGTTTTTAGTGGTTTAACATAAGTGGTTTGACTTAAGCGGTTTCACTCAAGCGGTTTGTCTTCAGGTGTTTGATCTAAGGGGTTTGATAAGAAGCGGTTTGATAAGAAGCAGTTTGATTTAAGCGGTTTGTTTTCCAACGGTTTGACAATCCTACGATTTGACCAATGCGATTTGACCACTGTGATTTGATCAAAAAAACTAAGTTTTGACTTTTACCGTTTGACTTCTTGCGCCTTGACCAAAGTTTACTTTTTACGTCAAAACTTCAAACGGCCATAAGTTTTGAACCGTAACTCCGTTTTCAGCAAAATACCTGTCAAAATGATCGGAATAGCCTAAACCAATGAGAACCAGTTAGAACTAGTTAAGAACCAGATATTCCAGCCAAGAACCTATTAGAACCAGTTAGGAACTAGCTGTTCCAACGAATAAATAGTGAAATCTAAATAGGAACCAACTATTCTGGCCAAGAACCAGTACAAACTAGTTTGAAGCAGATAAGAACTAGCTATTTCGGTGATTTGATCTGATAATGGAAGCGATTTGTCTAGTTCTTGGATGCGGTTTGTCTAGATTCGTTTTATCGGAAGCGGTTTGACTCAAGCGGTTTGTTTTTAGCGGTTTAACATAAGTGGTTTGACTTAAGCGGTTTCAATCAAGCGGTTTGCCTTCAGCGGTTTGATCTAAGCGGTTTAATAAGAAGCAGTTTGATAAAAAGCGGTTTGATTTAAGCGGTTTGTTTTCCAGCGGTTTGACAATCCTGCGATTTGACCACTGTCATTTGTTCAAAAAATCTATGTTTTGACTTATACGGTTTGACTTCTTGCGGTTTTACCACTTGCGGCTTGACCAAAGTTTACTTTTTACGTCAAAACTTCAAACGGCCATAACTTATGAACCGTAACTCTGTTTTTAGCAAAATACCTATCAAAACGACCGGAACAGCCTAAACCAGTAGGAACCAGTTAGAACTAGTTAAGAACTAGATATTCCAACCAAGAACCAGTAAGAACCAGTTAGAAACAGTTAGGAACTAGCTAATCCAGCGAATAAACAGTTAGATCCAAATAGGAACCAGCTATTCCTACTAAGAACCAGTACAAAGTAGTTTGAACCAGATAAGAACTAGTTATTTCGGTGATTTGATCTGATAATGGAAGAGATTAGTCCAGTTCTTGGATGCGGTTTGTCTAGATTCGTTGTATCGGAAGCGGTTTGACTTAAGCGGTTTGACATAAGCGGTTTGACTTAAGCGGTTTGACCTAAGCGGTTTACCTCAAGCGGTTTTTATTTAGCGGTTTAACATAAGTTGTTTGACTTAAGCGGTTTCACTCAAGCGGTTTGTCTTCATTGGTTTGATCTAAGTGGTTTGATAAGAAGCGGTTTGTATTCAGCGGTTTGATAAAAAGCTGTTTGATTTAAGCGGTTTGTATTCCAGTGGTTTGACAATCCTGCGATTCGACCAATGCGATTTGACCACTGTGATTTGATCAAAAAAACTGAATTTTGACTTTTACGGTTTGACCACTTGTCGCTTGACCACAGTTTACATTTCACGTCAAAACTTCAAACGGCCATAAGTTTTGAATCGTAACTCCGTTTTCCGTAAAATACCTGTCAAAACGACCAGAACAGCCTAAACCTGTAGGAACCAGTTAGAACCATTTAAGAACCGGATATTCCGGCCAAGAACCTGTAAGAACCAGTTAGAACCAGTTAAGAACTAGCTATACCAGCCAATAAATAGTTAGATCCAAATAGGAACCATCTATTCCGCCAAGAACTAGTACAAACCAGTTAGAACCATATAAGAACTAGCTATTTCGGTGATTTGATCTGATAATGGAAGCGATTTGTCAAGTTCTTGGATGTGGTTTGTCTAGATTCGTTGTATCAGAAGCGGTTTGACTTAAGCGGTTTGACATAAGCGGTTTGACATAAGCGGTTTGACTTAAGGGGTTTGACCTAAGCGGTTTACCTCAAGCGGTTTGTTTTTAGCGGTTTAACATAAGTTGTTTGACTTAAGCGGTTTCACTCAAGCGGTTTGTCATCAGTGGTTTGATCTAAGCGGTTTGATAATAAGCGGTTTGAGTTAAGCGGTTTGATAAGAAGCGGTTTGATAAAAAGCGGTTTGATTTAAGCAGTTTGTATTCCAGTGGTTTGACAATCCTGCGATTTGACCAATGCGATTTGACCACTGTGATTTGATCAAAAAAACTAAGTTTTGACTTTTACGGTTTCTGTAACACCCCCAAAAACCGAGGGCGCCACTCAATTGGCATCATAACACAGGTAATAAAGAACGGATAATAAAACCCGTTTAAGAACTTTTATTAATAAAATAATAAAGTTTACAAAAGTTTAATTGTTGCGGAAAATGGCCCATTAATAAAAAGTGGTCCCAAATACATCAGTGTAGTCTATGACCATGCCATGGCAAGCCCTGCCTTGAAATCGTCACACTTCAAAATCATAAACCTGAGAAAATATGCTAAAAAGGTCAGCTATAAAGCTGGTGAGTTCATAAGTTTATAGCAAATCATTTAAGTAAACAAGTTGGTTTTATGGACAAAAGTGTGCTCGATACACCACGTGTAAGGAGTCTTCCAAGTTTGGACTATAGGCAAAAATGCACTCAAAACAACACATGTAGTGAGTCATTCAAGTAAAAGTTGTTATGTCTATTACTCAAGCTCTAAGCTCATGTACCAAACTACAACAGTTCCGCATGCGTGTAAGTAGCATGTCAATATGGTTTATGGTGCCCTTAGCAAGTGTGTGTTTCCGTCACACTCGTGTTCCGACATGGTATACATCCGGAGACAAGTTGGAGCGACCAACCCGGATGGAGGCGTTACCCTCAATAGATCTATTTATAACACTCGCGCTCCCCGCAGGGATTAATGGTACATGAAAGGCGGGCAAGTTGTGGAAACAGTTCTCTTAGGCTATCTCGTAAGAGTGGTTTACACAAGAGTTTCAGTTCTAGTCCATAAAGTAATAGTTGTTCATATAGTGTTTGCGTAAAAACAACAGTTCATAAAGTGCATTGCGTAACAACAATAGTTCTTAAAAGGCATTATATAAGATAAATAGTTCATAAAGTGCATTGCGTAACAGCAATGCTTTCAAGTGTATTTTTTTTCATTTTTTTTATAAAAAGATATAAAAACGTGAATATTGGTTCCAAAATATGTTTATTAGACTAATGCCATACTTTCTATTGGTCGGTTCGTGCGCGTGCTCGTGTTTTCAATACAGTGAGATAACCTCTCGTATAAGTTAGAAAAACTCATAAGTGGTCAGAAAATATAAAAGATGCATTTTTTTATATTTATAAATAGTTTAAATTGTTTCAATGTGCGGGATAACTTCCCGTAATTAACTCAAGTGAGCTAATACATGCTCAAAACGTTCAGGTAATAATAAATAATAATTTATTATTAAATTCAAAATATGGAAATTTACCGATTGTCACAGTCTCCCGGTCTTATATGGAAATTCGTCCTCGAATTTCACTTTGAGTTACTCGATAGAGTTTGAGTGTTTTGACAATCGGGATACAGTTATACTCCAACAGTTTGACTTTGCGACTCATGGTTTCAGTAGGTTTTAACATTCCATCGATGTAAATTTCCTCCAAGGAAATGATGTTCGGTCTAGGTGTACTCCTAGAGTTATTTCTATTACTTTATTCCTCAAGGTTTTTGTTACTGAGGGATATCCAAACAACCTACTCCTTGTAGTTGCTCATGACATGATATGTTTGATGGTCATTCCATTTCTATGATGTCGCCAATAGTCTGGGTTTCTGGTAAGCTTCAAGTCCCCTCTAAAAGGATGGTGTTGATTGCTATCTGCAATTTATTGGTTGACTTAATAATGTACTTTATACCCAAAGTACTAGATGATGAGGTTTCTTTGAGATAGAAAAGTCAAAGAGTTATGTAGTTGGTCTTTGTGAATAGTCTGGAGTTGTAACTGTTAATGGGTTGTCCTAAGACGGTTTATGGTGTGGTTTGTCTCCTTAGTTTAATATGGGGTTTGAGGTAAAATTGTATTTAGGTGGTCAAGTTGTATAGAAATCTATTTGATTACTATGGTTACTTAGGATAAAAGTTCGTAAGTCGTATTCCTTCAGACTATACATGTGGAGATGGTTGTGCTCAACACTAAGTCTTGATGATAGCCAGAGGCTGTTTGTTTGACAACCAAATCCTTTGAAATCGAAAAGAGTAAAGTAAGGTTAGGTATTCCTAGAGTTAAGTTTCGTACAACTCTTAAGGTCGTTACTATAGGTAATTCCTATTGATTGAGGTTATGCTCGTTGGTAGATTGTCTTATGATGGCTAGGTAGTGTCACCCGTCCTTTCGGATTAGGATGATGTGAAAATAGAAAGTTTTTTACTTTGATCAAGTTTTCGAAATAGAATTTAATGAATGAAGAGAAAATTGCTGAACTTCAGCTTTTGTAAAGAAAAACTTGTTAAATAAAGTTTTAAGTGACAACATCAAATTGGTTCCAAGCTGAAAGTTTACATGTCCTCTATGTGAGTTCAAGAATTGTTTATTAACCTCAAATAGTTCTAACACCTCAGATTTTATTGATGATGAATCAGTTTGCTCCTTAGAAATCCCATTCAAATGTTTATTGTTTCAAGGCAAAGTGCTTGGTTTACTCCAAATGTTTTGTTTAGTGAGTAAAGGAGAGTCATTCCTCGAATGGTTGGTGATGAATCCCGATTCATCGATAAGGTGTAGAGTGGAGGAAATTGTGACGGGGTAGGATTTTGACAGATACGCATTATACAATAATGCAGGGGTTGTTATATGAAATGTTTGTGTATTTACAAACAAAAGTTTAAAGTACACAACGTATGTAGCAAGAAATCACTTCAAACATAATTCTAGTATAACTACTCTCAGGATTGCAAAATTCACCTTTGAGTCGGACATAGGTGATCAGGCTATGTACCACTGTCCCTGGTCGAATATAGGTGATCAATCTATATTCTACCGAGGTTCAATGAATTTTGAAATGCTCAGCTCAGTTATACTAATAGTATGTTCCAACGCTTTTAAGAGTTGTTTTGAAAGACTAAGATGAGTGACCAAACTCGAGGTCAAATAATAAGTTCATATAGAACGTGGCGAGTATCCAAACTCGAGGGTACATGATAAGTTCATGTAAAGGAAAGCATAATGTTGAGGTTATAAGCCGGTTTACAGTAGGATTATCACAATTCGTTGAATATGAGTATGAGCGAGTGGGGTAAGACAAAGTCTGTGACAAAGTCGGTATACATATGTAAGTATATAGCAAATACTTAAAATAAGTAGTATGTGTCATGTAAATAAAGTTGCATTTAGCAGTGTATGAAACAAAGTTGCGTTAAATAAACAAAAGTAAATAGTGAGCATAATGTACAATCATGCTAAGTAAAATAGTGAGCAAGGCAGGCTGGCATTTGTTTGGCATGTGTTTGTCCATAGGTAAAGTTTTTCGTAAAAGGGGTTATAGTTTAGGACTTATTTGCGCCTAGTTCTCTATAACCAAAGCTCTGATACCAATCTGTAACACCCCCAAAAACCGAGGGCGCCACTCAATTGGCATCATAACACAGGTAATAAAGAACGGATTATAAAACCCGTTTAAGAACTTTTATTAATAAAATAATAAAGTTTACAAAAGTTTAATTGTTGCGGAAAATGGCCCATTAATAAAAAGTGGTCCCAAATACATCAGTGTAGTCTATGACCATGCCATGGCAAGCCCTGCCTTGAAATCGTCACACTTCAAAATCATTGATAAGATCGTTTATAAGCTCGGCTAGGGATCAATAACAAAGATAATAAACATAATACGCAGCGGAATAATCAAAACAATACTTTGTTATTGAACAAGGTTTTTTATTCACTAACTCTAACTAATACTAGACGTTTATAGGAACACGTCTACTAACTAAACTAATAACCTAGGCGTTTACAAGATCATACGCCTAGGACACACTAATCTAAAACCAATACCCTAGACGTTCTCCCCTAACGTCTAGGCTAAACACACACCTTTTAGTCGACTACATTATTGAAGACTTAATTAAAAACCTACACCTATGTCCTCTTTATATACTAGAGGATAAGGACTAAATAATAAAACTTCCATTGCAAGCAAGCCCTTCCATCTTTTAGTAGGTTTCATTCTTGTTATATTAAGTCCCTCTTGTTTCATTCTTTTTGTCTTTATCAACTCAAACTTGTAATTCCCAACAATCTTTTCCTAGTTGATAATGACAAAACCATTCTTGAACGAACTTCCCTAGACGAAGTAGAGAAATTGAGATCAGGGATCTCACCATGAATGAAACAAGTATGTCTTCCTTTGTCTTCCCCTTAATCCATGTCATGTCACTCAAACATCTCTTCCCCTTTTTGTTATTATCCAAATAGGGAATGTATGCAAATAATGATCTTGACCACCACAAACCAATATCATACTTCCAATCTAAGCAATCCAATGCTTCAAATCGCCCACCATTACGCATCATAAGAAAAATGGATTCAAAACAGTAGAAAACTTCAACTAGCAGTAGTAATAATGATCAACAATAGTAAAAATCAACCACTTCCCCTTGAGTGATGCATGTAGATGGTTAAACTTATAACAATAAGCTTCCCCTAAAAACCATATGTTAACCATCTTCTTGATTCTTCAAAATCTGTAAGCTCCTTGTAATGATCACTTTGTGAAGAACACCAAATATAACAAACTTGATGAAGAAGTAAAATTTCCCAAACTTGTGTCTTAAATCTTTGAATATCCACGGAACTCCATACTTATACGGACAAAATATAAGTAGACCGCAATCCCTTGAAAAGAATCCTCAACTAGTATGAGACACTGAGCACTACAATGTAACTCCTTTAAGTGATAGCCAATGTGTACATAGAGCATCATAAGAAAAATCACACATTGCTAGATTCAACAAGCTAGATGATAAGAACACAAACCAAGTAATTTCACTTCACCATCAAATAAGTGATAAATAATCCTCTTCGTAATCAATTCTTCAATAAATCTCCATAACGAGCCTTTTTAAATCCTTTTAAGAACAAATAATCAAACTCCTTGTGTGTGTGAACAATAACCTCTGTGTGCGTGTCATCCAAATATCATGCTCGACTTCCCCTTAATTTTAAATCGCCTCGTAATAAACCATTATACTGTCAATTCAAATAAATTTCGCCATGCAAAAACCTGACCAGTACGTTGAGAAGGAGCAGTACTTTCATCCAATCGTGAAGCAGCAGTACTTTAAAAAAACTCATAAGCAGTACTTTCATTATAAGCAGTACCTTGAAAAATTCCATCTCGTCTGATCACCAGTACTTTTAAAAATCAATGAGCAGTACTTTAAAAATCATGCAGCAGCAGCAGTACTTTAACAAATTACCAGTACTTTCAAAAACACCAATTTAATTCAAGCTGCATCTTTGAATATTTGAATCTGCAGTACGTTCAGTACCTTAAAAACTCGAGCAGCACCTTGAAGAAAACGCAGCAGCAGTGCTTTCATCCATCCAAGCAGTACATTCAAATCTGCAGTACTTTGACACAAAAAATACGTGCAGCACTTTGACAGCAAACTCTATCTCACGTGACCTTAAATGTGTCCATGCGCAGCGTTACATATGTCCCCACAATCATCAATATCCATCGAATATAATAAGAGAGGAGGGAGTGGGCACGGGTAAGGGATTCGGGTACCCTTACCCGAGCGGTAACACCGCCGCCACCACTTCGGGTATCAAAATCGGGTACCATTTTCGGTTTACCAAGCCGAGAGTTTAAAGTGAGGTAGGATTGGATAGTTTTGAGGTGTAAGGTTTTTATTGGATGGAAAAAAATCGGGTACCCTAGGTGACCACTCCCTCCACTTAGGGTATTGTTAGGGTAAAATTGGGTACTTTTGATGTGTAAGGTTTTTATTGGATGGAGGTGAAGTGGCACCTAGGGTATTAGGTGACCACTCCCTCCTCCCTAAGCCTCTCATTGAATAAAGTATAGACTGATTTCTGTTCCCCAGAGCCACGTGATCAACCATTCATACACGCCAAATCAAGTCTTTCAAACCAATACTTTATTCGAATCATAATGAAAGCCCACGTGATATATGATATCAATTTCAACAAATTAGTGTCCACCATCCAATCATATTAGAGCAACAATTCGTTACCTTCAAAGCCAATTCGTCGTCGTCCAATAAATTTACGAGGTTGCTCAGCCAATAAATAGATGGAACACAACAAAACTTTTATTATATCGTACTGACCTATAATAAATTCAGTACGAGGTATTGTAAACCAAAGTCACTTTCACTTTCAAAAAGACAAAAACCTAAGTTGATTTTACATCAGCGACGCATATGTCCAATCATTCAACAGATAATTCACTTGATATTCAAAAGACGACAAATAATTAATAAGCATCATCGACCCACTTTTCACAGCTGCTTCAGTTCGACTTTTATTTTTAATCTGCTTTCTTCGACGTCTTTTACTGCTTCAATAAAACCTTGAATAATCCCTATATCGAGAGCTCCCCTCTCTGATACCAATTGATAAGATCGTTTATAAGCTCGGCTAGGGATCAATAACAAAGATAATAAACATAATACGCAGCGGAATAATCAAAACAATACTTTGTTATTGAACAAGGTTTTTTATTCACTAACTCTAACTAATACTAGACGTTTATAGGAACACGTCTACTAACTAAACTAATAACCTAGGCGTTTACAAGATCATACGCCTAGGACACACTAATCTAAAACCAATACCTTAGACGTTCTCCCCTAACGTCTAGGCTAAACACACACCTTTTAGTCGACTACATTATTGAAGACTTAATTAAAAACCTACACCTATGTCCTCTTTATATACTAGAGGATAAAGACTAAATAATAAAACTTCCATTGCAAGCAAGCCCTTCCATCTTTTAGTAGGTTTCCTTCTTGTCATATTAAGTCCCTCTTGTTTCATTCTTTTTGTCTTTATCAACTCAAACTTGTAATTCCCAACAATCATAAACCTGAGAAAATATGCTAAAAAGGTCAGCTATAAAGCTGGTGAGTTCATAAGTTCATAGCAAATCATTTAAGTAAACAAGTTGGTTTTATGGACAAAAGTGTGCTCGGTACACCACGTGTAAGGAGTCTTCCAAGTTTGGACTATAGGCAAAAATGCACTCAAAACAACACATGTAGTGAGTCATTCAAGATAAAGTTGTTATGTCTATTACTCAAGCTCTAAGCTCATGTACCAAACTACAACAGTTCCGCATGCGTGTAAGTAGCATGTCAATATGGTTTATGGTGCCCTTAGCAAGTGTGTGTTACCGTCACACTCGTGTTCCGACATGGTATACATCCGGAGACAAGTTGGAGCGACCAACCCGGATGGAGGCGTTACCCTCAATAGATCTATTTATAACACTCGCGCTCCCCGCAGGGATTAATGGTACATGAAAGGCGGGAAAGTTGTGGAAACAGTTCTCTTAGGCTATCTCGTAATAGTGGTTTACACAAGAGTTTCAGTTCTAGTCCATAAAGTAATAGTTGTTCATATAGTGTTTGCGTAAAAGCAACAGTTCATAAAGTGCATTGCGTAATAGCAATAGTTCTTAAAAGGAATTACATAACATAAATAGTTCATAAAAGGATTTGCATACTAGCAATAGCATTCATAAGGTGTTTGCATAAAAGCAATATTTCATAAAGAGTTTGCATGTTTCTCACCCCAAAACAGTTATAAAACAGGTAAAGTAGGGGTTATGAACTCACCTCAGTAGTCGTTAAATGAGAATAAATCAAGTAGTAATTGTGCACGGCTCCGACACGCAACCTAGATAAGTATGGTATGGTTTTGAGTCTAAGTCTCGTATTCAAATGCATGTTGTTAAGATTAAACAACGTTTGTAAGTTTACAAGTATTTATGTTTTTGAAATGCTTAGAGTTCAAAAACAAAAGTTTTCCAAATAATTGAATTATTGTAGCTTATGTGGATGTTTCATAAGTTAATTTGATTCTCGATAATTTACATAAAATGTAGTTGTGAAAAACACTTCTTAAATATTGGCTCTTGGAATAAGTATGAGAATATATACAATATATTCGTATAAGAGTTGGCCCGAATATTGGCTCAAGAATTGACGAAGGATAAATAAATACTAGAGGGTTAGTATTTATTAATCTCGTTGAGTTTTCAAATGAGAAAAAATATATATAAATCTTATTATATATATATTTATTTATTTAAAATCGAAAGTAAATAGTATATTAGAAATATGTTATTTAGTTTACGTAGAATAGGTCGTCAAATAAATATAGGTACTACATATATTTATTTAACTATAAGTGGGGAAGTATCGTGAGTTTATTGAAATTGGTAAAGTCTTAAAACGAAAAGTGACAAGGTTAAGCTTGGAAGGGTTAAAAGTTGTAAAAACTTTATAAGTTATAAACTTATTAAAATTTATAGGAATTGTCAAATATTTTAAAGTTGGGGGCTAAATATAGCAATTTGATATAAGTTATAAGACTTATCAAAGTCTTTAAGAAAAATGATCAGAGCTTCAAGATTGAGGGGCTGAATCTGTTAAAATGCCCAAAGTTACAAAAATAACAAAAAGTAAAAACTGATTTGGGGAATCGAACCTTGGTCTTGAGAATAACAGAGGGGTCTCATTACCACTGGAGCAGCGCCCCTTTTTGTGTTATATCTCTCAACAGTTTGTACATAACGTGTGTTTGGGCTGCTTTATTTTCAGCTTACAAGTTTACTCAGTAAACTACTGAGCGTGTGATTGCATGTACTTGCTTGTGTTTCTTCCACCTCAAAACTAAGAATGAGATTGAAATAAGTGAGCTTAGGTGCTTAGCTTATAGATAAGCTCCCGAATAAGTCATTGGGCCTTCTAGACTCAAGGTATTCTATTGGCCTTAGTATTTATAAAGGTGTGTGTCGCATATAAATCTCTACGTGTAACATGGGTTCAAGACAAAAACCAAAAATCGAAAATATGAAGAAATAAGCCATGAGCCATGATGTACATTATTCCAAGTCACGAGCCATGACATAACACGTAAAAAAAATGGTTCAACATTCCATAATAGTCAAGTAAACGTAAAGATTTATGAGACTTACATTTTTAGCGCGACATGATTTGGAAAAACCATGATACGCATGAAAGAAATGTAAAACAAAAGGAAATGTATGAATAACGGTTTGTTCGAGTTGCTTACAGTCAAGGAAGGATGAACGAGCGAAACAAGAGAAACAAGAACCACAAGGTTTAGAGCACGTTTTGCCTTCCAAAGATCACAACCCGTTACTTCCAAAATATTAAACCCGATCACTTTAGCTTTCCAAAACCTTTTGTTTTGTCCTTAGTTTTCCTTTGAGTGTTTGAGATAAAATGTGTGTTTGATCTTGTCCAAGCTCGCATAACAAAAATGAAGTCAATAGAGGTTTGTTTTTAATATTGAATATAATGTACCACAAATGTGAGTGTGGATTTGATGATGACTGCTACAAGAAAGATAGAAAGAAGCATGGGTTGTGTCACCTTTGTCTCTCAACTCATTGACACAAGTGGTTTTGGAGTTAGAAAAAAAAATATAACTTGTGTGATCTTGTGATTTGATAATCGGTGAGGGAGTATGGCAGGGGAAAAGGAATGTCAATAATGTGTTGCTTATGTTTATTTTCTACACATGTTTCATATCTTGTGTAGATTTCAAAATTCAAGATGCACATGTTTTACTTGTATGGGGGAATTTCATATATACCCAATGAAACTTCAAAATTACATATTTCCTCAAAACATAAGTTTTCAATGCATGATGTACAATGCTATTAAAGCATGATTTGAAGAAATATGTAATTATTGAAGTTTCGTTGGGGATATATGTAAATGCCCCTACTTGTATTATGTACATAGTTTCGGTTATAAGTGAAAAAGTAGAGAAAAGCTTGCTTGTTGATGTATCCCACATTAAATGCTTCCTTGTACTTGTTTATTTTAACAATTTGTGTTTGTGTGTTTGATATGAATCGTATGGCAGTGAACAAAAAGTTAAGAGAAGCATGTGTGAATGAGTTGAAGTCAATAAGGTGACTTAAGTTATTAGAAAACATTTTCCATCACATGTGTTATAAGTTATAACCCTTGTATCTATTTAAAACTCAAGAGTTTTAAGATTTGTCTTGAGTGTGTTTGCTCATTTGTGACTTGTGCCAAGTTTGAAGATTGAGTTATATGGGACTCGAAATCACAAGTTTTCAAAGGAGGGTAAATGAAATTAACAAACTCGAAATGTTTTAGTTCTCTTTACGTCCGAGTTGTTTTTAATCCAAAACAAAATGTGTGTACTTCAAAATGTATACGTTTTTATTTATTGTTTTTGGTTGCTAATAGTCGTGTCACAATAAAATTAGAAAGTAGTGGGAAGGTAAAAAAAAAAGCGAATCCCCGGTTTATTTAAATATCCCATTTAAGTTTAAATGTGAGTCGAGATATGTTTTGGTTGCACGTTAAAAATCGTTAACGTGTAAAATATGCTTTCAAGTGTATTTTTTTTTTTCATTTTTATGTGAATATTGGTTTCAAAATATGTTTATTAGACTAATGCCATACTTTCTATTGGTCGGTTCGTGCGCGAGCTCGTGTTTTCAATACAGTGAGATAACCTCTCGTATAAGTTAGAAAAACTCATAAGTGGTCAGAAAATATAAAAGATGCATTTTTTTATATTTATAAATAGTTTAAGTTATTTCAATGTGCGAGATAACTTCCCGTAATTAACTCAAGTGAGCTAATACATGCTCAGAATGTTCAGGTAATAATAAATAATAATTTATTATTAAATTTAAAATATGGAAATTTACCGATTGTCACAGTTTCACTACTTGCGGTTCGACCACTTGTGGCTTGACCAAAGTTTACATTTTACGTCAAAACTTCAAACGACCATAAGTTTTGAACCGTAACTCCGTTTTCAGCAAAATACCTGTCAAAATGACCGGAACAGCCTAAACCAGTAGGAACCAGTTAGAACTAGTTAAGAACCGGATATTCCGGCCAAGAAACAGTACAAACTAGTTAGAACCAGATAACAACTAGCTATTTCGATTATTTAATCTGATAATGGAAGCGATTTGTCAAATTCTTGGATGCAATTTGTCTAGATTCGTTGTACCGGAAGTGGTTTGAGATAAGCGGTTTGACTTAAGCGGTTTTACCTAAGAGGTATGACTCAAGCGGTTTGTTTTTAGCGGTTTAACATAAGTGGTTTGACTTAAGCGGTTTCACTCAAGTGGTTTGTCTTCAGCGGTTTGATCTAAGCGATTTGATAAGAAACGGTTTGATAAGAAACAGTTTGATAAAAAATGGTTTAATTTAAGCGGTGTGTTTTCCAGCGCTTTGACAATCCTACGATATGACCAATGCGATTTGACCACTGTGATTTGATCAAAAAAACTAAGTTTTGACTTTTAATGTTTGACTTCTTGCGCCTTGACCAAAGTTTAATTTTACGTCAAAACTTCAAACGGCCATAAGTTTTGAACCGTAACTCCGTATTCAGCAAAATACCTGTCAAAATGACCGGAACAGCCTAAACAAGTAGGAACCAGTTAGAACTAGTTAAGAACCAGATATTCCAGCCAAGAACCAGTAAGAACCTGTTAGAACCAGTTAGGAACTAGCTGTTCCAGTGAATAAATAGTTAGATCTAAATAGGAACCAGCTATTCCGGCCAAGAACCAGTACAAACCAGTTTGAACCAGATAAGAACTAGCTATTTAGATGATTTGATCTAATAATGGAAGCGATTAGTCCAGTTCTAGGATGCGGTTTGTCTAGATTTGTTGTATCGGAAGCGGTTTGACTTAAGCGGTTTGACGTAAGCGGTTTGACTTAAGCGGTTTGACCTAAGCGGTTTACCTCAAGCGGTTTGTATTTAGCGGTTTAACATAAGTTGTTTGACTTAAGCGGTTTCACTCAAGCGGTTTGTCTTCAGTGGTTTGATCTAAGCGGTTTGATAAGAAGCGGTTTGAGTTAAGCGGTTTGATGAGAAGCGGTTTGATAAAAAGCGGTTTGATTTAAGCGGTTTGTATTCCAGCGGTTTGACAATCCTGCGATTTGACCAATGCGATTTGACCACTGTCATTTGATCAAAAAAAATATGTTTCGACTTTTACGGTTTGACTTCTTGCGGTTTTACCACTTGCGGCTTGACCAATGTTTACTTTTTACGTCAAAACTTCAAACGGCCATAAGTTTTGAACCGTAACTCCGTTTTCAGCAAAATACCTGTCAAAACGACCGGAACATCCTAAACCTGTAGGAACCAGTTAGAACTAGTTAAGAACCGGATTGATAACGCTCAAATTGTGCATGTTTTTAGTAGCGTTATCCGTGTTTTTATGTATGTTATTTGGTTATAATCATATGCTTTTGTTGCTTAATCGTATCAAAGTGCTTTTGCTAGTTCATTTGTAGCCAAGTACAGGAAAGTGGAGAAAAAGACGGAAAAAGAAGTAAAATACGAAGATTTCTCCATATATGAAGAATTCCCGACCAAAGAAAGACTTGTGGAGTATATTCGAGAAGATAAAGTCATCAACTTAGTGGTTCAAAGACTCAAGAATAAAGTTCAAGAAGGAAAACGAGAAAGAAATGAAGAAAAGAAGCTTAAACGAAGATATATTGGATGACTCGTTGTTTCCGACACACCTTCACCATTTTGGCCATAACTTTTGCATACGAACTCCGTTTGACCCCCGGTTCGCGTCCACGGAAAGCTAAGAGAAAGATCTACAACTTTGCAGCTTATGAATTTTTGTGATTTTGCTCCAACCGATTGGTCGAGACCCGTAACCGGATCCGGTTGGAGAATGGTCACGTACACTAACCGAACGGTTGGAGCTCAACCGGATCCGGTTGGAGGTCCTGTTTCAGCCATTTATCCATTGCTAAGGTTCCAAACTTATTCCAAACGATTCTAGTCCCTTCCTACATGTCTTCTAGTCCCTTCCAAGCTCCTTGGTGACCAAGAAATGCATTTATAACCCCAAGGGCTTGAGAGTAGTATAAATAGGACTCATTTATGTATGTTTTCATCATCCAAATACACCACAACTTGAGAGATCTTCTCTCACACCTATCTTACCACCACTACTACTCTCTCAAAGCCTAAATTCGTTCATAAAGTTCCAGGAAACTTTGGAGGTCCAAGAAGTCATCATTTGGAGGTCAAACCATCAAGAAGTCATCACCAATACTTGAGGCATCATTACTACATCATTTGTAATCTTATTCCAAGCATTGTAAGACCTTTAATCATGTTTTCTAATGTTCAAAGTTCTGAGTTTATGTTTATGTTTGCTATGAGTGGCTAGTTTCTTTATGCACTTGCTTAAATGATGTTGATTATCATATGATTAGTAAGTGATTGTGTTAACATGTTTTAATTCAATTTCAAGTTGATTCTAAGACCCAATTGTGCTAAAGTTTCATAGTGACATTTGTTAATCAAGTTTGGCTAATTGATAGTAATCGTTGTGGTCGAAAGAACTTCGTGTTATTCAACTAGTCATAATCATTTTGTCTATGGATGATTGTTTTTACCCATTATTCTTGATTATACAAAGGAACTAAGGTGTGGCTGTAATAGAAACGCTTTTTGATTATCAAATTGGATTGGTTGGAAACATCTAAATGGTCGTAAGATTAGTTGTTGAGAATCAATTGTAGCGTTTTGTTTATGATCGGTTACCTTTTGTATTGACCATTTCTTAAGCAATTTGATGAACAAGTGGATGTTTTTGTGTTTAAGTTTATGTATGTAGACTTATGAAACTTGAATTGATCTTGAATTGATTGGTTAAACTTAATGCTTGTTTTTATAAACTAAACTTTTGATCAAGGTTTAACTTGTAAGAACAATAGATTAGTACACCAACTAATTATCACAACCAACATGTTAAGAGGTTAACACAATTACATTAATCTATGATATGAAACTAGTTTAAGCAAGTGTAGTTTTTAATCATCTGAATTTCATTATATCTATTTGCTTTGTTATATGTTTTTGATAGACTCCGTTAATTCAAACTTGTGCTTAGATTCACTCAAATCCCTGCGAACGATCCAGACTTACCTTCATAATCTTGCTATAACAGACGAGTATACTTGCTCGTATGTGTTATTGGTAATATTGGTAATTCACCTTTTATAAATTTAAAACTTGCTCACACCGAACGCATCAAGTTTTTGGCGCCGCTGCCGGGGAATTGATTGTGTTTCAACAAGTTTTTGAATTTCCCAAAATCGATTCACCCAAAAAAAAAAAAAAAAAAAAAAAAATTTCTCAAAAACCTTAACCGGATTCGGTTGCCCCTCAACCGAATCGATTACAATTTTACCCATCAATCATCTAGTCTAACCGATCGGTCGCATCCCACAACCGATCCGGTTACATTCTCTGACCCATAGAAACCATTTTCGTTGTTTGTCCGTGTGTTTAGATATTGCCTTGATTCTCTAGGACATTGTATGAACACTCGAGCAGCGGGAATAGAACCAATTACACCTTTTACCAACCCCGAACGTCTGATTCGAAAGAGAAGAAGAACACTTTTCATACCATTGGAAAATCATGTACCAAGAGTACCGAACCCACCGTTTGATAACCTCATAGAAGCCAAAGTTGTTTACAACCCTTGCACCAATTTACCTTTTCCCATGGCGGACGACCAACCCATGTGGGGAACCAACCGAACCGTAGCACCAACCCCCGAAAGTGCTATTGTTGCTATTAACCTTGGTGACAACTTCACCGTGAAGGGACATCACCTTTCTATGATTAAAGACCGACAATTCGATGGCCGTGCGCGGGCCGATCCGCATAAGCACATTGCCGAATTCATCGAAATTTGCGGCATGTTCCGTTATGGCGACACCGATGTCAATGCCATTAAACTCAAACTTTTCCCATCATCACTCGCCGGAGATGCTAAAGTATGGTATAATGAATTAACCCCAGGAATCATCAATACTTGGGAGGAGATGAGGCAAGCTTTTGTGAGCCGATTCTTTCCACCTGCCATGTTTGATCGATTAATGGGAGAAATTCGTGCTTTCAACCAAAACCCAAACGAATCACTTGTCGAAGCTTGGCTTTGAATGAAAGATTTTCTTCGTAGTTGTCATGGACATGGACTATCAAAAGGAACCATTATCCAAATCTTTTACCATGGACTAGATGAAATCTCTTAAGGCATCCTTGATGCTGGAGGAATTTTTCTCTATAAGACTCCCAACGATGCACATAAATTGCTCGAAGATCGAGTACTTCTCAAGCTTGATTGGTCCAAAGATTCCAAAACCAAACCTCTCTGAAAAACCGTTGCTTTTGTCGAAAACACCGATACCTCAAAACTCATGGAGAAGATGGAAGCGTTAACCTCAAAAATCAACTCGCAGTACAAAGATATCAAAGATGAAATGAAGGAAATGCGAGACGGATGCAACAATTGTGGAGGAAATCATCCATCGTCCGAGTGCGACGATAAACCTATGGGTGGACCGAAGGAAGGAGAAGCGAGTTATGATCAAGGAGGATACCGTGGAGGAGGATATCGTAGTAATTATTACGGTCGAAATTCTGGAAATTGGCAAGATCGCCGACCAAGGGATGACAACCGTGATTCTCAACCACGAACTGACGATCCACTACCACAAAATCCCGACAAAAAGATGGAAGAAACCGAATTCGAGAAAACCATGAGAGAATTCGTAGCTGCTCAAAAATCTGCAAATGATTTTATCAAAAATCAAATTTTCAATCTCAAAGCCAAAGTTGAGCAAGGACAGAAAAATCATCAAGCATCTATCCAAGATCTTGAAAACAAGTTTGGCAGATTTTCTGACCAACATTCCTCTAGACCATCTGGTTCATTGCCAAGTAATACCCAATCCAACCCAAAACCATCAAACGATAAGACATACAGTCCACCACAAACAAGAAATGAATATATCAATGCTATCTTCACAAGAAGTGGTCTCTCGAACGATTCCAATCCGAAAGCCGTTGTTTCCGCCGGTGGAAGCAACATCAAAACCGATCATGCCTCATTAATCAAGAAATTGGAAGCTCTCTCTACAAACATCAATACTCAATTCATAAGCATACGGAGGGAGATAACGGAACTGCGAAATAATCACCAAGCTTCAAACCACGATGCTGAGGATGACACGCCGATGTGTGATCCCATGGAAGCGAACCTAGTCCAACATGAAGGATATCACGGATGATATCACCACCAAAATTCCAGAAATTCGTACTCCTATCCATATCACAACCCAACCCATACATATCCTCGATATCAGTCATGGAATACAATACCTCATCCATCACAACATTTCAATACACCTAAAACCTCACCGGAGGAGATGATGAGAGAATGGATGACCAGTCAAACGAAAGCCAATGAGAATATGACGAACCTGTTGGTTGAATTGGAACATAAAGTCGATCAAGGAAGAAGGAACCAACAAGCGATAAGCCAAGACTTGGAGAGGAGGATAGAAAGATTAAGTAAGGAACAGGAAGTCCATCGCATTGAATCTCTTCCTTACACCACAGATTCCAACTCTAGACATGAGTTTGTCTACAAACCATCCTCAATTCAAGACGAGAACGATAAGGGTGAGGATGAATTTATCGAAGAGGACGAGACCGAGCATATTCCAACCACGCCAAATCTGAACCAAATCATGTCTAACTCACCAACCGTGTTACCTTTTCTTGAGGATTGCACCATGCATATCCCAATGACGCAATTAAAAAGTTCCGAATGCAATTTATTTCCAAATCATGTTGGTGATGAGAAGTTCAAAACCAGTGGAAACTGGAATGGAGAACTGGAAAGAAAGATAGACAAATGGTATGAACCACAAAATCCAGTTTCTTTAAATCAAAACGGTAGGACTAAGCCACCTCCTACATCTCACCTTGAGAATGTGGATGCCATATTCACTGGTTGTGGAAAATCCAATGACCATCTGAAAAATCAAAAAGATCCGCCACCTGTCCTCTTTTCTAATGAAATTGACCAAACGTTCGAAATAACGAAAAGAGACCGTACCATGGTCAAACCAAAAGAATCAAATGTATTCCCATCCATTGTGGAGTACAAACCAAAGATTCCATACCCTCAACGTTTAAGAGCTAAAATTCCCCATTTGAACCGTATGGTCAAAGTATCCTAACCCGGGGAAGATTCGAGTCAGGCTGATGACTCGATAATAAAACAAGCGCTTCTCGGGAGGCAACCCGTGTGTTTTGATTTTCTGTGGTCACTCCCCAAAGTTTTAACCTTTGGTTGAACTTAAGTGTGGGGGAGTGCCATCCTTTTAATAAAACCTTTTGTTTGTTTATAAGATTGTGTGCAGGTGATGATTTCTCTAGTGGACGCCAGGAATGAAGAAAGAATTTTAAGCTGATAAACTCGTTGACATATCTGGTTTCATCTCTATTTTCCCTATTTCTATACTTTGAAGTTCGTTTTTCATTGAGGACAATGTCTAACTTAAGTGTGGGGGGTGAATAGGAAAAATTAAAGTTTTCATGCTTAAATTTAAAATTTTGTTTGCCCTTGTGATCTAGTTGTTTTCACACTTTTAGGATTATCTATTAGAATAACTGGATCATTCCACTGGTAAAACTGGTAATATTTGAAACTTCGAGATGTGTTCCGATTACTATTGCAATCCATTCTGGGATCGATAAACATTTGCTAGCACATATTATACCCTTTCCACTAAATTGTGAGGATTTAAGCCTATTTCATATATAGCATACATCTTTTATGCTTGGATCTTTTGCTATGAGTGTGCCGGTGATTTTATTTATTCTAGAACTTGTGCTTGTAAATCATTACCAAACCGCAGTGAGATTGCATTCGTGCGATATAAGTGAATTCGTATGATAAAGAGGCACCTTAGGATTTAACCCAAATGGCCTTCCATTTTACATCTAATGATATTTTAGCTAGCCACATTGGTTAGTTAACCACCCACATGGACCCATTTGTAGTGCTCATTTTTAGCACTAGATACCCCTAGTTACACCTTCTGAGCCATCCCTTTCATTTTTGCTTCACCCAGAAAATACAAAAAGATTTTACACTTTAAACCTTAGCCTATCCCATATCAATGTCTAACAGTTGGTTGCTAGTCGCCTGGAAAGTGAAGATTGTTCAAATGATTATGAGTACCACATCCTATATGATTGATTGAGCCATGCGTTGAGTTAAAAAAAAAAAAAAAAAAAAAAAAAATTGTTGTGAAAGTATGGGAATAATAGCCAATGTACTATGAGCGAAGAACAATTGTCATGGCAAAGCAAAAAGTTGTGGAAAGCGGAAAAGAAGAAAGCAAAGCTATAATCATTTATTTGGTTCGTGGAATGTTTGGTAGCTAGCAACTTGGGTATTAGACTTGATTTCATTTTTATTTTAACACCAATTTCATAAACATTCCCATGCCTTATCCATACCCATAACCCTTAGCCATATCATTATAACCCGAATAAAAGCCCTCTTTAGATGTTTTTACTTGGTGCTCACGCCACGTCGGTGGAGTTTTGTTTCTTGTACAAGCCTATGGTAATATTTAGATCATGAATGTGCAATATGAGTGTACTATTCCTTAATACTATCCATCTCTAAATAAATTGAGTGTTGAGTGAATTATACATCCGTTATTTTTCGTGAGGTGTTCTGAAATGTTAATCATGCAAGAAAATCATTGGATATTGTCAAACATCTTGATGTTTCACCTTTATAAAGCATAATTGATGAATCCTCTCTCGTATTTATACATGGTTGATTTGCATCACATTTTTCATAATCACGATCTTGTACCAGTGGATGTTTTTCCTAGATTTGCTTGAGGGCAAGCAAAGTTTAAGTGTGGGGGAATTTGATAACGCTCAAATTGTGCATGTTTTTAGTAGCGTTATCCGTGTTTTTATGTATGTTATTTGGTTATAATCATATGCTTTTGTTGCTTAATCGTATCAAAGTGCTTTTGCTAGTTCATTTGTAGCCAAGTACAGGAAAGTGGAGAAAAAGACGGAAAAAGAAGTAAAATACGAAGATTTCTCCATATATGAAGAATTCCCGACCAAAGAAAGACTTGTGGAGTATATTCGAGAAGATAAAGTCATCAACTTAGTGGTTCAAAGACTCAAGAATAAAGTTCAAGAAGGAAAACGAGAAAGAAATGAAGAAAAGAAGCTTAAACGAAGATATATTGGAAGACTCGTTGTTTCCGACACACCTTCACCATTTTGGCCATAACTTTTGCATACGGACTCCGTTTGACCCCCGGTTCGCGGCCACGGAAAGCTAAGAGAAAGATCTACAACTTTGCAGTTTATGACTTTTTGTGATTTTGCTCCAACCGATCGGTCGAGACCCGAAACCGGATCCGGTTGGAGAATGGTCACGTACACTAACCGAACGGTTGGAGCTCAACCGGATCCAGTTGGAGGTCCTGTTTCAGCCATTTATCCGTTGCTAAGGTTCCAAACTTATTCCAAACGATTCTAGTCCCTTCCTACATGTCTTCTAGTCCCTTCCAAGCTCCTTGGTGACCAAGAAATGCATTTATAACCCCAAGGGCTTGAGAGTAGTATAAATAGGACTCATTTGTGTATGTTTTCATCATCCAAATACACCACAACTTGAGAGATCTTCTCTCACACCTATCTTACCACCACTACTACTCTCTCAAAGCCTAAATTCGTTCATAAAGTTTCAGGAAACTTTGGAGGTCCAAGAAGTCATCATTTGGAGGTCAAACCATCAAGAAGTCATCACCAATACTTGAGGCATCATTACTACATCATTTGTAATCTTATTCCAAGCATTGTAAGACCTTTAATCATGTTTTCTAATGTTCAAAGTTCTGAGTTTATGTTTATGTTTGCTATGAGTGGCTAGTTTCTTTATGCACTTGCTTAAATGATGTTGATTGTCATATGATTAGTAAGTGATTGTGTTAACATGTTTTAATTCAATTTCAAGTTGATTCTAAGACCCAATTGTGCTAAAGTTTCATAGTGACATTTGTTAATCAAGTTTGGCTAATTGATAGTAATCGTTGTGGTTGAAAGAACTTCGTGTTATTCAACTAGTCATAATCATTTTGTCTATGGATGATTGTTTTTACCCATTATTCTTGATTATACAAAGGAACTAAGGTGTGGTTGTAATAGAAACGCTTTTTGATTATCAAATTGGATTGGTTGGAAATATCTAAATGGTCGTAAGATTAGTTGTTGAGAATCAATTGTAGCGTTTTGTCTATGATCGGTTACCTTTTGTATTGACCATTTCTTAAGCAATTTGATGAACAAGTGGATGTTTTTGTGTTTAAGTTTATGTATGTAGACTTATGAAACTTGAATTGATCTTGAATTGATTGGTTAAACTTAATGCTTGTTTTTATAAACTAAACTTTTGATCAAGGTTTAACTTGTAAGAACAATAGATTAGTACACCAACTAATTATCACAACCAACATGTTAAGAGGTTAACACAATTACATTAATCTATGATATGAAACTAGTTTAAGCAAGTGTAGTTTTTAATCATCTGAATTTCATTATATCTATTTGCTTTGTTATATGTTTTTGATAGACTCCGTTAATTCAAACTTGTGCTTAGATTCACTCAAATCCCTGCGAACGATCCCGACTTACCTTCATAATCTTGCTATAACGGACGAGTATACTTGCTCGTATGTGTTATTGGTAATATTGGTAATTCACCTTTTATAAATTTAAAACTTGCTCACACCGAACGCATCACGGATATTCTGGCCAAGAACCAGTAAGAACTTGTTAGAACCAGGTAGGAACTAGCTATACAAGCGAATAAATAGTTAGATCTAAGTAGGAACCAGCTATTCCGGCCAAGAACCAGATAAGAACTAGCTATTTCGGTGATTTGATCTGATAATGGAAGCGATTTGTCCAGTTCTTGGATGCGGTTTGTCTAGATTCGTTGTATCGGAAGAGGTTTGACTTAAGCGGTTTGACATAAGCGGTTTGATTTAAGCGGTTTGATTTAAGCGGTTTGTATTCCAGCGGTTTGACAATCCTGCGATTTGACCAATGCGATTTGACCACTGTGATTTAATCAAAAAAACTAAGTTTTGACTTTTACGGTTTGACTACTTGCGGTTTGACCACTTGTGGCTTGACCAAAGTTTACATTTTACGTCAAAACTTCAAATGGCCATAAGTTTTGAACCGTAATTCCGTTTTCAGGAAAATACCTCTCAAAATAACTGGAACAGCCTAAACCAGTAGGAACCAGTTAGAACTAGTTAAGAACCGATATTCCGGCCAAGAAACAGTAAGAACCTTTTAGAACCAGGTAGGAACTAGCTATTCCAGCGAATAAATAACTAGATCTAAGTAGGAACCAACTATTCCGGCCAAGAACCAGTACAAACCAGTTAGAACCAGATAAGAACTAGCTATTTCGGTGATTTGATCATATAATGGAAGCGATTTGTCAAGTTCTTTTATGCGGTTTGTCTAGATTCGTTGTATCGGAAGCGATTTGACTTAAGCGGTTTGACATAAGCGGTTTGACCTAAGTGGTTTGACTCAAGCAGTTTGTTTTTAGCGGTTTAACATAAGTGGTTTGACTTAAGCGGTTTCACTCAAGCGGTTTGTCTTCAGCTGTTTGATCTAAGCGGTTTGTTAAGAAGCGGTTTGATAAAAAGTGGTATGATTTAAGTGGTTTGTTTTCCAGCGGTTTGACAATCCTGCGATTTGACCAATGCGATTTGACCACTGTGATTTGATAAAAAAAACTGGGTTTTGACTTTTACGGTTTGACTTCTTGCGGTTTGACCACTTGCGACTTGACCAAAGTTAACTTTTTTTGTCAAAACTTCAAACGGCCATAACTATTGAATCGTAACTCCGTTTTCAGCAAAATACCTGTCAAAACGACAGAACAGCCTAAACCAGTAGGAACCAGTTAGAACTAGTTAAAAACTGGATATTCCGGCCAAGAGTCAGTAAGAACCAGTTAGGAACTAGCTATTCCAGCGAATAAATAGTTAGATCCAAATAGGAACCAGCTATTCCGGCTAAGAACTAGTACAAACCAGTTTGAACCAGATAAGAACTAGCTATTTCGGTGATTTGATCTGATAATGGAATCGATTTGTCAAGTTCTTGGATGCGGTTTGTCTAGATTCGTTGTATCGGAAGCGATTTGACTTAAGCGGTTTGACCTAAGCGGTTTGACTCAAGCGGTTTATTTTTAGCAGTTTTACATAAGTGGTTTGACTTAAGCGGTTTCACTCAAGCGGTTTGTCTTCAGCTGTTTGATCTAAGCGGTTTGATAAGAAGCGGTTTGATAAAAAGCGTTATGATTTAAGTGGTTTGTTTTCTAGCGGTTTGACAATCCTGCGATTTGAACAATGGGATTTGACCACTGTGATTTGATCAAAAAAACTGGGTTTTGACTTTTACGGTTTGACTTCTTGCGGTTTGACCACTTGCGACTTGAACAAAGTTTACTTTTGACATCAAAACTTCAAACGGCTATAACTTTTGAACCGTAACTCTGTTTTCAGCAAAATACCTGTCAAAACGACCGGAACAGCCTAAACCAGTAGGAACCAGTTAGAACTAGTTAAAAACAGGATATTCTGGCCAAGAGTCAGTAAGAACCAGTTAGAACCATTTAGGAACTAGCTATTCGTGCGAATAAATAGTTAGATCCAAATAGGAACCAGCTATTCCGGCTAAGAACCAATACAAACCAGTTTGAACCAGATAAGAACTAGCTATTTCAGCGATTTGATCTGATAATGGAAGCGATTTGTCAAGTTCTTGGATGCGGTTTGTCTAGAGTCGTTGTATCAGAATCGGTTTGACTTAAGCGGTTTGACATAAGCTGTTTGACTTACGTGGTTTGACTTAAGCTGTTTGACTCAAGCGGTTTGTTTTTAGCGGTTTAACATGAGTATTTTGACTTAAGCAGTTTCACTCAAGCGGTTTGGCTTCAGCGGTTTGAGTTAAATTGTTTGATAAAAAGCGGTTTGATTTAAGCGGTTTGTATTCCAGCGGTTTGACAATCTTGCGATTTGACCAATGCGATTTGACCACTGTTATTTGATAAAAAAAACAATATTTTGACTTTTACGGTTTGACTTCTTGCGGTTTTACCACTTGCGGCTTGATCAAAGTTTACTTTTTACGTCAAAACTTCAAACGGCGATAAGTTTTGAACCGTAACTCCGTTTTCAGCAAAATACCTGTCAAAACGACCGGAACATCCTAAACCTGTAGGAACCAGTTAGAACTAGTTAAGAACCCGATATTCCGGCCAAGAACCAGTAAGAGCCTGTTGGAACCAGGTAGGAACTAGCTATTCCAGCGAATAAATAGTTAGATCTAAGTAGGAACCAGCTATTCCGGCCAAGAACCAGTACAAACCAGTTAGAACCAAATAAGAACTAGCTATTTCGGTGATTTGATCTGATAATGGAAGCGATTTTTCCAGTTCTTGGATGCAGTTTGTCTAGATTCGTTGTATCGGAAGTGGTTTGACTTAAGCGGTTTGACATAAGCGGTTTGACTTAAGCGGTTTGTTTAGCGGTTTAACATTAGTGATTTGACTTAAGCGGTTTCACTCAAGTGGTTTGTCTTCAGCGGTTTGATCTAAGCAGTTTGATAAGAAGCGGTTTGATAAGAAGCAGTTTGATAAAAAGCGGTTTGATTTAAGTGGTTTGTTTTCCAGCGGTTTGACAATCCTGCAATTTGACCAATGCGATTTGACCACTGTGATTTGATCAAAAAAAAAGTTTTGACTTTTACTGTTTGACTTCTTGCGGTTTGACCACTTGCGGCTTGACCAAAGTTTACTTTTTACGTCAAAACTTCAAACAGCCATAACTTTTGAACCGTAACTCCGTTTTAAGCAAAATACCTGTTAAAATGACCAGAACAGCCTAAACCAGTAGGAACCAGTTAGAACTAGTTAAAAGCTGGATATTCCGGCCAAGAGTCAGTAAGAACCAGTTAGGAACTAGCTATTCCAGCGAATAAACAGTTAGATCCAAATAGGAACCAGCTATTCCTGCTAAGAACCAATACAAACCAGTTTGAACCAGATAAGAACTGGCTATTTCGGTGATTTGATCTGATAATGGAAGCGATTAGTCCAGTTCTTGGATGCGGTTTGTCTAGATTCGTTGTATCGGAAGCGGTTTGACTTAAGCGGTTTGACATAAGCGGTTTGACCTAAGTGGTTTGACTCAAGCGGTTTGTTTTTAGCGGTTTAACATAAGTGGTTTGACTTAAGCGGTTTCACTCAAGCGATTTGTCTTCAGCTGTTTGATCTAAGCGGTTTGTTAAGAAGCGGTTTGATAAAAAGTGGTATGATTTAAGTGGTTTGTTTTCCAGCGGTTTGACAATCCTGCGATTTCACCAATGCGATTTGACCACTGTGATTTGATAAAAAAAACTGGGTTTTGACTTTTACGGTTTGACTTCTTGCGGTTTGACCACTTGCGACTTGACCAAAGTTAACTTTTTATGTCAAAACTTCAAACGGCCATAACTTTTGAACCGTAACTCCGTTTTCAGCAAAATACCTATCAAAACGACAGGAACAGCCTAAACCAGTAGGAACCAGTTAGAACTAGTTAAAAACTGGATATTCCGGCCAAGAGTCAGTAAGAACCAGTTAGGAACTAGCTATTCCAGCGAATAAATAGTTAGATCCAAATAGGAACCAGCTATTTCGGCTAAGAACTAGTACAAACCAGTTTGAACCAGATAAGAACTAGCTATTTCGGTGATTTGATCTGATAATGGAATCGATTTGTCAAGTTCTTGGATGCGGTTTGTCTAGATTCGTTGTATCGGAAGCGATTTGACTTAAGCGGTTTGACATAAGCGGTTTGACCTAAGCGGTTTGACTCAAGCGGTTTGTTTTTAGCAGTTTTACATAAGTGGTTTGACTTAAGCGGTTTCACTCAAGCGGTTTGTCTTCAGCTGTTTGATCTAAGCGGTTTGATAAAAAGCGTTATGATTTAAGTGGTTTGTTTTCTAGCGGTTTGACAATCCTGAGATTTGACCAATGGGATTTGACCACTGTGATTTGATCAAAAAAACTGGGTTTTGACTTTTACGGTTTGACTTCTTGCGGTTTGACCACTTGCGACTTGACCAAAGTTTACTTTTGACATCAAAACTTCAAACGGCTATAACTTTTGAACCGTAACTCTGTTTTCAGCAAAATACCTGTCAAAACGACCGGAACAACCTAAACCAGTTAGAACTAGTTAAAAACAGGATATTCCGGCCAAGAGTCAGTAAGAACCAGTTAGAACCATTTAGGAACTAGCTATTCGTGCGAATAAATAGTTAGATCCAAATAGGAACCAGCTATTCCGGCTAAGAACCAATACAAAACAGTTTGAACCAGATAAGAACTAGCTATTTCAGCAATTTGATCTGATAATGGAAGCGATTTGTCAAGTTCTTGGATGCGGTTTGTCTAGAGTCGTTGTATCAGAATCGGTTTGACTTAAGCGGTTTGACATAAGCTGTTTGACTTACGTGGTTTGACTTAAGCGGTTTGACTCAAGCGGTTTGTTTTTAGCTGTTTAACATGAGTATTTTGACTTAAGCAGTTTCACTCAAGCGGTTTGTCTTCAGCGGTTTGAGTTAAATGGTTTGATAAAAAGCGGTTTGATTTAAGCGGTTTGTATTCCAGCGGTTTGACAATCTTGCGATTTGACCAATGCGATTTGACCACTGTTATTTGATAAAAAAAACTATGTTTTGACTTTTACGGTTTGACTTCTTGCGGTTTTACCATTTGCGGCTTGATCAAAGTTTACTTTTTACGTCAAAACTTCAAACGGCCATAAGTTTTGAACCGTAACTCCGTTTTCAGCAAAATACCTGTCAAAACGACCGGAACATCCTAAACCTGTAGGAACCAGTTAGAACTAGTTAAGAACCCGATATTCCAGCCAAGAACCTGTTGGAACCAGGTAGGAACTAGCTATTCCAGCGAATAAATAGTTAGATCTAAGTAGGAACCAGCTATTCCGGCCAAGAACCAGTACAAACCAGTTAGAACCAGATAAGAACTAGCTATTTCGGTGATTTGATCTGATAATGGAAGCGATTTTTCCAGTTCTTGGATGCGGTTTGCCTAGATTCGTTGTATCGGAAGCGGTTTGACTTAAGCGGTTTGACATAAGCGGTTTGACTTAAGCGGTTTGACCTAAGTGGTTTGACTCAAGCGGTTTGTTTAGCTGTTTAACATTAGTGATTTGACTTAAGCGGTTTCACTCAAGTGGTTTGTCTTCAGCGGTTTGATCTAAGCGGTTTGATAAGAAGCGGTTTGATAAGAAGCAGTTTGATAAAAAGCGGTTTGATTTAAGCGGTTTGTTTTCCAGCGGTTTGACAATCCTGCAATTTGACCAATGCGATTTGACCACTGTGATTTGATCAAAAAAAAAGTTTTGACTTTTACTGTTTGACTTCTTGCGGTTTGACCACTTGCTGCTTGACCAAAGTTTACTTTTTACGTCAAAACTTCAAACAGCCATAACTTTTGAACCGTAACTCCGTTTTAAGCAAAATACCTGTTAAAATGACCAGAACAGCCTAAACCAGTAGGAACCAGTTAGAACTAGTTAAAATCTGGATATTCCGGCCAAGAGTCAGTAAGAACCAGTTAGGAACTAGCTATTCCTGCGAATAAACAGTTAGATCCAAATAGGAACCAGCTATTCCTGCTAAGAACCAATATAAACTAGTTTGAACTAGATAAGAACTAGCTATTTTGGTGATTTGATCTGATAATGGAAGCGATTAGTCCAGTTCTTGGATGCGGTTTGTCTAGATTCGTTGTATCGGAAGCGGTTTGACTTAGGCGGTTTGACATAAGCGGTTTGACTAAAGCGGTTTGACCTAAGCGGTTTACCTCAAGCGGTTTGTATTCAGCGGTTTAACATAAGTTGTTTAACATAAGTGGTTTCACTCAAGCGGTTTGTCTTCAGTGGTTTGATCTAAGCGGTTTGATAAGAAGCGGTTTGAGTTAAGCGGTTTGACAATCCTGCGATTTGACCACTGTGATTTGATCAAAAAAACTAAGTTTTGACTTTTACGGTTTGACTACTTGCGGTTTGACCACTTGTGGCTTGACCAAAGTTTACATTTTACGTCAAAACTTCAAACGGCCATAAGTTTTGAACCGTAACTCCGTTTTCAGCAAAATACCTTTCAAAATAACTGGAACAGCCTAAACCAGTAGGAACCAGTTAGAACTAGTTAAGAACCGGATATTCCGGCCAAGAACCAGTAAGAACCTTTTAGAACCAGGTAGGAACTAGCTATTCCAGCGAATAAATAGTTAGATCTAAGTAGGAACCAGCTATTCCGGCTAAGAACCAGTACAAACCAGTTAGAACCAGATAAGAACTAGCTTTTTCGGTGATTTGATCTGAAAATGGAAGCGATTTGTCCAGTTCTTGGATGCGGTTTGTCTAGATTCGTTGTAACGGAAGCGGTTTGACATAAGCGGTTTGACTTAATCGGTTTGACCTAAGTGGTTTGACTCAAGCGGTTTGTTTTTAGGGGTTTAACATTAGTGGTTTGACTTAAGCGGTTTCACTCAAGCGGTTTGTCTTCAGCGATTTGATCTAAGCGGTTTGATAAGAAGAGGTTTGATAAGAAGCAGTTTGATAAAAAGTGATTTGATTTAAGCGGTTTGTTTTCCAGCGGTTTGACAATCCTGCGATTTGACCAATGCGATTTGACCACTGTGATTTGATCAAAAAAACTAAGTTTTGACTTTTACTGTTTGACTTCTTGTGGCTTGACCAAAGTTTACTTATTACGTCAAAACTTCAAACGGCCATAACTTTTGAACCGTAACTCCGTTTTCAGCAAAATACCTGTTAAAATGACCAGAATAGCCTAAACCAGTAGGAACCAGTTAGAATTAGTTAAAAGCTAGATATTCCGGCCAAGAGTCAGTAAGAACCAGTTAGGAACTAGCTATTCCAGCGAATAAATAGTTAGATCCAAATAAGAACTAGCTATTCCGGCTAAGAACCAGTACAAACCAGTTTGAACCAGATAAGAACTAGCTATTTCAGCGATTTGATCTGATAATGGAAGCGATTTGTCAAGTTCTTGGATGCGGTTTGTCTAGATTCGTTGTATCGAAAGCGGTTTGACTTAAGCGGTTTCACATAAGCGGTTTGACTTAAGTGGTTTGACCTAAGCGACTTGACTCAAGCGGTTTGTTTTTAGCGGTTTAACATAAGTGGTTTAACTTAAGCAGTTTCACTCAAGCGATTTTTCTTCAGCGGTTTGATCTAAGCGATTTGATAAGAAGTGGTTTGAGTTATGCGGTTTGATAAAAAGCGGTTTGATTTAAGCGGTTTGTATTCCAACGGGTTGAAAATCCTGCGATTTGACCACTGTGATTTGATCAAAAAGACTGTCAAAACGACCGGAACAGCCTAAACCAGTAGGAACCAGTTAGAACTAGTTAAGAACCGGATATTCCGGCTAAGAACCAGTAAGAACCAGTTAGAACCCGTTAAGAACTAGCTATTATAGCGAATAAATAGTTAGATCCAAATAGGAACCAGCTATTCCGGCCAAGAACCAGTACAAACCAGTTAGAACCAGATAAGAACTAGCTATTTCGGTGATTTGATCTGATAATGGAAGCGATTTGTCAAGTTCTTGGATGCGGTTTGTCTAGATTCGTTGTATCGGAAGCGATTTGACTTAAGCGGTTTGACATAAGCGGTTTAATTTAAGCGGTTTGACCTAAGCGGTTTGACTCAAGCGGTTTTGTTTTTAGCGGTTTAACATAAGTGGTTTGACTTAAGCGGTTTCACTCAAGCAGTTTGTCTTCAGCTGTTTGATCTAAGCGGTTTGAAAAGAAGCGGTTTGATAAAAAATGGTATGATTTAAGTGGTTTGTTTTCCAGCGGTTTGACAATCCTGCGATTTGACCAATGCGATTTGACCACTGTGATTTGATCAAAAAACTGGGTTTTGACTTTTAGGGTTTGACTTCTTGCGGTTTGACCACTTGCGACTTGACCAAAGTTTACTTTTTACGTCAAAACTTCAAATGGCCATAACTTTTGAACCGTATCTCCGTTTTTAGCAAAATACCTGTCAAAACGACAGAACAGCCTACACCAGTAGGAACTAGTTTAAAACTGGATATTCCGGCCAAGTGTCAATAAGAACCAGTTAGAACCATTTAGGAACTAGCTATTCGAGCGAATAAATAGTTAGATCCAAATAGGAACCAGCTATTCAGGCTAAGAACCAGTACAAACCAGTTTGAACCAGATAAGAACTAGCTATTTCGGTGATTTGATCTGATAATGGAATCGATTTGTCAAGTTCTTGGATGCGGTTTGTCTAGATTCGTTGTATCGGAAGTGATTTGACTTAAGCGGTTTGACATAAGCGGTTTGACTCAAGCGGTTTGTTTTTAGCGGTTTAACATAAGTGGTTTGACTTAAGCGGTTTCACTCAAGCGGTTTGTCTTCAGCTGTTTGATCTAAGCGGTTTGATAAGAAGCGGTTTGATAAAAAGCGGTATGATTTAAGTGGTTTGTTTTCCAGCGGTTTGACAATCCTGCGATTTGACCAATGCGATTTGACCACTGTGATTTGATCAAAAAAACTGGGTTTTGACTTTTACGGATTGACTTCTTGCGGTTTGACCACTTGCGACTTGACCAAAGTTTACTTTTTATGTCAAAACTTCAAACGGCCATAAATTTTGAACCGTAACTCTGTTTTCAACAAAATACCAGTCAAAATGACCTGAACAACCTAAACCAGTAGGAACCAGTTAGAACTAGTTAAAAACTGGATATTCCGGCCAAGATTCAGTAAGAAACAGTTAGAACCATTTAGGAACTAGCTATTCGAGCGAATAAATAGTTAGATCCAAATAGGAACCAGCTATTCCGGCTAAGAACCAGTACAAACCAATTTGAACCAGATAAGAACTAGCTATTTCATCGATTTGATCTGATAATGGAAGCGATTTGTCAAGTTCTTGGATGCGGCTTGTCTAGAGTCGTTGTATCGGAAGCGGTTTGACTTAAGCGGTTTGACATAAGCTGTTTGACTTATGTGGTTTGACCTAAGCGGTTTGACTCAAGCAGTTTGTTTTTAGCAGTTTAACATGAGTATTTTGACTTAATCAGTTTCACTCAAGCGGTTTGTCTTCAGCGGTTTGAGTTAAACGGTTTGATAAAAAGTGGTTTGATTTAAGCGGTTTGTATTCCAGCGGTTTGACAATCCTGCGATTTGACCAATGCGATTTTACCACTGTTATTTGATCAAAAAAACTATGTTATGACTTTTACGGTTTGACTTTTTGCCGTTTTACCACTTGCGGCTTGACCAAAGTTTACTTTTTACGTCAAAACTTCAAACGGCCATAAGTGTTCAACCGTAACTCCGTTTTCAGCAAAATACTTGTCAAAACGACCGGAACTGTTGGAATCACTCCTAAACACTAATCAAGTGTTAGTAATTAATATATAATAGTTAGCTTAATTATGCCCTTTATGTTTGTTTTAGCCTTAAGCTTATGTAGAAGGCCCATGAGCTTAGGCCCAAGTCGAATAAGGAATAAGGAGGGAGAGGGAGTGTTGCCCTAGCTCCTTGTCTATAAATACTATGTAATAACCCTCACTTGAGGGTTGGTTGTTCAAGTTTTTCCTTTCATTCACTCCTACGCGTAAACCGTTATTATCATTGTGTGTGTGTGTGGGTTTTACTTGTTCAATCGCCTTTATCTCTTTCTCTAAAGCTTGTGTTTGTAAAACTAGTGACCTATCAGTGGTATCAATCGCCTACTAGTTGGGTGAATCGTGTTTGTTTTGGAAGTGGGTTTCGGTCCTACGCCTAAGACGCACCTTGATACTTTGATTCGCTTAAAAACATTTTTTTACACTTTTGAATCCAAGATTCTTGTCCTTTCAATGTCTTAAGGTGTTAAAATAAGTGTTTTTGGCAAAAGTTTCAAACTTTATGCGTGGATAGTTATTTTTGATCGAGTTTTTGAACGTGGGTATCATCCTACTCGTAACTGTTTTAGAGGTTTTGGTTCATCAAGTTTCACACTTTTGTGTATTTTGGTGTTATTGAAGCTATTTTATCACACAAAAACTGGTTTAGAAACACTTTTGGACGAAATCAAAATTTTGAGTAAAACTACGCGTAGTTAAACCCTAAAATTACGCGTAAGTTTCTCCTTGGTTTGATCTTCATTTTCGTGGTTTATTCCATATTTTCTTACTTGGATAAGTCTGAAAATACGTCGACTTAGGATATCTCTTGCACTGTGATAGTGTAAAAGATCGTTTGGGCAAAAACCCTAAACTTACGCATAAGCTTAAGCTTACGCGTAGAAATCCTATGCCTAAGATCTTTCTTACTCCTAAGCCTAGTCTTACGCTTAAGAAAATCCTATGCCTAACTTTCTAAGCTTAACTTTTGTTTACGCCTAACTTTAGTGCTTTTCCTACTTACGCGTAAGCTAAATCCTACGCGTAACTCCTTATTGTTACGCGTAACTTTGGTGTTTTTACGCATAAGTGCTACTTGGTTCTTGCCTTTTCTACGCCTAAGGACACTTCATCAACAAAGATTCATTCGACTACAAAGATCCATTTTTACCAACACAAGTTGTTAACATGTCTCAACCTCCATACTCTAACTATTTCCCTTACACTTATCCTCAACGTCAACAACAACAACAATTAACTCCTCAACATCAACAATGGAATCAACAACAAGCAATCTATCAACAACAATTTAATCAACAACATACTCCACAACTTGGTGCAATTCCACAACCTCAAATGGTTCAACTACCACCTAGTCTTCAAGTTCAACCATACACAACTGAATTCAACCAACATCCGTCAAGGAACACTATGAAGGAGCCCTCTTGGTTTGCAAAGATGTGTGAAGCTTTAAGCAGCCAACAATCAATACATGAAGCTGGATCACTTGATAGACCTCCAATGCTCAGTCCTGGAAACTATGATCAATGGGTGATAAGGTTCTTTAGGTTCTGTGATCTGAAGAAGCCACATGGAAAGTTCTTAAAGAAGGTTATCTTGGAAGGTCCATTTCAGATGCCTAATGTTGTTGTACCCGGAGATCCGAATGCTAATCCACAAAGAGATGAACAAACCAACATTGCTACTATTGCAGACTTGATCCTACAGAACTTCTACACTATGAAGCAGATGAACTTGCAATGGAATATATCCTCTTAGGATTACCAAACCTAATTCTTCGTAGTGTTGATGCTCAAAAGACTGCACAAAAGATGTGGGCACATATTCATCTACTTATGGAGGGATCTGTACTCAATCAAGAGGATTTGGAATCCAAAATCTACTTGGATTATGAACACTTCATGATTGAACCTGGAGAGACAGTAGAGTCTTATCATCATCGTTTTTCAGACATCATCAATGATTTGGATAAACACAACATCATTATGCCAAGAATTGCAGTTAATACTAAGTTCCTGAGTAGTCTTGGTCCTGAATGGGAGAAGTATGTCATTTTTCTCCGTCAAGCGAAGAATATGCATCAATCTACCTATGGGTTGTTGTACGATTACTTGAAGCCTCATGAAAAGGAATTTGATCGTGAAAGGATTCTCCGTGCTCAAATTGCTCCACCGACACATCCGGAAAATCAACAACTTGCTTTATATGCTCAACAGAATTATCCTCCTCAACCAGCAACTCAACCAACTGCTTCAAACCCACCACATGATCCTTCACAGCAACAAAATCAATTGGTTCCATACAACAACAACAATGCTCAAGTAACTGCAACTGAAGCTAATAAGGATATCGATCCGTTCGAAGCACTGCAACAAGGATTTGTTATGATTGCTAATGCTTTTGGCCGTTATACGAACAGATCCAACAATCGCATTCGTTCCTCATTAAACACAAGAAATCAAGCTGTTGTGAACAATGGACGTGTTGAAGTTCAGAATCGTGGTCATGGTCGTCAGATGAGCGGTGGTTACGGGTTTAATGCTGTGGGACGGAATAACAATAGAGCTCCAGTGGTGGAACAGGGAAATGGGCAGAATGGGTTAAATGGTCTTCGATGCTACAAATGCAATGAGAAAGGACACCTAGCTAATGCATGCCCAAAGCTAAGGACTAGGGGCAGTGCTTATCACAAAGAGGCTCTTCTTTTGGCTCTTAAGGATGAAGCTGGTGGAACTCTCACAGACAAAGAACAGAGCTTTATGGCAGATGCAGATGATGAGTGTGTAAATACTCATCATTTTTGGTCAAATCTGAACTGCAAAACATTTAAAAACGCTCAGAAATGCATCAAAATACTGAAAATATCCCAAAATTGCATTTTATATGTTTCAGATGCAAAATATTTAAAATCAGATGAAAAACGAGCTATGTTTGCATAATTGGCAGTTTCAGTCTCCCAACTTTCAAAAATGGCAACTTTAGTCCCTGGAATTTCAAAGATTGATAGAATTTACCCCTGGACATTTTAAATTGGAAAATGAACATTTTTAATCCTTTGGTAATTCTAATTTGTCATTTTTGGTCCTTATGAGAATTTTTGAAAAACTACAGTTTCAGTCCTTCAAGTTTCAGAAAATGGCAAAATTGGTCCTTCAACTATTTGAGATTTACAAGTATAGCCCTTGGATCACTTTTCAGAAATTACATGCGTGGTCCCTGGTTTTTCAGTTTTGGCAAGATTGGTCCCTTAACTACACCATTGGATTTAAAACTAATCCTAAGTCCAAATCCTATAACTAAGCCGAAGCCCAATACACCCTTTGACCCGGTCCAGTCCAAATCCAACCCGTTACCCTATTATTAACCCGGTCAAACCCCTTGGTCAAAATAATACCCCGCCCACCTTTTCCCTCCAATACTACCCTTCGTCTTCACCAACTCTGCCACCCCCCTCTGCAACACTCCATCACTCTCACCTCTCCATGTCCCCTCCACCTCCACCAAACAACAAAATGCATTAAATGTTTCCCCCCTTTGCACTCAAACCTTCCCAGTTGCAATATCCCATTTTGGCGCCAAAAAGCCATCAACGGCCAATATTGTCTCAACTCATCCAATGGCTAAAAAAAGTGGTGGGATTTACTCAGAGGACACGTGGGAGCATTTTGGTGTATAAAAAGAAGCAAGAGAAGGAGAGATAGAGTAGTAGTCTTTAGTTTTAAATATTCATGTATGTCGTTTTTCAATGTTTATGTTTTAATTAAGTTCTAAGTTGTAATCTTAAGTTTTCCTGCATTAAACTAAAGTTCTTTAGTCAGTGTAATTTACTTTAAAGTATTAATTCGAAGTTTTATCAAAGGTTCCATATATTTTTATGTTTGCTGTCATAAACTCAGTTTAAATGTGTTAAAACCAGGCTTCAACTAGCTTGTTTCTTAATCAACTAAGCTTGCTTAAGCTCCTAATAGCTTTTAGCAGGCTTATAGATCAGTTTCAAGTAGCAATTATACTTGGTCAACAAAAGTCAACTAAGGGACTGAATTGATGATACAGAATTGGAAATGGGTTAATTGTAATCTGTTGGGTTGATACTAGGTTCAGTCAATTGTTCTATCGAATTACTTAGCATGTCATTGTGACAGGATTGCTGAAGTGTTTTTACATTATTATTCGATTTTTTGTTTACTTGCATAATCATTGAGTAACATTAGTTTGATTAGGCTAGAATTAGAAATAGCAAGAGTTAATTTAGCAGTAAGGGTTTATATTGAATCTAGATAGAGTGGTCTCAAGGATCATAGCAAGGATTTTGGTTGTCAAAAGTAAACTTCAGTCTCTATACTAGTGTTTGGATCAGGTTTTAAAGCTGTGCTTAAGCTTTGTTTAGGGGTTAAAATCAGTTACCTTATCCTCATGCAGCCTCATTTAGTCAATCTCTGTCTCTCAATTGCACCTAAGATCAGTGGAAGTCAAAATTGATTTGAACTTGCTTTAATTGGATCATTAGTTAGGTGTAGTGGTAACACAGCTTGAAATTTGGTGTTAGAGTTATCAATATAGCTTAATCTAGTTCATTTTACCATAAAACCTCAAAATCAGTTCATAAATTGAAATCAAAACTCATTTAAGTCAACCTTTCATTCCTTTTGTAAAAAGTCAAAACCAAAAAAAAAAAACAGGTTTGCACAAAACTTTGTGTAATTTTCATGTGTTCAGTTCTGGGTCAATACCATTGAAACTTGGGCATTTGCACCTTCAACTGGTCAAGTGTTTAAAAGTGATTTTTGTAAATTTTTCCATAAGCTCCTTAAGCTTCAAATAAGCTCCTCAAATCAGCCTAAGTGCCTTGTGACAGAGCATTGTAGCCAAAGAGGATTTCTCAGCTATTTGCAGAAGCTCTAGAGAGCTTATTACAGCTTCTCTATGGCTCAAATTTGGTTTATACACTGTCTGGTGGGTGTTCTTGAAGTTCACAATTCAATCCTCCCCAAAAACTCATTTGACAAGCTTGTAGGTTAGCTTAAACTTAGGTAGTCAGAACTGTTTCGCCAAGAGGACTCTTAAAGCTTGAATCATAAGACTGAGCTTGTAGCTTGTTAGGATTAGTTGGAATTAGCTATAATTAGCTTACTTTAGTATAAATTAGCTTTAGTAACAGTTTTGTAGCTTATTGTGCTTATTAGCTTATTTTAAGTGCTTATTTATAAGCACTTTTCTCTGCAGCTTCATAATCCTTCACATAAGCTATTGTTTTTATATTTTTCTTAGAATTAGAATATTATTTTAGACTTTTCCTGAATTTTTCATAATTTTCCATTACTGTTTACTATTTTTCTTTATTTTAATCAGTTTTTAGGTATTTTTAATTAGCTTTTAATACAATTAAATCAGAAAAACCTCAAAAAATTAAGTTTTCAATTTTCCTAGATTAAGATAAATATAAAAGTCAAGAAAATAATTTTTCCAGATTTTTCATAGTTTAATTTGTAATTTTTAGCAATTTACTTAGATTTAAACAGTTTTTAATTCATAGAAAATAGAAAAATAATCAAAAAAATACAAAATTAGTTTTGAAAATTCTCTTTAGTTATTTTAGATTTTTGAAAAATAGTTTCATAATTTTCCCATTAATTTTCATAATTTTTAGTATTTTAATTTAGTTTTAAAAGTTGAAAATTAGTTTTTAATTAAAAATAAATCAAGAAAAATCATAAAAGTTAGTTTTAATTCATAAATAGTTTTAAAATATCCTTTTTAGTTTAAAATTAATTTTAGATCATTTTTAGGGCTTAGATTAAGCGTATTTGCATTTAATTCGAGTTTTGTTAAATTCGTTTTTAGTTTCCTTTACGTACTAAGAAAAATCAAAAACATCATTTTAAAAATAGTGATAGCGTTTATTTAATATAATTTAGCTTTTTAATTTTCTTTAATTTGCATTTAAGCCCCTGTAATTTATAAACTTTTTCTTTAGGTATAATTATCATAATCCGTAAACCTTTTCCCTTTCATTATCACCCGATCACTATACGTTTGATTATTCAGTCGCACAGCTCGTTGGGACTTAACGACCTGGGGAAACACTAAACTCCTCTAGATCTTCATTGCATTGTTTCTGAGCTGTTTGAAGCTTATTACGGTTGGCCATTCACAAGTGGTTAGCTTGTGTGATAAACTTGACGGTTTGGACTCAATCAAATTTTGGCGCCGCTGCCGGGGAGCTGTGCTAATTATCTTACGTTTAGCAGATTAGTGATTTGAATATTCACTCCTTATTCATACCATCTATCTATATCTATATATATTTTCTTATAAAAAATCCAAAAACCCAAAAACATCTTAAAATGTATAAAACACAAAAATAATTTTCTTTTGTTTCTATATATATAAAAGATAAAAATACAAAAAGATTTGTCGTTTTCTTTGTTTAATAATAACAACATAAAAAAATTACCACCGCAAACCAAGGCAGTGTACTACCTAACTGGGGGTACGACCATAATAAGTTCCCGAACCAAAGATTAAAACTTGCCTTTGTGTCCTTGTGAGTGGTGTACCTTTTTCAAAGAAGCCATTCATCTTGTGATTATTGGTTTAAGTTCACTGTCGTTTTGCCTCGATATTGTTTTAATTGGATTTGTTGTTATATCTACGTTTCAAAACCATAAAACCCAAAAAGATTCATCTTTCCCCATTTTCATAATTCCCTTTCTTAACTCTGAGATTTCTTAGAGTCAACTCTAGTGTATGCGCACTCGCTCTTCTAGATATGTGAGCCCATTTCGTGAGCTTATCAGGATTCCAAGAAGGCGTGTCCGTAGACGTTCTGCCCCATCAGTCGGATCTGAGATCCGGACTGTTCGCACTACTTCCGTTATCATAGCGGAAGAACGTCCTATGTGCGAGCTTCTCCAGGCACCCATCGATGGGTATGGAGATGCTATTGTTATCCCAGCCATTGTGGCTGAAAATTTTGAACTCAAAACCGGGTTACTAAATCTTGTAACCTCGAGTCAATTCTATGGCTTTGAGAGGGATGATCCTCATGCTCATATTCGATGGTTTAACAAGATTGCATCTACCATCAAATACAAGAATGTCCCTACCGATGCTGTCAAACTTCTTCTCTTCCCATTTTCCCTCGAGGGAAAAGCCCGGATTTGGCTTGAAAAACAACCTCCTAAATCGATTGAAACATGGGAGGATTTGGTGAAAAAATTTGTGAACGAGTTTTATCCACCTTCTAAAACCACGAGTCTTAAAAACGAAATCATCAAGTTCACACAAAAGTTTGATGAATCCTTCAGTGAATCGTGGGATCGTTTTAAGGAGTTGCTCCGCAAATGTCCTCACCATGGTTTCTCCGAGTTAATGCAACTCGATACTTTCTATAATGGAGTGAGTCAATCTAATCAAGATTCTCTCAATTCCTCCGCTGGAGGAAATTTCTTAAGCAAAACTGTCAAAGAAGCTTTAGCGATCGTTGAAAACAAGTCTAAAGTCCACACTGCACGAAGCAAACCGGTTGTTTCCCAAGTCAGTGTTGGTCCTTCTTCTTCATCGCCCGCGAGTCAATCTAGCACCGATGCTAAGATTGACAAACTCACGGAAGCAATTCAAGCTTTGGTTCTCTCCAACCAAAAGAAAGTTTCTTTTCCACAAACTTCACCTCCTGCTGAAGTTAAGAAAGTGGAAGTCTGTGTTACTTGCGGTGGACCCCATGCCTATTACAACTGTATGGCCACCGATGGTAACCCTTTTGAAGCAAACGCTGTGGGCGGGATTTCAAATTCAGGAGGCAACCAATACCGTGCTCCTATGGACCCGAACCACCATCCTAACCACTACCCTGAACCACCCGGTTTCAACCAAAACCAAAACCGTAATCAAAATCAGAATAGAACGAACCAAGGTTTTCAAAACCAAGGTAATTTTAGTCAAAATAACGGTTTTCAAAATCAAAGTCAAAATTTCCAAAACCAAGGAAATTTTAATAGAAACCAGAATCAGGGAAATTTCAACCCAGGGTATATTCATGGCAATAATCAAGGAAATTTCCAAAATCAAGGCCCTAATCCAAACAATAGAGGCCAGAATTTTCCTACACAAAATCAAGCTATTGTTCCAACTGGACCATCATCTGATGAGTTGTTGAAGCAATTCATGAAATCCCAAGAGGAAATGAATAGGTTGTTGGTTAGCCAGATTTCTGACATTAAGAAGTCTCTAAATGATCGACCCTCGGGCTCAGGTACTTTACCTAGCAACACGATCACTAATCCGAGGGGCGATGCAAAGGCGATCACAACCAGAAGTGGTGCTTCATATGATGGACCCGCTATTCCTACTACCTCTTCTTCTTCTCTCCCGAAGGTAGTGGAAAGTGAACCTGAGGCGACAAAGGACCAAGTGCAACCCACTAGCTCTCAGAGCACAGCACATGTCCATCCTTAAGTTGTCCCGAAACCCAAATCCAAAACAGGAGTTGTTTTTGAACCTCCTGTAGCTCCCGTTGAAAATACCAAATCCAAAACTTCTATTACTTACCCATCACGTTTAAATGAGCAAAAGCTCCGCGAAAAAGCCAGTCATCAAATGGACAAATTTTTTCAAATTTTCCAAGAACTACATTTTGACATAAGCTTTGCGGATGCTATCATGCTGATGCCCAAGTTTGCATCAACTCTCAAACACCTGTTAAGCAACAAGGAAAAACTGTTTGAAATGGCTAAAACTCCTCTGAACGAGAACTGCTCAGCAGTTCTGTTAAAGAAGCTTCTGGAAAAGCTTGGAGATCCTGGAAAATTTCTTCTACCTTGTGTTTTTCCAGGAATGATTGAATGCTTTGCCCTCGCCGATCTTGGTGCAAGCATCAATCTGATGCCTTATTCAGTATGGAAGAAACTTTCTTTTCTAGAACTTATTCCTACCTGCATGACTCTTGAGCTTGCAGATCGTTCAATATCGCGTCCTCTTGGCATCGCCGAGGATGTATTCGTGAAAGTAGGAAAGTTCCATTTTCCAGCTGACTTTGTGGTTGTTGACTTCGATGCTGATCATCGAGTTCCCCTCATTGTTGGACGAGGATTCCTGAGAACGGGCCATGATCTCATTGATGTATTTGAGCAAGAAATCACATTACGTGTGGGTAATGAAGCTGTCACCTTTAACCTTGATCAAACTTCGAGGTACTCCGCAAACTATGATTCTGAGTCGGTTAACCGATTAGATATCATTGATGTTGCTTCTGAAGAGTACTCTCAAGAAGTTCTCGGTTATGTTCATAATTCTTTGAGTGATAATCTCACTCATTCATCTCAACCCATCATTGCAAATTCTACTCCTTCTCTCACTCCGTTTGAGGGAAGTGACTTCATCTTGGAAGAAATTGAAGCATACTTGTCTAGTGATTCGGTTTCATGGGAAATTGATCACGCTCCAATTGACATGGATGGGGATATTCTTCTTCTTGAGAAGTTGTTAAATCAGGACACTTCTCCTCCACTTCCTCCCGTTAAGCTTCATAATACGGAAGTTAAGTCAGTTGAGAAAACTGAAGAATTTCCTGAGGTTGAACTTAAGGACTTACCACCTCATCTCGAGTATGCATTTCTTGAGGGTGATGATAAATTACCCGTCATTATTGCTCGAGATTTGAGTAAAGATGAAAAGACTGCTCTCATAAAGGTCTTGAAGTCACACAAGCAAGCAATTGCTTGGAAACTCTCCGACATTAAGGGTATCAACCCTGAGTTTTGTACTCACAAAATCTTGATGGAGGATGACTTCAAGCCAGCAGTTCAACAACAAAGACGAGTAAATCCAAAAATCCACGAGGTTATTAAACAGGAGGTTATCAAACTTCTTGATGCCGGATTAATTTACCCGATCTCTGATAGTCCTTGTGTTAGCCCAATTCACTGTGTTCCAAAAAAGGGTGGCATAACTGTTGTCACAAATGAAGAAAATGAGTTAATTCCAACTCGATTGGTTACGGGATAGCGTGTGTGTATTGACTATCGCAAGTTAAATGACGCCACCCGTAAAGACCATTTTCCTCTACCCTTCATGGACCAAATGCTTGAGAGATTAGCAGGGAACGAACACTATTGTTTCCTTGATGGTTTCTCGGGGTATTTTCAGATCCCCATTGATCCACAGGATCAAGAAAAGACCACATTCACCTGCCCATACGGAACTTTTGCCTACAGACGTATGCCTTTTGGCCTATGTAACGCTCCTGGCACGTTCCAACGATGTATGATGGCAATTTTCCACGACATGATCGGGGAAACAATGGAGGTGTTTTCGGATGACTTCTCGGTCATTGGGGACTCATTTCAAACATGTCTCTCCCATTTAGAAAAAATGCTAAAACGGTGTGAAGACACCAATCTTTGTCTAAATTGGGAGAAGAGCAACTTTATGGTCAAAGAAGGCATAGTCCTTGGCCATAAGATTTCAAAAAACGGGATTGAGGTCGATAGAGCAAAAGTCGATGTTATTGCTAAATTGCCTCATCCTACTACCGTCAAAGGTATTAGGAGTTTTCTAGGTCATGCCGAGTTTTATCGCAGATTCATACAAGATTTTTCTAAAATCGCTCGGCCTATGACTCATCTTCTTGAAAAAGATGCTCCTTTTATCTTCTCACCTTAGTGCATCGAAGCTTTTGAAACATTAAAGAAAAAGCTTACGGAAGCACCCATTCTATTTGCCCCCGACTAGGATTTACCCTTTGAACTCATGTGCGATGCAAGTGATTTTGCTATCGGTGCAGTCCTGGGGCAACGTAAAACCAAGCATTTTCAGCCTATCCACTACGCAAGTAAGACTATGACTGAAGCTCAAACCCATTACACCACTACAGAAAAAGAATTATTAGCTGTGGTGTATGCGTTTGAGAAGTTTCGGCCATACCTAATCTTGACCAAATGCGTGGTGTATACGGATCACTCGGCTCTCAAATATCTCTTTGCAAAACAAGATGCAAAGCCGAGATTGCTCCGTTGGGTTCTCTTCCTGCAAGAATTTGATATCATTATACGTGATAAAAAAGGGGCTGAGAACCTGGCTGCTGATCATCTGTCCCGTCTAGAAAACCCTCACCAGGATGTGTTCGAGAAAAAGGAAATAAACGAAACATTTCCTCTCGAAACACTCAATGTGGTTTCTTTTCGTGGAGACTCTTCTACCCTATGGTTTGCTGACTTTGCTAATTACCATGCGGGTAACTTTGTGGTGAAAGGGATGTCGTCCCAACAGAAAAACAAATTCTTTAAAGATGTAAAACATTACTTCTGGGACGACCCCTACTTATTCAAAATTTGCGCGGATCAAGTCATCAGGCGATGTGTGTATGGTCAGGAAGCCAATGACATTCTCAAGGCTTGTCATCATGGACCCACGGGGGGACATAATCGCCCGAACTACACCGCCAAGAAGGTGTTTGATTCCGGTTTCTATTGGCCCACAATTTACAAAGATGCCCATGACCTCGTCAAATCTTGCGACTCTTGCCAACGTCATAGTAACATCTCTAAAAGAGATGAAATGCCTCAAAATGCCATTCAAGTGTGCGAGATCTTTGACGTATGGGGCATTGACTTTATGGGGCCGTTCCCGTCTTCTCGAGGGAACAAGTATATACTCGTGGCGGTCGATTACTTGTCTAAATGGGTGGAGGTGAAAGCGCTACCTACCAACGACGCCCGAGTAGTGGTGAAGCTTTTAAAGTCTCTCTTTGCCCGTTTTGGAACTCCTCGTGCCATCATTAGTGATCGCGGCACACACTTTTGCAATGACCAATTCGCAAAAGTGATGCTTAAGTACGGTGTCACCCACCGTCTCTCTACCGCGTATCACCCATAAACTAGTGGGCAAGTAGAAGTTTCGAACCGTGGTTTGAAAAGAATCTTGGAGAGGACCGTAGGTGAAAATCGTGCCTCTTGGTCGGACAAATTAGAAGATGCACTTTGGGCCTTCCGTACCGCTTACAAAACACCCATCGGGTGTACTCCTTACAAGCTCGTGTATGGAAAGGCGTGTCATCTCCCGATCGAGCTTGAGCACAAAGCCTATTGGGCCTTGAAGCATGCAAATTTCGACCTCAAGTCTTCGGGTGATCATCGGAAAGTTTAACTCAACGAATTAAATGAACTCCGTGATCAAGCCTACGAGAACTCTTTGATCTACAAAGAAAAGACAAAGAAGATCCATGACTCAAAGATTAAGAACCGCGTTTTCAACGTTGGTGACCGAGTCCTTCTTTTCAATTCTAGATTGAAGATCTTCTCGGGGAAACTTAAGACCCGTTGGACTGGTCCATTCACCATTGCCAAAGTGTTTCCATATGGCACCGTCGAATTATCTCAAACAGACGGGTCAAACTTCAAAGTGAATGGACATAGGTTGAAGCACTATTTTGGAGAGGACATTCCTCCTGTGGTTGTCCCGGATCTACAAACTTTCCCCATGAACCAATGAATGCGGGGATCGAGTCAAGCTAGCGACTCGGGAATCAAAAACAGCAGCACACTATATGGGTTTTCACCCGTATTTCTGACTTCTTTCTATTTTCTACCACCCTAGTGTGGGGGAGTTGCCCCCCGCTATTGTATATAAAGTTCAAAAAAAAAAAAAAAAAAAAAAAAATCTTTCAAATAATGGCCGTAATATTTCCCTTTTACGTTCTCAGTTTCGGCATAACCGCCGGTACTTTGAATATTGAGGGCAATATTCATTTCTAGTGTGGGGGGGATTCTCACGAATTTTATCATGTAATTATACCACCCAATTCCCCCATTTTTGACCAAAATTTTTTTTGGAGTAGGTGTTTTGCACTTACTCAGATACGGTTATCAGTCCGCCTTGTCTAACAAACAAAAGGATTGGCTAATCCAGGAGCAAACGGCTCTTGGTAAAGATATCTCAAATCCGTTGACGGCTTGCAATTTGCCCAAAATTGTATGGTGTTCAGCTTACCATATCTTTAATTAGTGAAGAGTTGGCTAGCCCGCAAGTTTATGGCTTGTGGTAAAGGCAGTTGGAAAACTATAATTGGTAATCGACTGACCAAAGATATTTTATCTAAGAGTTGGCTAGTCCAGAAGCAAACGGCTTCTGGTAAAGACAAATCAAATCTGTTGGAAGCTGGTGATTTGCTCAAAATCATTTGGTTATTGATGTACCAAGGTTCTTACTTGAACTGAAACATTTGGCTACTCCAGAAGTAATGGCTTTTGGTGAAGAGATTCAAATCCATTAAGTTTTCTCAAAAGATTGCTAGGGACTATCAATAGTTTAGTGTGGGGGATTGATGAGTGTGTAAATACTCATCATTTTTGGTCAAATCTGAACTGCAAAACATTTAAAAACGCTCAGAAATGTATCAAAATACTGAAAATATCCCAAAATTGCATTTTATATGTTTCAGATGCAAAATGTTTAAAATCAGATGAAAAACGAGCTAAGTTTGCATAATTGGCAGTTTCAGTCCCCCAACTTTCAAAAATGGCAACTTTAGTCCCTGGAATTTCAAAGATTGACAGAATTTACCCCTGGACATTTTAAATTGGAAAATGAACATTTTTAATCCTTTGGTAATTCTAATTTGTCATTTTTGGTCCTTATGAGAATTTTTGGAAAATTACAGTTTCAGTCCTTCAAGTTTTAGAAAATGGCAAAATTGGTCCTTCAACTATTTGAGATTTACAAGTATAGCCCTTGGATCACTTTTCAGAAATTACATGCGTGGTCCCTGGTTTTTCAGTTTTGGCAAGATTGGTTCCTTAACTACACCATTGGATCTAAAACTAATCCTAAGTCCAAATCCTATAACTAAGCCCAAGCCCAATACACCCTTTGACCCGGTCCAGTCCAAATCCAACCCGTTACCCTATTATTAACCCGGTCAAACCCCTTGGTCAAAATAATACCCCACCCACCTTTTCCCTCCAATACTACCCTTCGTCTTCACCAACTCTGCCACCCCCCTCTGCAACACTCCATCACTCTCACCTCTCCATGTCCCCTCCACCTCCACCAAACAACAAAATGCATTAAATGTTTCCCCCCTTTGCACTCAAACCTTCCCAGTTGCAATATCCCATTTTGGCGCCAAAAAGCCATCAACGGCCAATATTGTCTCAACTCATCCAATGGCTAAAAAGAGTGGTGGGATTTACTCAGAGGACACGTGGGAGCATTTTGGTGTATAAAAAGAAGCAAGAGAAGGAGAGATAGAGTAGTAGTCTTTAGTTTTAAATATTCATGTATGTCGTTTTTCAATGTTTATGTTTTAATTAAGTTCTAAGTTGTAATATTAAGTTTTCCTAAATTAAACTAAAGTTCTTTAGTCAGTGTAATTTACTTTAAAGTATTAATTCGAAGTTTTATCAAAGGTTCCAGATATTTTTATGTTTGCTGTCATAAACTCAGTTTAAATGTGTTAAAACCAGGCTTCAACTAGCTTGTTTCTTAATCAACTAAGTTTGCTTAAGCTCCTAATAGCTTTTAGCAGGCTTATAGATCAGTTTCAAGTAGCAATTATACTTGGTCAACAAAAGTCAACTAAGGGACTGAATTGATGATACAGAATTGGAAATGGGTTAATTGTAATCTGTTGGGTTGATACTAGGTTTAGTCAACTGTTCTATCGAATTACTTAGCATGTCATTGTGACAGGATTGCTGTAAGTGTTTTTACATTATTATTCCATTTTTTGTTTACTTGCATAATCATTGAGTAACATTAGTTTGATTAGGCTAGAATTAGAAATAGCAAGAGTTAATTTAGCAGTAAGGGTTTATATTGAATCTAGATAGAGTGGTCTCAAGGATCATAGCAAGGATTTTGGTTGTCAAAAGTAAACTTCAGTCTCTATACTAGTGTTTGGATCAGGTTTCAAAGCTGTGCTTAAGCTTTGTTTAGGGGTTAAAATCAGTTACCTTATCCTCATGCAGCCTCATTTAGTCAATCTCTGTCTCTCAATTGCTCCTGAGATCAGTGGAAGTCAAAATTGATTTGAACTTGCTTTAATTGGATCATTAGTTAGGTGTAGTGGTAACACAGCTTGAAATTTGGTGTTAGAGTTATCAATATAGCTTAATCTAGTTCATTTTACCATAAAACCTGAAAATCAGTTCATAAATTGAAATCAAAACTCATTTAAGTCAACCTTTCATTCCTTTTGTAAAAAGTCAAAAGCAAAAAAAAACAGGTTTGCACAAAACTTTGTGTAATTTTCATGTGTTCAGTTCTGGGTCAATACCATTGAAACTTGGGCATTTGCACCTTCAACTGGTCAAGTGTTTAAAAGTGATTTTTGCAAATTTTTCCATAAGCTCCTTAAGCTTCAAATAAGCTCCTCAAATCAGCCTAAGTGCCTTGTGACAGAGCATTGTAGCCAAAGAGGATTTCTCAGCTATTTGCAGAAGCTCTAGAGAGCTTATTACAGCTTCTCTATGGCTCAAATTTGGTTTATACACTGTCTGGTGGGTGTTCTTGAAGTTCACAATTCAATCCTCCCCAAAAACTCATTTGACAAGCTTGTAGGTTAGCTTAAACTTAGGTAGTCAGAACTGTTTCGCCAAGAGGACTCTTAAAGCTTGAATCATAAGACTGAGCTTGTAGCTTGTTAGGATTAGTTGGAATTAGCTATAATTAGCTTACTTTAGTATAAATTAGCTTTAGTAACAGTTTGGTAGCTTATTGTGCTTATTAGCTTATTTTAAGTGCTTATTTATAAGCACTTTTCTCTGCAGCTTCATAATCCTTCACATAAGCTATTGTTTTTATATTTTTCTTAGAATTAGAATATTATTTTAGACTTTTCCTGAATTTTTCATAATTTTCCATTACTGTTTACTATTTTTCTTTATTTTAATCAGTTTTTAGGTATTTTTAATTAGCTTTTAATACAATTAAATCAGAAAAACCTCAAAAAATTAAGTTTTCAATTTTCCTAGATTAAGATAAATATAAAAGTCAAGAAAATAATTTTTCCAGATTTTTCATAGTTTAATTTGTAATTTTTAGCAATTTACTTAGATTTAAACAGTTTTTAATTCATAGAAAATAGAAAAATAATCAGAAAAATACAAAATTAGTTTTGAAAATTCTCTTTAGTTATTTTAGATTTTTGAAAAATAGTTTCATAATTTTCCCATTAATTTTCATAATTTTTAGTATTTTAATTTATTTTTAAAAGTTGAAAATTAGTTTTTAATTAAAAATAAATCAAGAAAAATCATAAAAATTAGTTTTAATTCATAAATAGTTTTAAAATATCATTTTTAGTTTAAAAGTAATTTTAGATCATTTTTAGGGCTTAGATTAAACGTATTTGCATTTAATTCGCGTTTTGTTAAATTCGTTTTTAGTTTCCTTTACGTACTAAGAAAAATCAAAAACATCATTTTAAAAATAGTGATAGCGTTTATTTAATATAATTTAGCTTTTTAATTTTCTTTAATTTGCATTTAAGCCCCTGTAATTTATAAACTTTTTCTTTAGGTATAATTATCATAATCCGTAACCCTTTTCCCGTTCATTATCACCCGATCACTATACGTTTGATTATTCAGTCGCACAGCTCGTTGTGACTTAACGACCTGGGGAAACACTAAAATCCTCTAGATCTTCATTGCATTGTTTCTGAGCTGTTTGAAGTTTATTACGGTTGGCAATTCACAAGTCGTTAGCTTGTGTGATAAACTTGACGGTTTGGACTCAATCAGCAGACTCAGATGATGATATGGAGGACTTGTAGACCAATTCATCAGTTATGTTGATGGCTAATATGCAAGAGTTACACATGAGTGAAACAGGCCCAGTGTATGACACTGATGGCTTGTCTCAGGTACCCGAACAAACCATGTTTATCTCTGATTTAATATGTCCGCCAACATCTGAATCCGGCAAGGCTCAGAATGTTCAAAATGAGTCTTCTACATCTCATTCCGATGATTTTCAAATAAACCCCGTGGTTACATTTGATGATCAAGATGACCTTATGGTTTCCCTTGATAATCAAATTGACTCTGTGGTTATACTTGAGGATCTAAATAATGATCATGTTGAGACTCACGTTGAACAAGCCGAACTTTTGCCTCATCCAGATTTTGCTCGTTTAATACAAGACCAACAAACCATAGTGGAAGAATGTCGTGCCACTAATGAGGACTTAAAACGCAAAAAGGCACTGTTAACCAAGGATTTTGAATGTTTAAACATGCAACACAATTTTTTCAAAGCTCAAGATAAACGTGAAAAAGGTTTTGAAGCAGCTTTTGCTAAATCTCATCAAAACGAACAAAATTTAGAGAGACAGATGCGTGATCTAGCCGCTTCGAAAAATGCTTTGTTGTCTGAAATAGAACAACTGAAATATGAACATAAAAAGAAAACTAACGCTCTCACCTTAGAAAATCAAAAAGCTAAGGCTGAGTTGTTAACTTGTCAAAAAACATTCTCTGCATACAAAAAGCATTCAACGAATCGAATAGATGACTATCTGAAAGAAATTGTTGATTTGCAAAACAAGCTTAAAGAGTTCAAAACTGTTGTTTATAAACATGGTGAGTCTGTAACAACTATTGAAAAGTTCACTTTAAAAGCAAATCCAAAAGGATATGGACTCAATTTGGCTGATTACAAACCTAAGCTTTCTCTCAAAACATTCAAACCAAATCCGAAAGTTTCCAGTGTAGAATATAAAATTGATGATACTGTCATGACTGTTGTTGAATATAATCGTCAAGAGGAATTAGATGCTGAAGACGAGAGTCGATCAAAATTAGAAAAAGTTGTTTATAACAAACCTTTTACTTATTCACAAGCGGTCACTTTCGTCCCGTCAATGGATTCTTCTAACACACCAAGGGTTATCATTAAAACACCCGAGTCTTCTTATGTTAATCCCAAACAAGATTTTGAACAAATTTATGGTCCTTTACCTTCCATCAGTGAAGTAAATTCTAAACCTGAAAATCGCAAAATTCTTCGATATTTTGACATTTTCATGGCCGACCTCAAAACATTGGAACATGAGATAGAATATCATTCTGAAATAAAAGTTCAACATTTTCAATCGCCTCTGGCGCGAGAACAAAGAGACATTTTTCAGAAAAATCTTTTACCTAATGTCAAAAATTTGAAAAATTGCGCAATATCTTGGGAAAAGGAATTTCATAAGGAACTTGGAGTGATGAAAAACGTTTTCGAGAAAACAGAAACATCTATTTCTATTACTAAACGCAAAAAGAAAATGTTGAGAAAAGATGTTGATCGACTCTTGGAAGATGTTATTTGTGCTGATATCCATAATGTTGTGTTACTTCATGCTTTGCCATTTGCATCTGATTATATCTCGGCTGATATCGTTGATAATGTTGTTTCCGTTGATAATTCTAATCTTGTGCATCAATTCCAATCTTTAAAAGCTGAAAATGAACAATTGATTAACGAGCTTTCAAACGCAAAATGTCGTCTTCAATGGTGTCAAAAAGATTGTCAAAATCGTGAACTTGCTTTGCAGAAGAAAATCACCCAATTGCAATCTAAATCGTTTAACCCATAAATTGAGCAACTGGATGATCAAAACGTGTCTTTGAAAGGTCAAATCTCTAAATATGAACAAGAACTTGTAAAAGTAAAACAGGAATATGGTGTCATATTTGATTTACTCAAAAAGACTCGTGTTGAAGCATCAAACGAGCTTGATCATTTTCTCAAACACACTAAGGAAGTCATGAATTTTTCGGGAAATCTTCGTTCTGAAAATCAAGAGTTGGTGCACACTATCTTTAAGCTAAGAGAAATGTTAGGAAAGTATGAACATTTGCCCCCAACCGTTATTAAGAAGATAGCACCAGTCACACTTAGTAATCGTGAACCCAGAATTCCTACTGCCAAATAACAAGTTGCTAACGTGCTTCCTTCTACTGAAACAGGACTAGTTTCGTCTTTTCCAAACGTCCGCACTTCACAGCCTAGGAGCACTCAAATGAAGAATAGGAAGTTGTGACCAAAGAAAAGATCAATAAGGACTACTAAAGTAGATGAACACCCTAGGACAATGAATAAGACTCACGTTGCTTCCACTATAGAAATTGCGTCTGGCAAATGTAATAGAAATAGTGATGTAACGAATTCTAAACCGTTAAGTACTTTTGATATTATGTCTGATGCACCTTGTGATATTTGTCTTAAAAGTATGAATTCTGATTGTCATGACAAATGTGTTGCTAAAGCTATCATCTCTCGTTTACGGAATCCTAAGATTCGGAATACCTCTAGGCCAACAAATCATTCTAAGTCTGTGCTTGGTAGACCGCCTTCATTAGATTCTAAGAAACACACTACTGTCCCTGTAGCTCCAATATCACCTCCTAAGAATGTAGTACCACCTAGTGCATTCACTAAGACTAAAGCAAATAGTAGTTATAGATGGCAGAAATGGATACATAACACATTCGGATTTAAATGGATGCCTAAAATTATTAATGTGTGTATGTCTACTCTAACTGATCCGGAACCCTCTAACATTTTGGGTTCCACATCTACTTCTATTCCATCTGTGTCGTCTGTGTGTAATGCAGGTGATACAGATCATTCTCTGGATTGTTGATAGCGGCTGTTCCCGACACATGACAGGCAATCTTAAAATGTTAACCAACTTTATTGCAAAGTTCATTGGCACTGTCAGGTTCGGGAATGATCACTTCGCAGCTATCATGGGCTACAGAGATTATGTTAATGGGAACATCAAAATAAGCAGGGTTTACTATGTTGAAGGTCTCGGTCACAATCTGTTTTCAGTAGGTCAATTTTGTGATGGAGATTTGGAAATTGCTTTCAGGGAGAAAACTTGTTTCATTAGTGACCTACAAGGAAACAACCTTATGTCTGGCTCGCGTTCGTCTAGTCTTTACTCTATCGCTATACAAGACATGGTTGCTTCTTCCCCCATCTGCTTACTTTCAAAGGCAACATCAACAAAATCCTGGCTATGGCACCGTCGTCTCTCACACCTAAACTTTCAGACCATCACCAACCTTGCTCGACACAAACTAGTGGAAGGACTCCCACGATTTCGGTATTCAAAAGATCACCTTTGCTCAGCCTGTGAACAAGGAAAAAGTACTCGTGCTCATTTTCCTTCTAAGGTGGAACACAGCTCTCAGCATGTGCTTCATCTTCTTCACATGGATTTGTGTGGCCCGATGCGTGTGCAAACGATCAACGCCAAACGCTACATTTTAGTAATCGTTGATGACTATTCACGATGGACTTGGGTCTACTTTCTTCGAAGCAAAGACCAAGCTCCACAGATGATTATCACCTTTCTCACGAAAATACAGGTTCAGCTCCGCAACACCGTCCGACAAATCAGAACAGGCAGAGGAACTGAATTTGTTAACCAAACCCTTCGTGAATTCTATGAGAAAGTGGGAATACAGCATCAAACATCTATTGCTCGTACACCTGAACAAAACGGAGTTGTTGAAAGACGAAACCGAACGTTGGTGGAAGCTGCAAGAACAATGTTAATCAATACCAAACTCCCAGATTACTTGTGGGCTGAAGCCGTCTCTACTGCATGCTATACTCAAAACCGTTCTATGATTACAAAACGCCACAACAAAACACCATTTGAGCTTGTCCACAACAGAAAACCGAATCTTAAACACTTTCATGTATTTGGATCTCTTTGCTACCCGAATAATGATCGTGATGACTTTGGAAAGCTCAAAGCCAAAGCTGACATTGGAGTCTTTATTAGATACTGTGATAATTCTAAAGGTTTCTGCATATGGAATCGTTGAACAAAGGAGGTAATGGATACGATTCATGCACATTTTGATGAACTCACGAAAATGGCTTCTGAGTATAACAGCTTAGAACCCGGTCACAACCTTTTAAACTTTCCCCAAACCCCATCATCAGCTGAACAAAGCCCCCAGCTCACTCGTCAACAAATGGAAAGGTTATTTGCTCCTCTGTTCAGTGACGATATTGATGAACGTGCTCCAGGTGTATCCGCTGCACAACCTGATAATATTCCTATACCTGATACACCTGCGACAACAACTATTGTTGAAGAAGCACCACCAGTTGACTCCAACACAACAGCTGAACAAACCGCTTCCAACAATGATGAACCAGTTGATGATGTTCTGAATGAAGTACCCCCACCTGCCGATTTTGATCCAAATGCGTTCTTTAACCCGTTTGCTAATGAGACTGCTGCACCAGATGTCGCGGAATCTTCAACAAACCATTTGAATCCTCAAAATCTGCACAATGTATACCAACATCAACCCTCTACACATAAATGGAAAAAAGATCATCCTCTGGAAAATTATCATTGGCAACCCGAATCAACCGGTCGTTACAAGACAACGTCTTCACTCAGATGGTGAACACTGCATTTATGCACTCACCGTCTGCCAATCTGAGCCCAAAAACATCAAAGACGCAATGACCAAAGACACCTGGATTGAATCCATACAAGAAGAGCTCAACCAATTCAAAAGACTTGAAGTATGGGAACTGGTTGAAAGACCAACAGGGGTTTATGTCATCGGTCTAAAATGGATTTGGAAAAACAAATTGGATGCTGAAGGGAATGTTATCCGTAACAAGTCACGACTCGTTGCTAAGGGTTATCGTCAAGAAGAGGGAATAGACTTTGAAGAATCTTTTGCTCCGGCTGCTCGTTTGGAGGTTGTTCGGATATTTCTCGCGTTCGCGGCTCATATGAATATGACGGTCTATCAAATGGATGTCAAAACTGCGTTTCTCAATGGACAACTTAAAGAAACGGTGTATGTCAGCCAACCAGATGGATTCGTTGATCCTGAGTTCCCAAACCATGTCTACAAACTGAACAAAGCTCTATACGGTCTCAAACAAGCTCCTCGGGCATGGTACGATAAGCTATCATCTTTTCTCCTTGCCAATCATTTCACCAAAGGTTCGGTCGACCCTACTCTCTTTATACAATATCACGGAGCACATATCTTAATTGTTCAAATTTATGTGGACGACATCATTTTTGGGTCTACACATGATAAGTACTCATTCGCTTTTGCAAAACTAATGAAGAAAAATTTTGAAATGTCCATGATGGGTGAACTTATGTTCTTTCTAGGACTGCAAGTTCATCAATCACCCCGTGGTATTTTCCTGAGTTAGTCCAAATATGCCCTTGAATTGCTAAACAAATTTGGAATGAAATCATGTGATACTTATGCCACACCAATGACTCATACCAAGAAGCTAGACGCTGACTTAAATGGGAAATTAGTTGACCCTACAAAATACCGTAGTATCATTGGGTCTCTAATGTACCTAACAACTAGCCGACCTGATATTGTCTTTGCTGTCTATCTATGCTCCCGTTATCAGTCACGACCAACTGAAACCCACCTCTCTGAGGCTAAAAGAATCCTCCGATACATCAAGGGAACCATTAACTTGGGGATCTGGTATCCGAAGGATTCTAGTTTTGAACTAATCGCTTTTTCAGATGCTGATCACGCAGGATGTTTAGATTTACGAAAAAGTACTTCAGGAGCTCTACAATTTCTGGGTGATAAACTGGTGTCTTGGCAATCAAAGAAGCAGGATTGTACATCGCTGTCCTCAACCGAAGCAGAATATGTAGCCATGTCGGCGTGTTGTGCTCAAGTCATCTGGATGCGAACACAACTCAAAGACTATGGTTACGTATTTGACAGAATCCCGATGAACTGCGACAATCGGAGTGCCATTGCGATCTCGTGCAACTCAGTTCAACACTCAAAATCAAAGCACATTGATATTCGCTATCATTTCATCAAGGATCACGTGGAACAGGGTACCGTTGAATTATACTTTGTGGGTACTGAATACCAATTGGCAGATCTGCTCACCAAAGCCTTGCCTCCCGCTAGGTTTAATGAGTTGGTCCACCGGATTGGTATGAGGTGTTTGACTCAAGAGGAATTGGATGACCTCCTAAAACAGTCTTAAACACCTGTCAAACACCAAAACTCTCTTTTGTAAATAAATTTTTCAAAAACAAAATACAAAAACATAAAAAATTTGATAAAACAACAAAAATATTCTCCTAATCTATCTTTCTTTCAACATGGCAAGTACATTTCTTCCGTCAACACTTTACTCTTTCAAAATTCAGTATTTTTCCGATCAAGTATTGAGGGGGAGAAAATAATCTCTTAATTGTTTCAAAACATCTGTGTACTTGCATGTTATCATATCTCGGTTGTTTCTTTTAACAATGGTGGTGAATTTTCTGGTTCAATGACACTCCTCGAACTAAAATTTATAACCGTTCCCTATTTTTCTTAAGTCGAGGGGAGTGTCGTCAAGTTTCTTTCTTAAAAACCTTTGTTTGGTAACCAAAATGGAAGTTAAATGGCTTTGTTTGAAAAAAGGAAAAGGTGGAGGGACCAAAACTGTCAAAGTGTTAAAGTTACTTTTAATAAAAACACCTCCCACCAACTTTTCACTTCACATTTAATTCTCAAACCAAACTACATCCTACGCCTAATAATCGTTCAAGATATCTGTGTTTTTGATCATCAAAGTGTAAGTGTTTTCATAATCTAAACGTTATTACAAGAAAGAGTTTTGATTTTTATGCAAATCCAACGGCTAAAACAAAAGATATGAGTGATTATGTGTTCTACGCATAAGCGTATGAACACACAATAATTGGTGTGTGTTTTTGGTTAATGTGATTGTGTCAAAACGTTTATTTAATCATACTAAAACCATTTCCATCATCAAAACACGCCCAGAAACACGAATTGAATGATTTTTGAAATTAGGATTTATGCATGGTTTTGGGTACTTTAAAATGTGAAGTGTTTTGGTCAAAAAGATTGTTGGGTTATGTTCTTGTGATGTTGAATTGATGATATCCTTGCTCTATAACCACCCAGAAACTCTAAATCATTAACAATTTGGAATTAGGGTTTAATGTTCTATAGGTTGGGTATTTCTGATTCATCATGAACTAGATGTTAATACTTGGTCTAAAGACTCCCACAACACTCTTAAACTACCAGAAAAAGTTTTGTGCAAATCCCATGGTTAAATTTCATACGCGTAAATCATAACCCTTAGGGTTTTGACCTACGCGTATGACTTTCTACGCGTAATCATCTTATGAATGTTCATGCCATAAACTATTGTTAAAATGAAGTGTTGTGTTAATGTTGATGATTTGATGAACTTATTTCAGGCTTTGCTACGCTTAATACTCATAATCAAGGTCATTTGCAACTCTACGCATAAGGATTACCCTACGCGTAGTCATGTTATGCGTAAGAATAATCCTACGCATAACAGTTACGCGTAAGGTTCTACAATGGACTACGCGTATCCTGTGAAGGATATGCGTAAACAGTGACCTCTACGCATAAGGTCTACTCTTACGAGTAAGCCTTACGCGTAAGGTAATTATACGCCTAAGCGTAAGCTCTACGCATAAGGTCCCCTTTTCCTACGCGTAACATTTCCTACGCGTAAGTTAGGATCCTATGCATAAGCTTTCGTCTACGCGTATACTACTTCTGTTTACGCGTAACTTTGTCATTCCTACGCTTAAGCCTTGATTGACCTTCATTATGACTTGTTACGTGTACAAACTTGTTAATAAACTAATCATATCATCACGAATCCAATAATGTCACTAATAAACTTAAACGTTTGATACATTGTGAACTATAAGTGATAACATAAACTTTAAAACTTAAAGTTAACTAACTCACGAAACATTTCACAACGTCATTGGACTATTGGATAAAACAAGTGACTTAGGACTCGTAACAATCATTAACACTATACATTCAATAACAAGACAATAAAACCTTCTGTTGACTAACATTATGTCTTTCGATATGTTGGTTCTTTTGGCTAATGTTATTTCAGATCACGACATGGTTGAACAAATGAATGTGGATGCACCAGATGCTCTTACAATTTCTGATATCTTTCCAGAAGGTTATCTAAGAAAGCTTGGAAAGAACAATCTTAGGGTTGACTTTGCCACCCTAACATGCTTAGAATCATCTTGTCTTATTGCGGTGGATATTCTCAGGAATCATCCCTACCAGAATATGCTCTCACTCTCTGCCACAATTCCAGAGGTCTACATACAACAATTCTGGGATTCTATGCAGAGGATCACTGGTCAAAATGCTGTGAATGTGACTCTTAATAACAAGCAAGTCACTATCACTCCTGATGACTTACGGGCTGTTCTCGTCATTCCAGACATCGCCCCAACCGACTTCTTTGCTACCCCTACTGAAGAGACTGTTCTACAATTCTTGATAGACATTGGTTATGATGAAGCTGCAGGAATCATTACGAAGCACTCTCACGTGGACCTGAAGAATATTCCTCAACCATGGAGAACACTCTACATGATCATCACAAAATCAGTCTCTAGTCGTGACAGTGGCTATGAGCATCCCAAGCTCATGGAACTGCAAATTTTCTGGTCGTTGATCAACAAGAAGGACATCATAATCGAAGCACTGCTATGGGAAGATATGATGCTGTTTCACAAGAAGCTTGGCTCCAAAATTCCCTATGTCAGATACACTAAGCTGTTGATCCAGAGAGCTCTTGGACTTCATCCTGACATTCCCAGGAGACTCAATGACCCAGATAATCATGACATCCTGACTGAGCCAATACTTTCTGTCAGAATCAAAGAATCATCTACGAAGAAACAGGGAGCTGAGTTGCCCGATCACCTTCTCACAAAGGAAATCAAAAAGCTGGAAACATACAAAAGGTATCGGGTAGCCGTTAAAGAAGGTAAAGTTGGACACCTTGATGAAAAGGCTTCTGGGACACCTACTCGGAGGACCAGAAAAGGCAGTGCTGGAAGTGCCACAAGTGCGGAAAGTCAAAGAAAGTTTCCCAAAAGGAACCCTCCAAGAAAAAGGTTTGTTCCCGCAAAGGAAGCTACTCCTATCCCAACTCCCAAACCTGAACCGAAACTACAGCTTAGGGACGAAAGTTCTGAAGAAACTCAATCAGATGAGGAGGTCCACTATTCTGAAACCGCAAAAGATGTCACTGAGACTCCAACAGTACCAAGACCTCCAAGTCCTCAACCTGATAAGGGTAAAGGAAAGACTCCGGTACTTGTACCCTATGATAATGAAAGCTCTGAGAGTGATGAAGAGCCACCGGAAAAAGTATACAAGAAGACGGTCAAAATCCTCAGACACCAACATAAAGCTGAAGAATTTGCTAAAGATTAAATGGGTGGACCCGGAGGAACTAGTGGTGCTGCCCACTCCGAACCAACTCCTGATGCGGTTAATCAACCCGATAAGGGAGTTGGTGCCACCACTCTTGAGCAACAGCAAAAGGTTACAGAGGATACAATAGTCTATGATTTTGAGGAACCGGAAACTGACAAGAAGAAGAAGGACAAAGATATTGATTATGACATGTTTCTTCTGGATAGTCCGACACGTAAACAGAAGGAAACTTCTGAACCGCCAAAGGAGCCGGAGTCTCCTCACATCTCATCTTCATCAGATTCTTTATCTCACTCCTCAAAACCACCATCCAAGAAGACAACAAAATCATCATCCAAATCCGTGAAGAAGCCACCTCGATCTTGGATTTCTCATACACATAAACATATTCTGAATGCTGTCAAACAAGTCAGAAAGAAAGACGTGCTCAACAAGAAGTTAAATTTCTTTGCTGATCACATACATCATCTGTATAACGAGAAAGAAAAGATGGAAGAGGAAAGGAAGTTTGTCCAGGACTTCATGAAAACTCATCGTCAGGAGGCACTGAACGAAATGATAGAAGGCTACACCAAAAAATACCTTCTGGAGTACGTTCCTAAGGTCACAAAGGAGTTGTTCACCAGACAACTTTATCCAAATCTGATGCAGATCGCCAAGCAAACTATCCGATCAACGCCCTTAACCGTCACAATCGATCCAACCAGTTCGGTAGCTTTCTCTAACAATGAATTGGTGGCCAAGCTGGTAACACAAATGGCGCCACGATCTGCAATGTTCAACTCTGAAGAAGCAAAATTGTTTCAAGCATTGCTAGACTACCAACTTCAAGAGGCTTGTAGATTTAAAGAAGCAAGGTTGAAACGTCGTAGAGACGATGAAGATAAGGATAAGGATAAAGACTCTGCACCAAAACGTCAGAAGCAGTCTGGTGAATCTTTTTCGATGACACCTCCTCCACAACGAACTCCTGCACAACAGAGGCTGCCCACTCGGACTTCTACTGAAAAACCTCAGGATTCTGAGTTACCACCTAAGACTCAGAAAACCGGTGACTACTTTGAATACACGGGTGGTGACGATGAGGAAGTCCGTGAGCCCCAACAACAACCCACCTCACCCAAACAAGTGCAGAAACCTGAATCATCATCAAAGCCTTCTAAAAAGAAGAAGAAGACGACTCTGCCTAACGTCGTATCATGGCTTGATGACGATAAAATCGAAGAATTTGAATGGTTCTCTACACTTGTCGATCAAACTCCCTATCCTGATGAAGGTCAAAATCTAGTTGAAGGTTCTACATTGGAGCATGCTAAACTGTTGCAAGAAAAGTTTCAAGTGAAGAAAATGACGAAATCTGAGCTGAAGCGAATCAAGAATGAAGCGTTTCAACTTCTAAAAGACAGCTCTGAAAGTGCTCTTGAGGTCGAATATCACCTTGATAACATTGCTCGAGCCATGTCTAACAACATGGATTGGCTCAACACGGAAGCAAACATTGACTTCACAAAAAGGGACAACCCTCCATACTACACCGATTGGACCAAACCTTTACCGACCATTGGCCAACCAGATGAACCACGGATTCCCTTTTGATATTTCTTCAACAACGACTTGGATTTTCTTCTACACGGTGGTGATGGCTCAAGAAAATATGCTACATCGTTGACTCTTCCATTCCCAGCAGCTGTCTACTCAAACAGCATAGCCATTGAGGAACGTGCCAATCACTTGTTCTCTGACAATGTGGTAGCATACGACCGAGATACATTGTACGGGATTCATCACTGGCCAGAACGCCGACGAATCTACTACCGAAGCTGCCAGGTTCAAAAGTCACAACATGCAGTATTTAGTACCAAAGACATCATTGCCATCCAACACGTTGGTCTTTCATCCAAATGTGACTACACCTTTCTCAAGAAGATTGTGGTCAAACGACAGCATGAAAGGGATTATGCGTTCTGTGAAGCTGAATTTGAGAACTTGTCTCTCAACGATATTGAAGACATGTACCTTGCCAAAGTACAGGGTCGAATGAGATAATTTTCAATCGAAATACAACGAGAATTCATCAAGTCACTACTCATTTTCATCAGACACATAGTTATAAAAGAACGTGTTGAAGATCTCCAGCTTGCCGTTGAGTCATATCAGAAACGTGTCAACTTCACTCCACCTCAGCTTGATCTTCCCGACATCAACCAGCTTCCACAGTATACGATCATCAGCAAACCATTCGGCGTCATTTATCACAGTGCACTTCAAAGAAATTGCTTGATGGCGTCTAATAAGCTTCACAAATTTGGAGATCATACTTTGAAAATGGTTAGGGACGAATTGGCATACAGGTTGAAGGATATACATCTAAAGACCGGGTCTCCTAAACGATGGAATTCTCAGGAAAGGAGGGACGTGAAGAGGATCATCAAGATGATTGATGAAAGGTTGTTTAGATGGGATCAGTTTAGAACGCTGGAAAGCTTTGTTGGTGGTCGACCCAGGATCAACATCACCGGCTATCAACGCCCTGTGCGCATTCCTAAGAACATCACTGGACTTCCCGGTACTCCTTGAATTGTTTCTCTCATATAAATTTGGATGCATGATATTCTATGTCAATGGTTTGTGCACACATAACAGTGTACAACCCGTAATTGAAAAGAAAGGACCCTGTGGTACGCTTCAGTGCCACAATCCTTATAAAAGGAGCGAAAGCTTCTTACTTTTGAGTAAAACCTATCAAACCGTTCACTTTTCAAGGTTTTGCTCAAAAGAACAAGTACTTCCCCTTACGAATTTTAAAACCTCAACCGTTTATATCACTTTTTGAGGGGGAGTATTTGTCTTAAAACTTTGGTCAAACAAAACGTTCTTTGTGTCACTCTTCCCGCAACACTCGAAATGGTCATATTTATTCTCAAAACGTTTCAAAAATAACATTTTATATGCCATTTTTGAGGGGGAGAAAATACGTGATAAGAAATATGTTTGTTGCTTTCTCGTGTGCATAGAATTAACCAACGAATTGACGAAATCCTTAACTGTTAGTAACTCGAAAAGACTTATCCGGGACGGGTAATAATTTCAAACTAGTTCGCTAGTGATGTAAACGTGTCTCGCAAAGGACTTTTCCTAGTAGAATGTACCATTCGAGAAACTCTTGGTAGACATGAACTTTGACGGGTTTGACGACCTTTCGAGGTTTGTCTACACCTTCAAGATAGTTATTAGAGCTAGTTGTCACCTAAAAGCTGACAATGCAACTCTTTAACTATGCAACGTAACCGTGTCTTACGGGAGATTGTCTATCTTGAGTTGATCAATTCAAAATGTGCGCGCTCTTTCCTCACTGTGCATTTAACCGTTAAAACTATTAAGCACGTGTGGGGGGAGTATTTATGCAAAACCTTAATCTCTACAGTGGTACTAAAATGTTTTCATTAATAAACACTGTGAGAGATTACATTTTTAGTGGTACAAAATGGTTTTATGGAAACTTAGGTTAGTCATGGAGTTATAAGGTGACTAAGGTTAGGAATAACCGTCCTATGATCCGCCAGAGCCGGAGGGATCTACCCAAGGACACTACCATTAGTTAGTGTTAGAAGTCCTTAGGAATGATTGTAAAAAAGAGAAAATGAGAATTGGAGAAAGAAGGAGTTGAAGAATAAAAAAGAAACGTAAAGTAAAGGGTGAAAAGAAATAGCCCTCCAGATTATTCAACTTAGAGCAGACACCGGGTTCAATTCATATGCTACTGGTTGTCACTTGATGACGCTGGTATTGAAGATTAAAAGTCGTCATGGACCCAGTGACGCATGCACTAAACCTTCTTAGCCACTCAAGTTTCTCTCAACAGAAGCTTGTTTCATTCTCACAGGGAACCCTACATAATCTATCGGCTTTCTCTTAGAGATTGCTGATATTGAAGATGGAGACCCTCTCCCTAGTCTCCGCTCAGGAAAACCAAAACGCACAATTGAGTCTAGAGCCACAAGATTCATCAAAAGATCTCTTAGGAACACTTGACATTTCATCACTCATTGATCAACAAATAAGATCATCAGTGATTCAGTGGTTCATATAGAGTCCTTCACAGATCTTAGCAATCTGTCGAGAACATTCATGAGAGGTTCACATCTGTGATCCTCAATGATTGAATGGAAACTCCTGCCAGGGTCAACATCAAACAGCCCTGACAGCAGGTAACTTCGGTAACTCCCCGTGGATTACGCTTAGTGTGTCTCAAATGGTCTACAGTCGTGAGGTGATGCTTCGGTGTACCTCAGCGACTCATCTAAACCGTAAGTGTACTTCGGTACATCGTGTTATCTCACTTGTGGGACTCCGGTTCAGGAACGGCCTTTGTAAGAATTAGAGTTGAGTTTCCACACTATGTTGTTAACTCTCTCGAAGTTAAAACTTGTAAGTGCCGGAATCTGCTTATTACTAACCGTTTTATGTTTACTTCTTATGCAAGCACTAGAGCGGAATGATCGTGTAGATTCTTCGCATGTTCACACCAAAATCATCACTAATGGAAGTTCCATCCTAAAGCAACACAACAGTCAAAATGATTCTTCGTCAACCAAAGAATCTACAAAGTTAAAGACTTAGAGAACTTCATCAGTACTGAAATCCAACGTCAAAGAGCGTGTGAGCATGTTGAAGAATGACGTGGAGACACTGGAGAAGCGAAGCAGACCTGATGCAGACTACAACATACTATCACTCTCATCACAAAGAACATCAATCAAAGAACAAAGTTAGAGATGACGTCAAAAGTATAATTTTTTGAAGAAGACAATTTCTCTACACTGGGGAGATTGTTCGTACTAAGACAATTCTTCTCACAAGAAAGAAGAATGTCAGAAGACGTCAAAGCTACTATTACATAAACGCCTTCACCGTTCATCACCAACACTTGAGGGGGAGATTGTTGGAATCACTCCTAAACACTAATCAAGTGTTAGTAATTAATATGTAATATGTAGAAGGCCCATGAGCTTAGGCCCAAGTCCAATAAGGAATAGGGAAGGAGAGGGAGTGTTGCCCTAGATCCTTGCCTATAAATACTATGTAATAACCCTCACTTGAGGGTTGGTTGTTCAAGTTTTTCCTTTCATTCACTCCTACGCGTAAACCGTTATTATCATTGTGTGTGTGTTGGTTTTACTTGTTCAATAGCCTTTATCTCTTTCTCTAAAGCTTGTGTTTGTAAAACTAGTGACCTATCAGGAACATCCTAAACCTGTAGGAACCAGTTAGAACTAGTTAAGAACCGGATATTCCGGCCAAGAACCAGTAAGAACCTGTTAGAACATGTTAAGAACTAGCTATTCGAGCCAATAAATAGTTAGATCCAAATAGGAACCAGCTATTCCGGCCAAGAACCAGTACAAACCAGTTAGAACCAGATAAGAACTAGCTATTTTAGTGATTTGATCTGATAATGGAAGCGATTTGTCAAGTTCTTGGATGCGGTTTGTCTAGATTCGTTGTATCGGAAGCGGTTTGACTTAAGCGGTTTGACATAAGCGGTTTGACTTAAGCGGTTTGACCTAAGTGGTTTGACTCAAGCGGTTTGTTTTTAGCGGTTTAACATTAGTGGTTTGACTTAAGAGGTTTCACTCAAGCAGTTTGTCTTCAGCGGTTTGCGGTTTGATCTAAGCGGTTTGATAAGAAGCGGTTTGATAAGAAGTAGTTTGATAAAAAGCGGTTTGATATAAACGGTTTTTTTTCCAGCGGTTTGACAATCCTGCGATTTGACCACTGTCATTTGATCAAAAAAACTAAGTTTTGACTTTTACTGTTTGACTTCTTGCGGTTTGACCAATTGCGGCTTGACCAAAGTTTACTTTTTACGTCAAAACTTCAATCAGCCATAACTTTTGAACCGTAACTTCGTTTTCAGCAAAATACCTGTTAAAATGACCAGAAGAGCCTAAACCAGTAGGAACCAGTTAGCACTAGTTAAAAGTTGGATATTCCGGCCAAGAGTCAGTAAGATACAGTTAGAACCAGTTAGGAACTAGCTATTCCAGAAATAAACAGTTAGATCCAAATAGGAACCAGCTATTCCTGCTAAGAACCAGTACAAACCAGTTTGAACCAGATAAGAACTAGCTATTTTGGTGATTTGATCAGATAATGGAAGCGATTAGTCCAGTTCTTGGATGCGGTTTGTCTAGATTCGTTGTATCGGAAGCGGTTTGACTTAAGCGGTTTGACATAAGCGGTTTGACTAAAGCGGTTTGACCTAAGCGGTTTGTATTTAGCGGTTTAACATAAGTTGTTTGACTAAAGCGGTTTCACTCAAGCGGTTTGTCTTCAGTGGTTTGATCTAAGCGGTTTGATAAGAAGCGGTTTGAGTTAAGCGGTTTGATGAGAAAACGTTTGATAAAAAGCGGTTTGATTTAAGCGGTTTGTATTCCAGCGGTTTGACAATCCTGCGATTTGACCAATGCGATTTGACCACTGTGATTTGATCAAAAAAACTAAGTTTAGACTTTTACGGTTTGACTACTTGCTGTTTGACCACTTGTGGCTTGCCCAAAGTTTACATTTTACGTCAAAACTTCAAACGGCCATAAGTTTTGAACCATAACTCCGTTTTCACCAAAATACCTCTCAAAATAACTGGAACAGCCTAAACCAGTAGGAACCAGTTAGAACTAGTTAAGAACCGGATATTCTAGCCAAGAACCAGTAAGAACCTGTTAGAACCAGGTCGGAACTAGCCATTCTAGCGAATAAATAGTTAGATCTAAGTAGGAACCAGCTATTCCGGCCAAGAACCAGTACAAACCAGTTTGAACCAGATAAGAACTAGCTATTTCGGTGATTTGATCTGATAATGGAAGCGATTTTTCTAGTTCTTGGATGCGATTTGTCTAGATTCGTTGTATCGGAAGCGGTTTGACTTAAGCGGTTTGACATAAGCGGTTTGACTTAAGCGGTTTGACCTAAGTGGTTTCACTCAAGCGGTTTGTTTTTAGCGGTTTAACATTAGTGGTTTGACTTAAGCGGTTTCACTCAAGCGGTTTGATCTAAGCGGTTTGATAAGAAGAGGTTAGTCATGGAGTTATAAGGTGACTAAAGTTAGGAATAACCGTCCTATGATCCGCCAGAGCCGGAGGGATCTACCCAAGGACACTACCATTAGTTAGTGTTAGAAGTCCTTAGGAATGATTGTAAAAAAGAGAAAATGAGAATTGGAGAAAGAAGGAGTTGAAGAATCAAAAAGAATCGTAAAGTAAAGGGTGAAAAGAAATAGCCCTCCAGATTATTCAACTTAGAGCAGTAATATGTAGTAATTAATATGTTAGTAATTAATATGTAATTAATATGTAGCGGCTTACCTCAAGCGGTTTGTTTTTAGCGGTTTAACATAAGTTGTTTGACTTAAGCGGTTTCACTCAAGCAGTTTGTCATCAGTGGTTTGATCTAAGCGGTTTGATAAGAAGCGGTTTGAGTTAAGCGGTTTGATAAGAAGCGGTTTGATAAAAAGCGGTTTGATTTAAGCAGTTTGTATTCCAGCGGTTTGACAATCCTGCGATTTGACCAATGCAATTTGACCACTGTGATTTGATCAAAAAAACTAAGTTTTGACTTTTACGGTTTGACTACTTGCGGTTTGACCACTTGTTGCTTGACCAAAGTTTACATTTTACGTCAAAACTTCAAACGACCATAAGTTTTGAACCGTAACTCCGTTTTCAGCAAAATACCTGTCAAAATGACCGGAACAGCCTAAACCAGTAGGAACAAGTTAGAACTAGTTAAGAACCGGATATTCCGGCCAAGAACCAGTACAAACCAGTTAGAACCAGATAAGAACTAGCTATTTTGATTATTTGATCTGATAATGGAAGCGATTTGTCCAGTTCTTGGATTTGGTTTGTCTAGATTCGTTGTATCGGAAGCGGTTTGACTTAATCCGTTTTACCTAAGCGGTATGACTAAAGCGGTTTGGTTTTAGTGGTTTAACATAAGTGGTTTGACTTAAGCTGTTTCACTCAAGTGGTTTGTATTCAGCGGTTTGATCTAAGCGGTTTGATAAGAAGCAGTTTGATAAAAAGCGGTTTGATTTAAGCGGTTTGTTTTCCAGTGGTTTGACAATCCTACGATTTGACCAATGCGATTTGACCACTGTAATTTGATAAAAAAAAAAAAAAAAACTAAGTTTTGACTTTTACTGTTTGACTTCTTGCGCCTTGACCAAAGTTAACTTTTTACGCCAAAACTTCAAACGGCTATAGGTTTTGAACCGTAACTCCGTTTTCAGTAAAATACCTGTCAAAAATGACCGGAACAGCCTGAACCAGTACGAACCAGTTAGAACTAGTTAAGAACCAGATATTCCAGCCAAGAACCAGAAAGAACCTGTTAGAACCAGTTAGGAACTAGCTGTTCCAGCGAATAAATAGTTAGATCTAAATAGGAACCAGTTATTCCGGCCAAAAACCAGTACAAACCAGTTTGAACGAGATAAGAACTAGCTATTTCGATGATTTGATCTGATAATGGAAGCGGTTTGTCCTGTTCTTGGATGCGGTTTGTCTAGATTCATTTTATCGGAAGCGGTTTGACTTAAGCGGTTTGAACTAAGCGGTTTGACTCAAGCGCTTTGTTTTTAGCGGTTTAACATAAGTGGTTTGACTTAAGCGGTTTCACTCAAGCGGTTTGTCTTCAGCGGTTTGATCTAAGCGGTTTGATAGGAAGCGGTTTGATAAGAAGCAGTTTGATAAAAAGCGGTTTGATTTAAGCGGTTTGTTTTCCAGCGGTTTGACAATCCTGCGATTATTTGACAAGTGTCATTTGATCAAAAAAACTATATTTTTGACTTTTACGGTTTGACTTCTTGCGGTTTTACCACTTGCGGCTTGACCATAGTTTGCTTTTTAAGTCAAAACTTCAAACGGCCATAACTTATGAACTGTAACTCCGTTTTCAGCAAAAATACCTATCAAAACGACAGGAATAGCCTAAACCCGTAGGAACCAGTTAGAACTAGTTAAGAACTGGATATTCCGGCCAGGAATCATTAAGAACCAGTTAGGAACGAGCTTTTCCAACGAATAAACAGTTAGATCCAAATAGGAACCAGCTATTCCTACTAAGAACCAGTACAAACCAGTTTGAACCAGATAAGAACTAGCTATTTCGGTGATTTGAACTGATAATGGAAGCGATTAGTCCAGTTCTAGGATGCGGTTTGTCTAGATTCGTTGTATCGTCAGCGGTTTGACTTAAGCGGTTTAACATAAGCGGTTTGACTTAAGCGGTTTGACCTAAGCGGTTTTCCTCAAGCGGTTTGTTTTTAGCGGTTTAACATAAGTTGTTTGACTTAAACGGTTTCACTCACGCGGTTTGTATTTCGTGGTTTGATCTAAGCGGTTTGATAAGAAACGGTTTGAGTTAAGCGGTTTGATGAGAAGCGGTTTGATGAAAAGCGGTTTGATTTAAGCGGTTTGTATTCCTGCGATTTGACCAATGCGATTTGACCACTGTGATTTGATCAAAAAAACTAAGTTTTGACGTTTACGGTTTGACTACTTGCGGCTTGACCACTTTGTGGCTTGACCAAAGTTTACATTTTACGTCAAAACTTCAAACGACCATAAGTTTTGAACCGTAAATCCGTTTTCAGCAAAATACCTCTAAAAATAACTGGGACAGCCTAAACCTGTAGGAACCAGTTAGAACTAGTTAAGAACCAGATATTCCGGCCAAGAACCAGTAAGAACCTGTTAGAACCAGGTAGGAACTAGCTATTCCAGCGAATAAATAGTTAGATCTATGTAGGAACCAGCTATTCCGGCCAAGAACCAGTACAAACCAGTTAGAACCAGATAAGAACTAGCTATTTCGGTGATTTGATCTGATAATGGAAGCGATTTGTCCAATTCTTGGATGCGGTTTGTCTAGATTCGTTGTATCGCAAGCAGTTTGACTTAAGCGGTTTGACTTAAGCGGTTTGACTTAAGCGGTTAGACATAAGCGGTTTGACTTAAGCGGTTTGACCTAAGCGGTTCCATTCAAGCGGTTTGTCTTCAGCGGTTTGATAAGAAGCGGTTTGATAAGAAGCAGTTTGATAAAAAGCGGTTTGATTTAAGCGGTTTGTTTTCCAGCGGTTTGACAATCCTGCGATTTGACCAATGCGATTTGACCACTGTGATTTGATCAAAAAAACTAAGTTTTGACTTTTACTATTTGACTTGTTGCGGTTTGACCACTTGCGGCTTGACCAAAGTTTACTTTATACGTCAAAATTTCAAACGGCCATAACTTTTGAACCGTAACTCCGTTTTCAGCAAAATACCTGTTAAAATGACCGGAACAGCCTAAACCAGTACGAACCAATTAGACCTAGTTAAAAGCTAGGTATTCCGGCCAAGAGTCAGTAAGAACCAGTTATTCCAGCGAATAAATAGTTAGATCCAAATAGGAACTAGCTATTCCGGCTAAGAACCAGTACAAACCAGTTTGAACCAGATAAGAACTAGCTATTTCAGCGATTTGATCTGATAATGGAAGCGATTTGTCTAGTTCTTGGATGCGGTTTGTCTAGATTCGTTGTATCGGAAGTGGTTTGACTTAAGCGGTTTGACATAAGCAGTTTGACTTAAGTGGTTTGACCTAAGCGGTTTGACTCAAGCGGTTTGTTTTTAGTGGTTAAACATAAGTGGTTTGACTTAAGCAGTTTCACTCAAGCGGTTTATCTTCAGCGGTTTGATCTAAGCGGTTTGATAAGAAGTGGTTTGAGTTAAGCGGTTTGATTTAAGCGGTTTGTATTCCAGCGGTTTGACAATCCAGCGATTTGACCAATGCGATTTGACCACTGTGATTTGATCAAAAAAACTGAGTTTTGACTTTTACGGTTTGACTACTTACGGTTTGACCACTTGTGGCTTGACCAAAGTTTACTTTTCACGTCAAAACTTCAAACGGCTATAAGTTTTGAACCGTAACTCCGTTTTCAGCAAAATACTTATCAAAATGACCAGAACAGCCTAAACCAGTAGGAACAAGTTAGAAGTAGTTAAGAACCGGATATTCCGGCCAAGAACCAGTACAAACCAGTTTGAACCAGATAAGAACTAGCTATTTCAGTGATTTGATCCGATAATGGAAGCGATTAGTCTAGTTCTTGGATGCGGTCTGTCTAGATTCGTTGTATCGGAAGCGGTTTGACTTAAGCGGTTTGTCATAAGCGGTTTGACCTAAGCGGTTTACCTCAAGCGGTTTGTTTTTAGGGGTTTAACATAAGTTGTTTGAATTAAGCGGTTTCACTCAAGCTGTTTGTCTTCAGTGGTTTCATCTAAGCGGTTTGATAAGAAGCGGTTTGAGTTAAGCGGTTTGATGAGAAGCGGTTTGATGAAAAGCGGTTAGATTTAAGCAGTTTGTATTCCAGCGGTTTGACAATCCTGCGATTTGACCAATGCAATTTGACCACTGTGATTTGATCAAAAAAACTAAGTTTTGACTTTTACGGTTTGACTACTTGCGGCTTGACCACTTGTGGCTTGACCAAAGTTTACATTTTACGTCAAAACTTCAAACGGCTATAAGTTTTGAATCGTAACTCCGTTTTTAGTAAAATACCTCTCAAAATAACTGGAACAACCTAAACCAGTAGGAACCAGTTAGAACTAGTTAAGAACCGGATATTCCGGCCAAGAACCAATAAGAACCTATTAGAACCAGGTAGGAACTAGCTATTCCAGCGAATAAATAGTTAGATCTAAGTAATAACCAGCTATTCCGGCCAAGAACCAGTACAAACCAGTTAAAACTAGATAAGAACTCGCTATTTCAGTGATTTGATCTGATAATGGAAGCGATTTGTCCAGTTCTTGGATGCGGTTTGTCTAGATTCGTTGTATCGGAAGCGGTTTGACTTAAGCGGTTTGACATAAGCGGTTTGACTTAAGCGGTTTTACTTTAGCGGTTAGACATAAGCGGTTTGACTTAAGCAGTTTGACCAAAGTGGTTCCACTCAAGCGGTTTGTCTTCAGCGGTTTGATAAGAAGCGGTTTGATAAGAAACAGTTTGATAAAAAGCAGTTTGATTTTAGCGGTTTGTTTTCCTGCGGTTTGACAATCCTGTGATTTGACCAATGCGATTTGACCACTGTGATTTGATAAAAAAAAACTAAGTTTTGACTTTACTATTTGACTTCTTGCGGTTTGATCACTTGCGGCTTGACCAAAGTTCACTTTTTACGTCAAAACTTTAAACGGACATAACTTTTGAACCGTAACTCCGTTTTCAGGAAAATACCTGTTAAAATGACCGGAACAGCCTAAACCAGTAGGAACCAATTAGAACTAGTTAAAAGCTAGATATTCCAGCCAAGAGTCAGTAAGAACCAGTTAGAACCAGTTAGGAACTAGCTATTCCAGCGAATAAATAGTTAGATCCAAATAGGAACTAGCTATTCTGGCTAAGAACCAGTACAAACCAGTTTGAACCAGATAAGAACTAGCTATTTCACCGATTTGATCTGATAATGGAAGCGATTTGTCAAGTTCTTGGATGCGGTTTGTCTAGATTCGTTGTATCGGAAGCGGTTTGACTTAAGCGGTTTGACATAAGCAGTTTGACTTAAGTGGTTTGACCTAAGCGGTTTGACTCAAGCGGTTTGTTTTAGCGGTTAAACATAAGTGGTTTGACTTAAGCAGTTTCACTCAAGCGATTTGTCTTCAGCGGTTTGATCTAAGCGGTTTGATAAGAAGCGGTTTGAGTTAACCGGTTTGATTTAAGCGGTTTGTATTCCAGCGGTTTGACAATCCTGCGATTTGACCAATGCGATTATACCACTGTGATTTGATCAAAAAAACTGAGTTTTGACTTTTACGGTTTGACTACTTACGGTTTGATCACTTGTGGCTTGACCAAAGTTTACTTTTCACGTCAAAACTTCAAACGGCTATATGTTTTGAACCGTAACTCCGTTTTCAGCAAAATACTTGTCAAAATGACCGGAACAGCCTAAACCAGTAGGAACCAGTTAGAAGTAGTTAAGAACCGGATATTCCGGCCATGAACCAGTACAAACCACTTTGAACCAGATAAGAACTAGCTATTCAGTGATTTGATCTGATAATGGAAGCGATTTGGCCAGTTCTTGGATGCGGTCTGTCTAGATTCGTTGTATCGGAAGCGGTTTGACTTAAGTGGTTTGACATAAGCGGTTTGACCTAAGCGGTTTGTTTTAAGCGGTTTAACATAAGTTGTTTGACTTAAGCGGTTTCACTCAAGCTGTTTGTCTTTAGTGGTTTGATCTAAGCGGTTTGATAAGAATCGGTTTGAGTTAAGCGCTTTGATGAGAAGCGGTTTGATTTAAGCGGTTTGTATTCCAGCGGTTTGACAATCTCGCGATTTGACCAATGCGATTTGACCACTTTGATTTGATCAAAAAAACTAAGTTTTGACTTTTACGGTTTGATTACTTGCGGCTTGACCACTTGTGGCTTGACCAAAGTTTACATTTTAAGTCAAAACTTCAAACGGCAATAAGTTTTGAATCGTAACTCCGTTTTTAGTAAAATACCTCTCAAAATAATTGGAACAACCTAAACCAGAAGCAACCAGTTAGAACTAGTTAAGAACCGGATATTCCGGCCAAGAACCAGTAAGAACCTATTAGAACCAGGTAGGAACTAGCTATTCCAGCGAATAAATAGTTAGATATAAGTAGGAACCAGCTATTCCGGCCAAGAACCAGTAAAAACCAGTTAGAACCAGATAAGAACTAACGATTTCGGTGATTTGATCTGATAATGGAAGCGATTTGTCCAGTTCTTGGATGCGGTTTGTCTAGATTCGTTGTATCGGAAGCGGTTTGACTTAAGCGGTTTGACATAAGCGGTTTGACTTAAGCGGTTCGACCTAATTGGTTTGACTCAAACGGTTTGTTTATAGCGGTTTAACATTAGTGGTTTGACTTAAGCGGTTCCACTCAAGCGGTTTGTCTTCAGCGGTTTGATAAGAAGCAGTTTGATAAGAAGCAGTTTGATAAAAAGCGGTGTGATTTAAGCGGTTTGTTTTCCAGCGGTTTGACAATCCTGCGATTTGACCAATGCGATTTGACCACTGTGATTTGATAAAAAAAACTAAGTTTTGACTTTTACTGTTTTACTTCTTGCGGTTTGACCACTTGCGGCTTGACCAAAGTTTACTTTTTACGTCAAAACTTCAAACGGCCATAACTTTTGAACCGTAACTCCGTTTTCAGCAAAATACCTGTTAAAATGACCGGAACAACCTAAACAGTAGGAACCATTTAGAACTAGTTAAAAGCTAGATATTCCGGCCAAGAGTCAGTAAGAACCAGTTAGCACCAGTTAGGAACTAGCTATTCCAGCGAATAAATAGTTAGATCCAACTAGGAACTAGCTATTCTGGCTAAGAACCAGTACAAACCAGTTTGAACCAGATAAGAACTAGCTATTTCAGCTATTTGATCTGATAATGGAAGCGATTTGTCAAGTTCTTGGATGCGGTCTCTCTAGATTTGTTGTATCGGAAGCGGTTTGACTTAAGAGGTTTGACATAAGCGGTTTGACTTTAGTGGTTTGACCTAAGCGGTTTGACTCAAGCGGTTTCTTTTTAGAGGTTTAACATAAGTGGTTTGACTTAAGCAGTTTCACTCAAGCGGTTTGTCTTCAGCGGTTTGATAAGAAGCAGTTTGAGTTAAGTGGTTTGATTTAAGCGGTTTGTATTCCAACGGTTTGACAATCCTGCGATTTGACCAATGCGATTTGACCACAGTGATTTGATCAAAAAAACTGAGTTTTGACTTTTACGGTTTGACTACTTACGGTTTGACCAATTGTGGCTTGACCAAAGTTTACTTTTCACGTCAAAACTTCAAACGGCTATAAGTTTTGAACCGTAACTCCGTTTTCTGCAAAATACTTGTCAAAATGACCGGAACAGCCTAAACCAGTAGGAACCGGTTAGAAGTAGTTAAGAACCGAATATTCCGGCCAAGAACCAGTACAAACCAGTTTGAACCAGATAAAAACTAGCTATTTCAGTGATTTGATCTGATAATGGAAGCGATTAGTCCAGTTCTTGGATTTGGTTTGTCTAGATTCGTTGTATCGGGAAGCGGTTTGACATAAGCGGTTTGACTTAAGCGGTTTGACCTAAGCGGTTTACCTCAAGCGGTTTGTTTTTAGCGATTTAACATAAGTTGTTTGACTTAAGCGGTTTCACTCAAGCTGTTTGTCTTCAGTGGTTTGATCTAAGCGGTTTGATAAGAAGCGGTTTGACTTAAGCGGTTTGATGAGAAGCGGTTTGTATTCCAACGGTTTGACAATCCTGCGATTTGACCAATGCGATTTGTCCACTGTGATTTGATCAAAAAAACTGAGTTTTGGCTTTTACGGTTTGACTACTTACGGTTTGACCACTTTTGACTTGACCAAAGTTTACTTTTCACGTCGAAACTTCAAACGGCCATAAGTTTTGAACCGTAACTCTGTTTTCAGCAAAATACCTGTTAAAATGACTGAAACAGCCTAAACCATTAGCAACCAGTTAGAACTAGTTGAGAACCGGATATTCCGGCCAAGAACTAGTAAGAACCTGTTAGAACCAGTTAGGAACTAGCAATTCCAGCGAATAAATAGTTAGATCTAAGTAGGAACCAGCTATTCCGGCCAAGAACCAGTACAAACCAGTTTGAACCAGATAAGAACTAGCTATTGCAATTTGATCTGATAATGGAAGCGACTTGTCTAGTTCTTGGATACGGTTTGTCTAGAATCGTTGTATTGAAAGCGGTTTGACTTAAGCGGTTTGACATAAGCGATTTGACTAAAGCGGTTTGACCTAAGCGGTTTGACTCAAGCGGTTTAACATTAGTGGTTTGGCTTAAGCGGTTTCACTCATGCGGTTTGTCTTCAGCGGGTTGATCTAAGCGGTTTGATAAGAAGCGGTTTGATAAGAAGCAGTTTGATAAAAAGCGGTTTGATTTAAGCGGTTTTTTTTCCAGCGGTTTGACAATCCTGTGATTTCACCAATGCGATTTGACCACTGTCATTTGATCAAAAAAATATGTTTTGACTTTTACAATTTGACTTCTTGCGGTTTTACCACTTGCGGCTTGACCAAAGTTTACTTTTTATGTCAAAACTTCAAACGGCCATAACTTATGAACCGTAACTCCGTTTTCAGCAAAATACCTGTCAAAATGACCGAAACAGCCTAAAGCATTAGGAACCAGTTAGAACTAGTTGAGAACCGGATATTTCGGCCAAGAACCAGTAAGATACTGTTAGAACCAGTTAGGAACTAGCAATTCCAGCGAATAAATAGTTAGATCTAAGTAGGAACCAGCTATTCCGGCCAAGAACCAGTACAAACCAGTTTGAACTAGATAAGAACTAGCTATTTCGGCAATTTGATCTGATAATGGAAGCAATTTGTCTAGTTCTTGGATGCGGTTTGTCTAGATTCGTTGTATCGAAAGCGGTTTGACTTAAGCGGTTTGACATAAGCGGTTTGACTTAAGCGGATTGACCTAAGCGGTTTGACTCAAGCAGTTTGTTTTTAGTGGTTTAACATTAGTGGTTTGGCTTAAGCGGTTTCACTCAAGCGGTTTGTAGTTTGATTTAAGCGGTTTGATAATCCTGTGATTTGACCAATGCGATTTGACCACAGTCATTTGATCAAAAAACTATGTTTTGACTTTTACGGCTTGACTTCTTGCGGTTTTACCACTTGCGGCTTGACCAAAGTTTACTTTTTACGTCAAAACTTCAAACGGCCATAATTTATGAACCGTAACTCCGTTTTCAGCAAAATAACTATCAAAACAACCGGAACAGCCTAAACTAGTAGGAACCAGTTAGAACTAGTTAAGAACTGGATATTCCGGCCAAGAGTCAGTAAGAACCAGTTAGGAACTAGCTATTCGAGCGAATAAATAGTTAGATCCAAATAGGAACTAGTTATTCCGGCTAAGAACCAGTACAAACCAGTTTAAACCAGATATGAACTAGCTATTTCATTGATTTGATCTGATAATGGAAGTGATCTGTCAAGTTCTTGGATGCGGTTTGTCTAGATTCGTTGTATCGGAAGCGGTTTGACTTAAGCGGTTTGACATAAGCGGTTTGACTTAAGCGGTTTGACCTAAGCGGTTTGACTCAAGCGGTTTGTTTTTAGCGGTTTAACATTAGTGGTTTGGCTTAAGCGGTTTCACTCAAGCGGTTTGTCTTCAGCGGGTTGATCTAAGCGGTTTTATAAGAAGCGGTTTGATAAGAAGCAGTTTGATAAAAAGCTGTTTGATTTAAGCAGTTTGTTTTCCAGCGGTTTGACAATCCTGTGATTTGACCAATGCGATTTGACCACTGTCATTTGATCAAAAAAAAATATGTTTTGACATTTACAGTTTGACTTCTTGCGGTTTTACCACTTGCGCCTTGACCAAAGTTTACTTTTTATGTCAAAACTTCAAACGGCCATAACTTATGAATCGTAATTCCGTTTTCAGCAATATACCTATCAAAACAACCGGAACAGCCTAAACCAGTAGGAACCAGTTAGAACTAGTTAAGAACTGGATATTCCGGCCGAGAGTCAGTAAGAACCAGTTAGGAACTAGCTATTCCAGCGAATAAATAGTTAGATCCAAATAGGAACTAGCTATTCCGGCCAAGAACCAGTACAAACCAGTTTGAACCAGATAAGAACTAGCTATTTCAGCAATTTGATCTGATAATGGAAGCGATTTGTCAAGTTCTTGGATGCGGTCTCTCTAAATTTGTTGTATCGGAAGCGGTTTGACTTAAGCGGTTTGACATAAGCGGTTTGACTTTAGTGGTTTGACCTAAGCGGTTTGACTCAAGCGTTTCTTTTTAGCGGTTTAACATAAGTGGTTTGACTTAAGCAGTTTCACTCAAGCGGTTTGTCTTTAGCGGTTTGATCTAGAGGTTTGATAAGAAGCGGTTTGAGTTAAGCGGTTTGATTTAAGCGGTTTGTATTCCAACGGTTTGACAATCCTGCGATTTGACCAATGCGATTTGACCACAGTGATTTGATCAAAAAAACTGACTTTTGACTTTTACGGTTTGATTACTTACGGTTTGACCACTTGTGGCTTGACCAAAGTTTACTTTTCACGACAAAACTTCAAACGGCTAGAAGTTTTGAACCGTAACTCCGGTTTCTGCAAAATACTTGTCAAAATGACCGGAACAGCCTAAACCAGTAGGAACCTGTTAGAAGTAGTTAAGAACCGGATATTCCGGCCAAGATCCAGTACAAACCAGTTTAAACCAGATAAGAACTAGCTATTTCAGTGATTTGATCTGATAATGGAAGCGATTAGTCCAGTTCTTGGATTTGGTTTGTCTAGATTCGTTGTATCGGGAAGCGGTTTGACATAAGTGGTTTGACTTAAGCGGTTTGACCTAAGCGGTTTACCTCAAGCGGTTTGTTTTTAGCGATTTAACATAAGGTTTTTGACTTAAGCGGTTTCACTCAAGCTGTTTGTCTTCAGTGGTTTGATCTAAGCGGTTTGATAAGAAGCGGTTTGAGTTAAGCGGTTTAATGAGAAGCGGTTTGATAAAAAGCGGTTTGTATTCCAGCGGTTTGACAATCCTGCGATTTGACAAATGTGATTTGACCACTGTGATTTGATCAAAAAAACTGAGTTTGAACCAGATAAGAACTAGCTATTTCGGCGATTTGATCTGATAATGGAAGCAATTTGTCTAGTTCTTGGATGCGGTTTGTCTAGATTCGTTGTATCGAAAGCGGTTTGACATAAGCGGTTTAACTTAAGCGGTTTGACCTAAGCGGTTTGACTCAAGTGGTTTGTTTTTAGCGGTTTAACATTAGTGGTTTGGCTTAAGCGGTTTCACTTAAGCGGTTTGTCTTCAGCGGGTTGATCTAAGCGGTTTGATAAGAAGCAGTTTGATAAAAAGCGGTTTGATTTAAGCGGTTTGACAATCCTGTGATTTGACCAATGCGATTTGACCACTGTCATTTGATCAAAAAACTATATTTTAACTTTTACGGTTTGACTTCTTGCGGTTTTACCACTTGTGGCTTGACCAAAGTTTACTTTTTACGTCAAAACTTCAAACGGCCATAACTTATGAACCGTAACTCCGTTTTCAGCAAAATAACTATCAAAACAACCGGAACAGCCTAAACCAGTAGGAACCAGTTAGAACTATTTAAGAACTGGATATTCCGGCCGAGAGTCAGTAAGAACCAGTTAGGAACTAGCTATTCCAGCGAATAAATAGTTAGATCCAAATAGGAACTAGCTATTCCGGCTAAGAACCAGTACAAACCAGTTTGAACCAGATATGAACTAGCTATTTCAGCGATTTGATCTGATAATGGAAGTGATCTGTCAAGTTCTTGGATGCGGTTTGTCTAGATTCGTTGTATCGGAAGCGGTTTGACTTAAGCGGTTTGACATAAGCGGTTTGACTTAAGCGGTTTGACCTAAGCGGTTTGACTCAAGCGGTTTGTTTTTAGCGGTTTAACATTAGTGGTTTGGCTTAAGTGGTTTCACTCAAGCAGTTTGTCTTCAGCGGGTTGATCTAAGCGGTTTGATAAGAAGCGGTTTGATAAGAAGCAGTTTGATAATAAGCGGTTTGATTTAAGCGGTTTGTTTTCCAGCGGTTTGACAATCCTGTGATTTGACCAATGCGATTTGACCACTGTCATTTGATCAAAAAAACTATGTTTTGACTTTTACAGTTTGACTTCTTGCGGTTTTACCACTTGCGGCTCTACCAAAGTTAACTTTTTATGTCAAAACTTCAAACGGCCATAACTTATGAATCGTAACTCCATTTTCAGAAATATACCTATCAAAACAACCAGAACAGCCTAAACCAGTAGGAACCAGTTAGAACTGGATATTCCGGCCGAGAGTCAGTATGAACCAGTTAGGAACTAGCTATTCCAGCGAATAAATAGTTAGATCCAAATAGGAACTAGCTATTCCGGCCAAGAACAATGTACAAACCAGTTTGAACCAGATAAGAACTAGCTATTTCAGCTATTTGATCTGATAATGGAAGCGACTTGTCAAGTTCTTGGATGCGGTTTGTCTAGATTCGTTGTATCGGAAGCGGTTTGACTTAAGCGGTTTCACATAAGCGGTTTGACTTAAGCGGTTTGACCTAAGCGGTTTGACTCAAGCGGTTTCTTTTTAGCGGTTTAACATAAGTGGTTTGACTTAAGCAGTTTCACTCAAGCGGTTTGTCTTCAGCGGTTTGATCTAAGCGGTTTGATAAGAAGCGGTTTGATAAGAAGCAGTTTGATAATAAGCGGTTTTATTTAAGCGGTTTGTTTTCCAAACTATGTTGACTTTACAGTTTGACTTCTTGCGGTTTTACCACTTGCGGCTCTACCAAAGTTAACTTTTTATGTCAAAACTTCAAACGGCCATAACTTATGAATCGTAACTCCATTTTCAGAAATATACCTATCAAAACAACCAGAACAGCCTAAACCAGTAGGAACCAGTTAGAACTGGATATTCCGGCCGAGAGTCAGTATGAACCAGTTAGGAACTAGCTATTCCAGCGAATAAATAGTTAGATCCAAATAGGAACTAGCTATTCCGGCCAAGAACAATGTACAAACCAGTTTGAACCAGATAAGAACTAGCTATTTCAGCTATTTGATCTGATAATGGAAGCGACTTGTCAAGTTCTTGGATGCGGTTTGTCTAGATTCGTTGTATCGGAAGCGGTTTGACTTAAGCGGTTTCACATAAGCGGTTTGACTTAAGCGGTTTGACCTAAGCGGTTTGACTCAAGCGGTTTCTTTTTAGCGGTTTAACATAAGTGGTTTGACTTAAGCAGTTTCACTCAAGCGGTTTGTCTTCAGCGGTTTGATCTAAGCGGTTTGATAAGAAGCGGTTTGATAAGAAGCAGTTTGATAATAAGCGGTTTTATTTAAGCGGTTTGTTTTCCAGCGGTTTGACAATCCTGTGATTTGACCAATGCGATTTGACCACTGTCATTTGATCAAAAAAACTATGTTTTGACTTTTACAGTTTGACTTCTTGCGGTTTTACCACTTGCGGCTCTACCAAAGTTAACTTTTTATGTCAAAACTTCAAACGGCCATAACTTATGAATCGTAACTCCATTTTCAGAAATATACCTATCAAAACAACCAGAACAGCCTAAACCAGTAGGAACCAGTTAGAACTAGTTAAGAACTGGATATTCCGGCCGAGAGTCAGTAAGAACCAGTTAGGAACTAGCTATTCCAGCGAATAAATAGTTAGATCCAAATAGGAACTAGCTATTCCGGCCAAGAACCAGTACAAACCAGTTTGAACCAGATAAGAACTAGCTATTTCAGCTATTTGATCTGATAATGGAAGCGACTTGTCAAGTTCTTGGATGCGGTTTGTCTAGATTCGTTGTATCGGAAGCGGTTTGACTTAAGCGGTTTGACATAAGCGGTTTGACTTAAGCGGTTTGACCTAAGCGGTTTGACTCAAGCGGTTTCTTTTTAGCGGTTTAACATAAGTGGTTTGACTTAAGCAGTTTCACTCTAGCGGTTTGTCTTCAGCGGTTTGATAAGAAGCGGTTTGAGTTAAGCGGTTTGATTTAAGCGGTTTGTATTCCAACGGTTTGACAATCCTGCGATTTGACCAATGCGATTTGACCACTGTGATTTGATCAAAAAAACTGAGTTTTGACTTTTACGGTTTGACTACTTACGGTTTGACCACTTGTGGCTTGACCAAAGTTTACTTTTCACGTCAAAACTTCAAACGGCTAAAAGTTTTGAACCGTAACTCCGTTTTCTGCAAAATACTTATCAAAATGACCGGAACAGCCTAAACCAGTAGGAACCAGTTAGAAGTAGTTAAGAACCGGATATTCCGGCCAAGAACCAGTACAAACAAGTTAGAACCAGATAAGAACTAGCTATTTCAGTGATTTGATCTGATAATGGAAGCGATTAGTCCAGTTCTTGGATTTGGTTTGTCTAGATTCGTTGTATCGGGAAGCGGTTTGACATAAGCGGTTTGACTTAAGCGGTTTGACCAAAGCGGTTTACCTCAAGCGGTTTGTTTTAAGCGATTTAACATAAGTTGTTTGACTTAAGCGGTTTCACTCAAGCTGTTTGTCTTCAGTGGTTTGATCTAAGCGGTTTGATAAGAAGCGGTTTGAGTTAAGCGGTTTGATGAGAAGCGGTTTGATAAAAAGCGGTTTGTATTCCAGCGGTTTGACAATCCTGCGATTTGACCAATGCGATTTGACCACTGTGATTTGATCAAAAAAACTGAGTTTTGACTTTTACGGTTTGACTACTTACGGTTTGACCACTTGTGGCTTGACCAAAGTTTACTTTTCACGTCAAAACTTCAAACGGCCATAAGTTTTGAACCGTAACTCTGTTTTCAGCAAAATACCTGTCAAAATGACCGAAACAGCCTAAACCATTAGGAACCAGTTAGAACTAGTTGAGTACTGATTATTCCGGCCAAGAACCAGTAAGAACCTGTTAGAACCAGTTAGGAACTAGCAATTCCAGCGAATAAATAGTTAGATCTAAGTAGGAACCAGCTATTCCGGCCAAGAACCAGTACAAACCAGTTGGAACCAGATAAGAACTAGCTATTTCGGCGATTTGATCTGATAATGGAAGAAATTTGTCTAGTTCTTGGATGAGGTTTGTCTAGATTCGTTGTATCGAAAGTGGTTTAACTTAAGCGGTTTGACATAAGCGGTTTGACCTAAGCGGTTTGTTTTTAGCGGTTTAACATTAGTGGTTTGGTTAAGCGGTTTCACTCAAGCGGTATGTCTTCAGCGGGTTGATCTAAGCGGTTTGATAAGAAGCGGTTTGATAAGTAGCATTTTGATAAAAAGCTGTTTGATTTAAGCGGTTTGACAATCCTGTGATTTGACCAATGCGATTTGACCTCTGTCATTTGATCAAAAACCTATGTTTTGACTTTTACGGCTTGACTTCTTGCGGTTTGATCAAATCACAGTGGTCAAATCGCAGGCTTGACCAAAGTTTACTTTTTACGTCAAAACTTCAAACGGCCATAACTTATGAACCGTAACTCCGTTTTCAGCAAAATACCTATCAAAACAACCGGAACAGCCTAAACCAGTAGGAACCAGTTAGAACTAGTTAAGAACTAGATATTCCGGCCGAGAGTCAGTAAGAACCAGTTAGGAACTAGCTGTTCCAGCGAATAAATAGTTAGATCCAAATAGGAACTAGCTATTCCGGCTAAGAACCAGTACAAACCAGTTTGAACCAGATATGAACTAGCTATTTCAGCGATTTGATCTGATAATGGAAGTGATCTGTCAAGTTCTTGGATGCGGTTTGTCTAGATTCGTTGTATCGGAAGCGGTTTGACTTAAGCAGTTTAACATAAGCGGTTTGACTTAAGTGGTTTGACCTAAGCGGTTTGACTCAAGTGGTTTGTTTTTAGCGGTTTAACATAAGTGGTTTGACTTAAGCAGTTTCACTCAAGCGGTTTGTCTTCAGCGGTTTGATTTAAGCGGTTTGAGTTAAGCGGTTTGATGGGAAGCGGTTTGATAAAAAGCGGTTTGTATTCCAGCGGTTTGTATTCCAGCGGTTTGACAATCCTGCGATTTGACCACTGTGATTTGATCAAAAATACTGAGTTTTGACTTTTACGGTTTGACTACTTACGGTTTGACCACTTGTGGCTTGACCAAAGTTTACTTTTCACGTCAAAACTTCAAACGGCCATAAGTTTTGAACCGTAACTCTGTTTTCAGCAAAATACCTGTCAAAATAACCGAAACAGACTAAACCATTAGGAACCAGTTAGAACTAGTTGAGAACCGGATATTCCGGCCAAGAACTAGTAAGAACCTGTTAGAACCAGTTAGGAACTAGCAATTCCAGTGAATAAATAGTTAGATCTAAGTAGGAACCAGCTATTCCGGCCAAGAACCAGTACAAACCAGTTGGAACCAGATAAGAACTAGCTATTTCGGCGATTTGATCTGATAATGGAAGCAATTTGTCTAGTTCTTGGATGCGGTTTGTCTAGATTCGTTGTATCGAAAGTGGTTTAACTTAAGCGGTTTGACATAAGCGGTTTGACCTAAGCGGTTTGTTTTTATCGGTTTAACATTAGTGGTTTGGCTTAAGCGGTTTCACTCAAGCAGTTTGTCTTCAGCGGGTTGATCTAAGCGGTTTGATAAGAAGCAGTTTGATAAAAAGCGGTTTGATTTAAGCGGTTTGACAATCCTGTGATTTGACCAATGCGATTTGACCACTGTCATTTGATCAAAAAACTATGTTTTGACTTTTACGGTTTGACTTCTTGCGGTTTTACCACTTGCGGCTTGACCAAAGTTTACTTTTTACGTCAAAACTTCAAACGGCCATAACTTATGAACCGTAACTCCGTTTTCAGCAAAATGCCTATCAAAACAACCGGAATAGCCTAAACCAGTAGGAACCAGTTAGAACTAGTTAAGAACTGGATATTCCGGCCGAGAGTCAGAAAGAACCAGTTAGGAACTAGCTATTCCAGCGAATAAATAGTTAGATCCAAATAGGAACTAGCTATTCCGGCTAAGAACCTGTACAAACCAGTTTGGACCAGATACGAACTAGCTATTTCAGCGATTTGATCTGATAATGGAAATGATCTGTCAAGTTCTTAGATGCGGTTTGTCTAGATTCGTTGTATCGGAAGCGGTTTGACTTAAGCGGTTTGACATAAGCGGTTTGACTTAAGTGGTTTGACCTAAGCGGTTTGACTCAAGTGGTTTGTTTTTAGCGGTTTAACATAAGTGGTTTGACTTAAGCAGTTTCACTCAAGCGGTTTGTCTTCAGCGGTTTGAGTTAAGCGGTTTGATGGGAAGCGGTTTGATAAAAAGCGGTTTGTATTCCAGCGGTTTGTATTCCAGCGGTTTGACAATCCTGCGATTTGACCACTGTGATTTGATCAAAAATACTGAGTTTTGACTTTTACGGTTTGACTACTTACGGTTTGACCACTTGTGGCTTGACCAAAGTTTACTTTTCACGTCAAAACTTCAAACGGCCATAAGTTTTGAACCGTAACTCTGTTTTCAGCAAAATACCTGTCAAAATAACCGAAACAGACTAAACCATTAGGAACCAGTTAGAACTAGTTGAGAACTGGATATTCCGGCCAAGAACTAGTAAGAACCTGTTAGAACCAGTTAGGAACTAGCAATTCCAGCGAATAAATAGTTAGATCTAAGTAGGAACCAGCTATTCCGGCCAAGAACCAGTACAAACCAGTTGGAACCAGATAAGAACTAGCTATTTCGGCGATTTGATCTGATAATGGAAGCAATTTGTCTAGTTCTTGAATGCGGTTTGTCTAGATTCGTTGTATCGAAAGTGGTTTAACTTAAGCGGTTTGACATAAGCGGTTTGACCTAAGCGGTTTGTTTTTAGCGGTTTAACATTAGTGGTTTGGCTTAAGCGGTTTCACTCAAGCGGTTTGTCTTCAGCGGGTTGATCTAAGCGGTTTGATAAGAAGCGGTTTGATAAGAAGCGGTTTGATAAGAAGCAGTTTGATAAAAAGCGGTTTGATTTAAGCGGTTTGACAATCCTGTGATTTGACCAATGCGATTTGACCACTGTCATTTGATCAAAAAACTATATTTTGACTTTTACGGTTTGACTTCTTGCGGCTTGACTAAAGTTTACTTTTTACGTCAAAACTTCAAACGGCCATAACTTATGAACCGTAACTCCGTTTTCAGCAAAATACCTATCAAAACAACCGGAACAGCCTAAACCAGTAGGAACCAGTTAGAACTAGTTAAGAACTAGATATTCCGGCCGAGAGTCAGTAAGAACCAGTTAGGAACTAGATATTCCAGCGAATAAATAGTTAGATCCAAATAGGAACTAGCTATTCCGGCTAAGAACCAGTACAAACCAGTTTGAACCAGATATGAACTAGCTATTTCAGCGATTTGATCTGATAATGGAAGTGATCTGTCAAGTTCTTGGATGCGGTTTGTCTAGATTCGTTGTATCGGAAGCGGTTTGACTTAAGCGGTTTGACATAAGCGGTTTGACTTAAGTGGTTTGACCTAAGCGGTTTGACTCAAGTGGTTTGTTTTTTGCGGTTTAACATAAGTGGTTTGACTTAAGCAGTTTCACTCAAGCGGTTTGTCTTCAGCGGTTTGATCTAAGCGGTTTGAGTTAAGCGGTTTGATGGGAAGCGGTTTGATAAAAAGCGGTTTGTATTCCAGCGGTTTGACAATCCTGCGATTTGACCAATGCGATTTGATCTGATAATGGAAGCAATTTGTCTAGTTCTTGGATGCGGTTTGTCTAGATTCGTTGTATCGAAAGTGGTTTAACTTAAGCGGTTTGACATAAGCGGTTTGTTTTTAGCGGTTTAACATTAGTGGTTTGGCTTAAGCGGTTTCACTCAAGCAGTTTGTCTTCAGCGGGTTGATCTAAGCGGTTTGATAAGAAGCGGTTTGATAAGAAGCAGTTTGATAAAAAGCGGTTTGATTTAAGCGGTTTGACAATCCTGTGATTTGACCAATGCGATTTGACCACTGTCATTTGATCAAAAAACTATGTTTTGACTTTTACGGTTTGACTTCTTGCGGTTTTACCACTTGCGGCTTGACCAAAGTTTACTTTTTACGTCAAAACTTCAAACGGCCATAACTTATGAACCGTAACTCCGTTTTCAGCAAAATGCCTATCAAAACAACCGGAATAGCCTAAACCAGTAGGAACCAGTTAGAACTAGTTAAGAACTGGATATTCCGGCCGAGAGTCAGAAAGAACCAGTTAGGAACTAGCTATTCCAGCGAATAAATAGTTAGATCCAAATAGGAACTAGCTATTCCGGCTAAGAACCTGTACAAACCAGTTTGGACCAGATATGAACTAGCTATTTCAGCGATTTGATCTGATAATGGAAATGATCTGTCAAGTTCTTAGATGCGGTTTGTCTAGATTCGTTGTATCGGAAGCGGTTTGACTTAAGCGGTTTGACATAAGCGGTTTGACTTAAGTGGTTTGACCTAAGCGGTTTGACTCAAGTGGTTTGTTTTTAGCGGTTTAACATAAGTGGTTTGACTTAAGCAGTTTCACTCAAGCGGTTTGTCTTCAGCGGTTTGAGTTAAGCGGTTTGATGGGAAGCGGTTTGATAAAAAGCGGTTTGTATTCCAGCGGTTTGTATTCCAGCGGTTTGACAATCCTGCGATTTGACCACTGTGATTTGATCAAAAATACTGAGTTTTGACTTTTACGGTTTGACTACTTACGGTTTGACCACTTGTGGCTTGACCAAAGTTTACTTTCACGGTGTCACCAGTTTAGCGTAACCAGTTTAGCG